>CM069076.1:26609438-27209438 GCA_035578085.1 Solanum pinnatisectum
CATTTAATTAGTTGTTTGGCACATCATCCGCGAGTATATTACAATCTCCTTAATTTTTTTGTTGATTGTCAAAATGACACAATCTCCTTATATTACGAGCCTGAACTGATGAATAATTTGCTACATTTTTTCACCAACTCTTTCTTATGAGGTACCTCAAATTTTAAACTTAATCAATTTTCGCAAATAACACTTCAGAATTTTTAAGAAGAAGAAGAGTAGAGAACTTAAAAAAATTGTAGTTTAAAAGTGTGAGAAAACCCCTCTATTTATAGCTACCAAATAGTAGTATGAATATTAATTGTGCCTTATCTGAAAAGTCACAACCTTTCGAAAAAGTCATTACTTATTGGAAAAGTCACAACTCTTTGAAAAATGCACAACTCATCAGAAAAGGCACAACCCTTTAGAAAAGTTGCAAACCTTCGAAAATATCACAACCCTTCGGACAAGTCACAACTCACTGAAAAGGTCACAACCCGTCAAAAAATCACAACCCTTTGGAAAAGTCACAACTCATTGGAAAAGTCACAATCCTTTAATTTGAAAAGATATCTACTTTCAATATAATAAAATTAATTAAATTAATAAATAAAATAAATTGATTACTTTTAATTGGGGGTATTATAGTAATTCAACATTCAAGTTTTGGAGTTCATGCTTTTAAGGTAGTGTGTATATATATATATATATATATATATACAAAGGAGGAATATTGACAAGGTGATGTGACACCTCTCTATTGGTCTCCATTCATATTTATCTATATTTTTACTATTATTATTATTTTGACTATTTTTCCCTTCATTATTCAATTTATTTTATTTTTAATATCTCAAAAGTTCTTTACTATCAATTAATCAAACTTTTCACCTACCACCATAATATATATTTAATATCTTTAATAAGAAAATAACTACTAATAATTCACACTCTTTCAACTTATACTCTTAATAATATTTATAACTCTCATTTTTAATCTTCATAACCCCCAACATTTAATTTGTTATTTTATGACACCTTATGGTATTCCTCCTCTTTGCCTATATAATTCATATTTTGTATCAATAAAATTTCATTCAAAGTTATTCTTTCACTTCTCCATCACTATAATATACACAAGGTAGGGAAGAAAATTTTAATCATCACATCATATGTTTGTTTTCAACAAAGCCATAAAGAATGTATGGGTAAAATGTTTTAATATTTTAAATTATACTCTTTTTTTTTTAAATTTTAACTTATGTGATACTATTTATTCTTTGAGAGTCAATTTAACTAATCTTTGAAACTAAATTGAATAAACTCAAGACCAACAAAATTATGGAGTAACTAACAATTTCGTATAACAAAAAATAAAATAAAAGTCCACTTATGTAACTTATGGCTCTTTAATTCTGTAATTTATATTTTTAATGATCCCCATAACCTCCATCCTTTTTATGTTCATAACCCCTAAATTTAAATGTGTAAGTTTATGATAATTTATTGTCAAATTAAACTCTCTATAATCTCTTCCCTTTTCTATAATTAACATTTACTTTCCCTTCATTAGTATTATTAGTAATAATACATGTTAAAATGGACAATGTATTACATTACTTGAAATTTTGGCTTAGAAAAAAAAAAAACTTATACCTCTTTCCCTTCCCTCTAATTAACATTAATAATTAATACTATTTGGTGCAGTTAAAACTAGACCTTTTATACAATGTACTCCCTCTGTCCCTAATTACTTGTCCACTTTTTCTTTTTTAGCTGTCCCAAATGTCCATTTTGACAAATCAAGAAAGGATAATTTTTTTTTACCTATTATACTCTCAATTAATTACTTTAGAAAAAGTATAATTTCTCAAAATTTCAAGTTTTTAATTCATCTACTTCATAATTAATAGGTGTAAAATGGTAAACTCACTATGTTTATCATTCTTTTCTTAATAGGTGTGTCAATTCAAAAGTGGAGAAGTAATTAGGGACAGAGCGAGTACTAATATTAGTGATCCTTACTCACATTTCTTCTCAATAAACCTTAGCATATTGTTTATGCTGACGAGTATAGGAGTCAAATGACCAAATTATTGAGACAATTAGTGTCTCTATAACTCAACAATAGATTAGAAGCATTTAAGGTGAGTCTTTAGGTGAAATATGTCGAAGTTTTCTTTCTTTTGTAGGACATTTACGTTTGACTTGTATTGAAGTGGATTGACTTTAAACTTGTGTCCGTTCAGAAAGAATTGCTTTATACTAACTATTATTTTTACAGTGAATACATGATGATATTCAAATCATGTTATTATGTCAAATTAATTTTTTATTCCATGGATTATATTCTTATCTCCAATTAAATGATAAATGTTCTGTTTTGAGAATACTACATACATGTTCTTATTTTTATTTTTAATATATATACATTCACTCTTTTTTCTTTGTACAATGAATATATACATGGTTATACTTTTTAACGGCATTATTATCTCAAATCAACAATTTTATTCCTTAAATGATACTACTGTTATCTCCAATTTTATGTTGTATCAACTCATGCATTAAATAACTCATAAAAAATTGCTTAGATGATAGGATAACACATTAAAAATCTCAAAGGTTTCAATAAATGTCCCTAGGTTAAGGCAGAAGAGATGTCCTACTAATAATTTGTTTTTTGTAGTAAAAAAAGTTGTACTTCGTTCAAGTCAAATTTGACTTTTTCAACATAAAATTAATAATAATATAAACATTTTTGTTTATATAGTTACTGATTTAAAGATGCAATTTCAATTTAGCTATGATTTGTTATTTAAATAAGTTATATTGGTAATATAGTGATACTATACATCGCATATTTATATTCAATTTAGATAAATAAAGATTATGAACTAATTAAAATGCAAGGTATTTAGAAGTGTTTTCTTTTTCAAAGTGAAGAAAGAACAATATCTAAATTTGCTAATCTTTTTATAAATATTTTTAATCTTCTCAAAAACCGTGCGGATCAATTTACTAGTTTTTTATAAAATTGTGTAAGATTTACTTGGAGGCGAATTTTTAACAATATGTGAATTTCATATGGCAAGGTTATTTACCGTCAGGCCCAAACTGAAAATTCCCATATTGAAGAACCAAACCAAACAAATACAATCTGGTATTTGGTATATGCAATTGCAAAAAAATCGAAAACTTAAGTATCGAACGCCCATCCCTACTGAGAAGTATGTGAGTGATATTAGAATGTTCAGTTCCTCGTTGACAAAGTGGTTGTGGAGATTTGGCATGAAGAAGTAAACGTAGTGGAATAGGGGAACATGAAAGTGGAATGGTGATGAACTAGAAGGTTGGTAAAGTAACCACAGCATGGAAAAGAAAGTTGACAGTATTTCCTCATGCAATTTTGAGATAGCAAAATAGGAGAGCCTTTTTGAGCTGACAGTGGGTATATTAGTTCAAATGAGAGAGTTAGAGTTCTGTTCTATAATTTTGAGCAGGCCATGGTATATGATTGTAGCAGTTTCTTGGAGACCCTAACATTCTTGCATAGCGCTCATTTGTGCAGACTCCTTATAACATCTCCTAACATGTTGGTGATATAAAATAGTGCAAAAGATGGTCATCTAAATCAAGTAATAGGACTTAGTTGATTAAAATTTTGAAAGGCACACTACAATTAAATCCAGAAAGAGAAAACCTATCACAAAAGGAAAGTAACAATACGTACTGTTGATCCAAATAGCTCAAGAAGAGATGAGGTCCACTAAGTGAAGGAACTGCATCATAACGGAAGTCGAGAAATACATCCCTGAAGCTCCTTACAACTGGCTTAGCTGAAGGCTGCAAAGGGTAAAAATAACTTAACCAAAAAAAAAAAAAAGAAACATAGCAAGTAAGCATGTACTAAGTTGCCTATGGTACAAACATAAGAAATCACTCTACCAATTCAGTGAAAGCCTAAAGGAAACAAATCTCAACATTAAAATACAACCCCTTCACCCCCAGAGAAATTGTTACCAGATCGAGATATGTGCTTTTGCCTGAAGGAAACAAATCTTAATCATAACTCTCTCCAGGGTATTTTCCATTAACTACAGTAGCACTTGAGGGTGGAGAGTATCAACATCGCATGGTCTCCGTTGTCAAGGTAATCGCCTCATGTCTGATCTTCGAACCTAAGGGGTAAGATGCTGCAGATCCATCCCCATTGTGTCTGCAAGTGAACTGCTCTTCTAAACAACTAAGAGCTTTGTGTGTTCTTTTTCGTATGTATCTTCTTTAAGCAGAGAGGCGTTTGGAATCCTGCTTTAGCTTCCTATATATCTTTGTACTTGCTTCATTAGTCAAATAATGTGCTTGAGAACCTTTTTGCTTTTAAGCACCTTCTCGGTATAGATGGGCAATACTACAAACAAGTAAACTCATGACGAACTTGAAATCATGCCAGGAAAAGGCTGCAGCTGTGCCAAGATTGTCTAGGACAACTAATGTCTAGTATAGAAAAAGGCTATTTCATGTTTGAACTAACATAACATATAACCTTAAGATCTATAGAAAAAATTAAAAAGCTCTGTAATGCTCACCATTCTCTCCAAATTGCTCAAATTTATATAAAATGAAAGGTTGTGAATTGATAAAGGAGGACAAGTACAATTTCAAAAGCAAATTAATCATGGAATTACTGCCCTTTTTTTAATTACCATGGTGTCTAAGCCAGCTTGTGTGCGCCTCAACTAACTTCACAGAGTATCTGCTACTTCCCACCTGAATAGATACCGGATAACTCTGTCCATCAAGGCTTGGACAAATGAGAAGAAATCAACTATTGATTTTTTTGCCTCTGTTAGAATTTTTAGCCTGATGTTTACTATCCAATTTTACTATGCAAAACTCCATCAGCATACGACTAAAGAATAAATATAATAACAACAACATCAAACTCATAAAAGAAATATAACCCAAGTGTTGAGCATAAAGTGGGACAAGCCTTATTCTAAAAGATATCTTTGCTCAGCTCTCTGAAGCCACAACAGCAAACACACTGCATGGAGGCCCTCTTCACTGTATCATCCCAAGTTAACATTATAACAGGCCTCATAGGAAAAATCCCATCTAGCCAATTACTTTTTTCTTATAGGTACTAATATAGCCAATTACGTAAAAGATATATTAAGACAAATCTCTCGCCTAGGATTTCTAAAGCACCACAAGTCAGACGCATACTATAACTAACCCTTCTACAACGTAGATCAAAATATGAACAATGAAATACAACAGTAACTCCAATTAGATTCTCTGCAATTCAAATTATCCACTCACGTTGGTTATTCTTCTGTTCTCACTTGTGATGACTTGCACCACATAGTTTTCCTCCTCCTCATTGTCATCATTAACTTGAAGACATCCAACTATGATACAATCAGGACGAATCCATCTGACAGCATCCACTAATTCAAACAACAGTCAGTTAAAGTATAATACATCTACAGATAGGTTAATGGATACGAAAAGTTGACTAACTGATACTGAATCGGCAGAAAGTCATTAGCAACAACCAAGAAAAATAAAACTACTCATCAAATGCAACTTTTGCACTAGATTTAAGACCTAAGAAACAGGAGGCTTTTCAACCATTTTGAAAATCTAGTCAGTTTGAACAGTGTTAGAAAGGCGAGGCTCTGGGAGATGTTATACCAAGCATGTGTGTGGCAAATCCTCAGTCAACAGAGTCTACAGGAGGGGCCTTTCAGAGCTGACATGAAGAGGCAAAGGTCCCTGGAAAGCTATATGGAGAAGCATGGCACCTAATAAGGTTAAATGTTTCTCCTGGTTGGTAGTAAGGAAGGCATGTCTTACCCAAGAAGCTTCACAGAAAAGGAAACTTCACTTAGCTTCAATATACCCTCTTTGTGTGGAAGCTATTGAAACAAACAGCAACCATTCCTCCACTGCAAGGTAACCTACCAGGTCTGGTACTTATTCTTCACCTTGGCTGGGGAAAGCTGGAAAATGCCAGAGCACACAGCTGATCAATTGAATTGCTGGATCAGAAGGGGAGGGAGCAAAAGCCAAAAGAGATTATGGAAAATTGTCCCAGCTTTCGTATGGTAGAATATGGAAGGAGAGGAATTAGAGAATCTTCAAAGGCAGATCAAATTCCATTCAGAAGATCAAAGGAAAATGTATCTCTACTTTATGTTTTTGGTATAAAGTGCAACGTATAGTAGATGAAATACATATAGTGGATTTCCTAGGCTTTTTGTAATTAGCTATCTATGTAATCACACTTTTTTGGAGGTAGTCAGCATATCTTTAATGCTGATGAATACACGTTACTAGTTTTTTTTTAAAAAAAAAATCTAATATACCTTTGATGACGTATTTGATTAATACACATTACTAAAAAGGATTTTTTCTCTATTCAGTTATATCTTCCTGCAAATGTTTCTTACCTGATTTTTTTTAAATAGAAGAAGCTAAAAAACAACATAATAGCAGAAGCTTACTACTGAAACATATTAAGCAAGAGTGTTATACTAGAACTGGATGCATAAGTTAAAACTTGAAAAGATTTCATTTGTACTTAACTCACTAAAATACCAAGAAATGTCATGCCAAAAGTACACAAATATAATATACTTTTGACGATGTATTTGACATTAAATCATCAACCAGATGAATAACTGGCATCGCTCATCTCACAACCTACACAACTAGAAAAGATTTTTCTCTATTCAGCTATATATCTTCTATATGACCGCAAATGTTTCTTACCTAATTCATTTTTTTAATCAAGAAAAAACAAAGTACCTAATTCTTTTTAAATAGAAGCTAAAAGCAACATAATAGCAGAAGCTTACTACTGAAAAATCTGAAGCGAGAGCATTATACTAGAATTGGATGCATAATTTAAAACTTGAAAGGATTTCATTTGTACTCAACTCACTGAACTACCAACAAATAACATACCAAAAGCACAAAAATATAATATACCTTTGATGACGTATTTGACATTAGAATCATCAAGCAGCGACTTAAATGATAGTGATATGCTGAACATTTCCTCAAATTTGATGATAGAATGTTAACCAAATTCCTCCTTATTATGGCAATAAACTCACCATCCGGACTCCACCCAACTATACAACATAATGAAGCTAAATAAGTACAAGCTCAACACACATAGATTCAATAGATGTAACTTGTAAATCAGATCATGAAGTTGTTGAAAGTTTAGAATTATAGCTTATCAAGCATATTCCCCTGTCTCCTAGAAGGAAACAAGAAAAACACCCATCATTCACTTCATAATTCTCTCTATACTGTCTGATAATTACAGAGAAAGGTGAATGAAGCTACTGCTTCAGAAATAAAATGACGCTCCCTCCCCATCACAATTTATGTGGAAGCATCTGACCGGGTACGAAGTTCAAGAGTCAGAAATTTGTGTCTAAATGAAGTCATAGACATTTGTGTGGCTATTTTTTATTTTTATTTTTGAAAATGGTAATGTTGTATTCTACAACATTAAGGATATGCTGGTGACCTGCAAATAGAGGGAAACATAATAAGAGAAAAAAAATTACTTACAAGAATCCTAATAATTCTACAATTTCAACTGTTTCCTCTAAACCTTTCTCTTTACACCAAAAATAAAAGGATACAATACAATCCCATCTAACCGTCTTGATGGAATTGGACCTACTTTCAAAGTTTCTACTATTTCTTTCTTTCCATACTGTCCACCAAATGCAATGTGGAATTATCCTCCACCATGCCTTTTGGCTCTTGCTCCCCCCTCTTCTTATCCAACAACTCAACAAGGCTACAGTATGCTCGGGCATGGTCCAGTTTGTCTTTGTGAGACTAAGGAAGATGGCCCAAATTTGTGTTGTAAAGTTGCAATGCAAGAATAGATGTTGGTTGGTCTCCGTTGCGTTCCCGCATAATGAACACCAAGATACTATAATCTTTCCTTTTCTCCTAAGCACTTCATGTGTCAGGCAAGCCCTTCTAGCAACCAACCATGTAAAGCATTTTATCTTAGGTGGTGCTAATGTTCTCCATACCTTCCTCCACAAACTCTGCTTAGAGTTGCGTTGCTGGGGACTTACCATTTTGTATGCCCTGCCAACCGTGAAAGCCCTATCTTTACTATGTTTTCATCTCAAAGAATCAGGAGCATTGGTGATGCCAGAGAATTTTTCTAATGGCTCTAGCAATTTGACCACTCTCTCCACTTCCTAGTCATTCAAAAACCTTCTGAAGATCAATCCCACCCTTGTGTTGTCCAACATTCATTGATATTTGCATCTGGATTACTACATAGTAAGAATAGATTTGGAAAGGATTCTTTTAGAGAAATATGTTTGTTCCATACATCTGTCCAAAACTTAGGACCCATTTATCCATAGATTTACCAGGTAAAATTTGGAGAAAAATTTGGCATATAGTGTCTGTCCATACAATTTGTCATTATTTGGCAAATATTTTTGACAAATAACCCAAATATCTAGAGGACTGCAACACCAACAAAAGTTAAGTGCTTTACTTGGTTGGTCATTAGAAAGGCATGCTTGACACATGAAGTCTTGAGGAAGATAAGAAAGATCATACTTCCTTGGTGCTCTTAATGTGGGAAGACGGGGGAAACTAATAATCACCTATTCTTACATTGTCCTTTCACAACACAAATATGGTCCATGTTTCTCAACTTTTCAAAAGTGAAATGGATTATGCCAGAACATACAACTGATTTACTTAGTTGTTGGATCAGGAGAGGAGGTAGCAAGAGACAGAAGACCTGGTGGAATTTGATTCCACATTGCATTTGGTGGACAGTGTGGAAGGAGAGGAATAGTACGAATTTTAAAGATATATCCAATTCCATTCACAAGGTTAAATGGAATTGTATTGTATCTCTGTATTTTGGTGTAAAGAGATAGGATTAGAGGACTCAGATCAACTTTTAGAATTCTTAGGATCCTTGTAAGTATTATGTTTTTGTTCTTTTTTGATTTTCCAAAGGTCCCCAGCATATCTTTAATGCTGAAGAATACAATGTTACCTATTCTCAAAAAAAAAAAAAAAAAAATCCAAATTCCCTAATACTAGAAAAAACTAGTATTTGGGTCAAACCTCATTACTTGGGAGCTTTTAAAAATTTAAATTTTAGACCAAACTTTAATTTTTTTTTAACAAAAACACCCTCTATAGTAGTTGTTTGCGCGGTATTACATAATATTTTACGTGAACACCAAAGCAGTGATGAATATGAAATATTAGTGAATATAAAAGTGTTGATATCGTTGTTGATGCAAATGACGAACAACCGACTCAAGGTAACAAAGTTCTATGCTTTCTCTACTTTACGATGTATGACATGATACTTGTTGCACTCACCCCGAACTACCACATTGCTCCAGTGTCATGGACACTACTGCTACAATGAAGATCCAATTGACTTGTTGTGGAAGTCATGAATCTTGTTACATGGACATTTCTAACTTGCTATGTAATACAAACTTATGATTAGTTTTGATAATTTTCAAAACTGATGGGTATAAATCATATTTCTTAAAGGGTGAAATATATTTCCCAAATATCATGGCCAAACACATGAAATTTCACCCAAATAATATTTGCCAAAAAAATTTGGGAATCTATGGCCAAACGCTAGCTTAGTTCTACTGCCATCTCCCACTTCAATGTACATATTAGCTTCAAGTTTTTACCATAAGTTTCAGATAGTTCTCCAGACCCCCACCCCATAGGCATCAACACTAACATTACTGCACCAAAGATTGTACTCACCATACTTGGATATGATGACATCCTTCCATAAGGCTTGCCCATCTTCATCATCTTTTTTATGATAAAATAAAAATTTTAAATTATTTCTAAATTAGTATAACATTTTTTTGGAACAGACTAAAAACGAATATATGCAACATATATTGGGACAAAGGTGTATAAAAAGGGCCAAACACATACACAAAAGCTTAAAGTTGCCACCACTGTTCATCTAGACACCTCAACTAAGGCATTTACCAATTGGACACTTCAATCTTAGTCAATGTGTGGTCAAGCTAATTACATAATTCAACACAGTAAAACAAAAAAAAAATCTAAATTGAATCTCGTTGTCACTAATCAATAATAATTTATGTGTTTTGACTCAATTAAAGAGTCACGTTTTGCTGGTAAAGGAGTTAAAAAGTACTCTTTTCTAATGGACAGTAATTTAGATGACATTATTAGATCATAAGGAGGTGTGTATCGAAAAGCGAAAAGGTTACACTGGAGAGTAAGAAATCAATATAATTCATCTAGCCAACATTAAGAATACATTGATGCCTCTTCCATTTAAAGAAGCCTAGAATCGATGGGGTGGGGTGGAGATGATGGAACGATTAGGGAAGGGTGAGCGGATAAGACAGATGGAATGGAGGGGATTAAAAATAGATTTTCTTTTTTCCCTCAAAATCTATTTTTTATAATTATTTCGGACCCAAATGTCATGTCTTCATTTCATTCATAACTTTGTCACGTCATTTGTGTGTGAATTACACGCACTTTGTTTTTGGATGGCTGTCAATGAGGCATTAAACAGGCACATTTTGGACATGATTTAGGTGTATAATAGGGAACATCCTAAGTTGAAGTGTCAAAATAAAAAGTTGGCTATTTTAAGGAGTTGTCTATCTATGGGTCATCTATCTACTTGGCCTATGAAATATAGTTTACAGAGAAAAGGAAGTACTCTTTCTAGAGTTTCTGACCATCATCAAAGTTTCTTTGTTATGAATTTTAATTACAAGGTTAACTAAAACCTAGTGATGTGGCGACATGAAGTGCTAATCAACTTAATCAATTAAAGTTAAAAACGAAAAATGGAAACTTATTTTTAGGCCAGAGGACTTATTCAACCTAATAGACAATAGTGAAGTGTGATCTGACAGAAAGAAGATATTTTACTAGTAGACCAAAGGTTGACAACAACAATATGTTCTTGATATGTAAATCCTCATTTTAGCACTTCACAAGGATAATCACAATAAGCATTCGTGGATAAAAGACTATCAGCTAAGTGAGTACAACGCACACATACAAAAGGTTCATTAGAGTTGCTTTATTTTTTTGATTTTATTTTTATGAAATTACTTTTTTATGGTATGAGAGGCAAGGTTCATTTTAGAATATAATTGGAGTGGAGTGTGGAAAAGGGGAGATGTCAGTTATTACACTGAACACAACAAATATGCCGGTAGACCGTACATTGTAAACAAGATATTGAAATTAATAGCGAATAATTCCAGCAAAGGTAAGGCCGCACCCTTCAACCAGGTGAATAAGAGTTGTGCAAAGACAGTAACAATAGGAAAATAGGCTGAAGTTGAAGCAAACATTTTGTAAACTACAACGTTTGACAAACATAGATTTATTGGTGGAAAACATTCGCTAAAAGAGAGTAACAATCATTTAAGCAGATGCTATATCACATCTGAAATCCTTGATTCACAATAATCCAAAGATGGACTCAACTGGGAAGTTCCAAGAACTAAAAGCCCGTTTGGACATGATCTGATTTGAAATCATGTTGATTAGAAGTTGAAATTTTGTTTGAAATATGCAATTTGGATTTCTTAAGTTGTATGTTTTCTCATAAACATAAAAGCCCCAAAATTTGTGAAAGTTATTAAAACTTTCCCAACTCTCATAAAATCTTACTAAAATGAGCAAGTTATAGTTCATAAATAAGGCATCGGAATGTCTTAAAGCGCCACATTAATAAATCACATATCTCCATGCTTCTTTTATAAATAATTTTTTTCAATTACAAGCTATTACAAAATTCAAATACATATAATTTTACAAAGATCCACTAGTCAACAATAGCAATAAGTAGAATTCTTTAATATAATTTTTTCACATGGAACGGATAATCTCTTTACGTCGAGCATGAATTTTTGTTTTTTGCAAAAATAAAAAAATGATGGGTCTTTCTAAACAAAAAATAAACTTATGTGTCAAGTTGTACATTTATAAGTTTTTGAAATCACAATTTGAAATTTGAAATCCTACTTTTTGTAAAATTTGGGATTTGAAATTGAAGTTGAATTTTTTTTGCAGATTTCATAAGCAAACGTTGATTTCAGATGAAAACTTAAAATTAGGATCCAAAATCCTATGACCAAATGCCTACTAACTGACAAATATGAACTATGTATTTCCGCTTTGAGCTTCAATCTAGAGCTGAAGCAGAAAAAATAAATGTCTAAAATAATATTGTAAGTGTCGAAGACTTTTTCTAAATTGGTGGTTGTTGTTAATTGTATGCCATTATAAGGAACTCAAACGACATGTATGGTTTAACTGTCGTTTTCTCCTCTCCATTTATGGTTGAATCCAATCAAGACCATACAAGATATTTGTGGAGGCTTCCTAAAACCAAATGAATATATGTGAAATTTTTCTCATCAAATTTGTTTCACAAGGACTTGGTAAGGCAACAAAAGAAAGAGGGATAAGTACATTAGGAGAAGCAAAGTATAACGAGAAGTTCTATGTCATGTTAAGAAAAATGAACAGCTCTTGATCTCCTAATGTTTGGCCCTGAGTCCAAAATGATCAAGCCGTAACAGGGAAAAAGTAGAAGAAGCATCTTATAACAGCAAAACACCCAACCCATTAGTATTTTGATACAGTAAGAGGGATCAAATCAGTCAAGTTCTACTTGCAAACATTAGGTTCTTGGAGTAATTGAAGTTTATAAGTGATAGAAATGTTTTCATGAAGTTCATTAGCTCCTCAATCCCTACATAACTAAGGGGAACGTACTCTTATGTGCTTCCGTATACTCGTAGAACTATGGGGAACACACTCGTACGTGCTTCCACATACCATATTACTATCAACCCACAATTGGTGTTATTTTTGCAAATAAAATATTCATAGATGCGGAGAAGCTCTATGCCTTCATCGAGATTAGAAGCCCGTGTGGAAAACTTTGGATCAAAAAAGTTTAATCAATTCTAAGAAATTACATATATATATATATATTTTGCTTAATCAATTCTAAGACATTTCTAAAATGGAAACTTGCTCAAATAGTATTATTCCAAAATTTACTAGAGATCATAACAGCAGATGAACCTTTTATAGGAAAAGCTATGCAAAAGATACTACCAAACAACACAGATAGCAAGGCCCTCGATATAATCAAGAGGAATAGGGATAAAGGAAACATACCAGCATCAGCATAGTCCATAACTTCTTTAATGGGGCTTTGATCAACCCCGCTATACAACATCCCATCACTTGAGAGAACAACATAAATCTTTTCTGCCTTTTTAGCCCATTGCATATCCTTGATGATACTTTAATCATTGAGAGAATGAGAAAAGGCTGGTGTTTGGTCCTATTAATTAGCAATACAATCAAGAATGAAGGGCATTAAATTTTCATTGCTGCTAAATTGAAGGTAGTAGTAAGGTCTGTGTATACTCTACCCTCCCAGACCCCCAGTTAATGGGATTTCATTGGGTGTGTTGTTGTTGTTAAATTGATGGCAAGGCATAAAACTGATTTTATACATCAATGCCTTTTTAACTTGAAACGAAAATGTAATCAAATTAATTGCAGCCAAGAAGCAGATATTGGAACACTGACCATATACCTAGAGGCATTTAACTAGGAATGTGATACATAATTAGGCAAGGCGGGGAGATTGTAGTCAAACACAAAGTTTTGATATTACACGACCTGGGAAGTTGTAGTTTCAAAGAAAATTAAAATACCTTGTAAAGAAGGGCTCTAACAGGGAAGAAATGGATTGTATTGCCAACAGAAGCAGCAAGCAAGGAGTCATCACCAGACAATGCAAGTACTGAGTGTAGACAATAAAATTCGCGTCGAGAAAACAATAATAAAGAACAGAAAATTATAGCAATAATCATATTTATTATTTCAAAGTGCGAGTGTTACAATCTCTATGATTTCTCTGAATTCGCCTTTTCAAATATAAATTCAAGGGCTTTAAAGTTTGATCTTGAATCTTCGATGAATTTGAACTTTGAACTTTATCTTGATCTTGACTTTTGCTTGAATTCAAGGGCTTCGAGCTTGTTCTTGAATCTGATGATCTTGATCTTGATCATTCTTGAACTTGAATGCTTGAATTCTTAAACTTGTAGCTTTATAGAGAATTTTATGGCGATTGTACCACGTATTTTCAATAGTTTCTTGTTTAGAATTTTTTGAATTATGAAGACCCCTATTTATAGTTTTAGAATAGAGGAGTTGCGATTGGAACATGGTTTCCTTCGGCCAATCAAATTTAAGTGACATGACATATGAGCTTTATGGAGCGGACTTGTCATATTTGACACATGTCATGATCCTATTTGCTTCCTGTTTGACTTGGCATGCCACATCATTTGCCATGTGGCACCAAAAAATGGGCCTCTAGGATGAGGTTAAATTGGACTTAGCAAATTAGCTCATCTATTGTAGCCCAAATCAATTAAATTGAATTTTAATTAAATTCATATTTATTGAACTTAAATAATTAGCTTAATTATATTAATTCATAATATTTATTTGGACTAATATATTCGTGAATTTAATATAGTCGAAATCATTTTATAAATTTATATTTAATAAATTTTAAATGATTACAAATGCCCCCTGCTTCAAGTCTTGTCGAGATATTTTATCTTTTAAAGACTAGGCTTGAAGTAATTAATGAAGATCTTTTTTAATATGTGGAACAATTTTGAGTTGCTGCATGTTTAATGAGAAATTATGATTTTAATTTCTTCATAATACTTATGTTTCCTTTTTAAAAAGTAGGCCAAATACATGCAAAATAAACCCACGTGGGTTTGCCTATATAGCAAGTTGCTTTATGGCTTGAATTTTTTTTTTAATAAAAGGCTCAAGTATATGACTTACTTTTAGTCAATACATGGGCTGCTTTAGTTAACAATATCACCGCCTCAAATAATGAATTCAATTAGGAGTAGGATTATGATCCAATTGAAGCCGTTTTTTTTTTTTTTGTCTTAATTCCAATAGTAGTAGAATTAAGAAAGCTGCCTAGCCCCACCGACCCTATACAAATAACATTTTTGAATTCTATTAGGAGTCTAATTGGGGTCTTAATTCTTATTCCACTAGGAGTTAAAACGCCTATTTTTTTAAGTCTATAAATAGGCCTCACGTCTCCATATTCTCTGAACACATTCAGAGATCGTGAAATCCCTCTTCACAACAGAGAGATTCTTGTGTTAAAGTATTTTATTTATTTATTTATTTTGTACTCTTTTTTTTTTTCTTTCTTTTTTTGTGTCTTTCTTTTCAGAGACCAACAAAAATAGAGAGCTTCATTACACAAGAGTCTGATCTTGAGGTGTGAAGGAATGTGTTTAACGTCCCTGCCTTGAAAAAAAATACTACTCTCAAGGTTTTACAAGGTCCCGAATACTTAAGCATAAGGTGTGAAGGGATGTGTTTAACGTCCCCGCCTTGAAAATCACTAACTTGAGGCTTTACTAGAATACTTGTTTAACGTCCCCGCCTTGAAAAAAAATACTACTCTCAAGGCAATACAAGGTCCCGAATACTTAAGCATAAGGTGTGGAGGGATGTGTTTAGTGTCCCGGACTTGAAGATCACTAACTTGAGGCTTTACTAGAATATTGTGTTTAACGTCCCCGCCTTGAAAAAAAATACTACTCTCAAGGCTTTACAAGGTCCAGAATATTTAAGCATAAGGTGTGGAGGGATGTGTTTAACGTCCCCGCCTTGAAAATCAATAACTTGAGGCTTTACTAGAATACTGTGTTTAATGTCCCCGCCTTGAAAAAAAATACTACTCTCAAGGCTTTACAAGGTCCTGAATACTTAAGCATAAGGTGTGGAGGGATGTCTTTAACGTCCCTGCCTTGAAGATCACTAACTTGAGGCTTTACTAGAATACTGTGTTTAATGTCCCCGCCTTGAAAAAAAAAATACTACTCTCAAGGCTTTACAAGGTCCCGAATACATAAGCATAATGTGTGAAGGGATGTCTTTAACGTCCCCGCCTTGAAGATCACTAACTTGAGGCTTTTCAAGATCCCTAATGCTTAAATTATTCGCCCCTTCTTAACTACCCCCTTTTCAAGTTTTATCTTCTTTCGTGCATCATCATAAATAAATATTAACACTCCTTTATTTTTTTTTTTAATTGCAGTTTGAACAATTGTTTTCTTCAAGGATTATACTTGCCCATCTTCTAAACTCAAATATCTCATTGTTGGAACAGAAGGTAGTACGGTGGAGACTAAGTTTTTTATCCAGGATTTTTTAGTTGGTCGTTATGTTGATCCATGGCCACAATTGAGGAACACGCTTCATATATGAAGTTGGACATCCGAATACGATCACAAATCTAATAAAGCCTCAAAAGCGTGGTATCTTGAGAAACCAAATCCTCAACATACAAACATCGCGAGCACTTTTTGAAATTTAGGTCGTCGCATGATTCTAGAGGCGTTGGGGAGACAACATTGCGCTTGAAGGTGAATATCACTGCATTTCGGGATACTGGGAATGGACAGAAGATGCCTTAAGCAAAAATGGGCAAAGTCTAAACAATGCTTGTATTTGTGATGCTGTGTTTGCTTCTCTTTTTACTTATGATCGAAACTCCAATATTATACAAGCCTTTTGTGAGGCTTGGTGCCCTCAAACAAATACATTACTTACATCTACTGGAGAAACATCCAAATCTCTTTGGGACTTGCATATTCTTGGTGGATTGCCAATTAGCAGAGTCCCTTACGAAGAAGTGATACCTAACTCCACGGACCTTACAGGTTTTGATGACAAGAGGGAAAGATTTCTTCCCCGAACTTGTGAGTGTATGTTTGCCGTCTTTCATCATCTTAAAGAGCAAAATAATGGTAATATGTGGGTCTTTTTTAATGAATGGATACAATTTTGGTATAAGAAAGATCTCAAATATTAGCTAGCTCCCCCAAGGAAAGAGAAGAAATCTCGACGTTTGTCATCTACTCATAATCCAACAGGTGAGATACCTACTGAGATAAACACATGGTCAAGTACTTAAAAGATGGTATTTTCTAAGCTTGGAGCGAAACACCAAAAATATGAGACTTATCTGACGGCCTTTTTGTCATGTTGGCTATGTGCCTTTGTATTTCTGTCTGAAGAAGGAAGTTTCATCCGGCCTGAAACTTTCAAGATAGCAAGCTTAATGGCAAGCGGTAAAAGGGTTAGCCTTGCGGTTCCGGTCTTAGCAAGCATAGATCATGGCTAAAATAAAATTTCAAATTCTTCACAGTTAGACCATATAAGAGTTTGTTTTCCTACCCACTATGTTTATGGTTGGCTTGCTTATTATCTCAAGAGTCACTATCCACTTACTAGTGGACCTTCTCTTCCACAAATGGTGGTATATTCTGGGGAAGGTGCTGCAAAGTATTTTGACAAAGATGAGGCAAGAAAGCGTGTTCATTGGGGGGAAAGCATTGTATGGAATACAACCATGCTTAGTAGGCCTCACCCAACTTATTATATTGATGATGGAAAAGCACCAGAGTTGGAGCTGGCTTATTTTATGAGCCTTCGTTTTAATTATCTTCCATTGAGGAGGGGAGGTTCCTTTGTCATTGAGCCATATAGTCCACATCGGTTTAGTCGCCAATTTGGTTTTCATCAAGATATTCCTAGCTATTTGTAAAATGATATTTGTGTTGAGTCACTCGATGAAGGCCTTAGATATTGGCACATTTGCATATCACGTGCAACCATGTCTAAAGCGACATTTCCTCCTGCGGTAACTTCCGCAAAGAAGCTTTATGCTACCCAGTGGGAGAGATCCTATGGAATGGTTCTTGAGGATAATTTGGATGTTATGGTGGAGAAAGCTGGGTCAGAATTTGTTACCCTTTTAGAAGACAAAAGGCAAGATATCGAGAAGACACTTTCAAAAGTCAAGACACCACTTGCTCCCCAACATGAAAGTAAGAAGCATAACTCCTCTAAGGTATCTAAGAAAGAAGTAGTTCATACTTCTACTGATAAAGAGAAATGTCCCCAATTTTTCTTCTCTAGTAAACGGGTCCTTCAAGAAACAAGCAAAACTAGCAAGGATCGATGTTGGAAGAGGCAAAGGGTTGAACCATCTGGGGCTGAAGTTGTTGATTTAAGAGTCGTAGAAGTTCAAAGTGTCGATAGTCATTCAAGATCAATGACAATTCAGAGTGAAAATTTTTTTTTTTTTTGAATAAAATGACTTTGCTAACCCACCCTTTTCTCTTGTAGGTTAATGCTACCGGACATCCACTAGGATCGCCACATGAAAGGCCACAAGTTAGCGAATGAGTCTACTACAATATCAAGACCTAAGGCAAAATCAATTTCAAATACCGAGCAAGAGCAAAAGACATCATCTACTTCTCGTGGCCAAACTTTAAAAGGGTTGACTCCTAATTCAAATGAGCATTCACGAGTTATTCCAAAGAGTAATGGAGCTATGTCTGTCTTCGAAGGAAAAGCTGTTGTGTTCAAGCACAAAAGGAAGTACATCTTGGGTCTTTGGGAAGAGATTTGTGGGAAAACTTTCCAGAACTTCTCTAGACAATATTTCATCTTACAAAGATGATATTTGTGAGATTTTCAAGGAGATGAGTGAGATGAATTTATTAGATATTTCACCATTGAAGAGCTTGGTAGATTCTCTTTTTGATCATGCTACTTCTTATGATCAAGAACATTCTAATTTTGTTGACAAGGCACATGAATAAGAAGATGGAGTTGCTTTCCAATGCCAAAGAGCGTCTCGAATTGTTCAAAGTAAAAGAGGTGAGAAGGCAAAACATGTTTTTTCTAACAAGAAATCACTAAAGAAGGTTAAGCGGAAGCTAGCAACTTTACAAGGAGAGCGAGAGGGACTTGAAGCTATTTTAGAAGTTGCTAAGAAGAATGTTGAGGAGATTCAAGCCAATATTTTAGCTACAGAAGATGAGATATCCTCATATGAAAATATGAGTTTATTAACGCTTGACGATTCAATTCGTTTTGGAATAGAAAAGAGAGTGCTTGGAGGCTGGTCATCAAGATTTGACAAACTACAAGTTATGCTTAGATTAGGTTTTTTCTTTGTGTTTCCTTTTTTTTTTTTTTGTTTTCTTTAGCATTTGATTGATGTTTTAGACAATTTTATAGTAATGAAGTTCTTCCCCTTTATTTATATCATGCATTTTTATTGCATAATCCAATTTGAATTTGCTCTTTAATTCTTGATTGCAAGCTTTTAGTAATTCAAAGGCATTCCATATTTTGCATGCCAATAAGAATTAATATAGTGCAAGTTCAACATTTTTAAGTTTGCACATTCAAACTTGACTTATGAATTTTGTGGAATTTAATTCTTCAATTCGCAACAAGTTTTAGGGCCTTAACTTGTAAATTCATAGAATTCAAAGACATTGACTTGCAACTTGGTTGATTTAAGAGTCTAACATGCAAACGTGTAGGACTTATTTTGTAGGATTTGAAGACTTCAACTTGTATACATGAAGGGTTTGAAGACTTCAACTCCCATACTTGTTTGAATTTAAAGACTTCAAGTTTACTGTCAAAGAAGCTCATATTTTATAAGGGTTTGCCCCCATCTATTGACCAATCAATACTTCGTACAAGTCTAAAGTTTGATGAGACAAAAGATAAAACAAAATACTTATCGCTTTGACTGTCATGTGACAAATTAAGTGGGAACATGTGGTTTTTTGACACTCATGCAACTGAACTTAGGATATATTCTAAGCGCCTACGTACCTCAGTGAAGAGGATCAAGTCACAACGTAGTTCTGGGGGATTGAGTGATTTTTTTGTTTTTTAGTTGTGCCATACACAATTTATACTTTTGCGGGCCAGGAGTGACATGCAGTTTAGGCTCGTACCTTAAGGAGCATCATCTTACTTCAAGGATAGTACCTCTTTGGGAATTTTGCATTAATAGGACCGATCTTTACGCCATCCGCATCAACAACCTTGTAAGCACCATGTGAATATGCTTCTTGTACAACATATAGTCCATCCCACTTTGAGGTAAATTTGCCCCCAAACTTGTGCGAAGTAATGATGGGTCTTCTTACTGCGAGAACTTGGTCTCCAACTTGGAAACACCTCAAGTGAACTTTCTTATTTAAAGCACGAGATAGACGAGCATGATAACATTTAAGGTTTTGTTGGGCTTCTAGCCTCTTTTCGTCAAGTGCTTCTAACTCAACAAGACGCAGTCAAGAATTTTCTTCTTCAGTGAGCCTTTCTTGAACAACAAGTCTTAAGGAAGGTATTTGATGCTCGAGTGGCAGTACTGCTTCAACTCCAAAAGCAAGTGAATATGGCGTTGCTTGAGTTGGTGTGCGGTATGCTATCCTATATGCCTACAAAGCTTCTTCCATTCTTTCATGCCAATCCCGTTTGGACTTGGAGACAACTTTTTTCAGGAGATTGCATAGAGTCTTATTGAATGCTTCAGCAAGACCATTGGCGGCAGCATGATACATAGAAGATTTACACTGCTTGAAGCCAAAGAGATCACAAATTTTGTTCATTAAATTGTTATCAAATGGCTTGCCATTGTCCGTTATTATGTAGCGAGGGATGCCAAAGTGATAAATGATATTCACTCGGATAAAATTTGCAACATTCTCTTTCTTCACTTCTTTAAGAGCAATGACTTTAGCCCATTTTGAGAAGTAATCTGTTGCAGCCAAGATGTACAAGTGTCCACCAGAAGATTTTGGTAGTGGTCCCACAACATCCAATCCCCAAGAGTCAAATGGCCAAGATGCGATAGTTGGGTACAACACTTCAGGCGGCTGATGTATGAAATTTGCATGAAATTGACAAGCATCGCACTTCCGAGCATAATCTAAGCAATCCTTCACCATGGTTGGCCAATAATACCCCATCCTCTTTATGTGAAAGTGGAGTTTCGATCCAGATTGATGTGATCCACATACTCCTGAGTGTGCTTCTTGCAGAGCTTGAATTGCTTCTTCCTCTCCCAAACATCATAATAGTACACCCTCAAATGATCTTCTATATAATGTGTCCTTGTATTAAAGGAAAAGAGGTACACGACGACGAATGTCAATCCTTTTCCTTGGATTTTCTGGAAGTATCCCATAACACATTAGTCAATAATAGGTTGTCTCCAATCTTCCTTTACGGCTTCAGAAACGGCAACGAGATGCTTAAGATCATTTTCTATATATTCTTCCTCATTTGGTGGTGGTACTATCCATCTTTGACAAATAGTAACTTGTGTTTGATTAGGAAGGGTTAGCGTTGAAGTCAAGGCAGCCAATGCATCAACTTTCTTATTTTTCGTTCTACGCACATGTTGAAGGGTTAGATCTCTAAGACATCCTATCAACTTTTGAGCATAGTCATGATAAAGACGCAATTCGAGTTTCTTCACCTCATAACTTCCTAAGAGTTGGTTGATCACCA
Organism: Solanum pinnatisectum; assembly: GCA_035578085.1. Taxonomy (NCBI): domain Eukaryota; kingdom Viridiplantae; phylum Streptophyta; class Magnoliopsida; order Solanales; family Solanaceae; genus Solanum; species Solanum pinnatisectum. The sequence goes on from CM069076.1 coordinate 26,630,961, forward strand.
ACTGAGAGTCATTAAAGACTTGTAAGTGTAATTGCTTCATGTCAACGGCCATCTCAAGTCCAAGTATCAACGCTTGGTATTCAGCGACATTATTAGAGCAACATTGCTTCAAAGTAAAGGAGAATGGTAGAATCTCTTCTTGCGAAGTGATGAACACTACGCCAGCGCCAGCTACGCCACGATGTGCAGCCCCATCAAAGTATATTTTCCTAGGAGGTTGAATTTCAATAGACATCGCATCTTCATTAGGAAAATCATCAGTTAACTCCTAATCATCAGGTATCAGATGTTCTACTAAGAAATCCGCTAATGCTTGTCCCTTCACAGTTTTCTGAGGGATGTACACAATCTCAAATTTGGAGGTACCATCTTGCTAGTCGGTCACTAGGGACAGGTTTTGACATAAAAAACTTGATGGGATTTGCTCTAGAAATGAGGTGGACAACATGCACTTGAAAATAATGCTTCATCTTTTGAATTGTGAAGACAAGTGCCAAGCACAACTTTTCAATTGGCGAATAGTTCAGCTCATTCGGCGTCATTGTTCTACTTAAGTAATAAAGAGAGTTTTCTTTTCCTTTACTATTCTCTTGAGCTAGCAGGGCTCCTATAGACCTTTCTTGTGCCGTAATGTAGAGTATCAATGGCTTTCCAGGTATAGGGGCAGCTAATCGGAGGTTTCGCTAGATACGATTTGATACTTTTAAAGGCATCGCTATATGTTTGCCAATTAAAAGGAGTACCTTTCTTCATGAGATAACCGAATGGTTGGCATATTCCCACTAGATTTGAGATGAATCTCCTCAAGTAGGCTAACTTTCCTTGGAGACTTTTTAACTCATGAATATTTCCAGGCTCAGGCATATTCGATATTGCATCAACTTTGGCTTGATCAATTTCAATTTTTTCGATGTCTCACAATAAAGCCAAGGAACTTGCCAGAAGTAACTCCGAAGGCACATTTCAATGGATTCAGCCTTAGTTGATATCTTCGGAGCAACTCAAACACCATTCTTAAGTCTTTCAAATGATCACTCCTCTTTCTCGACTTTACCACCAAGTCATCAACATAACATTCAACATTTTTATGGAGAAAGTCATCAAATATATTTTGCATAGCCCTTTGATATGTGGCACCAGCATTTTTTAAACCAAATGGCATCGCTTTGTAGCAATAAATACCCTTAGGTGTGCAAAATGCCGTGAGTTCTTTATCCTTTGGTGCCATGCAGATTTGTTTATAGCCAGAAGAATCGTCCATGAATGACATCACCTCATAACTAGTGGTGGCATCAATCATCAGTTCCGAAATGGAAAGAGGAAACTCATCTTTAGGGCATGCATTATTGAGATCTCTAAAGTCAACAAAAACTCAAATTTGACCATTCTTCTTCCTCACAAGAACAATACTTGAAATCCATGTACAATATTTGACCTCACGAATAAAGCCTGCCTCAATGAGTTTGTTATTTTCATTTTCTATCAATGGAACCAAGTTTGGTCTAAAATGTCTTTGAGCTTGCTTAACATGACGAGAACCATTTTTGACTGCCAATTGATGGACCGCTACTTTAGGATTCAATCTAGGCATTTCTTTATAACTCCAAGCAAAGACATCCCTATATTCTTTGAGTATATTCATATAAGCTATTTCTTCATCAACTTCTAGAAATGCACTCAAGTAAGTTGGACTTGGGTCTTCATCAGTGCCAAGGTTAACTTCCTTCAAAGGATCTATTGTGGTCTTTACTCCTTCTTCAAGTTCTGGTGGAGCATCTTCAACATCTTCCTCTTCTAAAGGATCATTGTCATTGACAGATATTTGACAACACCAGACAATATCTTCTGACTCTTCATCAATCTTCATTTGAGGCAAAGAATCATACTCATTTTGGATTGTAACATGATTTGAGGAGCCTACACTTTCTTCATCTTCCTCGCGCTCCTTGGTGTAAACCACAGTGTGAGCCTTTGCCTTGAGTTCCTCTTTACACGAAACCACAAGTTCCATTTGCCGACTCATTCTAGAAGGAATCAAACTTTTGAAATCCTTTCAAATCAAATGTGAAGCAGGAGTTGTAACTTTTAAATAACTTCTCATATTCTTGTTTTTCTTCAATGGACCTAACCTCTCAAACACAGAAGTTCTTGCAGTCGATTCTCTAAGTCGATCAAAGGCAGAAGGCTTTTTGTTGGGAGTAGCGATGTCATCTTCAAAAGTTATATGGTTATTGCTTGCCCTTCTTATGGAAATGTGAATTGGTAGCGGTTGACTATATGGCCTTCACGTGCTTGCCTAGTTGTATCTTCTGATGGAAGTTTCCCTAACATTGATGGTTCATTAAGGTTGTACCCAGCCTTCACAAATAACTTGTAAGCATTGGGATCAAAACCTTCTCTTGTGCATTTTGTAGGGAGTGCCATATCTCGCACTTGATTTTGAGCGATTGACTTTCCTTGCAGCTTCGAAGGCAAGTTTATTGCATCGATCCATCTAATAGGAAGAGTTAGCCCTCTCAATGCAATTTCTTAAAGATTAGATGATTTATCTTCTTCTTTCTTCACTTTTGGAACATAGCGAAGTCCAGAAGTCAGCTTTTTCTTCGAAGACATGATCTTCCCTTCATTAAGAATGGGACAAGGTTCTTTAGTGTCAATTTTTACCTTTTTGACAGCCGCATCGATTCTTTTGCTTGTGATCTTATCATACTTGATTGATTTGACATCATTAGATTTGGCCCCTTTAATAACATAACTTTTCAAATAGAATTTTGCAGCGGCAAAGTGTGTCTCAACTTCGGTGAAAGGATTATCATCTGCAACTATCTTCCTTTCAATCCCGCCTTCAAGATACTTCAAACATTGATAGTAAAAAGATGAGACAATTCTATTCTCATGTACCCAAGGCCTGCCAAGTAATATATTATATGACGTCTTTGTATTGATCACATGCATCTGCGTTTGATCGCAAATCTTCCATGTGGATCTCTAATTTAATAGAGCCTATGGACCTCTGCCCCCATTGATTAAATCCTTGTATCAACACATGGTTTTCACTAAGTTCTCCAGTCATGATGCCGAGTTCCTTCAATGTGTGGATAGGCAGAATGTTGACTCCAGATCCTTCATCTATTAAGATTCTATTTATCTTCTTCTCTAGCACGTGACCCACCATATACAAAGGATGATCGTGTAGTGCTTCACCAAATAGAAGATCATTATCTGTAAATGTGATTTTTGTATCACATGTATGTACTTCTTGGGAACAAGGTTCAATAGGTTTTTTAGAAGGTGAGGGAGTCATCATTGATGATATTTTTCTTGTTGCCTTTTCATCGTCACTAGGAGACACTTTTGGTGAGGATTCACTCGTTGTTCCTTCTTTGTCAGTAGAAGGCACCTTCGTTGTTTCTGCTTTATCAACATTGAAACACGATGCCTCGACATTGTCTTGAGTAGACTTTATGTCAAACAAACTTGGTAAGAATTCCTCTAGAGTCAGAAGACGTCAAGGTTTTTGGTAGTGATGCACTTCTACCTTTGCCCTCTTTGGGTGTCAGATTGATTCCTGCTTCTCCAATTTCTTCACCATTTTTTCTCTAATCGGTTGCTCGAATGATCCTTTTTGTAAGCTTGACTTGTTGCGTCTTCGCCTAGTCACAAGAATCCAGCCTTCATCACTATCTATATCATCTTGTGATTTGTCTTGCTCCAATAACTCTTCTTTATGCTTTTCAGAGATATATATTTGGATCAGATCAAGCGAGCCAAATGTGATTGAGATTTGGTTAGAACTAGCCTTCTCATCATCAAGGACAATTTTTTTTTGGTTAACCAATCGCATCACTCTATCCTTGAAGACAAAACATTTTTCAAGAGGATGACTCACAAGTCTATGATACTTGCAATAATTTGGGTTATCGGCTTTTCCTGTTTCATCAGGTCGCTTCATCTCTGGCAAGTCAATGAGTTTTAACTCGAGCAACTCATCAAAAATCTCAAAAACTTCATAATCCAAGAAGGGATATTTTTTTCCTTGCATCTCCCTTAGTGTCGAATTTTGATTTGAACGTGCTTGGAAAGTTGTTCTCACATTTTGCTTCATGCCCTCATTCGTGGTGAACTTCGCAGGCAACACATTAACATTCATGGATTCTTTGTTGTCATTTCTGGGCAAAAATTTGCTCCATCTCTTGGGTTCCTGCTTGTCCCTTTCTTTGCGAGGATCATGGACAAACGTCATATCTTTTCTAGCAGAGGACATGCTCAACTCCATATCATGAGCACGCGTAGCTAGATCTTCGAAGGATTTTTGTTTTATTACTTGCAAGATGTAAAGAAGCTCCCAATGCATTCCTTGGATACACATTTCAATTGCATATGCTTCACTAAGCCTATCCTTGCAATTTAGGCTCGCGTTCCTCCATCAATTTATGAAATCTATAACCGGTTCATCCTTCCTTTGGCGAGTATTCATGAGTTCTACCATGCTCACCATACACCTTGTGCTATAGAAGCGATTGAGAAACTCATGCTCTAGTTGTTCCCAACTATTAATAGAATTAGGTTTGAGATCCGTGTACCAATCAAAGGTATTTCCTTTTAGAGAGAGGAAAAATTGTTTGATGAGATGGTCTCCATAGGTACCAACATTATTACATGTCTCCACAAAGTGTGCAACATGTTGTTTTGGATTTACTTTACCCTCAAATTGTTGAAATTTGGAAGGTTGATAACCAGTAGGCATTTTGAAGTTATCAATTCTAGCAATGTATGGCTTAGCATACATATGAGAAGACTTGGTGGAGACTTTATACTTATCTTTGATACTAGCCTTCAATAAACTCTTTCAAGTGATCGAGTGGGATCATTTCTTCAGAAGAAACTGGCATGTCATTAACAATCGGTGCTTTCTTCACATGATCTCCGATCTCTTGAACTTTAATAACCTTTCCAGGCGCATAACTCGCTTCTCCATCTAAAAGTCCTTCCATCCTATACATTAACTTATCAATTCAAGACTCTTGGTGTTGTACATGATTTATCAATCCTCAGGAGAGGAAGCAACAGTCACCATCGTTTGCATGATCATTGGAGATGTAGGAGAGTAACATGGATTATTGTGTAAGTTAATCTTCAACGGACGCACATTACACGATGCATGTGGAGATGATTCATTAGTTGAATCATAGTTCTCCCTTGTGGTAGAGTTCTTGGAACCAGATTGCTCAAGTAGAGCCAATGTCTTCTTGATCTTTTTAGCAACACTACTTCCTCCTTCTAAAGCATTTGTGGCGGAACTTTCTCCTTTTGGAGTCGCAGACCCAAAAACAGGAGTTTATGCGGATGACACTTGAGGTGTTTGTTGTCCTAGCGTAGCAGCCTTGCTTCTCGTAACAGCTCCAAAACTTCCAAAGGTAACACCAAGAATGCCTTCAACTTCAGTAGAGAACTTGGAGCTAGTGGCCTTAGCGGCAGTTGATCGAGAGTTGTTCTTCATGGAGGTCATCTCGATATTCTTTGATGCTTGAAAAGTTGAGATGAGAGGTAGAGATTGTCCCACTGGGCGTGCAATAATTTGTAGACAGTAAAATTCGCGTCGAGAAAACAATAATCAAGAACGGAAAATTATAGCAACAATCGTATTTATTATTTGAAAGTGTGAGTGTTACAATCTTTATGATTCTTCTAAATTCGCCTTTTCAAATATAAATTCAAGGGCTTTAAAGCTTGATCTTGAATCTTCGATGAATTTGAACTTTGAACTTTATCTTGATCTTGAATTTTTCTTGAATTCAAGGGCTTCGAGCTTGTTCTTGAATCTGATGGTCTTGATCTTGACCATTCTTGAACTTGAATGCTTGAATTCTTAAACTTGTAGCTTTATAGAGAATTTTATGGCGTTTGTACCATGGATTTTCTCTAGCTTCTTGTTTATAATTTTCTGTTTCTTTCTGAAATATGAAGACCCCTATTTATAGTTTTAGAATAGAGGAGTTGCGATTGGAACAGGATTCCCTTCGGCCAATCAGATTTAAGTGACATGGCATATAGGCTTTATGGAGTGGGCTTGTCATCTTTGACACATGTCATGATCCTATTCTTTTCCTATTTGACTTGGCATGCCAAATCATTTGCCATATGGCACAAAAAAATGGGCCTCTAGGATGAGGTTATATTGGACTTAGCAAATTGGGCTCATCTATTGTAGCCCAAATCAATTAAATTGGACTTTAATTAAATTCATATTTATTGAACTTAAATAATTAGCTCAATTATATTAATCCATAATATTTATTTGGACTAATATATTCGTGAATTAATATAGTCGAAATCATTTTATAAATTTATATTTAATAAATTTTAAATGATTATACTGAGACTTTTCCAATAGCAACATCCATAACGCTCAATTCCTGTATAGACGGACCACAACCTTTCTCTTTAATCTCTTCCGCAGATGACATAACCTCTTTTGATCTAGCAACACAAAACCCTGTCAAATAAACGAAAATGTTGACTAATTTAAAGAAATAAAAGTCACCAGATAACTCCAAAAAAGAAAATAAAGGTGATTCTTCTAATCTCTATACTATACTCTGGAATACGCAACTTACAAAGAAAAGGCATGTGAAAAGACAATATCTACAGTACTGACCATTGGAGTGAGCAACGAAGAGAAGCTAAAAGCATTCAGAGAAAACTAAAGGTTGTAGAGGACAATCATTTTCGAGATCAAACGAAGAATCTTCGCTAGATTTTATAGGGACCGGTGTTTCAAATTTAGAGAAATGATAATTTTTGGAGCCAATTTGGTCTCCTTCAATATCTTCGTCTAGTTGAATGGAAGCAGACATTGAAGATTCTACAAGAAACGCTAGACGAATCTGTTTAGCTGGGTATTGGGCGGGAACGCTCCAAGGTTTGCCCTAAATACAAACTTCATGACCCAAGAGTAGCGTAATATATATTTTTTTAAGATTCAGGTAGCCACTTAAACTTGTGCAGTTTGTAAGATAAATAGTTTAATATAATTAACGATCAAAAAAATTACTTTACTTTACTAATACTATACTAGAAAAGATTTGTTGAAACATGATTGCTTACATGTCAATAGAAATTGCATTGAGGGTAATTTTAATATTTCAAGTAACTCTCCGACAATATGTATTAATCATTTAAAAGTATCTTTTTTTTTTATATATTCTTTCAATTATAATCATTTACTAAAAAGATTTAATTTAGTAATACTAAATACATTTTACAACATCGTATACTATATGATACGATACACACGTGCAACGCATGTGTCGTGAAACTAGTTTCAATATAAGCACATACTCCCTCTGTCCCTAATTACTTGTCCATTTTGACAAATCAAGAAAGGACAATTTTTTTTACCTATTATACCCTCAATTAAATGACTAATTACTTTGAAAAATGTAGAACTTTTCATCCACTTCATAATTAATAGGGGTAAAATAGTAAACTCACTATGTCATTAATTGATTTCTTAATAGGTGTGCCAATTCAAAAGTGGACAAGTAATTAGGGACAGAGGGAGTACATGATACATGTCCTCCATAGCAGCAGTCATGTGTGCTTCTTATCATTTCTATAAAAAAAAGGGGGTAAATTAGTCACTCCAAATTACATCAAACATGTCTTTAATTAACATTGCATATAATTCCACTAAGCAACTATATCATTATATCTCTCTACAACTACTACATCATCATCACTTCTCTCTACAATCAACTTTATATCACTTCTCTCTTTTTACACATACAATGCAAAATACAAAAGAAAAAAGTAAGAACAACCTCCATCTTTCTCTCTTTCTGTTGCTGTATCAATGAGTTCTTTGAATTTTCACAGGTATATTGCTTTGTTAAATATCCATTGTTAAGTATATCTCTATTTTCGAGTAGTATCACTAATGCGATATATTCATTGGCGGACTGGACTGTATTTACTACTATAGTAGAAAATATCTATTTCAACATGTTCCTTACATGTCAATAGAAATTGCATTAAGGGTAACTTTGATATTTCAATATAAGCACATACATGTTCCTCTACAGCAGTAGTCATGTGTGCTTCTTTCCATTTCTATAAAAAGGGTAAATTAGTCATTCAAGATTATATCACACGTGGCTTTAATTTACCGTGCATATCACTCCACTAAGCAACTACATCATTATCTCTCTCGGCAACTACTACTTCATCATCACTTCTCTATACAAATCATCTTTATATCACTTCTGTTATAAAATAAAACATGTGTGGTAAAATAATATGACAAGAAGAAAAGGAGAGAAAGAGAGAGACACAAAGTAGTAGTAGTAGCAATAACTTTTCTCTATTATTGAATGTTTTTTCTTTCACTTACTCTTTCCTTATTTTCTTACTTTGTTACAAGAAGAGAGGTATATATAGTTGTATATATTTGGATGCCAAGTGTAATACGTGGATATCTTCTTACCATGTATACACTTTGGGCACCAAGTATATCATATGGATAGTTAGGTTACAACACTTTGTTTGTTATGTGTATAGTGTGTACATATATGTTACCACAAAATATATGTATGTGGACATACATTTTACAACACTCTCCTTGGATGTCCATGTCTTAATAGATAGTGTGCCTCGTTAAAACCTTACCAAGAAAAATCCAATGGAAAAATCTTAGTGAAGGAAAAAGAGTACACATATCCTATAATACGCATTAAGAGTTGCATCATTAAAAACCTTACCAGAAAAATCCAATGGGAGAAAAATTTGGTTAAGGAAAAAAGAGTGCAACACATATCATAATCCCCCTGATTAAGACATCATCACTTAACAACCCGAAGATGACACATTTCAATCTTATATCTCGATTTCTCAAAGGTTGAAGTTGATACTGCCTTAGTGAATACGAGTGTTGAACATCTGCTACATCCTTCTTTTGAAGGTCATGAATGAAAAGAAGACTTTGATGAAATATATTTTTCTCAGTCTTCTTTGATGTATCCTCCTCTTAGTTGAGCACACGCGACATTGTCCTCATATAATGTTGTTGGAATATCTTTTTTCGAAGAAAGGTCACATATTCTCTAGATATGCTTATTGATCTCAACCAAATATATTTTTGACAATCACTCAATTCATGATCTTGTTGACGTAGACAAATTGCTTGCTTGATTTATTGGCAGCAACAATCAAGCACTGACGAACACTTTAAGTAAAATTGACTGCCTTGTGGAATGATTTGAAATGACAATATTTCCAAATGAAAATATATAACTTTCATGAGTTCAAACTTCATAATTTCCTACAATTTCATGATCAATAAATATTGACACAATTGATGAGGATAAATAATTTATATCGATATTTGATTCACTCTAATATCTCCATCGATAAGAATGATGTTTTATTTTTCATGCATACTAATAAAATTATTTACCATGAATAATAATAGCAGGATACATAAGTGCACCAATTGCACTATAACATGGTACTTTCTAACCAATTTAATGAGATCAAAACTGATCTTTATAATATGCGATCTTACAGCCATTGGGGTACTTATCAATGGAACTACTTTATAACATTTTAAATTGTTCAAGAATTTTCATATAATATTTACCATCTAGATAGACATGATAATCATTCATCATATATATTCAAGTGTTTCATATATTGTTAGACTGATAGAAACCTTATTGCATTTGCCTTAGGAGAATATATCTCCACATAATAATGTCAAGACTTTTGTGAAAAATCTTTATTTTCCAATGTATAAGCCTTACTTTATATTTTACGATTTCACTTATTGCACAATAATTAACTTGTACCCCACTGACATTATATCATGGTGTATGGACAAAATGTAACGACCAAGTTTCGTTGTTATAGAAATGCCAACAGGGAAAAATTTTGGGCCGAAAAACTTTTTCATAGTAATTTGAGATTTCCCAACCTAGTCCAAATTTGGATGAAATCAGAGTCAGTAAGGTCTAGGAAAATTTGGTAACAATTGGGTGATTTAATTATGATTTTGGATTACATGAGTACATAGCTAAGACGTTAAGGAATTTGTACGACTTTACGAAATTGAATTTGGGTGAGTAGAACTCCCGAAATTGATCTTAGAATGAACGGGTAGTTTTTGAGTGTTGTTGGTTGAAGGTACATTGTGAAATGAGGTCTTGGAATTATTAATTTTGCTCACTGGTTTCGTGCAAGCCGCTGAGGCAGGATTTCTGCCGCCTGGGCGTGGCCGCTGTAGTGGGTTGTGTGCGGCCATGGCGAGGCAGACACGACTTAAAGTTGGAAATAAACCCAAAAACATTTTATATTATGTAATTTTCGAACTTAAGAGCTAAGGAACGAACCCAGGGGTTTTCTCCATAGTTTTTCACCATTCTTGAGGCTAAAGGTAAGATTCTAACTCCCCAAATCCGTTTTTCGATCCATATAATGTAATCTAATGGGTAATTATCGATGGGGAAGGGTTTTGATCTAGCCCAAATCTGGGTAGGGGATCATGGGTATGATCTAGGGTTGATAGAATTGTTAGTAATTCGGGTAATTAGTTATTTTTTATTGATTCACATGTTATATTGATCGTTTGTCAACCAAGAACAAGCGGAACGAATCCGAAAAGGGAAGAATCAAGTTTCTTAAAGGTTTCAAGCTGATGGTTGTAATTTCATGATTGTGTGATCTATGTTTGTTCTTGCTTCATTATAATACATTTGTGTATGCGAATATTGCATTATCGATCACACTAGTTGTAAATGAGATAAATGAATGATGACTTGATTGTATGATTATGAGAATGTACTTGTAATTATGAATGTGGCTCGTTGAATGGATCAGGTGTTGCATTCTGACACACTAACTTGGATCGGTTGTCACATTCCGACATAAATATAGGATCGGTTGCCACGTTCTGGCATAAACATTAGATCAGGTACCACGTTTTGGTATGCTAACTGTTTGGGTTTGGGTTCCATGAGAGGACCAATAAGTTGATATAATTGTGTATCTTAAGAATGTGAAATTGTGAGTTGTTCATAAATGATGATGATATTGTATATGTTCAGTGTATGCATTTTATTATTAGGTTATATTGACGTATATATGTTGTACTTAGTGGATAGTTGCGTGATCCTACCAGTACACTGTGGTTGTGCACTGATACTGCACTTGTTCTTTCTTTGTTGAGTCCAGGACGTCTTGAGTTAGCCGATTGAATTCAAGGGTGAGCTAATTCTTCCAGGCAGCCATGAGTTCTCTTTCTGTCTATGTCCACATTTCGGACTTGGACTTTCTAGTTAGTTATTAGTTCACTAGTTTGGGGTTGCAACCCTTCTTGTTTAGACTTATGGATCTTGTTAGAGTTTTTGTACATTGACTTTCAGGTTCTAGGCGTTGTTTCTTGCATTTATTTAGTTGTTAGACTATTGGTTTGGAGTTTATAGGAACTTCAGTATTTAGTCATCTAAACTTGCTTCCGTAACTTTAAATGCCTTAGTTTTGGGTTAAGTTGTTAGTTTGGGTTGTAGTAATGGTTCTCCCACCGGAGGGTTAGTGTGGGTGCCACTTACGACGGTTTGGGTCATGACAAAGTAGAGTATTGCAGAATGGTACGGAGATGTCTGTACTTTTCTTCGAGAAGCTATGGGACTTTAGGAAATATCTATATTTTCTCTTATCTCCTTTCATGCTATAACTTGATTCTAATTGGTATCCACCGATTCAAATTGGTATCTAACCTCCTTTACTCTTCTGTCCGCAGATGGTTAACACTAGATTCAACGACGTCAAGCCCGTAGCTCCTGTCAATGCTCCAACTGAGGAATCTGTAACAAAAGGTTGCAGTCGAGGCAGGGTAGAGGAAGAGCTAGGGGTAGAGGACGAGGAGGGTGGAGCCTACTAGGGATGGAGCACCAGTTGAAAATGCTCCCAGGAATGAGGCCCTTCCTGTGCATCATGAAGAGGTAGAGGAGAATATCGATATTAAAAATGATGAGGTTGTTGGACAAGTGGAAGAGGTGCAGGTTGAGACAACATGTATTCCTCCCATAGACCCAGTGTTAGCTCAACAAACCATGTCATTCTTGAAATGGTTGGTTGGTCCTGGAGTGCTTCCCTCTATTCAAGCAACTCAAGCTCCCACCAATCCTCTTATTGCTATCACTGTGCCCAAGGTGGGAGGGAATGTAGGTAATGATGCTTTCTTCCATCCTTTAATGGGTCCTGTTATGTCTGGTAATGAACATGAGATGTTGACTAAGTTTTTGAAGTTGAAATGCCTGTGCTCCATGGTTCTGAGAGTGAGGGCATGCATATAGGTTCATCCTATATTGCTATGAGAGGCTTCATAAGTTAGGAATTGTCCATCAGCATGGGGTTAAGTTTGTGAACTTTTAGCTTCAAGATGAGGCTAAGCAGTGGTGGAGAGCTTATGTGGAATGCAGATCTTCAATTTTACCCCAGTTTCATGCTCTGTTTTTAGAGAAATTTATGCCTCGAACCTTGAGAGATCATAAGAAGAATGAGTTCATGGCTTTGGAGCAAGGTGGTATATTTGTGGCCAGAGAGTCGCACCTTCGATGGGCAGCAGGCCATCTTTTGATCATACTCATTATAAGTTTGGAGAACCTGGGCATATGAGAAGGGATTATCCCCATCCACGTATGACAGATTCCGCGCAGCAGCAGAACAGAGCAGTGGTACCTGCGGAAAATGGTAATAATGGTCGAGGGCGTCCAAGAGATGGGCGAGGAGGAAACCAGCGAGGTCGTGGAGGTAGGGAAAATGGTAATACAGGCAGAGGTACAGTGCAACCAGGCAGGGAAGTCGCCCGTCATGATGATAGGGCTTAGTGTTACGCCTTTTCGAGCAATAATAAGGCAGAGCCGTCTGACGTAGTGATCACATGTACTATTTTTGTCTATGACTAGATGGCTAATGTGTTATTTGATCTGGGTTCTACTTATTCTTATGTGTCCGTGCGTTTTGCCTTAGCATTTGCTATGATTTGTGATATACTTGATGCCCCCATCCATGTTTCTACCCCAGTTGGAAAGTCTGTCATAGTCACCCATGTCTATCATGATTGTCTTATTTTGTTTATGGGTTTTCAAACTTGGGCTGATTTGGTGATATGGATATGACTGACTTTGATATAATCTTAGGCATGACTTGGTTGTCCCCCTATTATTATGTGCTTAATTGTAATACTAAGTCTGTAACTTTAGAAATTCTGGGAAGGGAAAAGTGAGAGTGGGAAGGGATGTACAAGCCAAAGCAAGCTAAGATCATATCCTCCATTTGGGCTAGGAAACTGGTAGGGCAAGGTTGCTTGGCTTATTTGGCTCATATTCGAGATGTTGAGGTTGAGTCCCCATCTATTCAGTTTATCCCTGTGGTGTCAGAATTTAGAGAAGTGTTTCCTAATGATTTGTTTGGTATGCCCTCTGATAGAGATATAGACTTCTGAATCTATTTAGAGCTTGGTACTCGTCCCATTTCTATTCCTCCATATCGCATGGCTCCGACAGAATTAAGAGAGCTTAAGGCTCAAATCCAAGAGCTTCTTGATAAAGGATTTATTGGTCCTAGTGCTTCCCCATGGGATGCTCCGATTTTGTTTGTAAAGAAAAAAGTTGGTAGTATGAAAATGTGTATAGATTACCGGCAATTGAATAGGGTCACTATTCAAAACAAGTAACCTTTGCCTCAAATAGATGATCTTTTTGACCAATTGCAAGGTGCATCAATTTTCTCTAAGATTGATCTAAGGTCTAGCTACCATCAGTTAAATATTAGGCCTGAGGATGTGCCTAAGATGGCGTTTAGAACCCGCTATGGGCACTATGAGTTTCTAGTTATGTCATTTGGGTTGACTAAGGCACCCACAACTTTGATGAGTTTTTAATGAATGGGGTGTTCAAGCCATTTATTGATGACATTTTGGTGTATTCAAAAAGTAAGGAAGAGCATGCTGACCATCTTCGTATTGTTTTGGGCGTTCTTGGGAAACAATGGTTGTATGCTAAATTTTCTAAGTGTAAATTTTGGTTGACTTCTGTTGCATTTTTGGGACATGTAGTTTCAAAAGAAGGGGAAATGGTAGATCCCCAAAAGATTGAGGCGGTTAAGAATTGGGTTCGGCCTAGCTCTGTGATGGAAGTTTGGAGTTTTGTGGGGCTCGCTAGCTACTATCTTTGATTTGTAAAGAACTTTGCTTCTATTGCCACTCACTTGACTAATTTTACCAAGATACCATTTGAATGGACAAAAAATGTGAGGAGAACTTCCAAAAGCTCAAAACTCTTTTGACCATCGCACCCATTCTAGCATTGCCAGTTGAAGGTAAGGATTTTATTGTTTATTGTGATGGTTCACATTCTAGTTTGGGTGTTGTGTTGATGCAGGATAAGAATGTTATAGCTTATGCATCGTGTCAATTAAAGGTGCATGAGATGAATTATCTAACACATGATTTGGAGTTGGCAGCGGTAGATTTTGCTCTTAAGATCTGGTGGCATTACCTCTATGGTGTTAAGTGTGAAGTGTTTATTGATCATCGTAGTTTGCAGCATGTGTTCACTCAAAAGGATCAGAATTTGAGACAACGAAGGTGGATGGAGTTACTTAAAGATTATGATGTCACCATTCAATGCCATCTGGGTAAGGCTAATGTAGTGGCAGACGTTTGAGTCGAAAAGCGGTAAGTATGGGTAGTTTAGCTTGCTTGAGTGTAACTAGACGACCTTTAGCTAAGGAAATTCAGAACTTGGAGTCTAAATTCATGCAATTGAGCATCTCAGAGAAAAGTGGGGTGTTAGTTAGCATTGAAGTAAGGGCCACGTTTATGGAAGAGATTAAGGCCAAACAATTTGAGGATGAAAATTTGAATGAACTCAAGAAGAAGACTGCGATTGGTAAGGCATAAGAGACCACTCTTGATGCAGAAGGCATAAGAATTTATGTTCCTCGAGTTGATGACTTGATTCAGAAATTGTTGATAGAATCCCATGGTTCACAATATTCCATTAATCAGGGTGTGACCAAGATGTACCGAGATTTGAAGAGAGTTTATTGGTGGCCGAGCATGAAGAAGGATATAGCGGAGTTTGTGGCTAAGTGTCAAAATTGTCAATAAGTGAAGTATGAACACCAAAGACCTGCAGGATTGCTTCAAAGAATGGCAATTCTAGAATGGAAGTGGGAGAGGATAGCCATGGATTTTGTGGTTGGTCTTCACAAGACTTTGGGGAAGTTTGATTCTATTTGGGTAGTGGTTGATAAATTGACTAAGTCAGTTCATTTTATTCCGGTAAGAGTAGATTACAATGCTGAACAATTGGTGAAGGTTTATGTGAAAGAGATAGTGAGGTTGCATGGGGTGCCCCTTTCTATCATCTCAGACTGTGTTATGCAGTTTACCTCCAAGTTTTGGAGGAAATTGCATGATGAATTGGACACACAACTCACTTTTAGTACAGCTTTCCATCCGCAGATGGATGGGCAGTACAAGAGGACTATTCAAGTGTTAGAAGACATGTTGAGGGCATGTGTGATTGATTTTGGAAAGCATTGGGATAAGTTCCTACCTTTGTGTGAGTTCTCCTACAATAATAGTTATCACTCCAGCATAGATATGGCACCATTTGAGGCACTCTATGGGAGGGGATGTAGATCACCCATAAGATGGTTCAAGGCTAGAGATATGAAACCTTTGGGGGTTGATTTGGTGAAGGATGCTCAAGATAAGATTTTAGCAGCCCAAAGTAGTGAATATGAGATGGAAGCTTATACAATAGTTGAGTCCAGCTTCCTAATGAAAGCTTTTACACTAGTTGAGTCTGGCTTTCCAAATGGGTTCCTTCTACCTTAGTTGAGTCCGGGTTTCGAAAGTATGTATTTCATGATATGGAAACCTTATACCTTAGTTGAGTCCGGGTTTCTAGTAGCAATCTCCTTATCCCATAACTATGTGCCCACATAGGTCTTTAGCTTGTGGATCTACCTAAGCAAAGAGTTTGGTTCTACCTTAGGCAAGTAGGACAACCCCTTTTTGGTGTGGGGTAGACACTGTATTCCATGATAAGCTCACATGGTCTATGACGGTTAAGGCTTATCTCCCTTTATGATAGTATGAATAAGAATATGAAATATGAACTATAGTTACTCAAGAAGCTTTACTTAGTGTGAAAGGGATTAGGGGATCTTAATAATGCATTGCACAAGTATGCTTTGAGGGTATTTATGGTAGGTTCCTATTATGATATGATGATCTATGAGTTGCTTATGCTTATGACTTATGCTTTTCCATTATCTTCAAAATGATGCTTTAAACTAGTAAATGCATTCAACTAAAATGTCCCTTTAAGCATGTTTTAAAAGATTTTATGCATGACTATCATACTTAGTGCATTTGTGTACTAACCTATATTTTTCCTACATTTTTTCCAAGTGTAGGGTCTGGTTTTCATGGTGGTCCCCATTGTGGCTAGAGCTTGGATTTGCTCATTTCTCCTTGCTCGTGGTGAGTCCTCATGATTCGATACTATCATTGTAGTTTCATTCTTGTATTTTCACTTTCAGATTATGTTGTTTTGGGCTATGACCCTATTTTGACTCAAGTGTTGTAATAGATGGCTAATTGAGACAAGTCTAGACTTCCACTTTCCTTTATAAAGATTTTTGGACTTGCAATGCATTTTTACTTTGATTATTCTATTGCTTTATGTTATGATATACTAAGTGGCTTACATGGTGCCTTTCAGGGTTCTATGTGCCTTGTTACGCCTAGGGGGTACCCTTGGGTTGTGACAAACTTGGTTGTCTAAGCATAAGGTTTAGAATAATTCTAGGATGATGTCTCATAAGCCACGTCTAGTAGAGTTTTGTTCATGAGTGTGAAGCGCACCACATTTATGAATGAGAGGCTATAAGATGTTTAGAAAATTTCACTTCTTTCATTACTCTTAAGTCGTGCCTTAGAGTTTAACTCTATAAAAGTCCCTTTCCTAATCCTTCTCTTGTGTCTTCAGGATATGAATGCACGAAGGGCTAACGCTAGAAGAATGGAGGGTGGAAATATGAATGAGAAAGCTCTTCAAGGTAATCAAGCTCCTGAAGTTAACCAAGCTCCGGTTGATCCCGTGGTTGATACTGTGACCTATGCGGAGTTTAGGTCTACTATCCAAATGTTGGCTTAAGTCCTGACGGCTCAAGACAATAAATAATTTGTAGTTCTGGTAGATACTAATGTTAATTCGGCTGCTTCGAGGGTTAGAAATTTTGCTAGAATGAACACTCGCGAATTTCATGCCTCTAAAGTGGAAGTGGATCCCCAATGGTTTATCGATGAGGTTTTTAAAGTTCTTGCTATTATGGGGGTGTCTTCGGAAGAGAAGGTGGAGTTAGGCACCTACCAACTAAATGATATTGCTCAAGCATGGTATGATCACTGGAAAAGGGGAAGACTCGTAGGAGCGGGCCCGTTTGGATGGGAAACGTTCAAATCAGCATTTCTTGATAGATTCTTTCCCCGATAGTTGAGGGAAGCTAAGGTGGAAGAATTCATTAACCTTAGGCAAGGTAGCATGAGTGTCAAGGAGTATGCCTTGATATTTACCCAACTATCCAAGTATGCTTCATCTATGGTGGCGGATTCGAGGGATGAGATGAATAGGTTTTTGACTGGTGTGTCTAACTTGGATCAAGAAGAATGTCATATGACAATTCTCCTTCATGACATAGATATCTCAAAGCTCATGGTATATGCTCAACAAATTGAGGAGTCAAAACTTAAGAAAAGGAATAAAGAGGTAAAATGGGCTAGAATCGGTGATGGGAACTTCTCCAATGCTAGGTCTGATGGACAAGGTCGACCAAGGTTTAGACAAAGGTTCTCCAACCATGGCTCATGTAGTGCTCCAAGGGTCAACAAAGATAGGGTTTCCAACCCTAAACCTCAAGGACGTAATAGCGGTGGTTCTTATGTTGCTAGGCCTAATTCTGTAAAATGTGGTAGAAAGCATGATGGCAAGTGTCTTGTTGGTACCGATGGGTGTTTAAGTTGTGGGAAGGTTGTCCACAGATGAGAGATTGTCCAATGCTCAAGGTTAAGGGAAGGGAAGATAAACAAGCTCCTCCAAAAAGTTCCAACTCCAATGCTCAAAAGCAAAACCGCTTTTATGCTCTTCAATCCCGAGGTGACCAAGAGAGCTCCCCAGATGTGGTGACCCCTATGCTAAAAGTATTTTCTATTGATGTATATGCCTTGTTAGGTCCTAGTGCCACTTTGTCCTTTGTGACACCTTTTGTGGCCATGAAGTTTGCAATACTCCCCGAAGTGTTAGTAGAACCTTTTTCGGTCTCTACCCCGGTTGGTGACTCGGTGGTGACTAAGAGTGTCTATAGAAGTTGTCCCATTTCCTTGTCCCATAGAGTTACTTTGGTGGATGTGGTAGAGTTATACATGTTAGACTTTGATGTGATTTTGGGTATGGATATTTTGCATGCATGTTATGCCTTTATAGATTGTAGGATGAGGGTGGTTAAATTCCAATTTACAAATGAGCCTATTTTAGAGTGGAACGGGGAAATTCTATCCCTAGAGGTCAATTTGTTTCTTGCCTTAAATCTAGGAAAATGATCTCCAAAGGGTGTATTTACCATCTTTTTAGGGTGATGGATGTTGAGTCTAAAATCCCTTCTCTAGAGTCGGTTCCGATAGTGAATGAGTTCCTGGAAGGATTCCCCGATGATTTGCCTGGTTTTCCTACTGAGCAGGAAATAGATTTTGGTATTGGCCTTCTACCGGATATGCAACCTATCTCTATTCCTCCTTATAGAATGGCTTTGGCAGAGTTGAAAGAGTTAAAAGAGCAACTAAAGGAATTGTTAGACAAGGGTTGTATCCGATCGAGTATCTCTCCATAGGGTGCTCCATTGTTGTTTGTTAGAAAGAAAGATGGGTCTCTTAGAATGTGCATTGATCAACATCAATTGAATAAAGTGACCATCAAGAATAAATATCCCCTTTCGAGAATTTATGACTTGTTTGACCAACTTCAAGGGGCTAGCTATTTCTCTAAGATTGATCTTCGTTTGGGTTATCACCAATTAAGGGTGAGAGGGGTTGATATTCCCAAGATGGACTTTAGGACCCGGTATGGTCACTATGAATTTGTGGTTATGTCATTTGGGTTGACAAATGCCTCGGCGGCATTTATGGATTTGATGAATAGAGTGTTTAGGCAATACCTAGACATGCTTGTGATTGTGTTTATCGATGATATATTGATATATTCAAGGAGTGAGGATGAACATATGGACCATTTGAGGATTGTGTTGCAAGTTCTTAAGGACCAACAACTTTTTGCAAAGTTTAGCAAGTGTGAATTTTGATTAAGGTCCGTAGCTTCCTTGATCATATTGTGTCAAGTAAGGGTATTGAGGTAGATCCTTAGAAGATAGATGCATTCAATAGTTGGCCTAGACTGCTAAATCCTTCCGACATTAGAAGCTTTTTGGGTTTGGCTGGTTACTATAAGAGGTTTGCTGAGGGGTTTTCCTCCATTGCTTCTCCATTGATGGCTTTGACTAAAAAAAAATCTAAGTTTGAGTGGTCGGAGTCTTGTGAGAAAAGCTTCCAAGAATTGAAAGATAGAATTATTTCCGCTATGGTGTTGACCTTACCGAAGGGTTCAAATGGTTTTGTTGTATATTGTGATGCCTCTAGAGGTTGGTTGGGATGTGTCTTCATGCTAAATGGGTAAGTAATTACCTATGCTTTAAGGTAACTTAACGTACATGCAAAGAATTACCCTACCCATGATCTTTAATTAGCGACAGTAGTATTTGCCTTGAAAATATGGATACATTACTTGTATGGGGTCCATGTGGATGTTTACACCAATAAAAAGAGTCTTCAATATATGTTTAGTCAAAAAGACTTGAATCTCCGAAAACGAAGGTGGCTAGAACTCTTGAAGGATTATGACATGAGTGCCCTTTACCACCCCGGAAAAGCTAATGTTGTAGCAGATGCACTTAGTAGATTATCAGTGGGTAGTGTGGCTTATATAGAGGATGAAAAGAAAGATTTGGTTCGTGAGGTGCATAGATTGGCCCGACTAGGTGTCCAACTACTGGGTTCCAACAAGGGTGGTGTCATGGTCCATAATGGGTCCAAATCGTCCTTTGTGATGGATGTGAAGTCTAAACAAGATCTTGATCCTTTATTAGTTGAGTGGAAAGAGTTGGTAGGAAAGAAGTCTGTTGAGGCTTTCTCCCAAGGGGGAGATGGGGTGCTTACGTACTAAGGTCGATTATGTGTTCTGGATGTTGATGGTTTAAGAGATCAAATTTTAGAGGAAGCTCATATTTCTCGATATTCTATTCGTTCGAGAGCCACTAAGATGTACCATGACCTACGAGAAGTCTATTGGTGGAATGGTATGAAGAGAGATATTGCGGGATTTGTAGCCAAATATCCTAATTTTTAACAAGTTAAGGTTTAACACCAAAGGTGGGAGGCTTGTCCCAAATATAAGTATTCCCACTTGGAAGTGGACAGATGTGAATATGGACTTTATTGTGGGTTTGCCTCGCACTCAAAGGCAACATGATTCTATTTGGATCATCACAGATCTGATGCGAAACCAACCACTTTATTCCCGTCAAGGTTTCTCATTCGGTGGAAGACTATGCCAAGTTGTATGTAAAAGAGATAGTGAAGTTACATGGGGTTACTTTATCTATTATTTTTGATCGGGGTACTCAATTTACTTCGCACTTGAAGTCATTCCAGAAAGGGCTTGGTACTAAAGTCAAGCTTAGCACGACTTTTAATCCCCAAACCGATGGGCAAGTAGAGCGTACCATCCAAACATTGGAGGATATGTTAAGGGCGTGTGTTTTATATTTCAAAGGTAATTGGGATGACCACTTGCCATTAGTAGAGTTTGCCTACAATAATAGTTATCATTCTAGTATTGGTATGGCTCCTTTTGAAGCCTTGTAAGGTCTCCGGTTGGTTGGTTTGAGGTAGGTGAAATTGCTCTTATTCATCCTGAATCAGTTTATGAAGCTATTGAGAAATTTTGGCTTATTAGAGAGAGGATGAGAACGGCTCAAAGTAGACAAAAGTATTATGCCGATGTGAGAAGGAGGGATCTAGAATTTGAAGTGAATGATTGGGTCTATTTGAAAATCTCACCCATGCAGGGTGTGATGAGATTTGGCAAGAAAGGGAAATTTAGTCCCCACTATGTAGGCCCATATGAAATTTTGCAACGTATTGAGAAGGTTGCCTATGAGTTGGATTTGCCAAATGAGTTGGCTCCTGTTCATTTGATATTTCATGTTTCTATGCTTAAGAAGTGTATTGGAGATACGATGTCCATTATTCCCTTAGAAGGGTTAGGAGTTGACGAAAGTCTTTCATATAAAGAGGTTCCGGTAGAGATCCTAGACCGGCAAGTCAAGAGATTGTGAAACAAGGAAATAGCTTCCGTGAAGGTTTTATGGAGAAATCATTTAGTTGAGGGTGCTACTTGGGAGACCGAGGTAGATATAAAGTCCCGATATCCTCATCTCTTTCCTTCTACCCCTATTCAAGCTTGAGGTAATTAGTTCCTCTTGAGTTTTAGTGTTTTGGAAGTCATGTGTGTTATATGAGTTTTTCCATGATTTCCTTATGTTATGCATGTTCTTGATGAAATTCATGTTTAGTAAGGAAATGAGTTTTCATGATTTATGTTCCTCATGTTGTTGTGCAGTTAGTATGTGTTGCCTATTAGACTTAATGAGATGAGTAGATGAGTTGATGAACATGCTTTAGTATGATTTTGAGAGAAATTGCATATTGGCTCCATGATATTGTGTTGAGCATGGTTTTAGTTAGAGAAGGTAGTTCCTCCTATGAATATGAGAAATGTTGAATTTTCATGCAAAATAGGTTGTTAGATGTAGTTCCTATTTCCTTGTGTTGCATTGATTATGTTGAGATGGAGTTGAAGTTTCCTCCTTTGAATTGTGCATTATTTTTGATGTTTCATGCTTGATGGGTTGCTAGTCTTGAGTCTTTAATTTCGTAACGTGTCTAGATCATCATTCGAGGACGAATGCTCCCATGGGGGAGATAATGTAATACCCCGTAAACTAGTAGGCTAAACTAGAGCTTAACGTGAGGGTTAGAGTCGAAAATAACTCCCGGTACTCAATGTATATATTTTTAGGTTAGAACGTCAAGGTAGGACTCCTTAAGGACCAATCAAGGGTCCTTGAGGAGGACCCAAAAATATGGCCCAAAACAATCCACCCACAAGAGGGGAACCATGACCAGTAGGTGACCCACGCCCCATGGGTGAGGGGTCATGGGTCAAGACCCTAGAAAATAAGTTGCAAGACCCAACCCACGGACCACCAACTCACCACGTGGGTCCATCCACGGACCGTGGCAGTGGGGTCGTGGGTGGTCACCTGAAACTGCTTTTTGGGTACTTTGGGTTTTCCCTTTTTAATTAATATTAAGTGAGGTCGTTTTAGCCTATTTTTAAACACCTATATAAGGCTTTTAGAGCCTCAAACTAACTCATCCAAATCATTATCTCTAAATTCCCCAAAGAACTCACCTTCACCATAAAATTCTCTCACTAGAACTCAAGGAAAAAGAAGAAGGAAATTGGGGCCTAGGGTTTCAAAGAGCAAGGGTTTTGTTCTCAATTTTGTGGGGATTCATCACCAAGGTATGGTAGTCCTTCATCCATGGATAGTCTTCATCCATGGAGTCCCTCCAAACTCAATTTCAAAACAAGTAATTCCCCAAAAGCTAGGGGTTTGCTTTTGGGTCACGGATTCCTTTAAAAAATGATTCTATTGATTTAATTACTTTATATTATGATTGAATTGATTATTTATTAATGTAATCTCCCAAGAATCCATGAAATCCCCATATTCCTAATTTATGACCTTGTGATGTGGGTGAATTGTAGAAAGAAGAGTATTATGAGATTATGCTTAATGTAATTGTAGTAATTGATTATGTTATTATCCATGTCTACTGTAGTAATTACAGATGCGTTGATTGAATGTGATATATGGTCCTTGAAGGGCAAAGTATGAGAACTATGCATGATTATGAGGGTTATGTATATGTTTTTAGAACACTTTGAGAGTAACGTAAATTTGATTATGATCTTGTTGTTGTGTTGTTGGATGATTATCCTCATGTACACAGTTATGTATCAATATGATATGATGCAAAATGTGTTCTCACAATATGATGATTCTAGGGTTGAAAGGCTATTCTCAACTATTGAATCTATGAGCTATAGTATGAATTATGTTTGATTGATTGTCAATACATTCTTCTATGAATATGCACTTAAGTCAAGACTTAATATGTAATCTATGAGAATTAATGCTTAGCACCGAGTGGATATGAATATGAGATGGAAGCTTATATGATAGTTGAGTCCGACTTCCCAATGAAAGCTTTTACACTAGTTGAGTCTAGCTTTCCAAATGGGTTCCTTCTACCTTAGTTGAGTCTGGGTTCCCAAAGCATGTATCTTATGAGATGGAGACCTTATACCTTAGTTGAGTCCGGGTTTCTAGTAGCAATCTCCATATCCCATAACTATGTGCCCACATAGGTGTTTAGCTAGTGGATCTACCTAAGATAGGAGTATGGTTCTACCTTAGAAAAGTTGGACAACCCTTTTTCGATGTGGGGTAGACACTGAATTCCATGATAAGCTCACATGGTCTATGTCGGTTAAGGCTAATATCCCTGTATGATAGTATGAACAAGAATATGAAATATGAACTATAGTTACTCAAGAAGCTTTACTTAGTGTGGGTGGAATTATAAGATCTCATTCATGCATTGCACAAGAATGCTTCGAGAGTATTTATGGTATGTCCCTATTATGATATGATGAGTCCTCATGATTTGAGGATGGATACTATCATTGTAGTTTCATTCTTATATTTTCACTTTCGGATTATTTTGTTTTGGGCGTTTTTACTCTTATTATTCTATTGCATTATGTTATGATATGCTAAGTGGCTTATATGGTGCCTTTCGGGGTTCTATGTGCCTTGTTACGTCTAAGGGTACCCTTGGGTCGTGACAACCCAAAACCCCATATGCCCTAAACCCTAAAACCCAAGAAACATTAATAAATCCTAAACCCAAAACCCTTAAAAAACCTTAAGCCCTAAACCCTAAACAAACCCCTAAAATCTCTAAACTTCAAAAACCCTAAACCCTAAAGATCCTTAAACCCTAAAACCCCCTAAAAACGCTTTAAAACCTTAAACGCTAAACCCTAAACCCTAAGAAACCCCAAAACATATATCCACAACCACCCTAAACCCTAAACTCTAAGGAAGAACCCTAAAACCCTTTTAAGAACCCTTAACCTAAAAAAAACCCAAAACAATCTATAAAACCATAAACCTAAAAAGCCCAAAGCCCTAATACCTTAAAAATCCTAAACCCTTAAACCTAAGTTAACTTAACCCTAAATCCTAAGAAACCCAAAAACCTAAAAAACTTAAAAAAATTGTTAAAATTGTTAAAAACCCAAACCTAAAAACCCTAAGCCCTAATACCTTAAAAATACTAAACCCTTAAACCTAAGATAACTTAACCCTAAATCCTAAGAAACCCAAAAACCTAAAAAACTAAAAAAAATTGTTAAAATCGTTAAAAAACCCAAACCTAAGAACCCTAAGCCCTCTATCCTAAAAATTCGACAACCCTAAACACTAAGCAAAAACCCCTAAAACTCCCCAAACCCTAAATCCTAAATCCTAAACACAAAACCCTAAGAAACCCTAAACCTAATAAACACTAACCCCTAAGATACCATAAGCCCTAAAAAAACTAAAAAACCATTAAACCTTATAAACCCTAAGAAATCCTAAACATTAAACCCTAAAAAACCCTAAAAACATTTCAAAAACCATAAGCCTAAAAACCCTAAACCCTAAAAACCCTAAACAAAAAAACCATAAAAACCATAATAGCCCTAACCCTAAAAACCATAATCCTGAAACCCTAAACCCTAAGAAACATGAAACCCTAAACCCTTTGTAATCCTAAGAAACCCTAAACCCTAAGAAACTCTAAATCCTAAGAAATCCTAAACCTTTAAAAACCCTAAAAATGTTTTTAAAACCATAAACTTAAAAAAAACCCTAAAAACCTTTAAAACCCCAAAACCTAAAAAACCCTAAGCACTTCACCGTACACCCTAAAAACCCTCAAAAAAACACTAAACTGTAAACACTAAGAAACCATAAGCCCTCAATGCTAAACCCTAAGAAATCCAACACCCTAAGAAACCTTACACCCTGAAAAACCTTAAAAATCCCAAAGCCTAAACACACTTAAAAGCTCTACACCTAACAAACTGTAAGCCTAAGACCCAAAACCTTAAAAAAATGCAAAAAGATAACCTAAACCTTAAACTCTAAGGAACCCTAAACCCTAATGAACCATAAACCCTAAACCCAGTGAAACCCTAAAAACCGTAAAAATACCCTAAACCGTAGAAAATCCTATAAGAAACCTTAAAAACCCTAAACCTAAAAATCCCTAATCCCTATAAAACCCAAGAAAACCCTAATCCTAAATCTAAAACCCTAAAATCATAAACCCTAAACCCTAACCTTAGGGCCTAAACCTTAAACCTTAAGACCTAAATATAAACCCTAAACCCTAAGAAACCCCAAGAAACCCTAAACGCTAAAAACCCTTTAAAAACCCTAAGAAACCCTAAATTCTAAAAAAAAAAAACCCTAAAAACACCCTGATGAAAACCTTAAAACCCCTAAACCTAAAGAATCCAAAGCTCTAAACCCAAAACCCTAAAAAACCCTTATCCTAAGAACCCTTAACTTTAGACCCTACAAAAAAACCTAAATTACTGTAAGACCTAAACTCTATACCCTAAAAATTAGGGCCTAAATCCTTAACGTTGAAAAAAAAACTTAAATGAAGGGACAAAAATTTAAGGCTTAAACCCTAAACCTTAATGCCTAAAATCTTAACCCTAAACCCTAGGCCCTAAGAAACCCTAACAAACCACAAGAAACCCTAAACCCTAAGAAAATGGTAAGAAATCCTAAACCCTAAAAAACACTAAAAAACCCTAAACACCCCTAAAAACCCCTAAATCTAGAAAACCCTAAAAACACCAAAAAGAAAACCTGAAAACCTGAAAACCCCCTAAACCTAAAGAATCCAAAGCCCAAAACCCTAAACCGTAAAAAAAGCCCCTAAACCTTAAACTTCAAACCCTAAAAAACAATTTAAAAAACCAACCCTAAAACCATAGAGTTTAAACTTTAAACTGTAGAAGTTAAACTCTATACCCTAAAACTTAGAGCATAAATTTTAAACCATAAAAAACCCTAAACCGTAGGGCCTAAACCATAAGGACTATACCCAACCCTATACCTTAGGGCCTATACACTTAACCCTAAACCTTAGGGTCTAAACCCAAAATCTAAACCCTAAGCCCTAAGAAACCCAACCCTATACCTTAAGGCTTAAATCCTAAACCCTAAATCATAAAGCTTAAACCTTAGGGCCTAATCCTTAAACCTTGAGGCCTAACATCTAAATCCACAACCCTAAGCCCTAAGAAACCCTTAGAAACCCCAAGAAACCCATATTCCTAAAAAACCCTAAACTTAAAAAACCTTAAAAAAACCTAAAAACCCTAAACCTAAAACTCCCTAAAAAGGCCTAAAGGAAACCTTAAAAACCCCTAAACCTAAATAATCCAAAATCCTAAACCCTAAACCCGAAAAGAAACCCTAAACCTAAAAGTCCATAAGCTTTAAACCCTAAAAAATCATAAACTTTAAACCCTAAACCATTGGACCTAAAGACTATACCTTAAACCTTAGTGCCTAAATCCTAAACCCTAAAAAAATCCTAAACCGTAGGACCTAAACCATAAGGACCATACCCAATCCTATACCTTAGGGATTATACATTAAATCCTAAACATTATGGCCTAAACCCAAAACCTTAAGACCCAAAATCTAAACCCTAAACCCTAAGAAATTCAAACAAACCCCAAGAAACCCTAAACCATAAAAAACCTAATAAAATCCTAAAAACCCTTAAATACCCTAAACTTTAAACCCTAATCTCTATACCCTAGAAAATCTTTTAAAAACTATAAACCTTAAAAACCAAAAAAAAAAAAAAAAAAAAACCCTAAAAACCTTTGAAATTTATAAACCTAAAAAACCGTAAGCCCTAATCCCTAAAAAACTCTTAATAAACACTAAACCCTAAATCCTAAAAAATCCTTAGAAAATCTAAACCCTAAATGGTAAACTCTAAGAAATCCTAAGCCCTAAACCCTAAGAAACCATAAGGAAACCTAAACCTTTAGAAATCGGAAACCCTTAGAAACCTAAACCGTAAACTCAATGAAAACCTATACCGTAAAAAACTCTAAAAACCATAAAAAAACCTAAACCTAAAAAATCCTAAAAACCATAAAAAAAAAACCTTGAAAATTAAAATACCCTAAACCTAAAGAACCCTTAAAAAACCCTAGCCCAAAACTCTAAAAATCCCTAAACCCTACTTCCTAAGAAACCCTTAACCAAAAAATGCCTAAGAAACATTGTGAAACCCTAAACCCTAAGAAAGTCAAAGAAACTTTAAACCTTAAAGCGTAAGATAATCTAAAAAATCCTAAACCCTAAAAAAACCCTAATACCGCAAACCTTAAACAACCTAAAAATACTTTAAAAACCTTAAGCCCTTAACCCTAAACCATAAAAGAACCTTTAAAAACCCTAAACTCTAAACTCTAAGCCCTAAGAAACCCTAAACCCTAAAGCTTAAACCCTAAGAAACCCTAACCCCCACCCCAAAAAAAACCCCTTAAATCATTAATAACCCTAAACCTAAAGAACCCTAATCACAAAGTCCTAAACCCTAAAAATCTTAATAAACCAAAGATCATAAACCCTAAATCCTAAGAAACCCAAAACCCTAATCCCTAAGAAACCCCAAACCCTAAACCCTTAGAAACGCTAAAAAAACTCTTAAAAAAACCTTTAAAACCTTAAAAATAAAATTCCCTAAAAAACCATGAGCCTTAAACCCTAAAAAATCCTTATAACCCTAATTCCTAAGCCTTAAAAAAACCCACAGCCCTAAACTCTAAATCCTAAGAAACCCTAAACCCCAAGACACCCTAAAACTTAAACCAAAAAAACCCTAAACCAAAAGAAACCCTAAAAACCCTCAAAAACAATTAAGAACCCTAAATCTAAAAAACGCTTAACCCTAAATCCTAAACCTTAAAAAATACAAAACCCAAAATCTAAACTCTAACCCCTAAGAAACCCCAAGATACCCTTAACGGTAGACTATACTCTAAGAAACTTTAAACCCTAAACCCTAACGAATATTAAAAAAAAAAACTAAACCTAAAAAACACTGAAAAAAACCTTAACCTAGATAATCCTAAGCCCTAAATATTAAAAATACTAAAAAAAATCTAAACTCTAAACCATAAATCCTAAATTCTAAAAAACCCGAAACTCTAAACCCAAAAAAAGCCCTAAGCCCTAAGAAACCCTAAACCCTATGAAACCCTGAGAAACCCTAAATTTAAACCCTAAGAAACCCAAATAAATCTTAAACCCTAAACCCTAAGAAACCTTTATAAACCCTTAGAAACCCTAAACCGCAAGAAACCATAAACCCTAAAAAACCCTAAAAACCTTTAAAAATCTAAACCTAAAAAACTTTTTTTTAAAAAAAAACGTAAAAACCCTATACCTAAAAGACCCTAAAAATCCAAAGACTAAGAGATCCTAAACCCTAAAAAAGCCTTTAACCCTAAAGAACACTTAAAACCCATAAAACCTATATCCTAAACACAAAGAAACCTTAAGAAATATTAAACCACGAGGAAACCTTAAACCCTAAGAAAACCCTAGAAACCCATTAAAAGCCCTAAACCTAAAAAACCCTAAGTCTTAAACCCTAAAACCCCCTAAAACCCTAAACCCTAAAAACCTTAATCCTCTTAACTCTAAACCCTAGATCCTAAACCCTATGAAACCCTAAAACATAAACCCTAAAAACTAAGAAACCCAAATAAATAGTAAACCCTAAACCCTAAGAAACTATTAGAAACACTAAACCTCTAGAAATCCTAAATCCTAGCAAATCCTAAGAAATCCAAAACCTTAAGAAATACTAAACCCAAAAAAATCCTTTAAAAGTCCTAAACCTAAAAAACCAGAAAAATAAACCTTGAAAAACCCTAAAAAAAAAAACCCTAAAAACCCCAATCCCTAAACCCTAAAGAATCGTAAGAAAACCCTTAACCCTAAACAACCTTAAAAAACCTGAAACCTAAAGCACCCCATGCCCAAAACCCTAACCCTATAAAATCCTAACCCCTAAGAAACACTAATTCCTAAACCATAAACCCAAAACCCTAAGAAACATTAAACCTTAAAATTCCTAAATCCTAAACCCTAAATTGTAAAAAAAACCCTAAATTCTAAACCCTAAGGAATCCTAAACCCTAAAGAAAGTAAACCCTAAGAAACCTTAAGAATCCCTAAGCCCTAAGAAACCCTAAACCAAAAAAAAAAAAAAAAACCTAAAAATCTTTAAAATCCCTAAACCTAAAAAACAACAAAAAAACCATAACACCCGTTAAAAACTATAAACCTAAAAAACCCGAAAAACCCTAAGCCATAATCCCTAAAAAAACTCTTAATAAACACTAAACCCTAAATCCTAAAAAACCCTAAGAAACTCTAAACCCTAAACTTTAAACCCTAAGAAATCCTAGGCCCTAAATGCTAAGTAACCATAAGGAATCGTAAACCTTTAGAAATCTGAAACCCTAAGAAACCTAAACCCTAAACTCAAAGAAACCCCATACATTAAGAAACTCTAAAAACCTTAAAAAAACCTAAACCTAAAAAATCCTAAAAAACTTGAAAAATAAAAAACCCTAAACCTAAAAAAATCTAGCCCTAAACTCTAAACACTAATTCCTAAGAAACCCTACACGCTAAGGAATCGTAAGAAACATTGTGAAACCCTAAACCCTAAGAAGATCAAAGAAACTCTAAACCCTAAAGCATAAGATAATCTAAGAAACCCTAAAAAACAATAAAACCCCAAACTTTAAAAAACCTTAAGAAAAAAAAAACCTAAAAACACTTTAAAAGACATTAAACGGATACCCTAAACCTAAAAAACCTTTAAAAAGCCTCAACTCTAAACTCTAAGCCCTAAGAAACCCTAAACCCTAAAGCTTAAATCCTAGGAAACTCTAACTCCCCCTCCCCTAAAAAAAAAACCCTTATACCATTAATAACCATAAACCTAAAAAACAGTAATCGCAAACTCCTAAACCCTAGAAACCTTAAGAAACTAAAGATCATAAACCCTAAATCCTACAAAACCCCAAACCCTAATCCATAAGAAACCCCAAACCTTGAATCCTAAGAAACCCTAACCCTAAAGACTAAGAAACCCTATGCCCTAAGAAACCCTAAACCCTAAAAAACCCTAAAAACCTTTAAAAACCTAAACCTAAAAAACACTAAAAAAAAAAAACCTTAAAACCCCTAAGACCTAAACCCTAAAAACAAAGAAACCCTAAGAAATACTAACCCGCGAGAAAACCCTAAACCCTAAGAAAACCCAAGAAACCCATTTAAAACCCTAAATAAAAAAAAACCCTAAGGCCTAAACCCTAAAACCCCCTTAAAAACCCTAAAAACCTTAAACCCAAAAATCTAATCCCTAAATCCTAAACCCTAAGAAACCCTTAACCATAAACACTACGAAACCCAAGTAAATCGTAAACCCTAAACCCTAAGAAACTATTAGAAACCCTAAACCCTTGTAAATCCTAAACCCTAGTAAATCCTAAGAAATAAAAAAACCTTAAGAAATCCTAAACCCTAAAAATCCTTTAAAAATTCTAATCCTAAAAAACAATAAAAATAAACCTTGAAAAACCGTAAAAAAACCTTAAAACCCCTAAACTCTAAACCCAAAAGAACCATAAGAAAACCCTTACCCTAAACTAGAAGAAACCTAAGAAACCATCCTAAGAAAACCTAAACCCTTAATAGTAAAAACCTTAAAAAATCTTTAAAAACCATACAAAAAATTGTAAAAACCTTTAATACCATAAGCCTAAAAATTGCTATAAAACCCGTAGCCTTAAAGCCTAAAAAACCTTTAGTCCAAAACCCTAAAAAATCCTAAAGCCTAAACTCTAAGCCCTAAGAAACTCTAAACCCTTAATCCTAAGAGATCCTAAACCGTAAACCCTAAAAAACTTGAACCCTAAACCCTAAAATCCCATAAAAACCCAAAATCATAAAAACACTAAAAACCCTAAACTCTAAATTCGAAGAAACATTAAACCGTAAGAAATCCTAAACCTTAAACCCAAAGAAACCCTAAATCATTAAAAAACTTAAAAACCCTAAACCTAAAAAAACCTTAGAAACTCTAAACCTTAAAAAACCCTAAATCCTAAAGCTTAAAAAACCCTAAACCCAGAACCCTAATCTCTAACCCCTTAGAAACCCTAAACCCTAAACTATAAACCCTAAAAAGACTAAACCCTAAGAAACCCTAAACACTAAACCCTAAGAAACCGTACACCTTGAAAAACCTCAAAAAACCCTAAGCCTAAAAACACTTAAAAGCCCTACACTTAAGGAACCATAATCGTAAAACCCTAAACCTTAAAAAAACTCAAAAAGATACCTAAACCTTAAACCCTGAGGAACCCTAAACCCTAAAAAACCCTAAACCCTAAACCATACGAAACACTAAAAATAGTAAAAAAAACCCTAAACATAAAAAAATCCTATAAGAAACCTTAAAAGTACTAAACCTAAAAAACCCAAAGCTCTAAACCCTAAACCCTAAAAAACCCAAGAAAAACCTAACCCTAAATCATAAACCCTAAAAACCCTAAAAACCCTAAAATCTTAAACCCTAAACTCTAACCTTAAAGCCTAAACCCTAAAACTTAAGACCTAAAATTTAAACCCTAGACCCTAAGAAACCCCAAGAAACCATAAACCCTAAAAAACCTTTAAAAACCCCAAGAAACCCTAAATTTCTTAAAAAAGCCCCTAAAATCCCTAAAAGTGCCCTAAAGAAAACCTTAAAAACCCTAAACCTAAAGAACCCAAAGCCCTAAACCCAAAACCATAAAAAGAACCTTATCCTAAGAACCATTCACTTCAAACCCAACAAAACACCTAAATAACCCATAAAAAACCCTAAAAATCCTAAACTTTAAATCCTAAACAGTAAAACCTAACTATATACCATAAAACTTTGGGACTAAATCCTTAACCCTGAAAAAATCTTAAATGAAGGGCCTGCAACTTAGGGATTAATCCCTAAACCTTAAGGCCTAAAAACTAAACCCTAAGCTTCAAGAAACCCTAAACCCTTAAAAAATTATAAGTAACCCTAAACCCTAAAAAAACCCTAAATAAAAGCCCTAAAAACCCCTAAACATAGAAACCCCTAAAAACACCCTAAAGAAAACCTAAAAAAACCCTAAACCTAAAGAATCGAAACCCCTAAACCCTAAAAAAACCCTAAACCTAAAAAACCATAAACTTTAAACCCTAAAAAACAATTTAAAAAACCCTAAAACCATAGAGTTTAAACCCTAAATTGTAGTATAGAAACTCTATACCCTAAAACTTAGGGCCTAAATCCTAAGCCATAGAAAAACCCTAAACCGTAGGGCCTAAACCTTATGGATATACCCAACCCTATACCTTAGGGGTTAAATCCTAAACCCTAAATCATAAAGCTTTTACCTTACGGCCTAAACCCAATACCTTAAGACCCAAAATCTAAGCACAAAACCCTAAGCCCTAAGAAATGCCAAGAAATCCTAAGAAATCCCAAGACACCCAAAATCATAAAAAACCCTAATAAAATCCTAAAAACCCTTAAAACCCTAAACTTTAAACCCTACTCTCTATACCCTAAACCTAAGGGCCTAAATCCTAAACCCTAAAAAAACCCTAAATAGTAGGGCCTAAACCTTAAGCACTATACCCAACCCGGTACCTTAGGGCTTAAACCCTAAAACTTAGACCCTAAGAAATCCTAAACCCTAAAAAACCCTCTAAAAACCATTAAAAACCCTAAACCTAAAAAACCCTAAGCCCAAATAAAAAACAGTAAAAAAATCGTAAGAAGCCAAAATCATAATCCCTAACTTCTAATCCTAAGCCCTAAGAAACCTAAACCGTAAATCCTTAGAAAATCTAAAAAGACCTTAAGCCCAAAATCCAAAATCGTAAAAAACCCCTAAGAACCCAAAATCATAGACCCTAAACTCTAATCCCTAAGCCCTAAGAAACCCTAAATCCTAAGAAATCCTAAACCCTATGAAACCTTAAAGCCTAAATGCTAAACCCTAAGATACCCTCAACCCTAATCCCACCCGAAACAGTAAGCCCTAAAAACTCTATACCCTAAGAAACCCTAAATCCTAAAAAACTATAAAAAATCCTAAACCCTTAACACTAAAAAAACATTAAAACCCCTAAACACAAAACAATAAGCCTTAAACCATAAACCCTACACAAAAACCCCAAACTCTTAATCTTAGAAAACCCTAAAACCTGAAAAAGTCCTAAACCCTAAACCCTAAACCTTAAATCCTAATAAACCCTAAACAACCTTAAAAACCTTAAACCTAAAATGCCCCAAACCAAAAACCCTAAACCATATAAAACCCTAAACCCTAAGAAACACAAATTCCTAAACCCTAAACCCTAAACACTAAACCCTATGAAATCCTAAACCTTAAAAATCCTAAATCCTAAATCCTAAACCGTAAAAAACCCTAAATTCTAAACCCTAAGGAATCCTAAACCCTAAGAAATCTAAATCCTAAGAGACCTTAAGAAACTCTTAAGTTTAAGAAACCCTAAACCTTAAATTGTAAGCCCTAAGAAATCCTAAATCCTAAAGCTTAAACCATAAGAAACCCTAACCCCCCCCCCCCACAAAAAAAAAAAATCGTAAACCATTAATAACCCTAAACTTGAAAAACCCTGATCGCGAAGTCCTATATCCTAAAAACCTTAACAAACCCAAGATCATAAACCTTAAATACTAAGAAACCCCAAACCGTAATCCCTAGGAAACCCCAAAACCTAAATCCTAGGAAACCATAGCCTTAAAGACTTAGAAACCCTAAACCCTAAGAAACCATCAATCCTAAATCCTAAGAAACCCTAAACTCTAAACCCTAAGAAAATCAAAGAAGCCCTAAACCCTTAGAAACCCTAAAAGAACTCTAAATAAATTCCTAAAACTAAAATTCCCTAAATAATCATAAGCCTTAAACCGTAAAAATCCCTCAAAACACTAAATTCTAAGCCCTAAAAAACCCTAAACCCTAAACCCTAAACTTTAAACTCTAAACTATAAGAAACTCTAAACCTTAAACCCTAAACCCTAAGAAATTCTAAACCCTAATAAACCCTAAAAATCCATAAATACCCAAAACCTAAATAATCCCTATTCTGTAAACTCTAAATCCTAAGAAACCCAAAGCGCCAAGACACCTCAAACCTTAAACCCGAAATCCCTAAACCAGAAGAAACCCTGAAAACTCACAAAAACTATTAAAACCCTAAACCTAAAAAATGATTAACCCTAAATTCGAAACCTTAAAAAATCGAAAACTCCAAGATCCTAAACTCTAACCCCTAAGAAACCCTAAATAGTAAACTATAAACCCTAAGAAACTCTAAATCCTAAACCCTAAAAAAACCTTAACCTAAATAGCCCTAAACCCTAAACCATAAACCCTAATTACTAAGAAACCCTAAACTCTAAACCAAAAGAAACCCCTAAACCCTAAGAAAATATTAGAATCCCTAACCATAAACCCTATGAAACCCAAATAAATCCTAAACCATAAGCCCTTAACCCTAAGAAACCTTCATAAACCCTTAGAAACCCTAAATCGTACTAAACCATAAACCCTAAAAAGCCTTAAAAACCTTTAAAAACCTAAACCTAGAAAAACCTTAAAACCCTTATACCTAAAAGACCCTAAAAAACTCAAAAACTAAGAGACCCTAAATCCTAAAAAAACCTTTAACCCTAAACCCTAAACAACACTTAAAACCCATAAGAAATGAACCCTAAGAAACAATAAACCACGAGAAAACCCTAAGTCCAAAGAAACCCTAAAACCTAGGAAAACCCTAAACCTAAAAAACCCTAATCCTTAAACCCTAAAAACCCATAAAATCACCTAAAAACCCTAAACCCTATAATCTTTAAATCCTAAACTCTAAGCCCTAAATCCTAAACCCTAAGAAACCCTAAAAGATAAACCCTAAACCCTAAGAAACCCTAAACACTAAGAAACTCAAATAAATTGTAAAGTCTAAAGCCTAACTGCAAGAAAAATGACCTTTAGCGAAAGGAATTCCTGTCATTAAAAGTCCAAATCTAGTTGTTAAAAGTCTATAACGACTGGAAACGATCCGATTGTCACTGATCGTTAAAAGCTCCGTTGTTAAAAGTTAACGACTGGATTCGCAATCCGGTCGTTAAAATTCTTTAGCGACAATGAAAAATCCGGTCGTCATATTTACTTTTAGCGAGTAGTTTTTCCCTCAGTAATTGTCAATTTTCCCTTTGTTAATTCTCATTAATCTATTTGGTGATCCAATCGTTAAAGTTCCATTCATTATATATAATTATATATGAATCAAATGCTAGCTCATCTTCTCAAATGAATTCAATCATCCTGAATATAATATATAAACAAATTTGAAATCAGTTTCTGTGCAAACTGAATTATTAATTATAAAAGAAATAAAGCATCTCATTCATCAGTTCCTAGCGCTATTGTTGATTGTACATATGTAAACTTCAAACACCCCCTAACACGCACAAGCTATTAGTAACAATCAAAGAAGTTATATATCATTCATACACAAAATAGAGTTGATAAAAGTAATGAACTTCCAATATCTATATAGGCCCAAAATTGAGATATGAATTAACCTACCAATTGAAATCCAATGTATCAAAAATATACCCAAATATTAATCAGTAAACAAGAGTAAATCAGTAAGCAGATGTCAAGCTCCTAGGTTCTCCAAAAAATGTTAAGCATTACTAGATGTTAAAACCTCTCTGGCCAAATAAATATTTAATTACAATCTAGATACTACACTGAAATATTAAAATCATAGTATAGATAGTTTGCATGAATATACTATATATAAATTCCTAAGGCATAAGGAAAGAAAGTAGCATCTGATCGCACAGACAATTATGAAAAATATAAATAAGCATGATTGAGGTGTCTAACCTTCACTCTAGATATCAAAATAAAATATTACTATCTCATAAATTTGATATAACTCGTGTGTGACTAATAAAGAAAAATACAATATCATCGCCCTCCTCAGACTACGTACACAAGCGAGCTCCAATGACAGCTACCTCACCGAAAAAAAAGTATAGTTGAGTAAAATGTATGCCACCTTTGAGGTGTGGAATTGTATCATTAACCTTTGTAACAACTTTATGTGAGTTAACATACATAAGAAGATAAAGAAAGTAATTTAACAAACAGACCCAAAATTACATCAAATAATATACAAGAAGATAATTAAACATGATGAAAATTCAAGCAAACAATTTGGAAATTGAAACAAATAGCTCACGTAAGGAACATTCAAGTAATCATGTTGAGAATCAAATAATCAAATGAATATGCTATTTACTAATCCTACTGTTGGACAATAGAAATTTTACAATGGAGCCAATAAATCACAGGTTTTAATAAAGTCGAGCCAAATTGATTATGTTTTTGACAATATAATCATAGCCTCCTCAAACAATTTTTAGAGGGTCATATTCAGTAAAACCAAGTTGTAAGCAAAAAATAAACAGGGAAATATATTTTAGCAACAAACAACAACATCAACATACCTAGAGTATCCTACAAGTAGGGTATGAGCAGACCTTATCCTTATCTTTGTCGGGTAGAGAGGTTGTTTCCGTTAGACCCTTGGCTCAAAAGAAATGTATCCTACGTAGGATTGTAAGAAAAGAGATAGAAAAATAACATAATACTAAGTAAATGAAGCAACATATAGTAATACATCAAAAAAAAATATATATATAGTCCAGTCTTAAATTGTTGAATATTGGAACAAGATTAGTTTAATTGGACCAAATTGGATAGTTATGATTCAAATAGTTAATCCCAACAAGTCTTGTATTTAAGCATAGGCAAAAGAAGATAAAGGTCCAAATAAAAAAAGGAACAAGTTAAGATTAAAGATTAATCAGGGTGGAATTCTTGTGTATAATAAGTCTTAGTGGTTAGAAATTTGTTAGTAGAAAATAGAAAAACCTAATGTATCTGAACACCAATTTACTGAATAATGGAATCACGTCCAAATAAAGTGAAATGAATAGTGTCGATTCACATAGCCAACCCAACTAGTGAGAGATTAAACCATACTTGAATTATTACTAAATTCATAATTGGTGATTATAACTGCTTGACATCTCATCTAGGTCAAATTTACTAAAACTTCATATTTGAAATGTAAACATTTTAACTTATTTAGTTATTTATACTTTTGCTTTGATATATTAGAGAAACACTTGATTGAAAGCAATCTTACTAATGATAAGCATATCAGACCGTTAAAAGTAATGGAAAGATTTATGTTAGAAGTATTCTTAATTATAACATTGTCAACCTATAATAATAATTTTGAGAATTGGTAATTGCATTCCTCAACATTAAGGGGCAGTTCGTTAGCTGGATATAAGAACCAACTTATTCATTTATTAATCTAAGGACTATGCTGGCCTCCTCCAAAAGAGATATCAACTATGAAAACAAAAAATGAACAATAGAATAAAACTAATTCCAGATATCCGAAAAAATCTAACTACTAGACAATATCCTCTGTGTTTCTTCTTTACACCAGAAATGGAAATTAACAAAACAGTTCCCCTCAATTTTCTGTAGAGAGCTAACTCTATTATCAAAGCACCTTCCATTCCTTTCTTTTCATACTATCCACCAAATACGTGTAGGGATTGCTTCCCACTATCTCTTTTGTGACTTGCTACTCCCTCTCCGAATCCAACAACTAAGGAGGTATGCAGTGTGTTCTGGCATACTTCACATGATACCACAGAGACTATAAATGAAGCTACCACAAGTGGCCAGCCACCTTGTAGTACATAAATAAATGACTATTTGTCTCTGCGTACTCATTACAAGAAAACACGTTGATGTTATTTGGTTTCCTCTATTTAGAAGGCCTTCATCTTGTCTAACTATCAGTCAAGTGATACAGTTAATTTTAGTAGGGACCAATCAATTCCACACCTTTGAACATAAACCTATGCTGCCTCCTAGTTGCCCCAAGATTACCTATAATTTTGTGTTATCCTTAATATACAATAACTTATTTTTTTTAACAAGTTTCAACTTTAGATTCTATTTTATCATGAAACTCTTTATTAGATTTGACTCCTATAGAAAACCCAACACAATAGTTTCATTAATTGTCACGTAACAGATTATTTGTCTTTAATTTAATTCCACAACTAAATCAAGTGTCAAGTAGAACAGAGGTGAAGATCTCAAGCAAGTGAAAATAGTAAAAATCTTGAATTCTATACTTAACTTTCTTTTTCTTGTCGATTTGAAGGTAATAAGTGAATGAACAATATATATAAGGAATATCAATTCATACAAATAATAATCTAAGACATTAAGAGAGATCTATCATCTAGTTAATAATTGTTAGTTTGCACATCTAGAGAAGAAAAAAAATAAAATGTAGCAGCATGAAGGTGAAGTGTAGTAAAATTTAAAAGAAACGCCACTTACTAGCTATACCTCATTCAAACAGAGAAAATATGAGACTATTTTCTAGTCTCACCAGAATGAATATACCAGTTATCATTCAAAGAAATATTGACTTCATACTTGTCCTTAAGGGCAAACTCAAGTTCAGGTATGAAAAAATGATACATACATGTTTCTTTGGCTAATAGACAATCTCCATTCATCCAACTACTTGTTTCTATGACAAAAAGTATGAGATAAATTTCTTTCAACTGATAACGAATAGATTCATCGTGTTTTTCAGTCTGAATAGACATTCTTAGAGCATACCGACCTTTGTAGGAAAATTTTAGTTCAATTAAAAATGATACATTTGAAGCATGGGTTTAGGTTAGGAATTTAACTCCTCGTGGAAACATTCAATGGCTGATTCCTGTTTCTTTATAATGAAGCATGCATCAATACAAAATGGTTAAGCTTACTAAAACTAATATTAAGTATAAGTCGAGTTAAAAATAGGCATCAGGACTTAAATATGGCTAAAATTAGGTATGGCCAAAAATAGGTTGCTTCCAAGTAACTATTTCAATATGCTATATTTCCCAAGCAATGAACTAATACTTAGAATTCATTTTTTGAGAAAACACACCTGAAAAAATGATAATGAGGCATGAACATTCAAGTAAAAGAACAATCAACAGACATACAATATTCCTTTAACACGCTTGATCAGGAAAACATAAAAAATGATCACCTAAGACCTCTATTCTACCTTGCCTAAGATATCTAAGGCAAACAAGTATTAAGTTATCATATGATTTGTTCAAGCAAGATATGGACTAAAACACATAATTCAGTAAGACAAAAACTCCAACATCACGATGATACCTAAACTCAATAGATACCTTTATATGATCATTATTTATTAAAGCATAAATTCAAAAAGTAACAAAGTCTTTCTTTACTTAAAGTGTTAAGTGAGAAGCGATACAATCACTTCATTGAAGTTAAAACTAAAACAGAGAGAAGAAGAAATAGAAAATTTAAAACAGATAGAAGACAAAATAAAACCCAGAGAAAACTGTGAAGAAAGAATGAAACAGTGAAAATTGTGAAGAAAGAAAAAAAGCAGCAGAACAACTAAGCAGAAGGAGGAGGAGCAATACCTGGAGTTTGACGAAGAACAAAAGTAATATCTTTCTACCTTGCTTCAAGCTTTTGTCCAAGAAGCGATCGGTCCATCTATGTCGCATTGATGCAGACAATGAAGCCCCTGATGGTCGTTATGCCTTGCTACATCACTTTAAGTGGTGAAGTGGTCGCTTTTAATAACATTGGCAGAGATCTTTGATATAATTAAGAAAATTGAAATTTTAGGCAAAATTCAAGAAACAATAATACAACAATGCAGGGACACATTGAAAAATTGAGTCATTCACTTCAATGATACACAAAACAAGATAAAAAGAATGTTGAGAACTTCTTATGATGTCTCATTTTATAATCCACTAATACTTCGGTTGGTTTCTTTACTCATTGAGTAATATAAATAACTCATAGAGCAAAACATAAATCCAAATTATATATTTGGCCCCAATATAACATAGAATAATTTTATATATTTAACTATGACTTGCACATGTACAACAAAAGATAAAGGAATGATCACATTAGGGGAAGAAAGAACCTACAAGATTTCATCTTTTTCATAAGAAATGAACACGAATTCTCTAAAAGAAATTGTGAAAAATTAAATAAAACATAACAAACAATCACATAATTTGTTCCAATAAGTTGTAAACTTGCAACATATAAATTCAATTAACTAAAAACCTATAACATCAAGCAAATACCTAAAACTTAGAAGATCTCATCACCCAACATAGTACTAATTACAATTAAGATTCTACCATCTGAACCACTACTGAACTTTCAAGCAATGTACATATTCCTCTAAGGCTCTAAATAAAAAACCCAATTGGATAAAGACTACTTATTTAAAACTCAATGGGAATAACACAAGTGAAAAGTAGTTCAATAGATAGAGATGATGGTATATAGATTGCACATTGAAATTGACCATGTCACAAGTTCTTGTTTCTTAAGCCCATTGAAACACCCAAAATTGAATAATTGAAATGGATAATGTCATCGTCCGTGATCTTTAACCCTAATAATTTGAACAAACTTTAACATATAAAAAGGAAAATTTTGAATGCTACCTTGAAAGAAACTGTAAGATGAGTAGTTGATGCTCATAGAAGTGACAAACAATTTTTTCTTCTCCAAGAAACTTATTAAATGTTTCCTTACAGAATAAGATGGTGCTGATCGAAAAGAAGAACATACTTTGTGATGTGTAGGAGTTGACGAAAAGAAGAACATACTTTGTGATACGTCCATTATTCCCTTAGAAGGGTTAGGAGTTGACGAAAGCCTTTCATATAAAGAGGTTTCGGTAGAGATCCTAGACCAGCAAGTCAAGAGATTGTGAAACAAGGAAATAGCTTCCGTGAAGGTTTTATGGAGAAATCATTTAGTTGAGGGTGCTACTTGGGAGGCCGAGGTCGATATGAAATCCCGATATCCTCATCTCTTTCTTTCTACTCCTATTCAAGCTTGATGTAATTAGTTCATCTTGAGTTTTAGTGTTTTGGAATTCATGTGTGTTATATGAGTTTTTCCATGATTTCCTTATGATATGCATGTTCTTGACGAAATTCATGTTTAGTAAGAAAATGAGTTTTCATGATTTATGTTCCTCATGTTGTTATGTAATTAGTATGTGTTGCCTATTAGACTTAATGAGATAAGTAGATGAGTTGATGAACATGCTTTAGTATGCTTTTGAGATAAATTGCATATTGGCTCCATGATATTGTGTTGAGCATGGTTTTAGTTGGAAAAGGTAGTTCCTCCTATGAATACAAGAAATGTTGAATTTTCATGCAAAATGGGTTGTTAGATGTAGTTCCTATTTCCTTGTGTTGCATTGATTATGTTGAGATGGAGTTGAAGTTTCCTCCTTTGAATTGTGCATTATTTTTGATGTTTCATGCATGATGGGCTTCTAGTCTTGAGTCTTTAATTCCATAATGTGTCTAGATCATCATTCGAGGATGAATGTTCCCAAGGGGGGATAATGTAATACCCCGGAAACTAGTAGGCTAAACTAGAGCTTCACGTGAGGGTTAGAGTCGAAAATAACTCTCGGTACTCAATATATATGTTTTTAGTTTAGAACGTTAAGGTAGGACTCCCCAAGGACCAACCAAGGGTCCTTGAGGAGGACCCAAAAATATGGCCCAAAACAGTCCACCCACAAGAGGGGAACCATGGCCAGTAGGTGACCCACACCTCATGGGTGAGGGGTCATGGGTTAAGACCCCAGAAAATAAGTTGCAGGACCCAACCCACGGATCACCAGCTCATCATGTGGGTCCATCCACAAACCGTGGCAGTGGGGTCATGGGTGGTCACATGAAACTGCTTTTTGGGTACTTTGGGGTTTTCCCCTTTTAATTAATGTTAAGTGAGGTTGTTTTAGCCTATTTTTAAACACCTATATAAGTCTTTTAGACCCTGAAACTAACTCATCCAAATCATTATCTCTAAATTCTCCAAAGAACTCACCTTCACCAAAAAATTCTCTCACTAGAACTCAAAGAAGAAGAAGAAGAAGGAAGTTGGGGCCTAGGGTTTCAAAGAGAAAGGTTTTTCTTCTTAATTTTGTGGGGATTCATCACCAAGGTATGGTAGTCATTCATCCATGGATAGTCTTCATCCATGGAGTCCCTCCAAACTCAATTTCAAAACTAGTAATTCCCCAAAACCTAGGGGTTTGCTTTAAGTCATGGATTCCTTTAAAAAAATGATTCTATTGATTTAATTACTTTATATTATGATTGAATTGATCATTTATTATAGTTTTATGATGTAATCTTCTAAGAATCCATGAAATCCCCATATTTCCAATTTATGACCTTGTGATGTGGGTGAATTGTAGAAAGAAGAGTATTATGAGATTATGCTTAATGTAATTGTAGTAATTGAATCATGTTATTATACATGTCTAATGTAGTAATTAGAGATGCGTTGATTGAATGTGATATATGGTCCTTGAAGGGCAAAGTATGAGAATTATGCATGATTCTGAGGGTTATGTATATGCTTTTAGAACACTTTGAGAGTAAAGTAAATATGATTATGATCTTGTTGTTGTGTTGTTGGATGATTATCCTCATGTACACACTTATGTATCAATATGATATGATGAAAAAGGTGTTCTAACAATATGATGATTCTAAGGTTGAAGGGCTATACTCAACTATTGAATCTATGAGCTATAGTATGAATTATGTTTGATTGATTGTCAAGACATTCTTCCATGAATATGCACTTAAGTCAAGACTTAATATGTAATCTATGAGAATTAATGCTTAGCACCGAGTGGATATGAATATGAGATGGAAGCTTATACGATAGTTGAGTGTGGCTTCCCAATGAAAGTTTTTACACTAGTTGAGTCCAGCATTCCAAATGGGTTCCTTCTACCTTAGTTGAGTTCGGGTTCCCAAAGTATGTATCTCATGAGATGGAAACCTTATACCTTAGTTGAGTCCGGGTCTAGTAAAAATCTCCATATCCCATAACTATGTGCCCACATAGGTATTTAGCTAGTGGATCTACCTAAGATAAGAGTATGGTTCTACCTTAGAAAAGTAGGACAACTCCTTTTCGATGTGGGGTAGACATTGAATTCCATGATAAGCTCACGTGGTCTATGTCGGTTAAGGCTAATCTCCCTGTATGATAGTATGAACAAGAATATGAAATATGAACTATAGTTACTCAAGAAGCTTTACTTTGTGTGGGTGGAATTATAAGATCTCATTCATGCATTGCACAAGTATGCTTCGAGAGTATTTATGGTATGTTCCTATTATGATATGATTATCTTTGAGTTGCTTATGCTTATGACTTATGATTTTCGATTATCTTAAAAATGATGATTTAAACTAGTAAATGACATGCATTCAACTAAAATGTCCCTTTTAGCAGGTTTTCAAGGATTTTATGCATGACTATCATACTTGGTGAATTTTTGTACTAACCCATATTTTTCCTACATTTTTCCCAAGTGTAGGGTCTGGTTCTCAAGGTGGTCCCCATTGTTGCTAGAGCTTGGATTTGCTCATTTCTCTTTGCCCGTGGTGAGTCCTCATGATTCGAGGACGGATACTATCATTGCAGTTTCATTCTTGTATTTTCACTTTTGGATTATTTTGTTTTGGGTGTTTTTACTCTCATTATTCTATTGCTTTATGTTATGATATGCTAAGTGGCTTATATGGTGCCTTTCGGGGTTCTATGTGCCTTGTTACGTCTAGGGGGTACCCTTGGGTCGTGACAATCCCAAACCCTAAAAACCCAAAACCCCATATGCCCTAAACCCTAAAACCCAAGAAACATTAAGAAATCCTAAACCCGAAATCCGTAAAAAACCCTAAGCCCTATACCCTAAACAAACCCCT
This sequence comes from Solanum pinnatisectum, assembly GCA_035578085.1. Classification (NCBI taxonomy): domain Eukaryota; kingdom Viridiplantae; phylum Streptophyta; class Magnoliopsida; order Solanales; family Solanaceae; genus Solanum; species Solanum pinnatisectum. Next base: position 26,675,455 of record CM069076.1, read on the forward strand.
AAAAACTCTAAACTTCAAAAACCCTAAACCCTAAAGACCCTTAAACCCTAAAAACACCTAAAAAATCGTAAAAACCCTTTAAAACCCTAAACCCTAAGAAACCCCAAAACATATATCCTCAACCCTAAGAAACCTTAAACCAAACCCTAATACCTAAGAAACCCTAAAACCCTTTTAAGAACCCTTAACCTAAAAGAACCCATAACAATATATGAAACCATAAACCTAAAAAACCTGAAGCCCTAATACCTTAAAAATCCTAAACCCTTAAACCTAAGATAACTAAACCGTAAATCCTTAGAACCCCAAAAACCTAAAAATCACTAAAAAACTAAAACAATCATTAAAATCCTTAAAAACCCAAACCTAAAAACCCTAAGCCCTACATCCTAAAAATTCAAAAACCCTAAACACTAAGCAAAAACCCCTAAAACTCCCCAAACCCTAAATCCTAAATCCTAAACACAAAACCCTAAGAAACCCTAAACCTAATAAACACTAATCCCTAAGATACCATAAGCCCTAAAAAAATTAAAAAACCTACAAACTTGACAAACCCTAAGAAATCTTAAACTTTAAACCCTAAAAAACATTTCAAAAACCATAAGCCTAAAAACCCTAAACCCTAAAAACCCTAAACAAAAAAACCATAAAAACCATAATAGCCCTAACCCTAAAAACCATAATCCTGAAACCCTAAACCCTAAGAAACATGAAACCCTAAACCCTAAACCCTAAGAAGCTCTAAATCCTTAGAAATCCTAAACCTTTAAAAACCCTAAAAATATTTTTAAAACCATAAACTTAAAAAAACCCTAAAAACCTTTAAAACCCCAAAACCTAAAAAACCCTAAGAACTTAACCGTACACTCTAAAAAACCCTCAAAAAACACTAAACTATAAATACTAAGAAACCATAAGCCCTCAATGCTAAACCCTAAGAAATTCAATACCCTACGAAACCTTACACCCTGAAAAACCTTAAAATTCTCAAAGCCTAAACAGACTTAAAAGCCCTACACCTAAAAAACCCTAAGCCTAAGAACCTAAACCTTAAAAAAATGCAAAAAGATAACCTAAACCTTAAACACTAATGAACCATAAACCCTAAACCCAGTGAAACCCTAAAAATCGTAAAAATACCCTAAACCTAAAAAAATCCTATAAGAAACCTTAAAAACCCTAAACCTAAAAAACCCTAAACCTTATAAAACCCAAAAAAACCCTAACCCTAAATCCAAAACCCTAAAATCTTAAACCCTAAACCCTAACCTTAGGGCCTAAACCCTAAACCTTAAGACCTAAAATATAAACCCTAAACCCTAAGAAATCCCAAGAAACCCTAAACCCTAAGAAACCCTAAATTCTAAAAAAAAAAACCCTAAAAACACCCTAAAGAAAACCTTAAAACCCCTAAACCTAAAGAATCCAAAGCTCTAAACCCAAAACCCTAAAAAACCCTTATCCTAAGAACCCTTAACTTTAAACCTTACAAAAAAACCTAAATTACTGTAAGAGCTAAACTCTATACCCTAAAAAATTAGGGCCTAAATCCTTAACGCTGAAAAAAAAAACTTAAATGAAGGGCCAAAAACTTGGGGCTTAAACCCTAAACCTTATGCCTAAAATCTTAACCCTAAACCCTAAGCCCTAAGAAACCCTAACTAACCACAAGAAACCCTAAACCCTAAAAAAATGGTAAAAACCCTAAACCCTAAAAATCCCTAAAAAAAATACTAAAAAAACCCTAAACACCCCTAAAAGCCCCTAAATCTAGAAAACCCTAAAAACACCGTAAAGAAAACCTGAAAACCCCCTAAACCTAAAGAATCCAAAGCCCTAAACCCTAAACCGTAAAAAAAAAACTCTAAACCTTAAACTTCAAACCCTAAAAAACAATTTAAAAAACCCTGAAAACCCCCTAAACCTAAAGAATCCAAAGCCCTAAACCCTAAACCGTAAAAAAAAACCCTAAACCTTAAACTTCAAACCCTAAAAAACAATTTAAACCGTAGGGCCTAAACCATAAGGACTATACCCAACCCTATACCTTAGGGCTTATACACTAAACCCTAAACTTGAGGGCCTAAACCCAAAATCTAAACCCTAAGAAACCCCAAGAAACCCATATTCCTAAAAAAAAACCCTAAACTTAAAAAATCCTTAAATAAACTTAAAAACCCCTAAAAAGGCCTAAAGGAAACCTTAAAAACCCCTAAACATAAATAATCCAAACTCCTAAACCCTAAATCCAAAAAGAAACCCTAAACCTAAAAAGCCCTAAACTTTTAACCCTAAACCGTTGGACCTAAACTCTATACCCTAAACCTTAAGGCCTAAATCCTAAACCCTAAAAAAACCCTGAATCGTAAGACCTAAGCCATAAGGACTATACCCAATCCTATACCTTAGGGATTATACATTAAATCCTAAACATTAGGGCCTACACCCAAAACCTTAAGACCCAAAATCTAAACCCTAAACCCTAAGAAACTCAAACAAACCCCAAGAAATCCTATGAAATCTCAAGAAACCCTAAACCATAAAAAACCTAATAAAATCCTAAAAATCCTTAAATACCCTAAACTTTAAACCCTAATCTCTATACCCTAAAAATCTTTTAAAACTATAAACCTTAAAAACCCCCCAAAAAAAAAAAAAAACCCTAAAAACCTTTGAAATTTATAAACCTAAAAAATCGTAAGCCCTAATCCCTCAAAAACTCTTAATAAACACAAAAACCTAAATCCTAAAAAACCCTTAGAAAATCTAAACCCTAAATGGTAAACTCTAAGAAATCCAAAGCCCTAAATCCTAAGAAACCATAAGGAATCCTAAACCTTTAGGAGTCTGAAACCCTAAGAAACCTAAACCGTAAACTCACAGAAACCCTATACAGTAAAAAACTCTAAAAACCTTAAAAAAACATAAACCTAAAAAATCCTAAAAGCCATAAAAAAAAAAAAAACTTGAAAAATAAAAAAACCCTAAACCTAAAGAACCCTTAAAAAACCCTAGCCCAAAACCCTAAATCCTACTTCCTAAGAAACCCTTAACCCAAAAACGCCTAAGAAACATTGTGAAACCCTAAACCCTAAAAAGGTCAAAGAAACTTTAAACCTTAAAGCGTAAGATAATCTAAGAAACCCTAAACCCTAAAAAACCTAATACCCTACACCTTAAAAAACCTAAAAACACTTTAAAAATCTTAAGCCCTTAACCCTAAATCATAAAAAACCTTTAAAAACCCTAAATTCTAAACTCTAAGCCCTAAGAAACCCGAAACCCTAAAGCTTAAACCCTAAGAAACCCTAACCCCCATCCCAAAAAAAACCCCTCAAACCATTAATAACCCTAAACCTAAAGGACCCTAATTGCAAAGTCCTAAACCCTAAAAACCTTAATAAACCATAGATCATAAACCCTAAATCCTAAGAAATCGAAAACCCTAATCCTTAAGAAATCCCAAACATTAAACCCTTAGAAACCCTAAAAAAAACTCATAAAAAAACCTTTAAAACCTTAAAACTAAAATTCCCTAAAAACCCATGAGCCTTAAACCCTAAAAAATCCTTATAACCCTAATTCCTAAGACTTAAAAAAACCCAAAGCCCTAAACTCTAAATCCTAAGAAACCTAAACCCCAAGACACCCTAAAACTTAAACCCAAAAAACCCTAAACCAAAAGAAACCCTAAAAACCCTCAAAAACTATTAAGAACCCTAAACCTAAAAAGCGCTTAACCCTAAACCCTAAACCTTAAAAAATACAAAACCCGAAATCCTAAACTCTAAACCCTAAGAAACCCCAAGAAACCCTTAATGGTAAACTATATTCTAAGAAACTCTAAACCCTAAACCCTAACGGATATTAAGAAAAAAACTACACCTAAAAAACACTAAAACAAAAACCTTAACCTAGATAACCCTTAGCCCTAAACATTAAAAATCCTAAAAAAATCTAAACTCTAAACCATAAACCCTAAATTCTAAGAAACCCTAAACTCTAAACTGAAAAAAAGCCCTAAGCCCTAAGAAACCCAAAGAAATCTTAAACCCTAAACCCTTAACCCTAAGAAACCTTCATAAACCCTTAGAAACCCTAAACCGCAAGAAACCATAAACCCTAAAAAACCCTAAAAACCTTTAAAAATCTAAACCTAAAAAACATTTTAAAAGAAACGTAAAAACCCTATACCTAAAAGACCCTAAAAACCCAAAGACTAAGAGATCCTAAACCCTAAAAAACCCTAAAAAATCCTAAAAACCCATAAACCCTAAACCCTAAAGAACACTGAAAACCCATAAAACCTAAACCCTAAACACAAAGAAACATTAAGAAATACTAAACCACGAGGAAACCCTAAACCCTAAGAAAACCCTAGAAACCCATTAAAAGCCCTAAACCTAAAAAAACCTAAGTCTTAAACCCTAAAACCCCCTAAAACCCTAAACCCTAAAAACCTTAATCCCCTTAACTCTAAACCCTAAATCCTAAACTCTAAGAAACCCTCAAACATTAACCCTAAAAACTAAGAAACCCAAATAAATAGTAAACCCTAAACCCTAAGAAACTATTAGAAACACTAAACCTTTAGAAATCCTAAACCCTAGTAAATCCTAAAAAATCCAAAACCTTAAGAAATCCTAAACCCTAAACATCCTTTAAAAACCCTAAACCTAAAAAACCAAAAAAATAAACCTTGAAAAACCCTAAAAAAAAACTCTAAAAACCCCTAATCCCTAAATCCTAAAGAACCGTAAGAAAACCCTTAAACCTAAACAACCTTAAAAAACCTAAAACCTAAAACACCCCATGCCCAAAATCCTAACCCCTATAAAACCCTAACCCCTAAGAAATACTAATTCCTAAACCATAAACCTGAAACCCTAAGAAATATTAAACCCTAAAATTCTTAAACCTAAACCCTAAACTATAAAGAACCCTAAATTCTAAACCCTAAGGAATCCTAAACCCTAAAGAATGTAAACCCTAAGAAACCTTAAGAAACCCTAAGCCCTAAGAAACCCTAAACCCAAAAAAACCCTAAAAATCTTTAAAAAACCTAAACCTCAAAAAAAAAAAAAAAAAACATTAACACCCTTTAAAAACTATAAACCTAAAAAACCCTAAAAACCCTAAGCCATATTCCCTAAAAAACTCTTAATAAACACTAAATCCTAAATCCTAAAAAAATCCTAAGAAACTCTAAACCCTAAGAAATCCTAGGCCCTAAATGCTAAGAAACCATAAGGAATCGTAAGCCTTTAGAAATTTGAAACCCTAAGAAACCTAAACCCTAAACTCAAAGAAACCCCATACCCTATGAAACTCTAAAAACCTTTAAATAAACCTAAACCTAAAAAATCCTAAAAAACTTGAAAAATAAAAAACCCTTAACCTTAAAAACCCTAGCCATAAACTCTAAACCCTAATTCCTAAGAAACCCTAAATGCTAAGAAATTGTAAGAAAATTGTGAAACCCTAAACCCTAAGAAGATTAAAGAAACTCTAAACCCTAAAGCGTAAGATAATCTAAGAAACCCTAAACCCTAAAAAAACAATAAACCCCAAACCTTAATAAACCTTAAGAAAAAAAACCTAAAAACACTATAACAGACATTAAACACTTAACCCTAAACCCTAAAAAACCTTTAAAAACCATCAACTCTAAACTCTAAGCCTTAAGAAACCCTAAACCCTAAGCTTAAATCCTAAGAAACCCTAACCCTCCTCCCCCCGAAAAAACCCCTATTCCATTTATAAATGTAAACCTAAAAAATCGTAATCGCAAACTCCTGAACCCTAGAAACCTTAAGAAACTAAAGATCATAAACACTAAATCCTACGAAACCCCAAACCCTAATCCATAAGAAACCCCAAACCTTAAATCCTAAGAAACCCTTACCCTAAAGACTAAGAAACCCTAAACCCTAAGAAACCCTAAACTCTAAATCCTAAGAAATCCAAAGGATCCCTAAACCCTTAATAACTCTAAAAAAAACCTGTAAAACCCTAAAATTAGAATTCCCTAAAACTCCATGAGCCTTAAACCCTCAAAAATCCTTAAAACCCTAATTTCTAAGCCTTAAAAAACCCTAAACCCTAAACTCTAAATCCTAAGAAATCATAAACCCCAAGACACCCAAAACCTTAAACCCAAAAAACCCTAAACTAAAAGAAACCCTCAAAAACTATTAAAAACCCTAAACCTAAAAAATGCTTAACCCTAAACTCTAAAACTTAAACCCTAAGAAACCCTAACCCCTCCCTCCCCCCACAAAAAAAAAAAAAAAAAAACTCTTAAACCACTAATAATCCTAAACTAAAAAACCATAATCACAAATTCATAAACAAACACCTTATGAAACCTAAGATAATAAACCCTAAATCCTAAGAAACCCTAAACCCTAATCCCTAGGAAACCCCAAACCCTAAATCCTAAGAAACCCTAACCCTAAATAAACCATAAGCCCTAGACCCTAAGAAACCCTAAACTCTAAACCCTAAGAAACCCAAAGAAGCCCTAAACCCTTAGAAACCCTAAAAAAAACCTTGAAAATCCTAAAACTAAAATTCCCCTAAAAAAACCATAAACCTTAAACCCTAAAAAATCCTTAAAATCCAAAATCCTAAGCCTTAAAAAACCCTAAACCCTGAACTCTATATCCTAAGAAACTCTAAACCCTAAACCCTAAGAAATCCAAAACCCTAAGCCCTAATAAACCCTAAAAACCCATAAAAACCCAAAACCTAAAAAACCCTATACCCTAAACTCTAAATTCTTAGAAACCTTAAACCCCAAGACACCCCAAACCTTAAACCCAAAAAACCCTAAAGCAAAAGAAACCCTAAACACCCTCAAAAACTATTAAGAACCCTAAACCTAAAAAATGCTTAACCCTAAATCCTAATCTTTAAAAAAACCCAAAACCCAAAATCATAAACTCTAACACCTAACAAACCCCAAAAAACCCTAAACAATAAACTATAAACTCTAAGAAACTCTAAACCCTAAACCCCAAAAAACTCTAACAAATATTTTTAAAAAACCTAAACCTAAAAAAACTAAAAAAAAAAAAAAATCCTTAACCTAAATAACCCTAAGTCCTAAACCCTAAAAACCCTAAAAAAAAACCTAAACTCTAAACCATAAACCCTAAACTCTAAACCTAAAGAAAACCCTAAACCTTAAGAAATTCTAAATTGTATGAAACCCTTAGAATCCCTAACCCAAAACCTTAGAAGCCCAAAGAAATCCAAAACCCTAAACCTTTAACCCTAAGAAACCTTCATAAACCCTTAGAAATCCTAAACCATAAGAAACCATAAACCCTAAAAAACCCTAAAAACCTTTGAAAACCTAAACCTAAAAAACACCAAAAAAAAACCTTAAAACCCTTAAGACCTAAACCCTAAAACGCCCTAAAAACCCTAAAAACCTTAAACCCTAAAATTTAAGCCCTAAATCCTAAACCCTAAGAAACCCTAAAACATAAACCAGAAACCCTAAGAAACCCAAATAAATCGTAAACCCTAAATCCTAAGAAACTATTAGAAACCCTAAACCCTTATAAATCCTAAACCCTAGTAAATCCTACGAAATAAAAAAAACCTTAAGAAATCCTAAACCCTGAAAATCCTTTAAAAATCCTAAATCTAAAAAACAAGAAAAATAAATCTTGAAAAACCGTAAAAAAACTTTAAAACCCCTAAACCCTAAACCCTAAACAACCATACGAAAACCCTTACCCTAAACTTGAAGAAACCTAAGAAACCCTAAATCCTAAGAAAACCTAAAACCGTAATAGTAAAAACCCTAAAAAATCTTTAAAAACCATAAAAAAAAAACCCTAAAAACCTTTAATACCATAAGCCTAAAATTGCTAAACAACTCGTAGCCTTAAAGCCTAAAAAACCTTTAGTCCAAAACCCTAAAAAACCCTAAAGCCTAAACTCTAAGCCCTAATAAACTCTAAACCCTTAAGCCTAAGAGATCCTAAACCCTTAAAAACCTGAACCCTAAACCCTAAAAACCCATAAAAACCCAAAACCATAAAAACACTATAAACCCTAAACTCTAAATTCGAAGAAACCTTAAACCCTAAGAAATCCTAAACCTTAAACCCAAAGAAACCCTAAACCATAAAAAAACTTAAAAACCATTAAAAACCCTCAACCTAAAAAAACCTTAAAAAACCTTAGAAACTGTAAACCCTAAAAAACCCTAAATTCTAAACTTAAAAAACCCAAAACCCAAAACCCTAATCTCTAACCGCTTAGAAGCCCTAAACCCTAAACTATAAACCCTAAAAAGACCTAAACCCTAAGAAACCCTAAACACTAAACCCTAAGAAACCGTACACCTTGAAAAACCTTAAGAAACCCTAAGCCTAAAAACACTTAAAAGCCCTACACTTAAGGAACCATAATCGTAAAACCCTAAACCTTAAAAACAACTCAAAAAGATAACCTAAACCTTAAACCCTGAGGAACCCTAAACCCTAAAAAACCCTAAACCCTAACCCTATGAAACACTAAAAATCATAAAAATACTCTAAACCTAAAAAAATCCTATAAGAAACCATAAAAACACTAAACCTAAAAAACCTAAAGCCCTAAACCCTAAACCCTAAAAAACCCAAGAAAAACCTAATCCTAAATCATAAACCCTAAAAAACCCTAAAATCTTAAACCCTAAACTCTAACCTTAGGGCCTAAACCCTAAAACTTAAGACCTAAAATTTAAACCCTAGACCCTAAGAAACCCCAAGAAAACCTAAACCCTAAATAAAACCTTTAAAAACCCCAAGAAACCCTAAATTCTTAAAAAAAAAAACCCTAAATCCCTAAAAACGCCCTAAAGAAAACCTTAAAAACCCTAAACCTAAAGAACCCAAAGCCGTAAACCCAAAACCATAAAAAAAACCCTATCCTAAGAACCATTAACTTTAAACCCAACAAAAAACATAAATAACCCATAAAAAACCCTAAAAATCCTAAACTTTAAATCCTAAACCGTAAAACCTAAACTATATACCATAAAACTTTGGGCCTAAATCCTTAACCTTGAAAAAAACCTTAAATGAAGGGCCTGCAACTTATGGATTAATCCATAAACCTTAAGGCCTTAAAACTAAACCCTAAGCTCCAAGAAACCCTAAACCCTTAAAAAATCATAAGAAACCCTAAACCCTAAATAAAAGCCCTAAAAACCCCTAAACCTAGAAACCCCTAAAAACACCCTAAATAAAACCTGAAAAACCCCTAAACCCTAAAAAACCATAAACTTTTAATCCTAAAAAACAATTTAAAACACCCTTAAAAACACTAAAACCATAGAGTTTAAACCCTAAATTGTAGTATAGAAACTCTATAGCCTAAAACATAGGGCCTAAATCCTAAACCACAAAAAAATCCTAAATTGTAGGGCCTAAACCTTAAGGATATACCCAACCCTATACCTTAGGGCTTAAATCCTAAAACCTAAATCATAAAGCTTAAACCTTACGGCCTAAACCCAATATCTTAAGACCTAAAATCTAAGCACAAAACCCTAAGCCCTAAGAAATGCCAAGAAATCCTAAGAAATCCCAAGACACCCTAAACCATAAAAAACCCTAATAAAATCCTAAAAACCCTTAAAACCCTAAACTTTAAACCCTAATCTCTATACCCTAAACCTAAGGGCTAAATCCTAAACCCTAAAAAATCCTAAATAGTTGGGCCTAAACCTTAAGCACTATACCTAACCCAGTACCTTAGGGCTTAAACCCTAAAACTTAGACCCTAAGAAATCCTAAACCCTAAAAAACACTCTAAAAACCATTAAAAACCCTAAACCTAAAAGACCCTATGCCCAAATAAAAACCGTAAGAAACCAAAATCATAATCCCTAACTTCTAATCCTAAGCCCTAAGAAACCTAAACCGTAAATCCTTAGAAAATCTAAAAAAACCTTAAGCCCAAAATCCAAAACCGTAAAAAACCCCTAAGAACCCAAAATCATAGACCCTAAACTCTAAACCCTAAGCCGTAAGAAACCCTAAATCCTAAGAAATCCTAAACCCTATGACACCTTAAAGCCTAAATGCTAAACCCTAAGATACCCTCAACCCTAAGCCCACCCTAAATAGTAAGCCCTAATAAACTCTATACTCTAAGAAACCCTAAATCCTAAAAAATCCTAAACCCTTAACACTAAAAAAACATTAAAACCCCTAAACACAAAACAATAAGCCTTAAACCATAAACCCTACAAAAAAACCCTAAACTCTTAATCTTAGAAAACCCTAAAACCTGAAAAAGTCCTAAACCCTAAACCCTAAACCTTAAATCCTAATAAACCCTAAACAACCTTAAAAACCTTAAACCTAAAATGCCCCAAACCTCAAACCCTAAACCACATAAAATCCTAAACCCTAAGAAACACAAATTCCTAAACCCTAAACCCTATGAAATCCTAAACATTAAAAATCCAAAATCCTAAACCCTAAACTATACAAAACCCTAAACCCTAAGGAATCCTAAACCCTAAGAAATCTAAATCCTAAGAATCCTTAAGAAACCCTAAACCCTAAACTCTAAGCCCTAAGAAACCCTAAATCCTAAAGCTTAAACCATAAGAAACCCTACCCCCCCCCAAAAAAAAAAAAATCCCGTACAGCATTAATAACCCTAAACCTAAAAAAAACTGATCGCAAAGTCCTATACCCTAAAAACCTTAACAAACCCAAGATCATAAACCCTAAATCCTAAGAAACCCCAAAACATAAATCTTAGGAAAGCATAACCTTAAAGACTTAGAAACCCTAAACCCTAAAAAACCCTAAGCCCTAAGAAACCATAAATCCTAAACCCCAAGAAACCCTAAACTCTAAACCCTAAGAAAACCAAAGAAGCCTTAAACCCTTAGAAACCCTAAAAAGAACTCTAAAGAAAACCCTAAAACTAAAATTCCCTAAATAACCATAAGCCTTAAACAGTAAAAACCCCTCAAAACCCTAACTTCTAAGCCTTAAAAAACCTTAAACCCTAAACTTTAAACTCTAAACCATAAAAAACTCTAAACACTAAACCCTAAGAAATCCTAAACTCTAATAAACCCTAAAAATCCATAAAAACAAAAAACCTAAATAAACCCTATTCCCTAAACTCTAAATACTAAGAAACTCTAAACCCCAAGACACCTCAAACCTTAAACCCAAAAACCCTAAACCCCAAGACACCTCAAACCTTAAACCCAAAAACCCTAAACTAGAAGAAACCCACAAAAACTATTAAAACCCTAAACCTAAAAAATGATTAACCTTAAATCCTAAACATTAAAAAATCCAAAACCCCAAAATCCTAAACTCTAACCCCTAAGAAACCCTAAACAGTAAACTATAAACCCTAAGAAACTCTAAACCGTAAACCCTAAAAACCCTAGCAAATATTACAAAAACTCTAAACCTAAAAAATACTAAAAAAAACCTTAACCTAAATAGCCCTAAACCCTAAAAACTCTTAAAAAAGACCTAAACTCTAAACCATAAACACTAAATACTAAGAAACTCTAAACTCTTAACTCTAAACCAAAAGAAGCCCCTAAACCTGAAGAAAATATTAGAATCCCTAACCATAAACCTTATGAAACCCAAAGAAATCCTAAACCATAAACCCTTAACCCTAACAAACCTTCATAAACCCTTAGAAACCCTAAATCGTACTAAACCATAAACCATAAAAATCCTTTAAAACCTTTAAAAACCTAAACCTAAAAGCACCTTAAAACCCTTATACCTAAAAGACCCTAAAAAACTCAAAGACTAAGAGACCCTAAATCCTAAAAAAACCTTTAACCCTAAGCCCTAAAGAACACTTAAAACCCGTAAGAACTGAACCCTAAGAAATACTAAACCACGAGGAAACCCTAAGTCCTAAGAAACTCTAAAACCTAGGAAAACCCTAAACCTAAAAAACCCTAATGCTTAAACCCTAAAAACCCATAAAACCCTCTAAAAACCCTAAACCCTATAAACCTTAAACCCTCCTCTCTGTGCCCTAAATCCTAAACCCTAAGAAACCCTAAAAGATAAACCCTAAGAAACCCTAAACACTAAGAAACCCAGATAAATTGTAAAGTCTAAACACTAACTACAAGAAAAATGACCTTTAGCGAAAGGAAATCCTATCCGTAAAAGTCCAAACTAGTCATTAAAAGTCTATAATGACTGGAAACGATTCGGTCATCATCGGTCGTTAAAAGCTCCGTCGTTAAAAGTTAATGACCGGATTCGCAATCCGATCGTTAAAATTCTTTAGCGACGATGAAAAATTCAGTCGTCATATTTTCTTTTAGCGAGGAGTTTTCCCCTCACTAATTGTCAATTTTCCCTTCGTTAATTCTCATTAATCTATTTGGTGATCCAATCGTTAAAGTTCCATTCATTATATAGAATTATATATGAATCAAATGCTAGCTCATCTTCTCAAATTCATTCAATCATCCCAAATATAATATATGAACAAATTTGTAAAATCAGTTTCTGTGTAAACTGAATTATTAATTATAAAAGAAATAAAACATCTCATTCATCAGTTCCTAGCGCTATTGTTGATTGTACATATGTAAACTTCAAACACCCCCTAACAAGCACAAGCTACCCACTAGTTCAATTTCCCATATCTTAGCAGCAAGCAACGAACAAGGTACACCCAATTACTACATCTTTCAATCTTTAAACTTCTGCAAAAATAAAAGAACAAATGCTATTAGTAATGCTAGTAAATGAAAGTAAAAGCATAGTATTAATAAAAGTAACGATCAAAGAAGTTACATATCATTCATACACAAAATAGAGTTGATAAAAGTAATGAACTTCCAATATGTAGATATAGGCCCAAAATTGAGATATGAATTAACCTACCAATTGAAAGCCAATGTATCAAAATATACCTAAATATTAATCAGTAAACAAGAGTAAATGAGTAACCAGATGTCAAGCTCCTAGGTTCTCCAAAGAATGTTAAGCATTACTATATGTTAAAACTTCTCTAGATAGTTCGCATGAATATACTATATATAAATTCCTAAGGCATAAGAAAAAAAGTAGCAAGTAATCGCACAGACAAATATGAAAAATATAAATACGCATGATTGAGGTGTCTAACCTCCACTCTAGATATCAAAATAAAATATTACTATCTCGTAAATTTGAGGTGTGGCATTGTATCATTAACCTCTGTAACAACTTTATGTTAGTTAAAATACATAAGAAGATAAAGAAAGTAATTTAACAAACAGACCCAAAATTACATCAAATAATATACAAGAAGATAATTAAACATGATGAAAATTCAAGCAAACAATTTGGAAATCAAAACAAATAGCTCATGTAAGGAACATTAAAGTAATCATGTTGAGAATCAAATAATCAAATGAATATGCTATTTACTAATCTTACTGCTGGACAATAGATTTACAATGGAGCCAATAAACCACAGGTTTTAATAAAGTTGAGCCAAATTGATTATGTTTTTGACAGTATAATCATAGCCTCCCTCAAACTATTTTTAGAGGGTCATATTTAGCAAAATTAAGTTGTAAGCAAAAAATAAACTAGGAAATATATTTTAGCAACAAACAACAACATCAGCATACCTAGAGTATCTTGCAAGTTGGGTATGGAAAGGGTAGGATATAAGCAGACCTTATCCTTATCTTTGTGGGTAGAGAGGTTGTTTCCGTTAAACCCTTGGCTCAAAAGAAATGTATCCTATGTAGGATTGTAAGAAAAGAGATAGCAAAAAAACATAATACTAAGTAAATGAAGCAACATATAGTAATACATAAAAAAAAATATAGTCTGGTGCGCTTACATTAGGTCCAATTTTTAACATAAGTCTGTTTAGATATTTGTTTGTCACTAAAAATGCAAAACTAAAAATTCGTATGTTAGAGAGTCTTAAATTGTTGAATATTGGAACAAGATTAGTTTAATTGGAGAAAATTGGATAGTTATGATTCAAATAGTTAATCCCAACAAGTCTTGTGTTTAAGCATAGAGAAATGAAGATAAAGGTCCAAATAAAAAAACGAACAAGTTAAGATTAAAGATTAACCAGGGTGGAATTCTTGTGTATAATAAGTCTTAGTTGTTAAGAAATTTGTTAGTAGAAAATAGAAAAACCTTCTAATGCAAGTGAACATCAATTTACTGAATAATGGAATCACGTCCAAATAAAGTGAAATGAATAGTGTCGATTCACATAGCCAACCCAACTAGTGAGGAATTGAACCATACTTGAACTATCACTAAATTCATAATTGGTGAATATAACTGCTTGACATCTAATCTAGGTCAAATTTACTAAAACTTCATATTTGAAATGTAAGCATTTTAACTCATTTAGTTATTTATACTTTTGCTTTGATATATTAGAGAAACACTTGATTGAAAGCAATCTTAATAATGATAAGCATATTAGACCGTTAAAAGTAATGGAAAGATTTATGTTAGAAGTATTCTTCATTATAACATTGTCAACCTATAATAATAATTTTGAGAATTGGTAATTGCATTCCTCAACAATAAGGGGCAGTTCGTTAGCTGGATATATAAGAACCAACTTATTCATTTATTAATCTAAGGACTATGTTAGCGTCCTCCAAAAGAGATATCAACTATGAAAACAAAAACTAAACAATAGAATAAAACTAATTCCATATATCCGAAAAAATCTACCTACTAGACAACATCCTCTGTGTTTCTTCTTTACACCAGAAATGGAAATTAACAAAATAGTTCCCCTCAATTTTCTGTAGAGAGCTAACTCTATCCTCAAAGCACCTTCCATTCCTTTCTTTTCATACTATCCACCAAATACGTGTAGGGATTGGTCCCCACCATCTCTTTTGTGACTTGCTACTCTCTCTCCAAATCCAACAACTAAGGAGGTATGCAGTGTGTTCTGGCATACTTCACATGATACCATAGAAACTACAAATGAAGCTACCACAAGTGGACAGTCACCTTGTAGTGCATAAATAAATGACTATTTGTCTCTGCGTACTCATTACAAGAAAACACGTTGTTATTTGGTTTCCTCTATTTAGAAGGCCTTCATCTTGTCTAACTATCAGTCAAGTGAAGCAGTTGATTTTAGTAGGGACCAGACAATTCCACACCTTTGAACATAAACCTATGCTGCCTCCTAGTTGCCCCAAGATTACCTATAATTTTGTGTTATCCTTAATATACAATAACTTAATTTTTTTGACAAGTTTCAACTTTAGATTCAATTTTATCATGAAACTCTTTTATTAGATTTGACTCCTATAGACAACCCAACACAATTGTTTCATTAATTGTCACTTAACAGATTATTTGTCTTTAATTTAATTCCTTGACTAAATCAAGTGTCAAGTAGAACAGAGGTGAAGATCTCAAGCAAGTGAAAATAGTAAAAATCTTGAATTTTGTACTTCACTTTCTTTTTCTTGTCGATTTGAAGGTAAATAGTGAATGAACAACATATATAAGGAATATCAATTCATACAAATAATAATCTGAGACATTAAGAGAGATCTATCATCTAGTTAATAATTGTTAGTTTGCACGTCTAGAGAAGAAAAAAATAAAATGTAGCAGCATGAAGGTGAAGTGTAGTTAAATTTAAAATAAACACGACTTAGCTATACCTCACTCAAACAGAGAAAATATGAGGCTGTTTTCTAGTCTCACCAGAATGAATATACCAATTATCCTTCAAAGAAATATTGACTTCATACTTGTCCTTAAGGGCAAACTCATGTTCAGGTATGAAAAAAGGATACATATATCAACTTTATACATCGTAGACAACTTCAAAATGCGAAGCCTTCCTAATCTTTGGCCACTAGACAATCTCCATGCATCCAACTACTTGTTTCTATGACAAAAAGTATGAGATAAATTCCTTACAACTGATAATGAATAGATTCATTGTGTTTTTCAGTCAGAATAGACATTCTTAGAGCATACCGACTTTGTAGGAAAATTTAGTTCAATTAAAAATGATACCTTTGAAGCATGGGCTTAGGTTCGGAATTAAACTCCTCATGGAAACATTCAATAGTTGATTCCTATTTTATTATAATGAAGCATGCATCAACACAAAATGGTTAAGCTTACTAAAACTAATATTAAGTATAAGTCGAGTTAAAAATAGGCATCAAGACTTAAATATGGTTAAAATTATCTATGGCCAAAAATAGGTTACTTCCAAGTAACTATTTTAATAGGCTATATTTCCCAGCAATGAACTAAAACTTAGAATTCGCTTTTTGAGAAAACACACCTGAAAAAAATGATAATGAGGCATGAACGTTCAAGTAAAAGAACAATCAGCAAACATATAATATTGTTTTAACACGTTTGATCAGGAAAACATAAAAACTGATCACCTCAGACCTCTATTCTACCTTGCCTAAGATATAAACAAGTATTAAGCTATCATATGATTTGTTCAAGCAAGATATGGACTAAAACACATAATTCAGTAAGACAAAAACTCCAACATAAAGATGATACCTAAACTCAATAGATACCTTTATATGATCATTATTTATTAAAGCGTAAAATTCAAAAAGTAACAAAATCTTTCTTTACTTAAAGTGTTAAGTGAGAAGCGATATGATCACTTCATTGAAGTTAAAACTCAAATAGAGAGAAAAAGAAATAGAAAATTTAAAACAGATAGAAGACAAAATAAAACCTAGAGAAAACTGTGAAGAAAGAATGAAACAGTGAAAATTGTGAAGAAAGAAAAAAAGCAGCAGAACAACTAAGCAGAAGGAGGAGGAGCAATACCTGGAGTTTGTTGGAGAACAAAAGTAATATCTTTCTACTTTGCTTCAAGCTTTTGTCCAAGAAGCAATCGGTCCATCTATGTCGCATTGATGCAGACAATGAAGCCCCTGATGGTCGTTTCGCCTTGCTACATCACTTTAAGTGGGGAAGTGGTCGCTTTTAATAACATTGGCAGAGATCTTTGATATAATGAAGAAAATTGAAATTTTAGGCAAAATTCAAGAAACAATAATACAACAATGCAGGGACACATTAAAAAATTGAGTCATTCACTTCAATGCATGATACACAAAACAAGATAAAAAGAAAGTTCAGAACTTCTTATGATGTCTCATTTTATAATCCACTAATACTTTGGTTGGTTTCTTTACTCATTGAGTAATATAAATAACTCGTAGAGCAAAACATAAATCCAAATTATATATTTTGCCCCAATGTAACATAGAATAATTCTATATATTTAACTATGACTTGCACACATACACCAAAAGATAAAGAAATGATCAAATTAGGGGAAGAAAGAACCTACAAGATTTCATCCTTTTCATAAGAAATGAACACCAATTCTGTAAAAGAAATTGTGCAAAATTAAATAAAGCATAACAAACAATCATATAATTTGTTCCAATAAGTTGTAAACTTGAAACATATAAATTCAATTAACTAAAAACCTACAACATCAAGCAAATACCTAAAACATAGAAGATCTCACCACCCAACATAGTACAAATTACAATTAAGCTTCCACCATCTGAACCACTACTGAACTTTCAAGCAATGTACATATTTCTCTAAGGCTCTAAATAAAAAACCCAATTGGGTAAAGACTACTTTTTTAAAACTCAATGGGAATAACACAAGTGAAAAGTAGTGCAATAGATATAGATGATGGTATACCGATTGCACATTGAAATCGACCATGTCATAAGTTCATGTCATAAGTTCTTGTTTCTTAAGTCTATTTAAACACCCAAAATTGAATAATTGAAATGGATAATGTCATCGTCCGTGATCTTTAACCCTAATAATTTGAACAAACATTAACATATAAAAAGGGTAAAATTTTGAATGCTACCTTGAAAGAAACTGTAAGATGACTAGTTGATGCTCATAGAGGTGACAAACAATTTTTTCTTCTCCAAGAAACTTATTAAATGTTTCCTTACAGAACAAGCTAGTGCTGATAAAAAAGAAGAACATACTTTATGATGCGTTTTCAAAAAAAAACTTAACTAAAACATGAGTCTTCAACCTTTAAATCCTAGCTCTGTCCTTCTCCATTACCAGCATTTAGAATTGTACCTGATGGTGTTGTTAGTCTCATGCAGATCTAATAAGTAATGGACATGTTCTGACTCAGTCTCATGCCATCTTGTGAGAAGGATGTTTCATGGTTGGAGATTTTCCTCCCGGTGATGAGCTTTGATGTGGATTGAAACCTTAGGGTAGGCAGAGTTAGGTTATGGAAAAAAAAAGGAAAACTAGTGCTCAATTTTATTGATCAATTAATTTTTGACAACTGGGTATCATTCTTTTTAGCAAAAAAATATTATCCCCTTTTTAATAATAGCTAAAAATAATCTTTAAAAACTGGAAAAAAAGTCTATCGCGATAAGTATATTTGTAACGATCGGATTCATATTCTTTCGTTAATAAGTTGTCGTTAAAAGTCATATTTCTTGTAGTGTAAACCCTTAGAAATCCTAAACCCTAGTAACTCATAAGAAATCCAAAACCTTAAGAAATCTTAAACCATAAAAATCCTATAAAAACCCTAAACCTAAAATACCAGAAAAATAAACCATGAAAACCCCTAATCCCCAAACCCTAAAGAACCGTAAGAAAACCCTTAACCCTAAACTTGAAGAAACCTAAGAAACCCTAAACTCTTAATAGTAAAAACTCTAAGAAATCCTAAACCCTAAAAATCCTTTAAAAACTCTAAACAAACCTTAAATATCCTAAACCTAAAAATCGCAAAAAAATCCTTAGCCTTAAACCCTAAAATAACTTTAATCCAAGACTCTAAAAAACCCTAAACCCCAAACTCTAAACCCTAAGAAACTATAAACCCTAAAACCTAAGAGATCCTAAACCCTAAACCCTAATAACCCCAAAAATCCATAAAAACCCAAAACCATAATAACACTAAAAACCCTAAACACTAAATCCTAAGAAACCTTAAACCCTAAGAAACCTAAACTTTAAACCCAAAAAAATAAAAAACCTTAAAAAGCATTAAAACCCCTAAACCTAAAAAACCCTTAAAAACTCTAAACCCTAAAAAACACTAAATCCTAAATCAGAAAAAACCATAAACCCAAAACCCTAATCTCTAACCCCTTAGAAACCTTAAACCCTACACTATAAACCATAAAAAACAGTAACCCTAAGAAACTCTAAAATCTAAAAAACCCTAACAAATCTTAATAAGACGCTAAACCTAAAAAACCCTTAAAACGTAAAAAAACCCTTAACCTAAGAATCCCTAATAAACCCTAAGCCTAAACTCTAAAACTCTAAACTCTTAGAAACACTAAGAAACCCTAAACTCTAAATCCTAAGAAACTCTAAACCCTAAATCCTAAGAAACCCTTAGAAATTCTAACCCTAAAGCCTAAGAAATCGTACGGAACCCTAAACCCAAAACCCTAAGAAACCCTAAACCCTAATCCCAAAGAAACCCTAAACCCTAAAAACACCTAAAAACCTTTAAAAACTATAAACCTAAAAACCCCTAAAAAAATCCTTTGGAACTCTATACCTACCAAACCCTAAAAAATCATAGGCCTAAAAATCCCTAAACCCTAAAAAAATAATCCTCAACACTAAACCCTAAAAAACCCTAAAAACCCATAAGCCCTAAAACCTAAACCTCAAGAAACCCTAAGAAATCCTAAAACCTAAAATCCTTAGAAAAACCAAGAAAACCTAAAAAAAAAAAAAACCTTAAGCCCAAAATCCAAAACCCTAAAAAAACCCCTACGAACTCAAAATCATAAACCCTAAGGAATCTAAAACCTAAGAAACCCTAAACCCTAAGAAACTCTAAAGTTTAAGAAACCCTAAACCCGAAAAAATCCTAAAAAGTCTTTAAAACACCTAAACCTAAAAAAACCAAAAAAAAACCCTGAAAAACTTTATGAACCACAAACCTAAGAAACCCTAAAAAATCCTAAGCCCTAATCCCTAATCCCTAAGAAACTCTTAATAAAACCTAAATCCTAAGAAACTCTAAACCCTAAACCATAAAACATCCTAAGCACTAAGTCCTATGAAACCATAAGTAATCCTAAACCTTTAAAAATCACAAACCCTAAGAAACCTAAACCCTAAACTCAAAGAAACCGTATACGCTAAAAAACTCTAAAAACCTTAAAAAGACCTAAACCTAAAAAACCCTAAAACCCACAAAAAACCTTGAAAAATAAAAAGCCCTTAACCTAAAAGACCTTAGCCCTAAATCCTAAAAAACCCTAAACCCTAATTCCTAAGAAACCCTAAACCCAAAGAAACATTGTGAAACCCCGATTCCTAAGAAACTCTAAGCAACCCTAAACCCTCAAGCGTAAAAAAATCTAAAAAGCCCTAAACCATAAAAAACCTCTATGAAATCCTATCCTAAACCCTAAAAAACTCTAAGAAATCCTATCCTAAATCCTAAAAAAACCCCTAAAACCCCAAACCTTAAAAACCCTTAAAAACTTTAAAAAACCCTAACATTAAAAAACCTTAAGCCCACAACCCTAAACCTCAAAAAACCTTTTAAAACCCTAAAATCTAAACTCCAAGTCCTAAGAAATCATAGACCCTAAACCTTAAACCCTAAGAAACCCTAAAAACCCTTAAAAAACCCAAAATCTAAAACACCCCAACCCCAAAACCCTAAACCCTATAAAACCCTCAATCCTAAACCCTAAAGCCTAAGAAGCACTAAGTCCTAAGCCCTAAACCTTAAGAAACACTAAACCCTAAAAATCCTAAACCTTAAAAAACCCTAAATCCTAAACCCTAAGGAGTCCTAAACCCTGTGGAATCTAAATCTAAGAAACCTTAGGAAACCCTAAACCCTAATAAACCCTAAAGTTTAAGAAACCCTGAACCCAAAAAAATCCTAAAAAATCATTGAAAACCTTAAACCTAAAATACAAAAAAAAAAAAAACCCTAAGCCCTAATCCCTAAAAACTCTTAATAAACCCTAAACCCTAAATCCTAAAAAACCCTAAGAAACTCTAAACCCTAAACTATAAACCCTAAGAAATCCTAAGCCATAAACCCTAAGAAACCATAGGGAATCCTAAACCTTTAGAAATTTGAAACCCTAAAAAACCTAAACCCTAAACTCAAAGAAACCCTATACCCCAAAAAACTCTAAAAACCTTAGAAAAACCTAAACCTAAAAAATCCCAAAACTACAAAAGAAAAAACGTTGAAAAATAAAAAACCCTAAACCTAAAAACCCCTTAAAAGATATACTGTCATTCTCTTCCAACTCTATATCCTAACTCAGGGCAAACTATCTCTAGATGGCAAAGTGAAAAGTCAAATTGATCTGCACATCAGGTCATAGTTAGGTCGCAGTCCTATCAGGGGGCCGTATACACGTTTGCAACCTTTTCATCGGCGATAACAATGTCGTCACCGAGAATGGCTTTTTGAAAACCTTTGTCCAGAAAAAACCCCTCTTTTCAAAAGAAAGTGACCTGCCAAAAACCATTGCAATAGAGAACTCTTTAGCGGAAATGGTTTCCTAGCCTATTGAAACTCTTTCAGCCGATTCGCGGCAACACATTACTTCAGATCAGATTTGTGCCAATTCCTCCATTCACAAAATGCCTTTATCAATCAAACTTTCTCTCTCTTACCGAAACTGCCCTTTGCAGCCCCATCTTCAGCAGCTCCTCAATCTTTCATTTCGAAAATCAAACTTGGATGTCACGGGACTTTCTCACAACTTCGTTCCTTGCATTTTTTCCATCTTTAGCAGTTCCATATTAATCGGTTTCATTCCAACGGTCAAGATGGTTAGCTTGGGCTCTAATGGTATTTTCTATTTAGAATACCTAGTATACCTAAAAACACTTAAAACCCTAAAAACCCTAAGCCGTAAAAAGCCTAGAAACCCTAAACCCTATACTCTAAGAAACCCTAAACCCTAGTTACTAAGATACCCTAAGAAACCTTAAAAAACATTATGAAACCCTAAGAAACTCTAAGAAACCCTAAACCCTAAAGCGGAAAAAATCTATGAGGCCCTAAACCCTAAAAAAACTCTAAGAAATCCTACACCCTAAGAAACCCTAAACCCTAAAAAAATTCTAAAACTCCAAACCTTCAAAACCCTAAAAGAACCTAAAAGATATAAAAACACTAAACCTAAAAAACTTAAGCCCTTAACACTTGACCCTAAAAACCATTAGAAACCCTATACACTCAACTCTAAGCCCTAAGAAATCGTAACCCCTATGAAACCCTAACCCCCATGCCCCAAAAAAAAAATTCCCTTAAACCATTAATAACCCTAAACCTAAAAAACCTAATTGAATAGTCCTAAACCCTAAAAACCTTAAGAAACCAAAGATCATAAACCCTAAATCCTAATAAACCTTAATCCCTAGGAAACCCAAAACCCTAAATCCTAAGAAATCCTAACCCTAAAGCCTAAGAAACCCTAAATCCTAAAAAACCATAAACCCTAAACCCTAAGAAAACCAAAGAAACACTAAACACTTAGAAACCCTAAAAAAAACTCTAAAAAAACCTTTTAAAACCCTAAACCTAAAAATTCCTAAAAACCATAAGCCTTAAACCCTAAAAAATGCTCAAAATCGTAAATCCTAAACTCTAAACCATAGGATTGATTGCTTCCTCATTTTCTAAATTTTTTCTCTCTCTAATTCCTCTCTCTAAAAATACGCTCTCAAGAGAATAGGACCAACAACTATTTTCTCTTAGTCTAACGGCTAATTGTGAACCAATTGGCATGGCAAATTCTCCACTGGTAGGACTCGTCCAGCCGCCGGATACAGTCCAGGAGATTCATAACACATACCTTAGGAAACCCCAACAAGATTCATCTTATGAATAATCCCACAATTCCTTGAGTTTGCGCAGAGAAGAAGAGGTTCATGTTGCAATCTTTGAAAGAGAGTTGGAGTGGGCACATAAAATTATTTCCTTGAACTAGATGGTTTGATTCGCATTAATGGAAGTGGAGAAATAGATTCTAATAGCTCTAAGGCTTCTATTGCCAAAATCACAAAGGATTCCACTGCTCAAATCGTGAGAAATCAAGAGGTTAATTTTTTGGAAATTGCCTCTAAATCGCCCTTGTCGCGAACTTAGATTCAAACATCTTTTGAGGCATTTCGTGAAGATTTGACCACTGGGGACTCTTCTCCAGACATTGAGGAGCATCTCTCTACGATCTCTTCCGATTTGGAAAAGGGAATCGAAAAGAAATTTGAAGACCAATGAGTTGGAATATGGAAAGAACAACACTCAAATTCATCAAAGTCCCAAAATTATTTCAAGCACTCCTCATATTGATACATATCAAAGAAATGGCCAAAAACATCAAAAGAATCTAGTACTTCTAATTTCTCATTTGGTGTAATTGTTAAAAGGTTTACTCAATCTTCTTTGCCTATCCAACAGGTTAATGCCAAAGAGAACAACCATAACAACCATATTAAGTACATCAACAATGTAGATGCACAAGCGAGCCAACGTCAAGACACAAGGAAGAGTGCAGATCAACAGCAAATTAAGGCACATCGGCAAGCATGGGAGGGGCAAGAACAACAACAACAAAGTCATATGTTGAATGCAGGTAAACACCCTAACTCTAATCATGTTCTTTATCATAACTCTAACAAAGAAGCTCAGGTACAAAATGTTGTACAAGAGCAAAACAAATCAGAGGTGATGATCAACACGAAAAGAACTCTGAGCTACCACAAAAAACTCACAGGCAGGTTCCCAATCAGCAAGGTTATCCTGAAGTGTCAAATAATTTTGGAAGGTATGATCCTAACCTTTATAGAGGAAGAACTAATGTGAACTAGCCTGTACATAACAATGCTTACGGTCACCAAAACCACCCTCCACCTCCAGAATATGCATAATCCTCAAAATCCTAGTTCCTCTTAAAACAATGTAAAGAAAGACCTTGTCCGATCATTCAATCGAATTCAATAATCTTATCAACTTTAAAAGACAAGGGCTTCTGGCTATTATTTGTTAGAAGGATGACTACATGATAAAAATGGCTGCTAAGTGTAAATTCACTTTGATTGGAAAGTTCACAAACACTATGCCTAAGGTTGAGTTAATTAGAAGGAATTTTATCCTTCAAACTTTCGGGTGGCGTAAAGATAGCTCATTTTAATTGTCGTCATGTTTATATTGACTTAGACAATGAGTTGGACTACACCACAATGTCGACCAAGAAAAAAATGACCATAGAAGGACAACTTATGAGGATTCAAACTTGGACGCCCACTTTCAAACTGGAAGAAGCAACCTCCATAGTCCCTATTTGGATTTCCCTTCCGGAGCTCCCTTGGCATTGTTATAACAAGGAATTGTTGACTGTTATATTGAACTCTATTGGAAAGGTATTATATCTTGATACGATTCTGTTCAAAAGACTAGGGGTAGTATAGCTAAGCTGAAAATCCAAATCGACCTCACAAAGAAAAGACCTCCACATGTTTGGGTGGGTTTTGATAAATATGATCACAATGTTGGAAGATGGCAAAGCATACAATATGAAGGTGTGCCGGATTATTATTCCTATTGTAAACATCAAGGTCATGAGATACATGTTTGCAATATCAAGACAAGCGATGAAAAGTATAAGAAAAGAAAAGAACAAGAAGCAGAAAAAAAGAACAAGAGCAAAGGAGAACAGGTTCAAAGAGACACAGTGAACAATGAGGAAATAGAGAAGGGCAAGGAAGAGGCTAGCCAAACAACTAACAGGAACTACAAGGATCAAGAAATGGTAAATAATCTCCAAGAGGAAGGCTGGCAGACCCAAAGAAAGAAGTAAAACAAATATCAGGAGGCCAAAATTCAAAAAACTGTGTGGAGACCTACCTCACCTCAAAACAGGATGAACAAGGATCCTCAAAATACTTATGTTGATTTGGATGAACAGGATCAACCCAAAGAAGGTACAGAAGAATTAGTCACAAATGGAAGTGAATGAAAACATGTGTTGACTCAAAACCCTAATGATTCTATTATTGTTGTTATTGTTGAGAATGCTGAAGGAGGTATGGTTGGAAAAAAGGATTGAACCAAAATTGTGATCAAACAACACAAAAGAAAGGTGATAATAACATTCAAAAGCCAGACGAGAATCAACAAGCATGATCTTCAACATGAGACTGATAGAAAACAAGACAGTCCTATAGTGGCAGTAAATCAGAATAATATTGACAATGCAGGGGAGGGGAGTGGCAGACCTCTCAATAACAAATCTCAAGATAGGTTGAGCAAGAAAAATACAAAGTCTGGTAGATTACAACAAGTGACTGATGAGTATGATGCTATTAACTCAGAAGATGAGTTTGATCAAGATACTCAATCCATTAATGAAGATATTGAGGAAGAAGATGAGAGAAGTGCACATTTAATCAGGGCATTTGGTTCAACTTTTCAAAGTGCGTTTCAAGGGGAAATCCAAGAAGTTACTGCACAACAAGGATTATCACCTATAGGCAGAAAGCAACAAAAGCAAAACAACAAGAAAACAACCACAAGTACATATATTATGTCAAGCACACCCAAAACTAGATCCTCAAGCAAGGTTTTCAAATGATTAAGACAATTTGTTGGAATGCCAGAATTATAAACACCCAAGGATCCCTGGAAAGGCTCCAACAACTCAAGAAGTTATACAATCTAACCATGATTATCATTCTTGAACCATTTGCCGATAATTCTCAAATTCATACTTATAGGGTGCAGTTGAATATGGATAAAGCTCGGAGTAATCCAAATGGTATGATTTGGTTATTTTGGACTGAAGAATTTTAATTGTAATGTCCTAGATTCTCATGAACAACACATCACTTGTGAATTGAAGCATGTTGAGCATTCAGTGAGTTTCATTACTTCTTTCATTTATGCCAAATGTAAGGAGCATCTAAGAAGACAATATAATATGAACAAGAGGTTTGAATTTAATTGATCTTGGGTTCAATGGTCAACATGGTGAATGATAAATGGCTGGAAATGATGCCTCAAACTACTATTCAACACTTACCATCAGTTGGCTCATATCATTTCCCCTTCTGATGGAGATAGTAATGAGACAAGATCACAATATCTAATATTTTAAGTTTTTACTACTGGACAGAAAATCCTAATTTTATGATGACTATTGACATCATGTGGGTTTTACATAAAAATGAAGGTCAAGGCATGAATATGGTGATATTTACATTATGTTAATGTTGGTTACATCAAATATTTGAAGTTGGAGTACTTTCAGCAAATTTTTTCTAAGAATGAGAACATTATTAATGAAGCTATCCTGCAATGTAATCCCAAAAGGGTTACTCATGAACAAAATCAAATTCTCCAAGATTTCTGATGGATTTGGTGGCAAGTTTTATTAGATTTACAAACTTTCTTTAATAGACATATTGTGCTGAAATTCATGTCTCATGCTTTCTTGGTCCTTCTACCTAAAGTAGAGCACCCAAACAAGCTAAATGAATTTAGGCTTATCAGTCTTAGTAACTTAACCAACAAGATCATATCCAAGTTATTATGTCTCAAACTCGCTCCTATTCTTCCTAATCTTATATCTGATAATCAATCGGGGTTTTTTAAAGGCATAAGTATTTCAGAGAAAATTATGCTTGCCGAGGAGATTATATATGAAATCAAAAGACCCAAGGAAGGTGATAATGTTGTGATCAAACTTTATATGGCCAAGGCATATGACAGAGTGTCGTGGTCATACACATGTATAATGTTGAGAAAAATAGGTTTTGGGGAAGTTTTTATTGACATGGTATGGCGCATTATGAGCAACAATTGGTACTCGATTATTATAAATGGTACCAGACATAGGTTTTTTCATTCTACCAAAGGACTCAAGCAGGGAGATCTTTTATCTCTAGCCCTATTTATTTTAGGCGCAGAGGTTCTCTCAAGAATGCTCAACCTTCTTCAAAACTATCATAATTATAATGGTTTCCAGATGGAATCTAGAGGACCACACATAAACCATCTCAGCTTTGCAGACGATGTTATTATATTGACAGCTGCAAATAGATCATCTATTCAGCTCATCATGCATACTTTGGAGACCTATGAGACAGTGCCTGACCAGCTTATTAACAAGGCTAAAAGTCACTTCATGGTCCCTAGCAACACTGCTCCTGAAATTATTGGCATAATCAAAGGGGCTACAGGCTTCAACCAGAAGGACAGTTCAATTACATACCTTGGATGCCCTCTTTTTGTAGGAGGACAAATAATTATTTACTACTCGAAGTTGGTTGAAAAAGTCGTCAGAAAGATTAGTGGGTGGCAATCCAGAACCCTTAGTTTTGGAGGCAAAACAACCTTGGTGAAACATGTTCTTCAATCCATACCCATTCACATCATGGCCTCTATTTCCCCTCCTAGAACTACTATCAAATATATTAAAGGAGTAATTGTTGACTTCTTTTGGGGTTGGGATAAGGAAAAAAAGAAGTATCACTGGGCATCTTGGGAAACACTCTGTTTTCCGTTTGAAAAAGAAGGTATTGGAGTTAAACAATTGGCTGATGTATGCACCTTCTTTCAATACAAATAATGGTGGAATTTTTGAACTAAGAACTCTCTTTGGAGCCAATTTTTCAAAGAAAAATATTGTCAAAGAGCAAACCCAGTGGCAAAGAAAATAGATGTAGGCCAATCCCTAGTTTGGAATTACATGAAGAAAAACAAGCACATCATGGAGGATGAAAGATTCACTCAGGAAGTTGTTCCTTTTGGTGGGAAAATTGGTTAGGTGAGGGTATCCTAGCAAGCTATAACATTGATGTTTCCAGCTTTAATAATACCAAAGTTGCCCGATTTTTCGTGGATGGTAAGTGGAATGAAACTATGGTTCGGTAACAGGTTCACCACTTATTAGTTCCTAAGATCCTCAACACCAAGGTTCACTAACAAGAAGACTATCCAGATGAGGCAATTTGGACATATGCAGATGATGGCAAGTTTACATGTTCTTCTGCTTGGAATCTCATAAGAAAGAAGAAACAACAGACTATTTTCAATATCTTGAATTGGCACCGAAATATTCCTTTTAAAGCATCTTTCCTCCTTTAGAGGGATGTAAGAGAAATAATTCCAACTAATGAAAAGCTGCACAAGTTTGGAGTTGATCCTATTCAATGTTACTGCTGTTTCAAACTAGGATAGGATGATATTGAGAATAATTTTATGACTGGAAACTTTGTCAACTACATATGGCCTTATTATACAACTTTCTTTGGTCACAACCACACACACTCTCCTCTTAGAAACATCATCATGAAGTGGTGGAAACTGAAACACAAGAATGAGGTGCAAAAACTCATTATTCAGGCTCTTCTTATCTTTATTTGTTGGAATTTATGGAAAAATAGATGTGCGGCTAAATGCAGGGGAAAACAATCAAGTGTAGTGAGAGTCATGTTCTTAATTTTCAAGGACATAGCACACCTACTCAACATTGTTTTCTCTTACCTAAATTGGTCGGACAACTGGAAGGATCTGATTATAATGGTAGATGGGTGCTAGCATGAAATCAAAATTACTTCTCTTTGCTAGAAAAGACCTCACAGTTCCCTCTCCAAGCTCAACACAGATGGAAGTGCTTTTTCCAATCCGGGTAAAATTTGAGGAGGAGGAATTTTAAGGAACGATAAAGGCGATATGTTTTATGTCTTCTCTATCTCTCTAGGTACGGGCACAAACAATCAGGCAAAAGTGCAGGCTGCTATACATGGGGCTCATTGGTGTGTCCAGCATGGCTATAAGAGAATTCATCTAGATGTTGATTCAGAGTTGCTCGTTAAATAGATCAGTGGTGCAAACAGGCTACCAGGAAAGATTACTCAATAAATTAAGGAGCTACAATCAATATCAAGTCAACTGGAATTTTTCCAGTGTACACACACATACAGAGAGAACAACATCACTGCTGATCTGCTATCTAAATAGAGTCACAGATTCGATAATATTCAACAATATTAGACTTATCATCAACTCCCTAGGCTGGCAAAAGGAAGTTATGTTTTGGAAAAGCTTGGAGTCATCAACTTTCGAAGGAAAAAGCTAAAGAGAATCAAAAATCCCCCTTGAAATCTCTATATGGTTGTTTGTATAGATGTCACTATAATTTTGGTTACATAACTTATTCATTTTGACTATTTCTGTAATTTCTTAGCTATCTTGAATAGGACTAGCTTATTTTTCTTTTCTTACTTATGTAAGGGGAGAGTCTCCCTTGTTTAAAGCTTACTATTTTATGTGTATTGAGAGAGTCCTCTCTATTAGGCGCATAGTGGTAGGTTTCCTTTATAGTATGGGGATGAGTTGACTATCCATAGTATCAAGGTCGACTTGTGAAAAACCATATGATCGGAAGTAAGGTTTATGTCCCCCTCCTTGTATTTTGTTTTGTTTTTATTTATGATAAGGCCTGGGGGTGTTGCTAAGCTCATGACCCCCAAGAGTCGTTCAAATAAAAAAAAACATAGGATTGGAGGTAAGGTTTTATGTCCCCCTTTTTGTATTTTTGAAGTTTCTTTTAATGGTAAGGCCTAGGGGTGTTGCTAAGCCCCTGACCCCACAAAGGTCATTCAAACAAAAAAAAACTTAAGAAACTCTAAAACATAACCCAAAACCCTAAAAACCCACAAAAACCGAAAACCTAAAAAACGCTAAACTCTAAATCCTAAGAAACCCTAAACCCCAAGACACCCCCAAAACGTTAAACCCAAAAAAACTAAACCCAAAGACACCCTTAACCCTAAAAACCCTCAAAACTATTAAAAACCCTAAACCTAAAAAACACTAAACCCTAAATCTTAAACCTTAAAAAATCCAAAACCCTAAACCCTAAACTATAACCCCCTAAGAAACCCTAAACGGTAAAACTATAAACCATAAGAAACTCAAAATCCTAAATCCTAAGAAATCCTAAACCCCAAAACACCCTAACAAATATTTTTAAAAAAAAACCCTATACCAAAAAATCACTAATAAAAACCCTTAAACTAAATAACCCTAAGCCTAAAACAATAAGTCTTAAACCATAAACACCCAAAAAAAAAAAAACCCAACAAAACTCTAAACCCTTAACCCTAAAAAATTCTAAACCCCCAAAAAATACCTAAACCCCAAACCCTAAACCTTAAACCCTATGAAACCCTAAAAAACCTTCAAAACCCTAAACCTAAAACACCCAAAGCCCAAAACCCTGAACTTTATAGAACCTTAAGTCCTAAACCCTAAGCCCTAAGAAACACTAAATCCTAAACCCTAAAATCCCTAAATCCTAAACCCTAAGGAATTTAAACCCTAAACTCTAAGAAACCCTAAATTTTAAGAAATCCTAAACCCGAAAAAACCCTAAAAACCCTAAAAAAAATCTTTAAAAATCCTAAACCTAAAAAACCAAAAAAAAAAAAAAAAAAAACCCTAAAAAACCTTCAAAATCCTAAACCTAAAACACCCCAAGCCCAAAACCCTAAACCTTATAAAACCTTAAGTCCTAAACCCTAAGCCCTAAGAAACACTAAATCCTAAACCCTAAAAATTCCAAATACTAAACCCTAAATCCTAAAAACCCTAAGGAATTTAAACCCTAAACCCTAAGAAACCCTAAAGTTTAAAAATTCTAAACCCGAAAAAACCCTAAAAACCCTAAAAAATCTTTAAAGATCCTAAACCTAAAAAACCAAAAAAAAAAAAAAACCCTAAAAGCCTTTAAAACTATAAACCTAAAAAACTATCAAAAAAGAAAAAAAGAAAAAAAAACCTAAGCCCTAATCCTTAACAAACTCTTAATAAAGCATAAACCTTAAATCGTAAACCCTAAGAAATCCTAACCTCTAAACCCTAAGAAACTATAAGGAACTCTAAACCTTTAGAAAAACTCGAAAAACCTTAAAAGAACCTAAACCTAAAAAAAATCCTAAACACCAAAAAAACTCCTTGAAAATAAAAAACCCTAAACCTAACAAAACCCTTAAAAACCCTAGTCCTAAACACTAAAAAACCCTAAAAACCCTAAAAACCCAAAAAAGGCTAAAACCCTAAACTCTAAGAAACCTTAAGAAATCCTAAACCCTAATCCCTAAGAAAACGTAAACCCAAAGAAACATTATGAAACCCTAAAGCATAAAAAGAACTAAGAAGCCCTAAACCCTAAAAAACTCTAAGAAATCCTACACCCTAAGAAACCCTAAACCCTAAAACCCCAAACCTTAAAAACCCTAAAAAAAACTTTAAAAAAACATTAAAAAACACTAAACATAAAAAACCCTAATCCCTGAACCTTTAAAAACCCGACACTCTAAACTATAAGCCTTAACAAACCCTAAACCGGGTTGTCTTGCCTAACTCAAAGGTACACGGTTCACCAAAAAAATATAATCTCACTAAACAGCAAAATAATGGAGAAAATAACAATCTCAAGAACCCAGGTATTGACCCTATGCTCCCCAGTCCCATTACCCCCATTGTTAATTGTGATTATGTTGTTGATGAAGTTGAAGGAGGTATGGATGGGGGGTGTCAGGAGAAACCTACTAACTTGCAGGAGGGGGTGTCCAAAGGGGGATATTTAAATCATGTTCTGCATGATGGGGTTCACACAGGCCATAGAAATGAACTTAGAGCTCCTGCTACCTCTTTACAAGTTGCAGCCAAATAGAACTTGCAACAGGCCTAAGACGGTCCTCAGAATGGTGCTACTGGTCAATTGCAAGCTAGACTTAATCTCACTGAAAGGAAGGTTGAAAATAAAGTTAATCAGGACAACACTAATGTACAAGATAAGGTTAACAACAATCAAAAGGGGGCAGAAAATCAGGTTCAAGCAGAGGAAAACTTGCAAAACACTGATGATAACACTCCTATTAAACAGTCCAAAAACAAAGCCCAACACATAATGAATAAAAAGTAAAGAGGTTCTATCAAGAAAAGGCAACAAAAAGAGGCAGATTAGCAGGTGGACATTAATTAGAAAAATCAACAATAGGTCCTTCAGGTAAAGTAGCAACAACTTGACAATTCCATGGGTAGAAACACAGAATATTATGTGGTGCAATCTGAGGATGAAGTTGATCTTGACACTCAATCTTTAGAGGAAGAGGCAGATGATGAGGACAAAACTATTAATCTTCTTATCAAGAGCATTTGGTTCTACCTTTCAATGTGAGTTTCAAGAGGAAATTTAGAAAATTGCTAATCAACAAGGATGGTCACCCAGAGAAAGGAAGCAGACACAGCAGAAGACCAAACAGTCAGTACACACTACATCTGCTAGTTCTAGCAGACCCAACACTAGGTCCAGAAGTAA
Organism: Solanum pinnatisectum; assembly: GCA_035578085.1. Lineage (NCBI taxonomy): Eukaryota > Viridiplantae > Streptophyta > Magnoliopsida > Solanales > Solanaceae > Solanum > Solanum pinnatisectum. The sequence goes on from CM069076.1 coordinate 26,707,877, forward strand.
AGGTTTTTAATGTGTAAAGCCTTATGCTGGAATGCTAGAAGCATCAACTCTCAAGGATCATAGGAAAGACTCCAAAACCTCAAGAAAATCTATAATCTTGTTATGATTGTGATTCTTGAACCTTTTTCTGATAATGCTCAACTCAAGAACTACAAAATCCAACTTAATATGGATAATACAACTTGTAAACCCAATGAAAACATTTGGATTTTTTGGAATTCTGATATGAATCGTGAAGTCTTAGAGTGAGAGGAATAACACATCACTTGTGCTATTAAGCATGTGGAACACAAATGAAAGTTTCTCATGTCTTTTATCTATGCTAAATGTAAGGATTATCTTAGAAGACCACTTTGGGATAGGCTTATTCATTTTTCCAATTTGAATATTCCTTGGTGTACCATTGGGGACTTCAATGTGATTACTTCTCCTGAAGAAAAGCAAGGGGGCCTACCTTATAATATGAATAAAAGTTTTGAATTCATCAATGTTATTGAAGCTTGTGGTCTTATGGATCTCGGGTATAGTGGTCAACATTTTACTTGGTGAAATCAAAGGTCTGAGGAGCAGAGGGTGTGGAAGAGACTTGATAGAGCTATGGTTAATGATCAATGGTTGGAAGACATGCCACACAGTACCATCAACCACATACCTTCAGTTGGATCTAATCACTGCCCCTTACTTATGGAAGTGGTGGTAAGATCTGAAAATAATAGCAGGTATTTCAAATTCCTCCACTCCTGGACATATCATGTCAATTTTGGTGCAACTATTAAAGTGTGTTGGGATAGGGAGGCGTAATCCTATGTACAAACTCTAGCAAAAAAATGAAAAGGTTGAGCTCTACTCTTAGTTCTTGGTCCAAAACGGAGTTTGGGGATATTTTCAGTACTGTCAAAGATTATGAAACAAGAGTCCAGTAGACAGAACAAGAAATCATCACCAACAATACTGAGGAGAATAGAGACAAGCTCCATTGTGTTAATGCTAATTTCATCAAGTTTTTGAAATTGGAAACTTCCATCCTAAAGCAAAAAACTCATCTTCAAATACTTTCATGCTATCATGAGGGGAAGAAAAAGAAAACTTTTCATCCATAAGGTTTATATTGGTGATGATAGTTGGGTGAAAGGGGATGAGGCCATAGCCAGAGTTGCTTGTGACTATTTCCAACATATATTCACTGAAAAAGATAATAGGATCAATGAGGAAGTTCTGTAATATATTCCGGGAATGATCACTGAGGAGCAGAACATTAGTCTGCAGGCTATACCTACAAAGAAGGAATTAAAGCAAGTGGTTTTCCCTATGAACCCCAATTCAGCACCAGGTCCTGATGGTTTTGGAGGCAAATTTTACCAAAGTTATTGGGATATTATCAAACATGATCTTCTTGAGGCCATTCAAGCATTCTTTTGTGGTTGTGAAATGCCCAAATTTATTTCTCATGTATGTTAGGTCCTTCTCCCTAAGGTTGACCACCCCAACAAGTTCAATGAGTTTCGGCCTATCAGTTTGAATAACTTCACCAACAAAATCATTTCTAAATTGCTTTTTATCAGTCTGTCTTCTATTCTCCCACTTCTCATCTTAGAGAATCAATCTGGATTTATTAAAGGCTAAAGCATTTCTGAAAACATTATGCTGATTTAGGAAATCACTCATGGTATTAAGAAACCTAATGAAGGGGACAATGTGGTGATCAAGCTTGACATGACAAAGGCATATTATAGAGTATCGTGGGCTTTCACTTGCCTAGTGATGAGAAAAATTGGCTTTAGTGAGTTGGTCATTGACATGATTTGGAGGATTATGAGCAACAACTGGTACTCCGTTATTGGCAATGGAACTAGACATGGTTTCTTTCGATCCACTAGGGGACTCAAGCAAGGTAATCCACTTTCTCTGGCCCTATTTATTTTAGATGCGGAGGTGTTATCTAGAATGTTGAATAGTCTCCACTAAATTCAAGGGTACAAAGGTTTTCAAATGGAAGTGAGAGGGCTACAAATTAATCACTTGAGTTTTGCCGATGATGTGATTATCTTCACATCTGGGGACAAAATTTGTCTACAAATGATCATGAAGACCCTGGCCTCCTATGAATCTGCATCTGATAAGCTCTTTAACAAGGAAAATAGTCATTTTATGATCCTTGAAAATACACCAGTTCATATTATTGACTTTATCAAGGAAGTTACTGGTTTTATTTAAAAAGGGATCCTATCACCTATCTTGGATGTCCTCTTTACATTGGAGGAAAAGTGATACTTAATATTAGATATGATTATGGAATCTTATCTATCCATTGTAAAAGTATAGCTTAGGGTTGTTTATGAGATGGTTTGACTTATGTTTCTTCACAAATGTGCATGATGACTCTTAAACTTGATAAAATGCATGATTTCAACTAAATGTTCCTTTTTAACATGTTTTCAAGGATTTTATGCATGGCTATCATACTTAGTGCAATTTTGTGCTAACCCATATTTTCTATATTTTTCTATAAGTGTAGGTCCCAGTCGTTGAGGTGTACTTCTCCCTTTGTGCAAATCTTGGATTGATTCTCTCCACGCTTTTGGTGAGTCGTCATGATTTGAGGACGGAAGTTGTTCATTTCTAGTTTCTTCTACTTTTCCTTTTGAGACTATGTTGTAAAGGGTTGTAACCCTTATTGATACTTGATTGTATTAGATGGTTTATGGAGACAATGTCTAGACTTCCATTTGGTGTTATGAAAAGACTTCGATTGTAAAAAGTTTTAATTCCGCATCATTTCTATAGCTTTATGTTTATGATACCCTAAGGGCTTGTATGAAACCCCCTCGGGGTTGAATACGCCGTGTTACATCTAGGGGGTACCCCTGGGTCGTGATAGTTTTTTTTGTGGTTATTAGGGTTTTTTTTTTTTTTAGTTGAACGACCCTTGAGGGGGTTAGGTCTTAGCAACACCCCCAGGCCTTATCATAAATAATAAAACAACAAAATACAAGGAGAGGGACATAAAACCTTACCTCCAATCCTATGTTGGTTCATGAGTCGACCTTCCTACTAAGGTTAGTCAACTCATCTCCATACTATAAAATGAAATCTAACTTCTATGCACCTACAAGAGAGGACTCTTCTGATACAAAGAAACTAGAAAACATATATAAGGGAGACTTTCCCTTACAAAAGTAAGAAAAGAGATAAAAAAAACTAGAGCTAATCTAATAAGTTATAACTAAAAGAGATAGCTAACATGAAGAGGATAGCTAGATAAGGGTATAGAGACATCTATACGAACAAAAGTATCAAACTCAAGGGGGTTGCTTTCTTCTCAATTTCTTCCTTCTATAATTTGACAAGCCCATTTTTTCCAACAAAAAGCTTCCCTTAGCCTCTACAGGTAATTGCTGGTAAGTGTAGTAATGTAGTATTATATCAGTTTTGTGACTTCTTTTTTATAGGAAATCAGCAGTACTGTTAGCTTCCCTGTAAGTATGCCAATGCTAAAAAAATTCTAGCTGGTTAATTATATTGATAAGAGGTGAAATGTATTGCTGAAGGCTCCATGGAGGTTTGATTTTGTGTTCAATCCACTTGGTCATCAGCTCCAAATCAACTTCGAGGATAACCCTTTCGTAACCATGTTGAAGACACCAATGAATTCCATGAGCAGCAGCAAGCGTTTCAGCCTAGTTGTTGGTGCCCCTTCCTAGAGGAATGATGCAAGCATACACCAAGTTGCCACTAGATCCCTAATGATTCCTCCACCTCCAATCTGCCCTGGGTTGCCAAGTGCACTTCCATCTATATTCAGTATGAGGATATTATCTGGAGGTTTGATCCACTTTATCTCCTTGACCTGAAAATCATGCAATCAACCTTCTACCACCTTAAACAAATCAGTCCAACTGTTTGGCCATTGGAGGTAAGGGAAAGAATGATGAAAGAGGTTATTTATGTCTTTGAGAATGCAGAATTTTACTCTAGAAATATTTGAATGCTTTCCTCCATATTTTACAGAACATCTATTCTTCCATAGGTTCCAACATATAAAAATGGGTAGTGAATGAATTAGGAGCTTATGAACTTCATTTCCTGTTTCCAGACCCCCACCATCTCAAAATATGATTTTTTTAGAGGAAAGTGTCTATGATCAGTGCCGGCAAGAGTTGAGAAAAATGTCCAGATGTGTGCAGCAAAATTCCCTGTAACAAAAACATGATCAATGTCATCCAACCCTTGAATTATGCAGCAAGAGCACTTGGCTGGATCACTTTCGAACTTGATAATCTTCTCATTGATAGGAAGTTTGATTCTTAAAGCTCTCCAAAAAAGAAAGGAAACTTTAAAAGGAATATATTTATGCCATGTAAGAGTGTTGATCCTGCTTGTTGCCCTCTTTTTCTTGATGATACCCCAGGCAGAAGAACAAGAAAATAGTCCACTGCTATCAAGGACCCAAATAGGCTCATCTGCACCAATTTCATGGTGGTAAATTCTAGTGTTTAGAATTTTAGGAACCATAAGTGGAGGTGGATATCTTCTCACCATGGATTCATTCCATGCCCCATCGTTAATGAATTGTGAAACTGTGATATTGTTGCGACTGATTATGTTGATACAGTGATGAGCAAGGGGGCCTTCCGCCAACCAGTTATCCCACCAAAACAGGTTGTTTCCAGAGTGAATTTTCCACCTAATTTGTGCTTCAACTGTTGCTTTGTTCCTCATCATATAACCCCAAACCAGTGATTGCCCTGTGTCTAAGTTTCCTTCCGACAGGATTGGACCTTTGACAGTATTTGGATTTAAGAAATTGCCCCCATAAAGAATTTTTGGTTCTGAAGGACCACTATTGCTTAAATTGTAGAGAAGAGCAAATATCTTCAAGATTTCTTACTCCTTTTCCCCCATCTTCATAGGGATAACTAAGAGTTTCCCACAACGCCCAATGTTACTTTTTCCTTTCTTTGTCCCAACCCCAGAAGAAGTCACCAATACCCTCTTCATATATTGGATGGTGGTTTTGGGGGGTGAAATTACAGCCATGGTATAAATTGGGATTGATTGTAGGACATGCTTTATAAAAGTTGCTCTTCCTCCAAAGCTGAGAATTTTTGCTTGTCATCCACTAATTTTCTTCACCACCTTTGCCACAAGCTTAAAATAACCAGTCTCAACAATTTCATGGTGCTATCATACATAGTGCAATTTTGTGCTATCTAATATGAGGTACCACTTTTAGGCCACCATAATCATGCATACCTAGATTTGTCTCCATCATAGTCAATACTTATAGACAAAGAAACATTCATGTTCATTAACTCATAACAAGGAAGCTACTCATAGCAACAATCCATATTAAACATACATAATTCATAAGTCTTCATAGCATAAGAGAACCACACCACAACATCTTTTAAAGACTACTTGTGCAATGCATAAATGGAGTCTCATACCCCCACTCATACTAAGTAGAACTTCTTAAGAAGCCATAATTATAGTTCATGTTCATATTCTTATCATAGCTCATATTCTTGTCATGTAGGGAAATATAACCTTAACCGACATTGGCCATGTGAGCTACATGGAATCCGGTGCCATGCCCCCACATAGAAAAGAGGTGTCCTACATGTCTAAGGTAGAACTCATGTTTGATAGCCTAGGTGGATCCACTAGCTATAGACCTATATGGGAACATAGCTACAAGATAAGGAGATTGCTACTAGAAACCCGAACTAACTGACGTAAAAGGTTTCCATCTCATGAGATAACTATTTCAGAAAGTCAGACTAACTGACGTAAAAGCTTTCATCTCATTTTCATATACACTCGGTACTAAGCATAATTCCATTTAAATTCATGTTAAGTCTTTACTTAAGTTCATTGTCATGGAAGAATGTCTTAACACTCAAACAAACATGGTATCATGATAGCTCATAGATTCAATAGGTGAGAATAGCCTTTCAACCTTAGAATTATTACTATGTGAGTAAACCTTTCACATAATGTTTATAGTGTGTTCATGTGAATAGCCTTTCAATCAACACAACAAGACAATCATAGTCATAAATAATTCATTCATAATAACGGCTAAGGCATTTCTCCACGAGGCCTTGCACGGCCAGTGAGGTCTTTCATGCTTTGTGAAGCCTCACATAAACCATGCCCCTTGCCTATACGGCCAAGGCAAGGTTCCACGAGGGCTTCCACGGGAAGTGGAGCCTTCCATCTGCCGTGAAGCCTAGCGTGGACATATACTTGGTCAAATTTTGGGGGCTAATTTAGGGTCCTCCTTGAGGACCCTTGGTTGCTCCTTGGGGGGTCGTATTTTGATGTTTAGCCCCTAAAATCTTTGTTCTAAGTACGGGGAACCATTTTACAAATCTAAACCACACATCAAACTCTAAAACTCAAGTGTAAGGCTCTAGTTCCACCTACTAATTTTTTGAGTGTTACATTATCTCCCCCTTGGGAACATTCGTGCTCGAATGACGACCTAGACACCGTACGAAATAAAAGACTCAAGACTAGCAACCCCAACATGCATGAAATATCCAAATAATGCACCACTTAAAGGAGGAAACTTCAACTCCATCTCAACATGATCAATGCAACAAAAGGAAGTAGGAATTATATCTATCAACCCAATATGCATGAAATTCAATATTTCTCAGGTTCATAGGAAGAACTACCTTCTCCAACAAAAGCATGCTCAACACAACATTATTGAGCCAATATGCCATCTCATAAAATATAATATAGCATGTTCATCAATTTATCTCATGAAGTCAAATATGCAACATCATACTCAAATGCACAACAACATGAAGAACACAATCCATGAAAACAACTCATTCATTACTTAACATGAATTTTCTCAAGAACATGCATAATCATTAGGAAATCATGGAAAACACATATATGACACTTGACTCCCAAAACTAGGAAGTCAAGGGGAACTACTCACCTCAAGCTTGAATAGGAGTAGAAGGAAAAAGATTAGGATAGCGGGACTTCATATCGGCCTCAGCCTCCCATGTAGCACCCGTAACTAAATGATTTCTCCATAAAACCTTTACGGAAGCTACTTCCTTTTTTCTCAACCTTTTAAATTGTCGGTCTAAGATCTCTACCAAAATCTCTTCATAAGAAAGACTCTCATCAACTCCCAAACCTTCTAAAGGGATAATGGAAACCGGATCTCCAATGCACTTCTTAAGCATGGAAACATGAAACACTGGGTGAACCGGAGCCAACTCATTCAGTAAGTCTAACTCATATGCAAGTTTCCCAACACGTTCCAAGATTTGAAATGGACCCACATATCGGGGATTAAGATTTTCCTTTTTGCTAAACCTCATCACACCTTTCATAGGTGAGATTTTTAAGTAGACCAATCATTAACCAAATTCTAGATCCCTTATTCTATAATCGACATAAGACTTTTGCTGACTTTGGGTCGTATTCAACCTCTCTCAATGAGTTGGACTTTTTCAATGGCCTCATTAACTATCTCAGGACCAATTAGAGCAATTTCACCTACATCAGACCAACCAACCGGAGACCTACATCCCCTACCATACAATGCTTCAAAAGGAGCCATGACAATACTTGAGTGGTAGCTATTATTGTAGGCAAACTATATTAATGGTAGGTGGTCATCCCAATTACCCTTGAAGTCAATAACACATGCCCTCAACATATCCTCTAACGTTTGGATGGTACATTCCGCTTGACCATCGGTTTGGGGATGAAAAGTCGTTTTAAGCTTAAACTTAGTACCAAGCCCTTTTTGGAATGCCTTCCAAAAGTGTAAAGTAAATTGAGTACCCCGATCCAAAATAATAGATAGAGGAACCCCATGCAACTTCACTATCTCCTTGATGTACAATTTGGCATAGTCTTCTGCCGAAAATGAAACCTTTACGGGAATAAAGTGGGTGGATTTTGTCATTCTATCTACAATGATCCAAATAGAATCATATTACCTTCGAGTACGAGGCAAACCCACAACACAGTCCATATTAACATCCTCCAACTTCCAAGTGGGAATATCTATATCTTGAGACAAGCCTCTCGACCTTTGGTGGTCAGCCTTAACTTGTTGATAATTCGGACACTTGGCCACAAAACCCGCTATATCCTTCTTCATACCATTCAACCAATAATCTTCCCGTAGATCACGGTACATCTTGGTGGCTCATGGATTAATAGAATACCTAGAACCATGAGCCTCTTCTAGAATTTTCTCTCTTAAGCAATCAACATCCGGAACACATAATCGACCTTGGCACCTAAGCACCCCATCTCCCTCTTGGGAGACAGCCTCGATGAAATTTTTGAGTACCGATTCTATCAACTTAACTAATACCAGATCAAGGCCTTGCTTGGACTTCACATCCATCACAAAGGATGATTCGGAACCATTCTGGACCGTGACACCACCCTTGGTGGAATCCGCTAGTTGAGCACCTAACCGGGTCAACCTATGTACATTACGAACTAACTCCTTCTTCTCATCCTCTACATGGGCCACACTACCCATAGAAAATTGACTTAGGGCATCCACAACTACATTGGTTTTGCCGGGGTGGTAAAGGACACTCATTACATAATCCTTCAAAAGCTCTAATCATATTCTTTGTTGGAGATTCAAGTATTTTTGGCTAAATACATATTGAAGACTCTTCTGATTGGTGAACACATCAACATGCACCCCATATAGATAATGCCTCCATATTTTCAAGCCAAATACTACCGCCGCTAATTCGAGATCATGGGTTGGATAATTCTTTTCATGGACCTTGAGTTGCCTTGAAGCATAGGCAATTAATTTCCTGTGTTTCATGAGGACACACCCTAAACCCACTCTAGAGGCGTCACAATATACAACAAAACCATCGCTACCCTCCGGTAATGTCAACACCAAAGCGGAAGTAAGTCTATCTTTCGACTCTTGGAAGCTTTTCTCACAAGCTTCCGACCACACAAACTTAGCTTTCTTTTGAGTCAAAGTCTTCAACGGAGAAGCAATGGAGGAAAAACACTCAAAAAACCTCCTATAGTAACCGGCCGAACCCAAAAAACTTCTTATATCAGCAGGAGTTAGAGGTCTAGGCCAAGTCTTGACTGCATCCGTCTTCTTAGGATCTACCTCAATACCCTTAATCGACACAATATGGCCAAGGAAGGCTACGGACCTTAGCCAAAACTCACATTTACTAAACTTCGCATATAATTGGTGGTCTTAAATGATTGCAATCAAATCCTCAAATGGTTCATCTATTCATTTTTGCTCCTTTAATAGATCAAAATGCCATCAATAAACACGATTACAAACATATCAAGGTAGTGTCTAAACACTCTAATCATTAGGTCCATAAATGTCGTCGAGGCATTAGTCAACCCAAACGACATAACCATAAATTCATAGTGACCATTCTGGGTCTTAAAGGCCGTCTTGGGAATGTCAACCCCTCTTACCCTTAGTTGATGGTAACTTGGGGAAATTGAATTTGAAAAACTTTAAGTCGAGTCCAAATCACTAGCATATATAACATGCAGCAGGCATCCACCCCAAAATCCATCAAAATCTATCATATATATAATATATCCCACCCCAACAACCAGTAACAACTTGGAACAAAAAAGAAGACTCACTCCTATTTTTTTTTTGCCACCGAGTCACCAACAGGGGTAGAAATTGAAAAATGCTCTACTAACACTTTGGGGAGTATTTCAAATTTCATGGCTACTAAAGGTGTCACAAAAGAAAAAGTGTCACCAGGATCTAACAATACATATACATCAATAGAAAAGACTTGTAACATATCCATCACCACATCCGGGGAGTTCTCTTGGTCACCTCGGGATTGAAGAGCATAGAAGCGGTTTTTCTTGGGAGCATTAGAATTTGAACTGCTAGGAGGGAGTTGCTTGTCCTCTCTTCCTTGATTCTTAAGCATGGGACCATCTCTCATCATATGACCACTCTTCCCACAACTATAGCAACCATCCATACCAACTAGGCACTTACCATCATGTTTTTTACCGCACTTGGAACAAGTAGGCCTCACTATAGAAGATCCACCACTACTACCTTCTTAAGGCTTAGCGTTAGACACCCTATCTTTTTTGGCCGTTAGAGCACTAGAGAAGCCATGGTTGGAGAACCTTCTCTTTAACTTGTGTCGACCTTGACCCTCGGATTTACCCTTTGAAGAATTCCCATCATCAATCCTTGCTCTTTTCACTTCTCAATTCACTTGCTTGAGTTTTGTTCCTTGATTTGCTCGACATGGACCATGAGATATGAAATATTCATACTTGGATGAGCATTTCCAATTGACATTCATTGACTAACAAGTCGGACACCTCCATAACTAATTTGTTTATCTTTGCTCTCGAATCCGCCACTAAGGTTGGAGCATACTTGGACAATTGAGTGAATTTGAGGGCATACTCCTTCACACTCAAACCCCCTTGTCGAAGATTTATGAACTCTTGTATTTTTTGTTCCCTCAACTCTAGGGGAAAGAATATATCAAGAAAGACCGACTTGAATAATTCCCTATCTACCGGGCCCACTCCTATAGGTCTTTCACCCTTCCATTGGTCATACCATGCTTGAGCCACATCCTTCAATTGGTAGGCAGCTAATTCTGCCTTTTCTTGTGGAGACACTCCCATAGCATCAAGCACCTTATAGATCTCATCAATAAACCTTTGTGGTCCTCTTCCACTTTGGAGCCATGGAACACGGGGGCATTCATTCTAGTAAAATCCCTTATCCTTGAAGAGGTTGTACTTATATTGGGGTTCACAATAGTCCTAGTATCCCTATTGACTTGGGTCATCACGGCTTAGGTCAATATTTGGAGAACCAACCTTTTTTCCACATTTGTCATAGCCCCCGCATCAATAGGAGCTTGAGGAACTTGAGGATCTTGGGGACCTTGGGGAGGAACTCCGTCATTCACATTCTCCTCTTCCATCCTTCTTGAGTTTGCCCTTGCATTCATATCCTATAGACACAAGAGAAGTGTTAGGAAAAGGACTTCATAGAGTTAAAACACTAAGCCACAACTAAAGAGTAATGAAACAAGTGAAATTTCCTAGACATCTTATAGCCTCTCATTCATAAGTGTGGCACGCTTCACACTCGTGAAAAATACTCTACTAGACATTGTTTATGAGACATCATCCTAGAATTATTCTAACCCTTGTGTACTGATTACCAAGTTTGTCATGGGTACCCCCTGGATGTAACACGGCGTACTCAACCCCAAAGGGGTTTCATACAATCCCTTAGTGTATCATAAACATAAAGCTATAGAAATGATGCGGAATTAAAACTTTACAATCGAAGTCTTTTCATAAAACCAAATGTAAGTCTAGACATCGTCTCCATAAACCATCTAATCCAATCGAGTATCAATAAGGGTCATATCCCTTTACAACATAGTCTCAAAAGGAAAAGTAGAAGAAACTAGAAATGAACAATTTTTGTCCTCGAATCATGAGGACTCACCAAAAGCATGGAGAAAATCAATCCAAGCTTTGCACAAAGGGAGAAGTACACCTCAACGACCGGGACCTACACTTATAGAAAAATATAGAAAATATGGGTTAGCACAAAATTGCACTAAGTATGATATCCATGCATAAAATCCTTGAAAACATGCTAAAAAGATGCATTTAGTTGAAATCCTGCATTTATCAAGTTTAAGAGTCATCATGCACATTTGTGAAGAAACATAAGTCAAACCATCTCATAAGCAACCCTAAGCTTTACTTGTGCAATGCATAGATAAGATCCCATAATCCTATCTAATATGAAGTACCACTTTTAGGCCACCATAATCATGCATACCAAGCTTTGTCTCCATCATAGTCAATACTTATAGACAAAGAAACATTCATGTTCATTAACTCATAACAAGGAAGCTACTAATAGAAACAATCCATATTAAACATACATAATTCACAAGTCTTCATAGCATAAGAGAACCACCCCACAACCACTTTTAAAGCCTACTTGTGCAATGCATAAATTGAGGCCCATACCCCCACTCATACTAAGTAGAACTTCTTAAGAAGCCATAGTTATGGTTCATGTACATATTCTTGTCATATTTCATACTCTTGTCATGTAGGGAACTATAACCTTAACCGACATATACCATGTGAGCTACATAGAATCTGGTGTCATGCCCCCACACCGAAAAGAGGTGTCCTACTTGCCTAAGGTAGAACTCATGTTTGATAGCCTAGGTGGATCCACTAGCTCTAGAGCTATATGGGCACATAGTTACAGGATAAGGAGATTGCTACTAGAAACCAAGACTAACTGACGTAAAAGGTTTCTATCTCATGAGATGACAATTTTGGAAAGCCAAACTAACTGACGTAAAAGCTTTCATCTCATTTTCCTATCCACTCTGTGTTAAGCATAATTCCCTTTAAATTCATGTTAAGTCTTTACTTAAGTTCATGGTCATGGAAGAATGTCTTAACACTCAAACCAACATGGTATCATGATAGCTCATAGATTCAATAGGTGAGAATAACCTTTCAACCTTAGAATCAGTACTATGTGAGTAAACCTTTCACATCATGTTCATAGTGTGTTCATGAGAATAGCCTTTCAATCAACACAACAAGACATGCACCATAGTCATAAATAATTCATGCATAATAACGTGTAAGGGTATAGGGGAGAATGACCTTTAAATTAATACCACAATTACACCATAATCATAGAATCTTCATTCTCAAAGCAATTCTTGAAGCACCTGCATAATTCTCATATTCATGAACAATTCTGATAATTTACCCTCCAAGAATCATGAATCACATTCAACCCAACATCTAAAATTTCTACACTAGATATGGGTTATAACATAATTCAATCAATTCAATTAATATAAACAAGACCCATTTACATGCTTCTAAAGTCAATCAACCCATATTAAGAACACAATTTAGCAATATAGGGAATCCATGGGTTCTTGGGGGAATTTCACCATAATTCAACAATACATCATAAATTCAATCATAACCCAACATAATTCAACCATTGAAAATATTTTTAAAGATAACCCATGTCATTAGAATAAAACCCTTACTTTTGGGGAAATTGTAAGATTTGAAATCAAGTTTTGGAGGGGCTCTATTGGTGAAATCTACCCATAGATGAAAAATACCATACCTTGATGAAGAATCTTCAAAGAATTTGATGAAAAACCCTTGATTTGTTCAAGCCCAAGCTTCAATTTTACTCTTCTTCTTCTTGGGTTTTTAGAGAGAGAAATATTGTGAGGAAGATGAACTTTTGATTTTGATTTGGGTCTTTGTGAGAATCATTTAATTTGGGTGAATAATGACTTAAATTACCTTATATAATTATTTAAAAAATAATATAAAATAGACCCACTTAAATTGGACTTAAAAAATAAAATTATAAAATTACCCCTCTCCAAAGTGGACTGCCCACACGCCTAAGGCAAAGTCCACGATGTGCTTCACGGGAAATGGACTGCTCCACGTGCAGTGATCCCTCATGTGGACTCGTGCCTTTGGCTTGTAGAGCTAAGGCATGGTCCAGGAGGGCTCTTCACGGGCAGTAAACTTGTCCACGTACCATGGTTCCTAACGTGATCTACTCCTCTTTCCCAAACAGCTAAGGCAAGCTTCATGAGGGGTCTTCACGGGCAGTGGGGTCCTCCATGTTCTGTGAACCTGTAACACCCCGTAATTTAGTGAGTTGAACTAGTGTGTTCTAGAGCCTTTTGTAAGAGTTTTGGATTGTTGTATGAGGATTAAAATCAAAATAAATGGTTCCTGTACATGGAATAGGGGTTTTAGGGGTTAAAATTTTGGGTACGACCCCCCAAGGACCACCTAAGGGGCCCTTGAGGGGGACCCTAAAATAGTCCTCAAATCTGCAAAATATAGTGACCTACGATTGCAATCTACTGGGTGTAGATTGACCCACGCCCCGTAGGTGGGGGTTCGTGGGTCAAGGCCTGCCATGAAAAGCCTTAGGTGCAAACCATGAGACCACAGGATGGCCCATCAACCCTTCCACAGTCCGTGGATGAGGATCCAAAGGTGCTGCTAGTTTTAGGTGGTTTAGTTTTAAGTTAAGTGTTTGGGGTTTAAGTTAGTAATTAATTAGGGGTTAATGTAGGTCGGTTAGTTAGTTAATTTACCACCCATATAAGGTTAATATGCCCCTAAAATAATCATTTAACTCATTCCTCTAAAGACCCCAAATTACTCTCAAGAAATTCTCTCTCTAGAAGCAAAGAAGAAGAAGAAGAAGAAGAAGAAGAAGAAGAAGAAGTAGAGGGGCAGCAGCTAGGTCGAATTCACCATTGATTCAAGATTTTATATAGGGCTTTGATTAAAGTTATGTTAAGCTTATTCATCTATGGGTTCTTCCACCCATAGAGCCCCCATAGTTTTCCTCCCAATTGTGAACTCAAAAACCCAATTCTAGCTAGGGTTGTGATTGCATTGTGGGTAGGGCTTGGGTATGATTCCAATCTAGTGGATACTACCCAATTATGATTGATTTAGATTTGTTTAGTGATATTATGATGAATTCATGTGATTTCTATGGTAAACCGTAATCTAAATAGATGAATGTGATCTCTGTGGGTTTATGCCATTAGAGGCAAAGTTGAAGGTTCGTAGTTGATCTTCCTAACTCAATGTTATGTGTAGTAATTGATCATAGTTAGGATCATCTAATCATGAATTGAACTAGACTTGATTGAATAGAAAGGATATTGACTTGTAAAGTTAGAATTGAACCTTTATGAATCAATTATGACTAGAACAACTTAGTAGTAAAGAATGTGATTGAATAGCTTGTAATTTAGACATGGATCATGATAGAATGAATTTAAGCTTGAAAGAAGGGCTTGTAGCCATCATTGTTAGGGCTTTGGGGGTAAAGTCAATATGACGTGATCTTATTGTGTATTCTCTTTCTCTTACACACTTAGACAAGAATATGCTAGGAGATTCAAGTTCTCTCACATAGAAGGATTCTAGGTTGACTTAAGAACCTAAAATGCATCAAATCATGTTAGTCTAGAATAGCTTGAAGTTGAAGTATATGTTTCCTTCATGTATAGCTTGGCTTAGTAGGATAAGACCGAGGTTTATAGCTTGGGATGGAGGATCTATGCTCTCCTAAGGGATAGCTTGACTTAGCATTGTAGGATGCATGTCATGGTAGCATGAGTTAGGAGTATTCATGGTAGCCTAGGATAGAGGATTTATACTCTCCTATAGGTAGCTTGAACTAGCATTGTTAGGATGCATTCATGGTAGCTTGACTTGGTTTGGCCAAGATCATTTCATGGTAGCTTTAGGATTGAGGAATTATACTCTCCTAAGGGTAGCTTAGGATTGAGGATCCACACTCTCCTAAGGGTATCTTACCCTTGCATTATAAGTGCATGATAAGGGTAGCTTGAGTTAGGTTAGTCATGGTAGCCTGGGATTGAGGTCTTATACTCTCCTAAGAATAACTCAGGGTTGAGAATCATACTCCCCTATGGATAGCTTGCACTTGTAACATAGTATACTTGTAAGGGTAGCATGACTTAGTTTATCTAAGGCTATTTCATGGTAGCTAGGATAGGACACTTGTACCTTTCCTAGAATAGCTTGGATTTGCATGCTAGTGTGTCTTCCAAGTTAGTTAGCTTAGCTTAGCCTAGTTATATTGGTAAGGTGATAGCATGGTCTAGACTATTAGAGGGTAATTCCTTGGTAGCCTTGATGAGGTAAATAGACTAGAGGGATTAGTCCCTAACTAGTGAACATTCACGGTAGTCTAAAGAAGTACTTAGTGTGGGTAATAGTATGGGATGCTATCCATACATGACACAAGTATGACTTGAGGCTAGTTGTGAAGGGTTCCCTTATGTAGTATGACTTAACTTGGGTTGTTTCCATAGTTGCCTTCCAAGATATGATTGACTAAGGTGGTAGTTCCCTTGTCTATATAAAGTCAGCTTATAGTAAAACCAAAAGTAGGGTGAATATGACTAAGATGACTTCAAGGTTATGGTTAGTGTGAAGGGTAGTATGGGATGCCTTTCATGCATTGCACAAGTGTGTCTTGAAGTTACTTAGAAGTATGGTGCCCTTATGGTAGAAAGACTTATGACTTAACCATGTATATAGACTATTATTAAGATGACCAAAAAGGGATACTTGGCTTGGGTGGTATTATGGGATGCTATTCTTTCTTTGTACATGTATGCTTTTGAGGTTACTTGAGAATGGTGCTATTATGGTAATGATGACTAAGAGTCGATTATGCTTATATGATTATGACTTGTCTCCTTTACTCATTAAGTATGTCTTATGTTGACTTATTTTTATATGAAGCTTATGTTGGAGACCATGCTATGACTATGATGATTATGCCATGACTATGTTATTATCTCTTGTGCTTATATCTTATGTTGACTTATCTTTTGAGATGCTCTTATGATGTTGTGCTAGCTTTCATACTTGGTACATTTTGTACTAACACATATTGCCTATATTCTAATCAAATGTAGGGTTTCAGAGATTGAGTTGCTTGAAGTCTAGGTTTCCAAGGATCAAGAAGAGTTGAAGAATTGGTGAGTCCTCATAGCTTCGAGGACAAACCCATGTTTCCCTTTATGTCATTTCTTTATGTTTTAGACTTTGTATGGGCTACTCCCAAAGACTTTTTATTCATGAGTTTGATAGATGGTTTGAGATAAAGGTTTTAGTAAGACTTCCGCTTGCTTTTATGAAATAAGACATTGATTGTAAAAGTTTTAAATCATTCCGTATTTTCATTTCTATTACCTATGTTATGATGCTATGGGCTTATATGAGACCCCTTTGGGGTCAAGTATGCCATGTTATGTCTATGGGGTACCAGTGGGTCATGAGAAACTTGGTAATCAGAGCACATGGTTTAGAATGGTTCTAGGATTGTCTTAAACCACGTCTAGTAGAGTCTTGTTCATAATTCTGAAGTGCGCCACTTTTATGAATAGGAGGCTATTGGATGCTTAGGAAAAGTCTCACTTCTTCATTCTCTTAGTCATGCCATAGAGTTTGGCTTTAATAGGCCCTTCTTCTAATCCGTGCCCGTTGTTTTTTAGGGTACGGTGAACACAAGGGCAAATGCTAGGGGAGAAGAGGAAGACAATGTGGAGCAAGAGGTTCCTCCCCAAGTTCCACATCAAGATCCTTCTCAATCTCCAAATGACCCTCCAATTGGGAATGCCACTCTTAAGGAGTTTATTGGCTCAAGCCTTGATGGCGTAAGACAATAGAAAGGTGGTGGCTCTGGTAAACCCTGTAAAAGGGGTGGGTGCTTTCAGGGTAAGAGAGTTTTTGAGGATGAACCCTCTGGAGTTTAGTGGCTCCAAAGTGTAAAAAGATCCAAATGGGTTCATAGAGGAGGTTTATAAGGTGCTAGCAATCATAGGGGTGACTTCTATTGAGAAAGCGTAACTAGCCGCCTATCAATTGAAAGACGCTGCCTAAATTTGGTATGAGCAATGGAAAGATAGTAGGCCGATAGGAGCTGGCCCTATAGTGTGGGATGCTTTTAAGTCGGAATTTCTAGATAGGTTCTTTCCCCGGGAGTTGAGGGAGGCCAAATTGGGAGAATTCATCAACCTTAAGCAAGGTAGTATCAGTGTTAAGGAGAACTCTTTGAAATTCACCCTTTTGTCAAAGTATGCTCCAAGCTTGGTAACAAATCAAAGGGATTTTATGAATGGTTTACTACGGGGGTGTCCGATTTGGTAGTAGAAGAATGTCGTATGGCAATTCTTGTTGATGATATGGATATCTTACGCCTCATGGTGTTTTCCCAACAACTAGAATAGTCAAAACTCAAGTAGGAGAGGACTAGGGAGAAGAAGAGGTCTAGGATGGATGGTGATAAGTCCTTTCATGATGGGTCCGATGGACATGGTCGTTCTAAAATCGGCAAAAGTTTTCCATACAAGGTTTTTCTAATACTCCTAAGAATAAGGATGAGAGGGTGTGTACCCCTAGGCCGCAAGGGATGGGTAATGAGTCCCTATGTCCCTCTTGTGCTAGGTGTGGTAAGAGGCATGAGGGTAGGTGTTTGGCCGGTAGAGAGGGTTTCTTTCATTGTGGTGAAGAGTGGCCACATGATGAAAGAATGCCCTAAGGCAAAGGTTACAAGAAGAGAAGGTAAGCAAGTTGCCTCTAGTACTGGGGATGTGGAACCTCAAAAGAAAAATAGGTTCTATGCTCTCCAATCTAGAGAAGATAAAGAGTGATATCCTCATGTCCTTTCCGGTATGTGCTTTATGCTTTAGTAAAATTTCCGGATTTCTTATATTTTGTGACTTGTTATGTTTGACTTTGAAGTTGTTTTTAGCATGCATGATGTTTAGAAAAGTTTGTGTAGGATTACTCCCAAGTTGGGGATAGTGTGCCTATCTAGTAGGGTTATTGTGTGCTTTATGTGTCGCCATAATTTCCTTATGTGCATGTTCATGATAGTGCTTAGGTCTTGGTAGAAATGACTTATATGCATTGTTTTTCTCATGAGGTAGTGCTTTGAGTAGATTGGCATATAGGCTTCATGAGTTGATAATGAGCATGCCCTAGTTGTGGAGTTGAAAGGTTCCTCCTTGCATAAATGCTTTATGAGATGAATTTTGCATTTAGGCTCCATGTGTGTATGCTGAGAATGTTTTAGTTGGGAGATATTAGTTCCTCCTTTAAAAAGAGTAGATATAGAATTTGATGCATTTTTGGGTTAGTAGAAGTAGTTCCTACTCCATTGAGTTGCATTGAATGAGTTTGGCTTTGAATTGAAGTTATCTTGGTTGGTTGTGTGCATTTAGATGTAGTGCATGCATAATGGGCTGCTAAGTTATATTTTTTACTTTAAGAAGTGTTTAAAGTGACATTTGAGGATGAATGTTCCCAAGTGGGGGATAATGTAACACCCCGTAATTTCGTGAGTTGAACTAGTATGTTCTAGAGTCTTTCGTAAGAGTTTTGGAGTGCCGTATGAGGATTAAAATTAAAAAAAATTGTTCCCATACTTAGAATAGGGGTTTTAGGGGTTAAACGTTTAGGTACAACGCCCCAAGGACCACCCAAGGGGTCCTTGAGGGGGACCCCAAATACAGTCCCCAAATCTACAAAATATAGTGACATACGGTTGTAATCTACTGGGCGTAGATCGACCCACGCCCTGTAGGTGGGGGTTCGTGGTTCAAGGCTTGCAAGAGGCCTGCCATGCAAGCCTCAGGTGCAAACCACGAGACCACAGGACGGCCCGTCAACCCATCCACGGTCCATGGATGGGGATCCGTAGGTGCTGCCAGTTTTAGGTGGTTTAGTTTTAAGTTAATTGTTTCGGGGTTAAGTTAGTAATTAATTAGGAGTTAATGTAGGTCGGTTATTTAGTGAATTTACCACCTATATAAGGTTTATAGGCCCCTACACTAATCATTTAACTCATTCCTCTAAAGACCCCAAATTACTCCCAAGAAATTCTCTCTCTAGAAGCAAAGAAGAAGAAGAAGAAGAGGGGCAATAGCTAGGTCAAATTCACCATTTATTCAAGATTTGTTTAGGGCTTTGAATAAAGGTATGTTAAGCTTATTCATTTATGGGTTCTTCCACCCATAGATCACCTACAGTGTTCCCCCCAATTGTGAACTCAAAAACTCAATTCTAGCTAGGGTTGTGATTGCATTGTGGGTAGGGCTTGGGTATGATTCCAATCTAGTGGATACTACCAAATTATGATTGAATTAGCTTTTTTCAGTAATATTATGATTAATTCATGTGATTTCTATTGTAAACCCTAATCTAAATTGATGAATGTGATCTTTGTGGGTTTATGCCATTAGAGGAAAAGTTGAAGGTTCATAGTTGATCTTCCTAATTCAATGTTATGTGTAGTAATGATCATAGTTAGGATCATCTAATCATGAATTGAAACAGAATTGCTTGAATAGGAAGAATCTTGACTTGTAAAGTTAGAATTGAACCTTTATGAATCAATTCTGACTAGAATCACTTAGTAGTAAAGAATGTGGTTGAATAGCTTGTAATTTAGACATGGATCATCATATAATGAAGTATGCTTGAAAAAAGGGCTTGTATCCACCATTGTTGGGGATTTGGGGGTAAAGTCAATATGATGTGATCTTATTGTGTGTTCTCTTTCTCTTATACACTTAGACATGAATATGTGGAGATTCAAGTTCTCTCACATAGAAGGATTCTAGGTTGACTTAAGAACCAAAAATGAAACAAATCATGTTATTCTACAATAGCTTGAAGTTGAGGCATATGTTTCCTTCATGTAAAGGTTGGCTTAGTAGGATAATACCAAGGTTGATAGCTTGGGATGGAGGATCTATACTCTCCTAAGGGATACCTTGACTTAGTATTGTAGGATGCATGTCATGGTAGCATGAGTTAAGAGTAGTCATGGTAGCCTAGGATAGAGGATTTATACTCTCCTATGGGTAGATTGAACTGACATTGTTAGGATGCATTCATGGTAGCTTGACTTGATTTGGCCCAAACCATTTCATGGTAGCTTCTGGATTGAGGAGTTATACTCTCCTAAGGGTAGCTTAGGATTGAGGCTCCACACTCTCCTAAGGGTAGCTTGCCTTTGCATTGTAAGATGCATGGTAAGGGTAGCTTGAGTTAGGTTAGTCATGGTAGTTTGGTATTGAGGACTCATACTCTCCTAAGAATAGCTTAGGGTTGAGAATCATACTCCCCTATGGATAGCTTGCACTTGTACCATAGTATATTTGTAAGGGTAGCATGACTTAGTTGGTCTAAGGCTATTTCATGGTAGCTAGGATAGGACACTTGTACCTTTCCTAGTATAGCATGGACTTGCATGTTAGTGTGTCTTCCAATTTAGTTAGCTTAGCTTAGCTTAGTTATGTTGGTAAGGTGATAGCATGGTCTAGCCTATTTGGGGGTTATTCCTTGGTAGCCTTGAAGAGGTAAATAGACTAGAGCGATTAGTCCCCAACTAGTGAACATTCATGGTACTCTAAAAATGTACTTAGTGTGGGTAGTAGTATGGGATGCTATCCATACATGGCACAAGTATGACTTGAGGCTAGTTGTGAAGGGTTCCCTTATGTAGTATGACTTAGATTGGGTTGTTGCCATAGTTGCCTTCCAAGATATGACTGACTAAGCTAGTAGTTCCCTTGTCAATATGAAGTAAGCTTATAGTACGACCAAAAGTAGGGTGAATATGACTAAGATGATTTCAAGGTTATGCTTAGTGTGAAGGGTAGTATGGGATGCCTTTCATGCATTGCACAAGTGTGTCTTGAGGTTACTTAGAAGTATGGTGCTTTTATTGTAGAAAGGCTTATGACTTAACCATGTATATAGACTATGATTAAGATGACCAAAAAGGGATACTTGGCTTGGGTGGTATTATGGGATGCTATTCTTGCTTTGTACATGTATGCTTTTGAGGTTACTTGAGAATGATGCAATTATGGTAATGATGACTAAGAGTCGATTATTCTTATATGATTACGACTTGTCTCCTATGCTCATTAACTATGTCTTATGTTGACTTATGTTTATATGAAGATTATGTGGGAGATAATGCTATGACTATGATGATTATGCCATGACTATGTTATTATCTCTTGTGCTTATGTCTTATGTTGCCTAACCATTTGAGATGCTCTTATGATGTTGTGCTAGCTTTTATACTTGGTACATTTTGTACTAACGCATATTACCTACAGTCTAATAAATATAGGGTTTCGGAGATTGAGTTTCTTGAAGGCTAGGTTTCCAAGGATAAAGAAGAGTAGAAGAATGGTGAGTCATCATAGCTTCGAGGACAAACCCATGTTTCCCTTTATGTCATTTCTTTATGTTTTAGACTTTGTATGGGCTGCGTCCCAAAGACTTTTATTCATGAGTTTGATAGATGGTTTGAGACAAAGGTTTTAGTAAGATTTTCGCTTGCTTTTATGAAATAAGACATTGATTGTAAAAGTGTTAAATTGTTTCGTATTTTCATTTGTATTACCTATGTTATGATGCTATGGGCTTATATGAGACCCCTTCGGGGTCAAGTATGCCATGTTACTTCTAGGGGGTACCCCTGGGTCTTGACATAACCCACACGTGGACTTGCCCTTTTTGCCTAAATGGCTAAGGCATTGGTCCACGAGGGATGTCCAAGGGTGGTGAAGGCCTTCACGCCTCGTGAACCCTCATGTGGACTGCCTCCTCACCCCAAACGGCTAAAGCATTGGTCCACGAGCCCTTGTACGGCCAGTGAGGTCCTTCACGTTCCATGAAGCCTCACTGGACCATGCCCCTTGCCTATACGGCTAAGGCAAGGTTCCACGAGGGCTTCCACGGGCAGTGGAGCCTTCAACCATCCGTGAAGCCTAGCGTGGACATATACTTAGCTAAACTTTTTGGGCTAATTTAGGGTCCTCCTCAAGGACACTTGGTTGGTCCTTGGGGGGTCGTATCTTAATGTTTAGCCCCTAAAATCTTTAATCTAAGTACGGGGAAAAATTTTACAAATCTAAACCACGCATCAAACTCTAAAACTCATACATAAGGCTCTAGTTTCACCTACTAAAATTCCGGGTGTAACAAAAACTTAAACCATTAATAACCCTAAACCCAAAAAACCCTAAGCGCAAGATCATAAACCCTAAATCCGAAGAAACCCCAAACCCTAATCCCATGAAACCCTAAACACTAAATCCTATGAAACCCTAACCCTAAAGCATAGGAAATCCTAAACCCTAAAAATCCTAAACCCTAAGAAACCATAAACCCTAAACTCTAAAAAACCCTAAAAAATCCCTAAACAAAAAAATAAGTAAAAACCCTAAACCTAAAAACCCCAAAATACCCTAAGCCCTAAATACAAAAAACTAAACCCTTAACCATAAAACCTAAGAAACCTAAAACCCTAAGCCTTAAGAAACCTAAAGAAACCATGAGAAATCCTAAACCAAAAGAAACCCTAAACCCTAGACACTAAAAACCCCTAAAACATTATTAAAACCATAAACATAAAAAACTCTAAAAATGCTAAAAATCTTTACAACCCTAAACCTAAAAAACCCTAAAAAATCCCTATGCCCTAAACATTAAACCCTTAAAACCCCTATACCCTAAAAAACCCTAAACCCTAAGAAACCCTAAACCCTTAAACGCCCTTAACCCTAAAAAACCCTAAACCCTAAAAAACCTTTAAAATCCTAAAAAACCTTTGCCTAAAACCCTAAACCATTAAAAAAAAAACCTGAAAAATCGTTAACCCAAAACCCTAAGAAACCCAAAACATTAATGCTAAGAAACACTAAACCTAAAAACCCTTAAAAACCTTTAAAATTCTAAACCTAAAAACCCTTTAAAAAAACCCAAAAAACCTTTAAAAACCAAGACACTAAAAACCTTAAGCCCTAAACCATAAAAACCTATTAACCCTAAACCCTAAAAAACTCTAAATCCTAAGAAACCTTAAGCCCTAAGAAGCCCTAAAAAACCCCTTAATCCTAAACCCTAATCCCTAAGAAACCTTAAAATCCTAAGAAACCTCAAGCCTTAAAAATCTTAAAACCCCTAAACCTAAATAAACTCTTAAAAACCTTTTAAAAAAACCCTAAACCTGAAAATCGCTATAAACCATAAGCCTTAAACCCTAAAAATCCTAAAAACCCGAAATCTTAAACCCTAAAAAATCCTAAGAAATTCTAAACCCTAATAAAATCTAAAGCCTTCAAAACACTAAAAACCCTAATTGACACTAAAAACCCTAAACCATAAACTCTAAATTCTAAGAAACCCTAAATCTTAAACCTAAAAAAACCCTAAACTCAAAAAGTATTAAAAACCCTAAACCCTAAGAAAGCCTAAACTAACCCAAAGAAACCCTAAACCCTTAAAAACTCTGGGGAAAAAACTCTAAAAAACCCTAAAATCTAACCTTAGGGCCTAAACCCTAAAACTTAAGACCTAAAATATAAACCCTAAATCCTAAGAAACCCCAAGAAACCCTAAAAAAAAATCTTTAAAACCCCTAAGAAACCCTAAATTCTTAAAAACCACCAAAATCCCTAAAAACACGCTACACAAAACCTTAAAAACCCTGAACCTAAAGAACCCAAAACCCTGGAAAAAAAACCCTTATCCTAAGAACCCTCAACTTTAAACCTAACAAAAAACCTAAATAACCCATAAAAAACCCTAAAAATATTAAACTTTAAATCCTAAACCATAAAACCTAAACTCTATACCATAAAACTTAGGGCCTAAATCCTTAACCCTGAAAAAACCTTAAATGAAGGACCTACAACTTAGGGCTTAAATCCTAAACCTTAAGGCCTAAAATCTAAACCCTAAGCCCTAAGAAACCTCAAGAAACCCTAAACCCTAAAAAATCATAAGAAACTCTAAACCCTAAAAACCCCTCAACTTAGAAAACCCTAAAAACACCCTAAAGAAAACCTGAAAACCCCTAATCCTAAAGAATCGAAAGCCCTAAAGCCTAAATCCTAAAAAATCCCTAAACCTAAAAAAATCATAAACTTTAAACCCTATAAAAAAATTTAAAAACCCTAAAACCGTAGACTTTAAACCCTAAACTGTATAAAAGAAACTCTATACCCTGAAACTTAGGGCCTAAATCCTAAACCATAAAAAAACTCTAAATAGTAGGGCCTAAACCTTAAGGATATACCAAACCCTATACCTTAGGGCTTTAATCCTAAACCCTAAATCATAAAGCTTAAACCTTAGGGCCTAATCCCTAAACCTTGAGGCCTAACATCTAAAATCGAAACCCTAAGCCCTAAGAAACCCTTAGAAACCCCAAGAAACCTTTAACCCTAAACCAAAAATCCTAAAAAAAACCCTCAAATGCTAAAGCTAAAACCCCTTAAAAAGGCCTAAAGGAAACTTTAAAAAATCCCTAAACATAAACAATCAAAAATCCTAAACCCTAAACCCAAAAATAAACCCTAATCCTAAAAAGCCCTAATTTCACACCTAAAAAACCCTAAACCATAGGACCTAAAGTCTATACCCTAAAACTTAGGACCTAAATCCTAAACCCTAAAAAACCCTAAACCGTAGGGCCTAAATCATAAGGACTATACCCAACCCTATACCTTAGGGCTTATACACTAAACCCCAAACCTTAGGGCCTAAACCCAAAACCTTAAGACCCAAAATCTAAGCACTAAACACTAAGCCCAAAGAAACCCAAAGAAACCCCAAGAAATCCTAAGAAATCCCAAGACACCCTAAACAATAAAAACCCCTGATAAAATCCAAAAAACCCTTAAAACTCTAAACTTTAAACCCTAATCCCTATACCCTAAACCTAAGGTCCTAAATCCTTAACCCTAAAAGACCCGTAAACAGTAGGGCCTAAACCTTACGGACTATACCCAACTCTATACCTTAGGGATTAAACCCTAAAACTTAGACCTTAAGAAACCCTAAACCCTAAACCTTAAAAAACCCTCTAAAACCCATTAAAAACCCTAAGCCCAAATAAAAAACCAAAAAAAACCCGTAAGAAACAAAAATCATAATCCCTATACTCTAATCCTAAGCCCTAAGAAACCCTAAACCCTAAATCCTAAGAAACCTTAAGAAATCCTAAACCCTATGAAACCTTAAAGCCTAAATGCTAAACCCTAAGATACCCTCGACCCTAAGCCCACCGTAAACACTAAACACTAATAAACCCTAAACCCTAAAAAACTCTAAAAAATCCTAAATCATAAAAATCCTAAAAAAAACTTTAAAACCCCTAAACACAAAACAATAAGCCTTAAACCATAAACCATACCAAAAAAAAAAAAAAAAACAAGAAAACCTTAAACTCTTAATCTTAAAAAACCCTAAAACCCAAAAAAACCCTTAACCTTAAACCCTAATAAGCCCTAAACAACCATAAAAACCTGAAACCTAAAGCACCACAAACCCAAAACCCTAAACCCTAAGAAACACAAATTCCTAAACCCTAAACCCAAAACCCTATGAAATCCTAAACCTTAAAAATCCTTAATCCTAAATCGTAAACCGTAAAAAACCCTAAATTATAAACCCTAAGGAATCTAAATCATAAGAAACCTTAAGAAACCCTAAGCCCTAAGAAACCCTAAAGTTTAAGAAACCCTAAACCCTAAACCCTCAACTCTAAGGTCTATGAAACCCTAAATCCTAAAGCTTAAACCCTAAGAAACTCTAAACCCCCCCCCCCCAAAAAAAAAAAAAAAACCTTACACCATTAATAACCCTTAACCTAAAAAACCCTAATCGCAAAGTCCCAAACCCTAAAAACTTTAACAAACCCAATATCATAAACCCTAAATACTAAGAAACCCCAAACCCTAATCCCAATGAAATCCCAAAACATAAATCCTAAGCAACCATAACCTTAAAGACTTCAAATCATAAATCCTAAAAATCCCTAAACCCTAAGAAACCATAAATCATAAACCCTAAGAAACCCTAAACTCTAAACCCTAAGAAAACCAAAGAGGCCCTAAACCCCTAGAAACCCTAAAAAAAACTCTAAGGAAAATCTTTAAAAACCCTAAAACTAAAATTCCCTAAAAAACCATAAGCCTTAAACAGTAAAAAATCCTCAAAATCCTAAATTCTATGCCTTTAAAACCCTAAACCCTAAACTCTAAACCCTAAGAAACTCTAAACCCTAAACCCTAAGAAATCCTAAACCCTAAAAACCCATAAAACCCAAAACCTAAATAAACCCTATTCCCTACTAAATCCTAAGAAACCCTAAACCCTAAGACACCTCAAACCTTAAACCCAAAAACCCTAAACCAGAAGAAACCCTAAAAACCCGCAAAAATTATTAAAACCCTAAACCTAAAAATGATTAACCCTAAATCCTAAACCTTAAAAAATCCAAAACCTCAAAATTCTAAACTCTAACCCCTAAGAAACCCCAAGAAATCCTACACGGTAAACTATAAACCCTAAGAAACTCTAAACCCTAAACCCTAAAAAACCCAAACAAATATTAAAAAAACTCTAAACCTAAAAAACACTAAAACAAACCTTAACCCAAATAACCCTAAGCCCTAAAAATGCTTAAAAAACCTAAACTCTAAACCATAAACCCTAAATACTAAGAAACCATAAACTCTAAACCGAAAGAAACCCCTAAACCCTAAGAATCGCTAACCATAAACCTTAAGAAACCCTATGAAACTCGTAGAATCCCTAACCCTAAACCCTAAGAAACCTAAAGAAATGCTAAACCATAAACCCTTAACCTAAGAAACCTTCATAAACCCATAGAAACCCTAAACCGTAAGAAACCATAAACCCTAAAAACCTTTAAAAACCTAAACCTAAAAAAACTCTAAAAAACCTTAAAACCCTTATACCTAAAAGACCCTAAATGACTCAAAGACTAAAAGACCGTAAACCCTAAAAAAACCTTTAACCCTAAACCCTAAAGAACTCTGAAAACCCATAAGAACTTAACCCTAAGAAATACTAAACCACAAGGAAACCCTAAGCCCTAAGAAACCCTAAACCCTAGGAAAACCCTATAGACCCATTTAAAACCCTAATCCTAAAAAACCCTAAAAAACCTTAAAAACCCCTAAAAACCCTAAACCCTAAAAACCTTAAAACCTAAACCCTAAACCCTAAGAAACCCAAAAGATAAATCATAAACCCTAAGAAACCCTAAACACTAAGAAACCCGAATAAATTGTAAAGTCTAAACCCTAACAAACTATTACAAACCCTAAACCCTTAGAAATCCTAAACCCTAGTAAATCCTAAGAAATCCAAAACCTTAAGAAATCCTAAACCCAAAAAATCCTATAAAAATCCTAAACCTAAAAAACTAGAAAAATAAACCATGAAAGCCCCTAATCCCTAAACCCTAAAGAACCATAAGAAAACCCTTAAACCTAAACTCGAAGAAACCTAAGAAACCCAAAATCCTAAGAAGCCCTAAACCCTTAATAGTAAAAACCCTAAGCAATCCTAAACCCTAAAAATCCTTTAAAAACCCTAAAAAACATTAAATACCCTAAACCTAAAAATCGCTAAAAATCCCTTAGCCTTAAACCCTAAAATACCTTTAATCCAAAACTCTAAAAAACCCTAAACGCTAAACCTTAAGAAACTATAAACCCTAAAACCTAAGAGATCCTAAACCCTAAACCCTAATAACCCTAAAAAGCCATAAAAACCCAAAACCATAAAAACACTTAAAACCCTAAATTGTAAATCCTAAGAAACCTTAAACCCTAAGAAACATAAACTTTAAACCCAAAGAAATCCTAAACCATAAAAAAATTTAAAAACCATTAAAAACCCTAAACCTAAAAAATCCTTAAAAACTCTAAACCCTAAAAAATCCTAAATAAACCATAAAAAACCCTAAACCCAAAACCCTAATCTCTAACCCCTTAGCAACCTTTAACCCTACACTATAAACCATAAAAACACTAACCCTAAGAAACTCTAAAATCTAAAAAACCCTATAAAATCTTAATAACACGCTAAACCTAAAAAAACCTTAAAACGTAAAAGAACCCTTAACCTAAGAGTCCCTAGAATACCTAAGCCCTAAACCCTAAAAATCCTAAACTCTTAGAAACACTAAGAAACCCTAAACTCTAAACCATACGAAACACTAAACACTAAACACTAAATCCTAAGAAACCCTAACCCTAAAGCCTAAGAAACCGTAAGGAATCCTAAACCCAAAACCCAAAACCCTAATCCCAAGGAAGCCCTAAACCCTAAAAATACCTAAAAACCTTTAAAAACTATAAACCTAAAGCCCCCTAAAAACACCTTTGGAAATCTATACCTAACAACCCTAAAAAAAAATCATAGCCCTAAAAACCCCTAAACCCTAAAAAAATCATTAACACTAAACCCTAAAAAACCCTAAAAACCCATCAGACCTAAAACCTAAACCTCAAGAAACCCTAAGAAATCCTAAACACTGAAATCCTTAGAAAACCCAAGAAAACCTAAAAAAGAACCTTAAGCCCAAATCCAAAACCCTAAAAAAAACCCCTAAAACCCCAAAATCATAAACCCTAAAGAATCTAAAACCTAAGAAACCTTAAGAAACCCTAAACCCTAAAAAGTCTTTAAAACCCTTAACCTAAAAAAATTAAAAAAAAAAAAAAAAAAACCCTAAAAAACTTTAAGAACCACAAACCTAAGAAACCCTAAAAAACCCTAAGCTCTAATCCCTAAGAAACTCTTAATAAAACCTAAATCCTAAAAAACCCTAAGAAACTCTAAACCCTAAACCGTAAGACCTAAGAAATCCTAAGAACTAAATCCTATGAAACCATAAGGAATCCTAAACCTTTAAAAATACAAAACCCTTAGAAACCTAAACCCTAAACTCAAAGAAACGCTATACGCTAAAAAACTCTAAACACCTTAAAAAATCTAAACCTAAAAAATCCTAAAACCCACAAAAACCTTGAAAAATAAAAAGCCCTTAACCTAAAAAAAACCTTTAAAAAAACACTAGCATCAAATCCTACAAAACCCTAAAACACGTAAAACCATAAACCCAAATTCCTAAAGAACCCTAAACCCTAAGAAACATTGTGAAACCCTGAATCCTAAGAAACTCTAAGAAACCTTAAACCCTCAAGCGTAAAAAAAAAATCTAAGATGCCCTAAACCCTAAAAAACTTTAAGAAACCCTAAAACCCCAAACCTTAAAAACCCTAAAAAAACCTTAAAAACTTTAAAAAAGCCTAAGCCAAAAAAACCTTAAGCCCACAACCCTAAACCTCAAAAAACCTTTCAAAACCCTAAAATCTAAACTCTAAGCCCTAAGAAATCCTAAACCCTAAACCCTAAACCTTAAATCGTAAGAAACCCTAAAAACCCTTAAAAAACCCAAAATCTCAAACACCCTAACCCCAAAACCCTAAACCCTATAAAACCCTCAATCCTAAACCCTAAACCCTAAGAAGCACTACGTCCTAAACCCTAAACCTTAAGAAACCCGAAACCCTAAAAATCCTAAATCCTAAACCCAAAAAAACCCTAAATCCTAAATACTAAGGAATCTAAACTTAAGAAACCTTAAAAAACCCTGAACCCGAAAAAAACCCTAAAAAATCTTTAAAAACCCTGAACCTAAAAAACAAAAAAAAAAAACCCTAAAAACCCTAAGCCATAATCCCTACAAACTCTTAATAAACCCTAAACCCTAAATCCTAGAAACCCTAAGTAACTCTAAACCCTAAACCATAAACCCTAAGAAATCCTAAGCCCTAAACCCTAAGAAACCATAAGGAATCCTAAACCTTTACAAATCTGAAACCCTAAAAAACCTAAACCCTAAACTCAAAGAAACCCTATACCCCAAAAAACTCTAAAAACCTTAGAAAAACATAAACCTAAAAAATCCCAAAACTACAAAAGAAAAAACCTTGAAAAATAAAAAAACCCTAAACCTAAAACCCCCTTTGAAAAACTAGCCCTAAACCCTAAAAACACTTAAAACCATAAGCCCTAAAAATCCTAGAAACCCTAAACCCTAAACTCTAAGAAACCCTAAACCTTAGTCCCTAAGAAACCCTAAACCTTAGTTCCTAAGAAACCCTAAACCCTAAAAAACCCTAATAAACATTATGAAACCCTGAGAAAATTTAAGAAACCCTAAACCCTAAAGCGTAAAAAATCTAAGAGGCCCTTAATCCTAAAAAGACCCTAAGAAATCCTACACCCTAAGAAACCCAAAACCCTAAAAAAATTCTATAACGCCAAACATTAAAACCCTAAAAAATACCTAAAAACATAAAAAACACTAAGCCTAAAAAAGCTTAAGCCCTTAAAACTTAACCCTAAAATACCTTTAGAAACCCTATACACTAAACTATAAGCTTAAGAAACCATAAACCTTACAAAAACCTAAACCTAAAAAATCCCAAAACTACAAAAGATAAAACCTTGAAAAATAAAAAAACCTAAACCTAAAAACCCCTTAAAAACACTAGCCTTAAACCATAAAAACCCTAAGCCCTAAAAATCCTAGAAACCAAAATCTTAGTTCCTAAGAAACCCTAAACCCTAAAAAACCCTAATAAACATTATGAAACCCTGAGAAAATTTAAGAAACCCTAAGCCCTAAAGCGTAAAAAATCTAAGAGGCCCTTAATCCTAAAAAGACTCTAAGAAATCCTACACCGTAAGAAACCCTAAACCCTAAAAAAATCCTATAACCCCAAACTTTAAAACCCTAAAAAATACCTAAAAACATAAAAAACACTAAGCCTAAAAAAGCTTAAGCCCTTAAAACTTAACCCTAAAAAACCTTTAGAAACCCTATACACTAAACTATAAGCTTAAGAAACCATAAACCCTAAGAAACCCTACCTCCCCCCCCCCCCAAAAAAAAACCCTTAAACCATTAATAACCCTAAACCTAGAAAACCTAATTGAATAGTCCTAAACCCTAAAAACCTTAAGAAACCAAAGATCATAAACCCCAAACCCTAATTCCTAGGAAACCCCAAACCCTAAATCCTAACCCTAAACCCCAAAAACCCATAAAACCCCAAAACCTAAAAACCTAAACTCTAAATGCTAAGAAACCCTAAACCCCAAGACACCTCAAAAGCTTAAACCCGAAAAACCTAAACCCAAAGACACTCTAAACCCTAAAATGCCTCAAAACTATTAAAACCCCTAAACCTAAATCCTAAACCTTAAAAAATCAAAAACCCTAAACCCTAAACTCTAACCCCTAAGAAACCCTAAGTGGTAAACTATAAACCATAAGAAACTCTAAACCCTAAATCTTAAGAAATCCTAAACCCCAAAAAACCCTAATAAATATTTTAAAGAAACCTATACAAAAAAATCACTAATAAAAACCCTTAAACTAAATAACCCTAAACCTAAAACAATAAGTCTTAAACCATAACCCCTAAAAAAAAAAACCCCAAGAAAGCCATAAACCCTTAACCCTAAAAACCCTAAACCCCAAACCTTAAACCTTAAACCTAAAAAACCTTCAAAACCCCAAACTTAAAACACCCGAAGCCCAAAACCCTAAACTTTATAAAACTTTAAGTCCTAAACCCTAAGCCCTAAGAAACACTAAACCTTAAAAATTTCAAATCCTAAACACTAAACCCTAAATTCTAAACCGTACGGAATTTAAACCCTAAATCCAAAGAAACCCTAAAGTTTAAGAAACCCTAAACCCGAAAAATCCTAAAAACCCTAAAAAATCTTTAAAAATCCTAAACCTAAAAAACCAAAAAAAAAAAAACAAAAAAAACCCCATACCCTAATCTCTAATAAACTCTTAATAAACCCTAAAACCTAAATCCTTCAAACCCCTAAGAAACTCTAAACCTTAAATGGTAAACCCTAAGAAATCCTAAGCCCTAAACCCTAAGAAATCATAAGGAATCCTAAGCCTTTAGAAATCTGAAACCCTAAGAAATCTAAACCCTCAACTCAAAGAAACCCTATACCCTAAAAAACTCAAAAAAACCTTAAAAAAAACCTAAACCTAAAAAATCCTAAGAACCAAAAAACTCCTTGAAAATAAAAAACCCAAAAAACACTTAAAACCCAAAAAAGGCTAAGTCCCTAAACTCTAAGAAACCTTAAGAAATCCCAAACCCTATTCCCTAAGAAGCCCTAAACCCAAAGAAACATTATGAAACCCTAAATCATAAAAACAACTTAGAAGCCCTAAATGCTAAAAAACTCTAAGAAATCCTAAACCCTAAGAAACCCTAAACCCTTAAACCCCAAACCTTAAAAACCCTAAAAAAAACCTAAAAAACATTGAAAAACACTAAACATAAAAAACCCTATGCCCTAAACCCTGAAAAACCATTAAAAACCCGACACTCTAAATATAAGCCCTAAGAAACCCTAAACCCTAAACATTAAACCCTAAGAAACCCTAATAACCAAAAAAAAAAAAAAACACTGAAACCATTAATAACCCTAAACCCAAAAAACCGTAACTGCAAAGTCCTAAACCCTAAAAACCTTAAGACACCCAAGATCATAAACCTTAAATCAAAAGAAACCCCAAACCCTAATCCCTTGGAAACCCTAAACACTAAATCCTAAGAAACCCTAACCCTAAAGCCTAGGAAATCCTAAACCCTAAAAATACTAAACACTAAGAAACCATAAACCCTAAACTCTAAAAAAACCCTAAACCTAAAAATAATTATAAATCCTAAACCTAAAAAACCCAAAAAACCCTATGCCCTAAATACTAAAAACTAAACCCTTAACCATAAAACCTAAGAAATCCTAAGAAACCCGAAGCCCTAAACCCTAAGAAACCATGAGAAATCCTAAACCCAAAGAAACCCTAAACCCTAGACACTAAAAACCCCTAGAACATTATTAAAATCATAAACGTAAAAAACACTAAAAATCTTTACAACCCTAAACCTAAAAAACCTAAAAAAACCCTATGGTCTAAATATTAAACCTTAAAAACCCTATACCCTAAGAAACCCTAAACCCTAAGAAACTCTAAACCCTAAAACTCCCTTAACCCTAAAAAATCATAAACCCTAAAACACCCTTAACCCTAAAAAACCTTTAAAATCCTAAACCTAAAAAATCCTAAAAACATTTAGAACATTCAACATTAAAAACCTTAGCCTAAAACCCTAATCCTTTAAAAAAAACCTAAAAAATTGTTAACCCAGAACCCTAAGAAACCCAAAACACTAAATGCTAAGAAACCCTAAATCCTAAAAACCCTTAAAAACCCTTTAAAACAAACCCAAAAAACCTTTAAAAAACCAAGGCACTAAAAAACCCTAAGCCCTAAACCATAAAAAATTTTTAACCCTAAACCCTAAAATACCCTAAATCCTAAGAAACCTTAAGCCCTAAGAAGCCCTTAAAAAACCCTTAACCCTAAGCCCTAATAAACGTTAAAACCCTAAGAAACCCCAAGCCCTAAAAAACCTTAAAACCCCTAAACCTAAAGAAACTCTTAAAAACGTTTAAAAACCCTAAACCTGAAAATCGCTAAAAACCTAAGCCTTAAACCCTAAAAATCCTCAAAACCCTAAATCCTAAACCTTAAACAACCCTAAACCCTAATAAATTCCAAACCCAAATAAAATCTAAAGCCTTAAAAACTCTAAAAAAACCCTAAAAACCATAAACTCTAAATTCTAAGAAATTCTAAACCTTAAGACACCCCAAACCTTAAACCCAAAAAACCCTAATCTCAAAAAGTATTAAAAATCCTAAACCCTAAGAAAGCCTAAACTCTAAACCCTAGGAAACCCAAACAAACCCTAAACCCTTAGAAACTCAAAAAAAAAATAAAAAAAAAAAAAGAAAAAAAAAACTCTAAAAACCCTAAACCTAAAAAACCCTAAGCATTAAACCCTAAAAAAATCCACAAACCCCTCAATCCTATGCCCTAGAAAACCCTAAATCATAAACCCTAAACTCTAAACCGTAAGAAACTCTAAACCCTAAACCCTAAACTCTAAATCCTAAGAAACCTAAACCCTAAACTCAAAGAAACCCTATACGCTAAAAAACTCTAAAAACCTTAAAAAACCTAAACCTAAAAAATCCTAAAACCCGGAAAAAAAAAATAAACCTGAAAAATAAAAAGCCCTTAACCTAAAAAATCCTTTAAAAAAAACCCTAGCCCTAAATCCTAAAAAACCCTAAAACACTTAAAATCCTAACCCCTAATTCCTAAGGAACCCTAAACCCTAAAAAACATTGTGAAACCCTGAATCCTAAGAAACTCTAAGAAACCTTAAACCCTCAAGCGTAAAAAAAAATCTAACATGCCCTAAACCCTAAAAAACTTTAAGAAATCCAATCCTAAACCCTAAAAAAAACCCAAACCTTAAAAACCCTAAAAAACCTTTTAAAAAAAAAAAAAACCCTAAGCCTAAAAAACCTTAAGCCCACAACCCTAAACCTCAAAAAACCTTTAAAAACCCTAAAATCTAAACTCTAAGCCCTAAGAAATCCTAAACCCTAAACCGTAAACCTTAAATCGTAAGAAACCCTAAAAACCCTTAAAAAACCCAAAATCTCAAACAGCCTAACTCCAAAACCCTAAACCCTATAAAACCCTCAATCCTAAACCCTAAACCCTAAGAAGCACTACGTCCTAAACCCTAAACCTTACGAAACCTTAAAAATCCTAAATCCTAAACCCTAAAAAAACCCTAAATCCAAAATACTAAGGAATCAAAACTTAAGAAACCTTCAAAAACCCTGAACCCGAAAAAACCCTAAAAAATCTTTAAATACCCTGAACCTAAAAAACAAAAAGAAAAAAAAACCTAAAAACCCTAAGCCATAATCCGTACAAACTCTTAATAAACCCTAAACCCTAAATCCTAGAAACCCTACGTAACTCTAAACCCTAAGAAATCCTAAGTCCTAAATCCTATGAAACCATAAGGAATCCTAAACCTTTAGAAATCTGAAACCCTAAAAAACCTAAACCCTATACTCCAAAAAACTCTGAAAAACTTACAAAAACCTAAACCTAAAAAATCCCAAAACTACAAAAGATAAAACCTTGAAAAATAAAAAAACCTAAACCTAAAAACCCATTAAAAACACTAGCCCTAAACCTTAAAAACCCTAAGCCCTAAAAATCCTAGAAACCTAAAACTTAGTTCCTAAGAAACCCTAAACCCTAAAAAACCCTAATAAACATTATGAAACCCTGAGAAAATTTAAGAAACCCTAAGCCCTAAAGCGTAAAAAATCTAAGAGGCCCTTAATCCTAAAAAGACTCTAAGAAATCCTACACCGTAAGAAACCCTAAACCCTAAAAAAATCCTATAACCCCAAACTTTAAAACCCTAAAAAATACCTAAAAACATAAAAAACACTAAGCCTAAAAAAGCTTAAGCCCTTAAAACTTAACCCTAAAAAACCTTTAGAAACCCTATACACTAAACTATAAGCTTAAGAAACCATAAACCCTAAGAAACCCTACCTCCCCCCCCCCCCCCACAAAAAAAAAACCCTTAAACCATTAATAACCCTAAACCTAGAAAACCTAATTGAATAGTCCTAAACCCTAAAAACCTTAAGAAACCAAAGATCATAAACCCTAAATCCTAATAAACCCCAAACCCTAATTCCTAGGAGACCCCAAACCCTAAATCCTAAGAAAACCTAACCCTAAAGCCTAAGAAACCTATATCCTAAAAGACCCTAAACCCTAAGAAATCCTAAACCCTAAACCCTAAGAAACCCAAAGAAACACTAAACACTTAGAAACCCTAAAAAAAACTCAAAAAAAACCTTTTAAAACCCTAAACCTAAAAATTCCTAAAACTCATAAGCCTTAAACCCTAAAAAATCCTCAAAACCCTAAAAAGCCCTAAACCCTAAATCCTAAACTCTAAACCATAGGATTGGAGGTAAGGGTTTATGTCCCCCTCCTTGTATTTTTGAAGTTTCTTTTAATGTTAAGGCCTGGGGGTGTTGCTAAGCCCCCTCCCCCTCCAGGGTCGTTCAAATAAAACAAAAACCTAAGAAACTCTAAACCCTAACCCTAAACCCCAAAAACCCATAAAACCCCAAAACCTAAAAACCCTAAACTCTAAATGCTAAGAAACCCTAAACCCCAAGACACCTCAAAAGCTTAAACCCAAAAAACCTAAACCCAAAGACACTCTAAACCCTAAAATGCCTCAAAACTATTAAAACCCCTAAACCTAAATCCTAAACCTTAAAAAATCAAAAACCCTAAACTCTAACCCCTAAGAAACCCTAAGTGTAAACTATAAACCATAAGAAACTCTAAACCCTAAATCTTAAGAAATCCTAAACCCTAAAAAACCCTAATAAATATTTTAAAGAAACCTATACAAAAAAATCACTAATAAAAACCCTTAAACTAAATAACCCTAAACCTAAAACAATAAGCCTTAAACCATAACCCATAAAAAAAAAACCCAAGAAAACCATAAACCCTTAACCCTAAAAACCCTAAACCCCAAACCTTAAACCTTAAACCTAAAAAACCTTCAAAACCCTAAACTTAAAACACCCGAAGCCCAAAACCCTAAACTTTATAAAACTTTAAGTCCTAAACCCTAAGCCCTAAGAAACACTAAACCTTAAAAATTTCAAATCCTAAACACTAAACCCTAAAAACCCTAAATTCTAAACCGTAAGGAATTTAAACCCTAAATCCAAAGAAACCCTAAAGTTTAAGAAATCCTAAACCCGAAAAATCCTAAAAACCCTAAAAAATCTTTAAAAATCCTAAACCTAAAAAACCAAAAAAAAAAAAACCCTAAAAACCTTTAAAACCAAAAACCTAAAAAACTATAAAAAAAAAAAAAAAAAAAAAAACCCATACCCTAATCCCTAATAAACTCTTAATAAACCCTAAAACCTAAATCCTTCAAACCCCTAAGAAACTCTAAACCTTAAATGGTAAACCCTAAGAAATCCTAAGCCCTAAACCCGAAGAAATCATAAGGAATCCTAAGCCTTTAGAAATCTGAAACCCTAAGAAATCTAAACCCTCAACTCAAAGAAACCCTATACCCTAAAAAATTCAAAAAAAACCTTAAAAAAAACCTAAACCTAAAAAATCCTAAGAACCAAAAAACTCCTTGAAAATAAAAAACCCTAAACCTAATACACCCTTCCTAAAACAAACCCAAAAAACCTTTAAAAAACCAAGGCACTAAAAAACCCTAAGCCCTAAACCATAAAAAAATTTTAACCCTAAACCCTAAAATACCCTGAATCCTAAGAAACCTTAAGCCCTAAGAAGCCCTTAAAAAACCCTTAACCCTAAGCCCTAATAAACGTTAAAACCCTAAGAAACCCCAAGCCCTAAAAAACCTTAAAACCCCGAAACCTGATAATTGCTAAAAACCTAAGCCTTAAACCCTAAAAATCCTCAAAACCCTAAATCCTAAACCTTAAAAAACCCTAAACCCTAATAAATTCCGAACCCAAATAAAATCTAAAGCCTTAAAAACTCTAAAAAAACCCTAAAACCATAAACTCTAAATTTTAAGAAATTCTAAACCTTAAGACACCCCAAACCTTAAATCCAAAAAACCCTAATCTCAAAAAGTATTAAAAATCCTAAACCCTAAGAAAGCCTAAACTCTAAACCCTAGGAAACCCAAACAAACCCTAAACCCTTAGAAACTCAAAAAAAAAAAAAAAAAAAAAAAAAAAAAAAAAATCTAAAAACCCTTTAAAAACCCTAAACCTAAAAAACCCTAAGCATTAAACCCTAAAAAAATCCACAAACCCCTCAATCCTATGCCCTAGAAAACCCTAAATCATAAACCCTAAACTCTAAACCGTAAGAAACTATAAAGCCTAAACCCTAAACTCTAAATCCTAAGAAACCTAAACCCTAAACTCAAAGAAACCCTATACGCTAAAAAACTCTAAAAACCTTAAAAAACCTAAACCTAAAAAATCCTTTAAAAAAAACCCTAGCCCTAAATCCTAAAAAACCCTAAAACACTTAAAATCCTAACCCCTAATTCCTAAGGAACCCTAAACCCTAAAAAACATTGTGAAACCCTGAATCCTAAGAAACTCTAAGAAACCTTAAACCCTCAAGCGTAAAAAAAAATCTAACATGCCCTAAACCCTAAAAAACTTTAAGAAATCCAATCCTAAACCCTAAAAAAAACCTAAACCTTAAAAACCCTAAAAAACCTTTAAAAAAAAAAAAAAACCCTAAGCCTAAAAATCCTTAAGCCCACAACCCTAAACCTCAAAAAACCTTTCAAAACCCTAAAATCTAAACTCTAAGCCCTAAGAAATCCTAAACACTAAACCCTAAACCTTAAATCGTAAGAAACCCTAAAAACCCTTAAAAAACCCAAAATCTCAAACACCCTAACCCCAAAACCCTAAACCCTATAAAACCCTCAATCCTAAACCCTAAACCCTAAGAAGCACTACGTCCTAAACCCTAAACCTTAAGAAACCCAAAAAATCCTAAATCCTAAATCCTAAATACTAAGGAATCTAAACTTAAGAAACCTTAAAAAACCCTGAACCCGAAAAAACCCTAAAAAATCTTTAAAAACCCTGAACCTAAAAAACAAAAAAAAAAAAACCCTAAAAACCCTAAGCCATAATCCCTACAAACTCTTAATAAACCCTAAACCCTAAATCCTAGAAACGCTAAGTAACTCTAAACCCTAAACCATAAACCCTAAGAAATCCTAAGCCCTAAACCCTAAGAAGCCATAAGGAATCCTAAACCTTTAGAAATCTGAAACCCTAAAAAACCTAAACCCTAAACTCAAAGAAACCCTATACTCCAAAAAAACTCTGAAAACCTTACAAAAACCTAAACCTAAAAAATCCCAAAACTACAAAAGATAAAACCTTGAAAAATAAAAAAACCTAAACCTAAAAACCCCTTAAAAACACTAGCCCTAAACCTTAAAAACCCTAAGCCCTAAAAATCCTAGAAACCTAAAACTTAGTTCCTAAGAAACCCTAAACCCTAAAAAACCCTAATAAACATTATGAAACCCTGAGAAAATTTAAGAAACCCTAAGCTCTAAAGCGTAAAAAATCTAAGAGGCCCTTAATCCTAAAAAGACTCTAAGAAATCCTACACCGTAAGAAACCCTAAACCCTAAAAAATCCTATAACCCCAAACTTTAAAACCCTAAAAAATACCTAAAAACATAAAAAACACTAAGCCTAAAAAAGCTTAAGCCCTTAAAACTTAACCCTAAAAAACCTTTAGAAACCCTATACACTAAACTATAAGCTTAAGAAACCATAAACCCTAAGAAACCCTACCTCTCCCCCCCCGCCCCAAAAAAAAAAAAAAAACCCTTAAACCATTAATAAATTTAAACCTAGAAAACCTAATCGAATAGTCCTAAACCCTAAAAACCTTAAGAAACCAAAGATCATAAACCCTAAATCCTAATAAACCCCAAACCCTAATTCCTAGGAAACCCCAAACCCTAAATCCTAAGAAACCCTAACCCTAAAGCCTAAGAAACCTATATCCTAAAAGACCCTAAACCCTAAGAAATCCTAAACCCTAAACCCTAAGAAACCCAAAGAAACACTAAACACTTAGAAACCCTAAAAAAACTCTAAAAAAACCTTTTAAAACCCTAAACCTAAAAATTCCAAAAACTCATAAGCCTTAAACCCTAAAAAATCCTCAAAACCCTAAAAAGCCCTAAACCCTAAATCCTAAACTCTAAACCATAGGATTGGAGGTAAGGTTTTATGTCCCCCTCCTTGTATTTTTGAAGTTTCTTTTAATGTTAAGCCAGGCCTGGGGGTGTTGCTAAGCCCCCTCCCCTCCTCCCCGTCCAGGGTCGTTCAAATAAAACAAAAACCTAAGAAACTCTAAACCCTAACCCTAAACCCCAAAACCTAAAAACCCTAAACTCTAAATGCTAAGAAACCCTAAACCCCAAGACACCTCAAAAGCTTAAACCCGAAAAACCTAAACCCAAAGACACTCTAAACCCTAAAATGCCTCAAAACTATTAAAACCCCTAAACCTAAATCCTAAACCTTAAAAAATCAAAAACCCTAAACCCTAAACTCTAACCCCTAAGAAACCCTAAGTGGTAAACTATAAACCATAAGAAACTCTAAACCCTAAATCTTAAGAAATCCTAAACCCCAAAAAACCCTAATAAATATTTTAAAGAAACCTATACAAAAAAATCACTAATAAAAACCCTTAAACTAAATAACCCTAAACCTAAAACAATAAGCCTTAAACCATAACCCCTAAAAAAAAACCCCAAGAAAACCATAAACCCTTAACCCTAAAAACCCTAAACCCCAAACCTTAAACCTTAAACCTAAAAAACCTTCAAAACCCTAAACTTAAAACACCCGAAGCCCAAAACCCTAAACTTTATAAAACTTTAAGTCCTAAACCCTAAGCCCTAAGAAACACTAAACCTTAAAAATTTCAAATCCTAAACACTAAACCCTAAAAACCCTAAATTCTAAATGGTAAGGAATTTAAACCCTAAATCCAAAGAAACCCTAAAGTTTAAGAAATCCTAAACCCGAAAAATCCTAAAAACCCTAAAAAATCTTTAAAAATCCTAAACCTAAAAAACCAAAAAAAAAAAAAACCCTAAAAACCTTTAAAACCATAAACCTAAAAAACTATAAAAAAAAAAAAAAACCCATACCCTAATCCCTAATAAACTCTTAATAAACCCTAAAACCTAAATCCTTCAAACCCCTAAGAAACTCTAAACCTTAAATGGTAAACCCTAAGAAATCCTAAGCCCTAAACCCTAAGAAATCATAAGGAATCCTAAGCCTTTAGAAATCTGAAACCCTAAGAAATCTAAACCCTCAACTCAAAGAAACCCTATACCCTAAAAAACTCAAAAAAACCTTAAAAAAAACCTAAACCTAAAAAATCCTAAGAACCAAAAAACTCCTTGAAAATAAAAAACCCTAAACCTAACACACCCTAGCCCTAAACCCTAAAAAACCCTAAAAACACTTAAAACCCAAAAAAGGCTAAGTCCCTAAACTCTAAGAAACCTTAAGAAATCCCAAACCCTATTCCCTAAGAAGCCCTAAACCCAAAGAAACATTATGAAACCCTAAATCATAAAAACAACTTAGAAGCCCTAAATGCTAAAAAACTCTAAGAAATCCTAAACCCTAAGAAACCCTAAACCCTTAAACCCCAAACCTTAAAAACCCTAAAAAAAACCTAAAAAACATTGAAAAACACTAAACATAAAAAACCCTATGCCCTAAACCCTGAAAAACCATTAAAAACCCGACACTCTAAACTATAAGCCCTAAGAAACCCTAAACCCTAATAACGAAAAAAAAAAGAAAAAAGCTTAAATCATTAATAACCCTAAACCCAAAAAACCGTAAGTGCAAAGTCCTAAACCCTAAAAACCTTAAGACACCCAAGATCATAAACCTTAAATCAAAAGAAACCCCAAACCCTAATCCCTTGGAAACCCTAAACACTAAATCCTAAGAAACCCTAACCCTAAAGCCTAGGAAATCCTAAACCCTAAAAATACTAAACACTAAGAAACCATAAACCCTAAACTCTAAAAAAACCCTAAACCTAAAAATAATTAAAAATCCTAAACCTAAAAAACCCAAAAAACCCTATGCCCTAAATACTAAAAACTAAACCCTTAACCATAAAACCTAAGAAATCCTAAGAAACCCGAAACCCTAAACCCTAAGAAACCATGAGAAATCCTAAACCCAAAGAAACCCTAAACCCTAGACACTAAAAACCCCTAGAACATTATTAAAATCATAAACGTAAAAAACACTAAAAATCTTTACAACCCTAAACCTAAAAAACCCTATGGTCTAAATATTAAACCTTAAAAACCCT
Organism: Solanum pinnatisectum; assembly: GCA_035578085.1. NCBI lineage: Eukaryota > Viridiplantae > Streptophyta > Magnoliopsida > Solanales > Solanaceae > Solanum > Solanum pinnatisectum. The sequence goes on from CM069076.1 coordinate 26,750,328, forward strand.
ATACCCTAAGAAACCCTAAACCCTAAGAAACTCTAAACCCTAAAACTCCCTTAACCCTAAAAAATCATAAACCCTAAAACACCCTTAACCCTAAAAAACCTTTAAAATCCTAAACCTAAAAAATCCTAAAAACATTTAGAACATTCAACATTAAAAACCTTAGCCTAAAACCCTAATCCTTTAAAAAAAAACCTAAAAAATTGTTAACCCAGAACCCTAAGAAACCCAAAACACTAAATGCTAAGAAACCCTAAATCCTAAAAACCCTTTAAAACAAACCCAAAAAACCTTTAAAAAACCAAGGCACTAAAAAACCCTAAGCCCTAAACCATAAAAAAAATTTAACCCTAAACCCTAAAATACCCTAAATCCTAAGAAACCTTAAGCCCTAAGAAGCCCTTAAAAAACCCTTAACCCTAAGCCCTAATAAACGTTAAAACCCTAAGAAACCCCAAGCCCTAAAAAACCTTAAAACCCCTAAACCTAAAGAAACTCTTAAAAACGTTTAAAAACCCTAAACCTGAAAATCGCTAAAAACCTAAGCCTTAAACCCTAAAAATCCTCAAAACCCTAAATCCTAAACCTTAAACAACCCTAAACCCTAATAAATTCCGAACCCAAATAAAATCTAAAGCCTTAAAAACTCTAAAAAAACCCTAAAAACCATAAACTCTAAATTCTAAGAAATTCTAAACCTTAAGACACCCCAAACCTTAAACCCAAAAAACCCTAATCTCAAAAAGTATTAAAAATCCTAAACCCTAAGAAAGCCTAAACTCTAAACCCAAAGAAACCCAAAGAAACCCTAAACCCTTAGAAACTCAAAAAAAAAAAAAAAACTCTAAAAACCCTTTAAAAACCCTAAACCTAAAAAACCCTAAGCATTAAACCCTAAAAAAATCCACAAAACCCTCAATCCTATGCCCTAGAAAACCCTAAATCATAAACCCTAAACTCTAAACCGTAAGAAACTCTAAACCCTAAACCTAAACTCTAAATCCTAAGAAACCTAAACCCTAAACTCAAAGAAACCCTATACGCTAAAAAACTCTAAAAACCTTAAAAAACCTAAACCTAAAAAATCCTAAAACCCGAAAAAAAAAAAACCTGAAAAATAAAAAGCCCTTAACCTAAAAAATCCTTTAAAAAAAACCCTAGCCCTAAATCCTAAAAAACCCTAAAACACTTAAAATCCTAACCCCTAATTCCTAAGGAACCCTAAACCCTAAAAAACATTGTGAAACCCTGAATCCTAAGAAACTCTAAGAAACCTTAAACCCTCAAGCGTAAAAAAAAATCTAACATGCCCTAAACCCTAAAAAACTTTAAGAAATCCAATCCTAAACCCTAAAAAAAACCCAAACCTTAAAAACCCTAAAAAACGTTAAAAAAAAAAAAAAAAACCCTAAGCCTAAAAAACCTTAAGCCCACAACCCTAAACCTCAAAAAACCTTTCAAAACCCTAAAATCTAAACTCTAAGCCCTAAGAAATCCTAAACCCTAAACCCTAAACCTTAAATCGTAAGAAACCCTAAAAACCCTTAAAAAACCCAAAATCTCAAACACCCTAACCCCAAAACCCTAAACCCTATAAAACCCTCAATCCTAAACCCTAAACCCTAAGAAGCACTACGTCCTAAACCCTAAACCTTAAGAAACCCTAAAAATCATAAATCCTAAACCCTAAAAAACCCTAAATCCTAAATACTAAGGAATCTAAACTTAAGAAACCTTAAAAAATGCTGAACCCGAAAAAACCCTAAAAAATCTTTAAAAACCCTGAACCTAAAAAACAAAAAAAAAACAACCTAAAAACCCTAAGCCATAATCCCTACAAACTCTTAATAAACCCTAAACCCTAAATCCTAGAAACCCTAAGTAACTCTAAACCCTAAACCATAAACCCTAAGAAATCCTAAGCCCTAAACCCTAAGAAACCATAAGGAATCCTAAACCTTTAGAAATCTGAAACCCTAAAAAACCTAAACCCTAAACTCAAAGAAACCCTATACTCCAAAAAACTCTGAAAACCTTACAAAAACCTAAACCTAAAAAATCCCAAAACTACAAAAGATAAAACCTTGAAAAATAAAAAAACCTAAACCTAAAAACCCCTTAAAAACACTAGCCCTAAACCTTAAAAACCCTAAGCCCTAAAAATCCTAGAAACCTAAAACTTAGTTCCTAAGAAACCCTAAACCCTAAAAAACCCTAATAAACATTATGAAACCCTGAGAAAATTTAAGAAACCCTAAGCCCTAAAGCGTAAAAAATCTAAGAGGCCCTTAATCCTAAAAAGACTCTAAGAAATCCTACACCGTAAGAAACCCTAAACCCTAAAAAAATCCTATAACCCCAAACTTTAAAACCCTAAAAAATACCTAAAAACATAAAAAACACTAAGCCTAAAAAAGCTTAAGCCCTTAAAACTTAACCCTAAAAAACCTTTAGAAACCCTATACACTAAACTATAAGCTTAAGAAACCATAAACCCTAAGAAACCCTACCCCTCCCCCTCACCCACCCCAACAAAAAAAAAACCCTTAAACCATTAATAACCCTAAACCTAGAAAACCTAATTGAATAGTCCTAAACCCTAAAAACCTTAAGAAACCAACGATCATAAACCCTAATTCCTAGGAGACCCCAAACCCTAAATCCTAAGAAAACCTAACCCTAAAGCCTAAGAAACCTATATCCTAAAAGACCCTAAACCCTAAGAAATCCTAAACCCTAAACCCTAAGAAACCCAAAGAAACACTAAACACTTAGAAACCCTAAAAAAAACTCTAAAAAAACCTTTTAAAACCCTAAACCTAAAAATTCCAAAAACTCATAAGCCTTAAACCCTAAAAAATCCTCAAAACCCTAAAAAGCCCTAAACCCTAAATCCTAAACTCTAAACCATAGGATTGGAGGTAAGGTTTTATGTCCCCCTCCTTGTATTTTTGAAGTTTCTTTTAATGTTAAGGCCTGGGGGTGTTGCTAAGCCCCCTCCCCCCCTCCCCGCCAGGGTCGTTCAAATAAAACAAAAACCTAAGAAACTCTAAACCCTAACCCTAAACCCCAAAAACCCATAAAACCCCAAAACCTAAAAACCTAAACTCTAAATGCTAAGAAACCCTAAACCCCAAGACACCTCAAAAGCTTAAACCTGAAAAACCTAAACCCAAAGACACTCTAAACCCTAAAATGCCTCAAAACTATTAAAACCCCTAAACCTAAATCCTAAACCTTAAAAAATCAAAAACCCTAAACCCTAAACTCTAACCCCTAAGAAACCCTAAGTGGTAAACTATAAACCATAAGAAACTCTAAACCCTAAATCTTAAGAAATCCTAAACCCCAAAAAACCCTAATAAATATTTTAAAGAAACCTATACAAAAAAATCACTAATAAAAACCCTTAAACTAAATAACCCTAAACCTAAAACAATAAGCCTTAAACCATAACCCCTAAAAAAAACCCCAAGAAAACCATAAACCCTTAACCCTAAAAACCCTAAACCCCAAACCTTAAACCTTAAACCTAAAAAACCTTCAAAACCCTAAACTTAAAACACCCGAAGCCCAAAACCCTAAACTTTATAAAACTTTAAGTCCTAAACCCTAAGCCCTAAGAAACACTAAACCTTAAAAATTTCAAATCCTAAACACTAAACCCTAAAAACCCTAAATTCTAAACCGTAAGGAATTTAAACCCTAAATCCAAAGAAACCCTAAAGTTTAAGAAACCCTAAACCCGAAAAATCCTAAAAACCCTAAAAAATCATTAAAAATCCTAAACCTAAAAAACCAAAAAAAAACCCTAAAAACCTTTAAAACCATAAACCTAAAAAACTATATAAAAAAAAATAAATAAATAAAAAAAACCATACCCTAATCCCTAACAAACTCTTAATAAACCCTAAAACCTAAATCCTTCAAACCCCTAAGAAACTCTAAACCTTAAATGGTAAACCCTAAGAAATCCTAAGCCCTAAACCCTAAGAAATCATAAGGAATCCTAAGCCTTTAGAAATCTGAAACCCTAAGAAATCTAAACCCTCAACTCAAAGAAACCCTATACCCTAAAAAACTCAAAAAAACCTTAAAAAAAACCTAAACCTAAAAAATCCTAAGAACCAAAAAACTCCTTGAAAATAAAAAACCCTAAACCTAACACACCCTAGCCCTAAACCCTAAAAAACCCTAAAAACACTTAAAACCCAAAAAAGGCTAAGTGCCTAAACTCTAAGAAACCTTAAGAAATCCCAAACCCTATTCCCTAAGAAGCCCTAAACCCAAATAAACATTATGAAACCCTAAATCAGAAAAAACAACTTAGAAGCCCTAAACGCTAAAAAACTCTAAGAAATCCTAAACCCTAAGAAACCCTAAACCCTTGAACCCCAAACCTTAAAAACCCTAAAAAAAACCTAAAAAACATTGAAAAACACTAAACATAAAAAACCCTATGCCCTAAACCCTGAAAAACCATTAAAAACCCGACACTCTAAACTATAAGCCCTAAGAAACCCTAAACCCTAAACATTAAACCCTAAGAAACCCTAATAACCAAAAAAAAAAAAAACTTAAACCATTAATAACCCTAAACCCAAAAAACCGTAAGTGCAAAGTCCTAAACCCTAAAAACCTTAAGACACCCAAGATCATAAACCTTAAATCAAAAGAAACCCCAAACCCTAATCCCTTGGAAACCCTAAACACTAAATCCTAAGAAACCCTAACCCTAAAGCCTAGGAAATCCTAAACCCTAAAAATACTAAACACTAAGAAACCACAAACCCTAAACTTTAAAAAGACCCTAAACCTAAAAATAATTAAAAATCCTAAACCTAAAAAACCCAAAAAACCCTATGCCCTAAATACTAAAAACTAAACCCTTAACCATAAAACCTAAGAAATCCTAAGAAACCCGAAGCCCTAAACCCTAAGAAACCATGAGAAATCCTAAACCCAAAGAAACCATGAGAAATCCTAAACCCAAAGAAACCCTAAACCCTAGACACTAAAAACCCCTAGAACATTATTAAAATCATAAACGTAAAAAACACTAAAAATCTTTACAACCCTAAACCTAAAAAACCTAAAAAAACCCTATGGTCTAAATATTAAACCTTAAAAACCCTATACCCTAAGAAACCCTAAACCCTAAGAAACTCTAAACCCTAAAACTCCCTTAACCCTAAAAAATCATAAACCCTAAAACACCCTTAACCCTAAAAAACCTTTAAAATCCTAAACCTAAAAAATCCTAAAAACATTTAGAACATTCAACATTAAAAACCTTAGCCTAAAACCCTAATCCTTTAAAAAAAACCTAAAAAATTGTTAACCCAGAACCCTAAGAAACCCAAAACACTAAATGCTAAGAAACCCTAAATCCTAAAAACCCTTAAAAACCCTTTAAAACAAACCCAAAAAACCTTTAAAAAACCAAGGCACTAAAAAACCCTAAGCCCTAAACCATAAAAAAATTTTAACCCTAAACCCTAAAATACCCTAAATCCTAAGAAACCGTAAGCCCTAAGAAGCCCTTAAAAACCCTTAACCCTAAGCCCTAATAAACGTTAAAACCCTAAGAAACCCCAAGCCCTAAAAAACCTTAAAATCCCAAAACCTAAAGAAACTCTTAAAACCGATTAAAACCCTAAACCTGAAAATCGCTAAAAACCTAAGCCTTAAACCCTAAAAATCCTCAAAACCCTAAATCCTAAACCTTAAACAACCCTAAACCCTAATAAATTCCGAACCCAAATAAAATCTAAAGCCTTAAAAACTCTAAAAAAACCCTAAAAACCATAAACTCTAAATTCTAAGAAATTCTAAACCTTAAGACACCCCAAACCTTAAACCCAAAAAACCCTAATCTCAAAAAGTATTAAAAATCCTAAACCCTAAGAAAGCCTAAACTCTAAACCCTAGGAAACCCAAACAAACCCTAAACCCTTAGAAACTCAAAAAAAAAAAAAAAACTGTAAAAACCCTTTAAAAACCCTAAACCTAAAAAACCCTAAGCATTAAACCCTAAAAAAATCCACAAACCCCTCAATCCTATGCCCTAGAAAACCCTAAATCATAAACCCTAAACTCTAAACCGTAAGAAACTCTAAACCCTAAACCCTAAACTCTAAATCCTAAGAAACCTAAACCCTAAACTCAAAGAAACCCTATACGCTAAAAAACTCTAAAAACCTTAAAAAACCTAAACCTAAAAAATCCTAAAACCCAAAAAAAATAAAATAAAAATAAAAACCTGAAAAATAAAAAGCCCTTAACCTAAAAAATCCTTTAAAAAAAACCCTAGCCCTAAATCCTAAAAAACCCTAAAACACTTAAAATCCTAACCCCTAATTCCTAAGGAACCCTAAACCCTAAAAAACATTGTGAAACCCTGAATCCTAAGAAACTCTAAGAAACCTTAAACCCTCAAGCGTAAAAAAAAATCTAACATGCCCTAAACCCTAAAAAACTTTAAGAAATCCAATCCTAAACCCTAAAAAAAACCCAAACCTTAAAAACCCTAAAAAACCTTTAAAAAAAAAAAAAAAAAAAAACCCTAAGCCTAAAAAACCTTAAGCCCACAACCCTAAACCTCAAAAAACCTTTCAAAACCCTAAAATCTAAACTCTAAGCCCTAAGAAATCCTAAACCCTAAACCCTAAACCTTAAATCATAAGAAACCCTAAAAACCCTTAAAAAACCGAAAATCTCAAACATCCTAACCCCAAAACCCTAAACCCTATAAAACCCTCAATCCTAAATCCTAAACCCTAAGAAGCACTACGTCCTAAACCCTAAACCTTAAGAAACCCGAAACCCTAAAAATCCTAAATCCTAAACCCTAAAAATACCCTAAATCCTAAATACTAAGGAATCTAAACTTAAGAAACCTTAAAAAACCCTGAACCCGAAAAAACCCTAAAAAATCTTTAAAAACCCTGAACCTAAAAAACAAAGAAAAAAAACCCTAAAACCCTAAGCCATAATCCCTACAAACTCTTAATAAACCCTAAACCCTAAATCCTATAAACCCTAAGTAACTCTAAACCCTAAACCATAAACCCTAAGAAATCCTAAGCCCTAAACCCTAAGAAACCATAAGGAATCCTAAACCTTTAGAAATCTGAAACCCTAAAAAACCTAAACCCTAAACTCAAAGAAACCCTATACTCCAAAAAAACTCTGAAAACCTTACAAAAACCTAAACCTAAAATATCCCAAAACTACAAAAGATAAAACCTTGAAAAATAAAAAAACCTAAACCTAAAACCCCCTTAAAAACACTAGCCCTAAACCTTAAAAACCCTAAGCCCTAAAAATCCTAGAAACCTAAAACTTAGTTCCTAAGAAACCCTAAACCCTAAAAAACCCTAATAGACATTATGAAACCCTGAGAAAATTTAAGAAACCCTAAGCCCTAAAGCGTAAAAAATCTAAGAGGCCCTTAATCCTAAAAAGACTCTAAGAAATCCTACACCGTAAGAAACCCTAAACCCTAAAAAAATCCTATAACCCCAAACTTTAAAACCCTAAAAAATACCTAAAAACATAAAAAACACTAAGCCTAAAAAAGCTTAAGCCCTTAAAACTTAACCCTAAAAAACCTTTAGAAACCCTATACACTAAACTATAAGCTTAAGAAACCATAAACCCTAAGAAACCCTACCTCCCCCCCCCCCCCAAAAAAAACCCTTAAACCATTAATAACCCTAAACCTAGAAAACCTAATTGAATAGTCCTAAACCCTAAAAACCTTAAGAAACCAACGATCATAAACCCTAATTCCTAGGAGACCCCAAACCCTAAATCCTAAGAAAACCTAACCCTAAAGCCTAAGAAACCTATATCCTAAAAGACCCTAAACCCTAAGAAATCCTAAACCCTAAACCCTAAGAAACCCAAAGAAACACTAAACACTTAGAAACCCTAAAAAAAACTCTAAAAAAACCTTTTAAAACCCTAAACCTAAAAATTCCAAAAACTCATAAGCCTTAAACCCTAAAAAATCCTCAAAACCCTAAAAAGCCCTAAACCCTAAATCCTAAACTCTAAACCATAGGATTGGAGGTAAGGTTTTATGTCCCCCTCCTTGTATTTTTGAAGTTTCTTTTAATGTTAAGGCCTGGGGGTGTTGCTAAGCCCCCTCCCCCCCTCCCCCCAGGGTCGTTCAAATAAAACAAAAACCTAAGAAACTCTAAACCCTAACCCTAAACCCCAAAAACCCATAAAACCCCAAAACCTAAAAACCCTAAACTCTAAATGCTAAGAAACCCTAAACCCCAAGACACCTCAAAAGCTTAAACCCGAAAAACCTAAACCCAAAGACACTCTAAACCCTAAAATGCCTCAAAACTATTAAAACCCCTAAACCTAAATCCTAAACCTTAAAAAATCAAAAACCCTAAACCCTAAACTCTAACCCCTAAGAAACCCTAAGTGGTAAACTATAAACCATAAGAAACTCTAAACCCTAAATCTTAAGAAATCCTAAACCCCAAAAAACCCTAATAAATATTTTAAAGAAACCTATACAAAAAAATCACTAATAAAAACCCTTAAACTAAATAACCCTAAACCTAAAACAATAAGCCTTAAACCATAACCCCTAAAAAAAAACCCCAAGAAAACCATAAACCCTTAACCCTAAAAACCCTAAACCCCAAACCTTAAACCTTAAACCTAAAAAACCTTCAAAACCCTAAACTTAAAACACCCGAAGCCCAAAACCCTAAACTTTATAAAACTTTAAGTCCTAAACCCTAAGCCCTAAGAAACACTAAACCTTAAAAATTTCAAATCCTAAACACTAAACCCTAAAAACCCTAAATTCTAAACCGTAAGGAATTTAAACCCTAAATCCAAAGAAACCCTAAAGTTTAAGAAACCCTAAACCCAAAAAATCCTAAAAACCCTAAAAAATCTTTAAAAATCGTAAACCTAAAAAACCAAAAAAAAAAAAAAACCCTAAAAACCTTTAAAACCATAAACCTAAAAAACTATAATAAATAAATAAATGAATAAATAAAAAAAACCCATACCCTAATCCCTAATAAACTCTTAATAAACCCTAAAACCTAAATCCTTCAAACCCCTAAGAAACTCTAAACCTTAAATGGTAAACCCTAAGAAATCCTAAGCCCTAAACCCGAAGAAATCATAAGGAATCCTAAGCCTTTAGAAATCTGAAACCCTAAGAAATCTAAACCCTCAACTCAAAGAAACCCTATACCCTAAAAAATTCAAAAAAAACCTTAAAAAAAACCTAAACCTAAAAAATCCTAAGAACCAAAAAACTCCTTGAAAATAAAAAACCCTAAACCTAATACACCCTAGCCCTAAACCCTAAAAAACCCTAAAAACACTTAAAACCCAAAAAAGGCTAAGTCCCTAAACTCTAAGAAACCTTAAGAAATCCCAAACCCTATTCCCTAAGAAGCCCTAAACCCAAAGAAACATTATGAAACCCTAAATCATAAAAACAACTTAGAAGCCCTAAACGCTAAAAAACTCTAAGAAATCCTAAACCCTAAGAAACCCTAAATCCTTAAACTCCAAACCTTAAAAACCCTAAAAAAAACCTAAAAAACATTGAAAAACACTAAACATAAAAAACCCTATGCCCTAAACCCTGAAAAACCATTAAAAACCCGACACTCTAAACTATAAGCCCTAAGAAACCCTAAACCCTAAACATTAAACCCTAAGAAACCATAATAACCAAAAAAAAAAAAAACTTAAACCATTAATAACCCTAAACCCAAACAACCGTAAGTTCAAAGTCCTAAACCCTAAAAACCTTAAGACACCCAAGATCATAAACCTTAAATCAAAAGAAACCCCAAACCCTAATCCCTTGGAAACCCTAAACACTAAATCCTAAGAAACCCTAACCCTAAAGCCTAGGAAATCCTAAACCCTAAAAATACTAAACACTAAGAAACCATAAACCCTAAACTCTAAAAAAACCCTAAACCTAAAAATAATTAAAAAACCTAAACCTAAAAAACCCAAAAAACCCTATGCCCTAAATACTAAAAACTAAACCCTTAACCATAAAACCTAAGAAATCCTAAGAAACCCGAAGCCCTAAACCCTAAGAAACCATGAGAAATCCTAAACCCAAAGAAACCCTAAACCCTAGACACTAAAAACCCCTAGAACATTATTAAAATCATAAACGTAAAAAACACTAAAAATCTTTACAACCCTAAACCTAAAAAACCTAAAAAAACCCTATGGTCTAAATATTAAACCTTAAAAACCCTATACCCTAAGAAACCCTAAACCCTAAGAAACTCTAAACCCTAAAACTCCCTTAACCCTAAAAAATCATAAACCCTAAAACACCCTTAACCCTAAAAAACCTTTAAAATCCTAAACCTAAAAAATCCTAAAAACATTTAGAACATTCAACATTAAAAACCTTAGCCTAAAACCCTAATCCTTTAAAAAAAAACCTAAAAAATTGTTAACCCAAAACCCTAAGAAACCCAAAACACTAAATGCTAAGAAACCCTAAATCCTAAAAACCCTTAAAAACCCTTTAAAACAAACCCAAAAAACCTTTAAAAAACCAAGGCACTAAAAAACCCTAAGCCCTAAACCATAAAAAAATTTTAACCCTAAACCCTAAAATACCCTAAATCCTAAGAAACCTTAAGCCCTAAGAAGCCCTTAAAAAACCCTTAACCCTAAGCCCTAATAAACGTTAAAACCCTAAGAAACCCCAAGCCCTAAAAAACCTTAAAACCCCTAAACCTAAAGAAACTCTTAAAAACGTTTAAAAACCCTAAACCTGAAAATCGCTAAAAACCTAAGCCTTAAACCCTAAAAATCCTCAAAACCCTAAATCCTAAACCTTAAACAACCCTAAACCCTAATAAATTCCGAACCCAAATAAAATCTAAAGCCTTAAAAACTCTAAAAAAACCCTAAAAACCATAAACTCTAAATTCTAAGAAATTCTAAACCTTAAGACACCCCAAACCTTAAACCCAAAAAACCCTAATCTCAAAAAGTATTAAAAATCCTAAACCCTAAGAAAGCCTAAACTCTAAACCCTAGGAAACCCAAACAAACCCTAAACCCTTAGAAACTCAAAAAAAAAAAAAAAACTCTAAAAACCCTTTAAAAACCCTAAACCTAAAAAACCCTAAGCATTAAACCCTAAAAAAATCCATAAACCCCTCAATCCTATGCCCTAGAAAACCCTAAATCATAAACCGTAAACTCTAAACCGTAAGAAACTCTAAACCCTAAACCCTAAACCCTAAACTCTAAATCCTAAGAAACCTAAACCCTAAACTCAAAGAAACCCTATACGCTAAAAAACTCTAAAAACCTTAAAAAACCTAAACCTAAAAGATCCTAAAACCCGAAAAAAAAAAAAACTGAAAAATAAAAAGCCCTTAACCTAAAAAATCCTTTAAAAAAAACCCTAGCCCTAAATCCTAAAAAACCCTAAAACACTTAAAATCCTAACCCCTAATTCCTAAGGAACCCTAAACCCTAAAAAACATTGTGAAACCCTGAATCCTAAGAAACTCTAAGAAACCTTAAACCCTCAAGCGTAAAAAAAAAATCTAACATGCCCTAAACCCTAAAAAACTTTAAGAAATCCAATCCTAAACCCTAAAAAAAACCCAAACCTTAAAAACCCTAAAAAACCTTTAAAAAAAAAAAGAAAAAAAAAACCCTAAGCCTAAAAAACCTTAAGCCCACAACCCTAAACCTCAAAAAACCTTTCAAAACCCTAAAATCTAAACTCTAAGCCCTAAGAAATCCTAAACCCTAAACCCTAAACCTTAAATCGTAAGAAACCCTAAAAACCCTTAAAAAACCCAAAATCTCAAACACCCTAACTCCAAAACCCTAAACCCTATAAAACCCTCAATCCTAAACCCTAAACCCTAAGAAGCACTACGTCCTAAACCCTAAACCTTAAGAAACCCTAAAAATCCTAAATCCTAAACCCTAAAAAAACCCTAAATCCTAAATACTAAGGAATCTAAACTTAAGAAACCTTAAAAAACCCTGAACCCGAAAAAACCCTAAAAAATCTTTAAAAACCCTGAACCTAAAAAACAAAAAAGAAATAAAAAACCTAAAAACCCTAAGCCATAATCCCTACAAACTCTTAATAAACCCTAAACCCTAAATCCTATAAACCCTAAGTAACTCTAAACCCTAAACCATAAACCCTAAGAAATCCTAAGCCCCAAACCCTAAGAAACCATAAGGAATCCTAAACCTTTTGAAATCTGAAACCCTAAAAAACCTAAACCCTAAACTCAAAGAAACCCTATACTCCAAAAAAACTCTGAAAAACTGACAAAAACCTAAACCTAAAAAATCCCAAAACTACAAAAGATAAAACCTTGAAAAATAAAAAAACCTAAACCTAAAAACCCCTTAAAAACACTAGCCCTAAACCTTAAAAACCCTAAGCCCTAAAAATCCTAGAAACCTAAAACTTAGTTCCTAAGAAACCCTAAACCCTAAAAAACCCTAATAAACATTATGAAACCCTGAGAAAATTTAAGAAACCCTAAGCCCTAAAGCGTAAAAAATCTAAGAGGCCCTTAATCCTAAAAAGACTCTAAGAAATCCTACACCGTAAGAAACCCTAAACCCTAAAAAAATCCTATAACCCCAAACTTTAAAACCCTAAAAAATACCTAAAAACATAAAAAACACTAAGCCTAAAAAAGCTTAAGCCCTTAAAACTTAACCCTAAAAAACCTTTAGAAACCCTATACACTAAACTATAAGCTTAAGAAACCATAAACCCTAAGAAACCCTACCTCCCCCCCCCCCCAAAAAAAAAAAAAAACCCTTAAACCATTAATAACCCTAAACCTAGAAAACCTAATTGAATAGTCCTAAACCCTAAAAACCTTAAGAAACCAACGATCATAAACCCTAAATCCTAATAAACCCCAAACCCTAATTCCTAGGAGACCCCAAACCCTAAATCCTAAGAAAACCTAACCCTAAAGCCTAAGAAACCTATATCCTAAAAGACCCTAAACCCTAAGAAATCCTAAACCCTAAACCCTAAGAAACCCAAAGAAACACTAAACACTTAGAAACCCTAAAAAAAACTCTAAAAAAACCTTTTAAAACCCTAAACCTAAAAATTCCAAAAACTCATAAGCCTTAAACCCTAAAAAATCCTCAAAACCCTAAAAAGCCCTAAACCCTAAATCCTAAACTCTAAACCATAGGATTGGAGGTAAGGTTTTATGTCCCCCTCCTTGTATTTTTGAAGTTTCTTTTAATGTTAAGGCCTAGGGGTGTTGCTAAGCCCCCCCCCCCCCCAGGGTCGTTCAAATAAAACAAAAACCTAAGAAACTCTAAACCCTAACCCTAAACCCCAAAAACCCATAAAACCCCAAAACCTAAAAACCCTAAACTCTAAATGCTAAGAAACCCTAAACCCCAAGACACCTCAAAAGCTTAAACCCGAAAAACCTAAACCCAAAGACACTCTAAACCCTAAAATGCCTCAAAACTATTAAAACCCCTAAACCTAAATCCTAAACCTTAAAAAATCAAAAACCCTAAACTCTAACCCCTAAGAAACCCTAAGTGGTAAACTATAAACCATAAGAAACTCTAAACCCTAAATCTTAAGAAATCCTAAACCCTAAAAAACCCTAATAAATATTTTAAAGAAACCTATACAAAAAAATCACTAATAAAAACCCTTAAACTAAATAACCCTAAACCTAAAACAATAAGCCTTAAACCATAACCCATAAAAAAAAAAACCCAAGAAAACCATAAACCCTTAACCCTAAAAACCCTAAACCCCAAACCTTAAACCTTAAACCTAAAAAACCTTCAAAACCCTAAACTTAAAACACCCGAAGCCCAAAACCCTAAACTTTATAAAACTTTAAGTCCTAAACCCTAAGCCCTAAGAAACACTAAACCTTAAAAATTTCAAATCCTAAACACTAAACCCTAAAAACCCTAAATTCTAAACCGTAAGGAATTTAAACCCTAAATCCAAAGAAACCCTAAAGTTTAAGAAACCCTAAACCCGAAAAATCCTAAAAACCCTAAAAAATCTTTAAAAATCGTAAACCTAAAAAACAAAAAAAAAAAACCCTAAAAACCTTTAAAACCATAAACCTAAAAAACTATAAAAAAATAAATAAATAATTAAATAAAAAAAAAAACCCATACCCTAATCCCTAATAAACTCTTAATAAACCCTAAAACCTAAATCCTTCAAACCCCTAAGAAACTCTAAACCTTAAATGGTAAACCCTAAGAAATCCTAAGCCCTAAACCCTAAGAAATCATAAGGAATCCTAAGCCTTTAGAAATCTGAAACCTTAAGAAATCTAAACCCTCAACTCAAAGAAACCCTATACCCTAAAAAACTCAAAAAAAACCTTAAAAAAAACCTAAACCTAAAAAATCCTAAGAACCAAAAAACTCCTTGAAAATAAAAAACCCTAAACCTAACACACCCTAGCCCTAAACCCTAAAAAACCCTAAAAACACTTAAAACCCAAAAAAGGCTAAGTCCCTAAACTCTAAGAAACCTTAAGAAATCCCAAACCCTATTCCCTAAGAAGCCCTAAACCCAAATAAACATTATGAAACCCTAAATCATAAAAACAACTTAGAAGCCCTAAATGCTAAAAAACTCTAAGAAATCCTAAACCCTAAGAAACCCTAAACCCTTAAACCCCAAACCTTAAAAACCCTAAAAAACATTGAAAAACACTGAACATAAAAAACCCTATGCCCTAAACCCTGAAAAACCATTAAAAACCCGACACTCTAAACTATAAGCCCTAAGAAACCCTAAACCCTAAGAAACCCTAATAACCACAAAAAAAAAAAAGCTTAAATCATTAATAACCCTAAACCCAAAAAACCGTAAGTGCAAAGTCCTAAACCCTAAAAACCTTAAGACACCCAAGATCATAAACCTTAAATCAAAAGAAACCCCAAACCCTAATCCCTTGGAAACCCTAAACACTAAATCCTAAGAAACCCTAACCCTAAAGCCTAGGAAATCCTAAACCCTAAAAATACTAAACACTAAGAAACCATAAACCCTAAACTCTAAAAAAACCCTAAACCTAAAAATAATTATAAATCCTAAACCCAAAAAACCCTATGCCCTAAATACTAAAAACTAAACCCTTAACCATAAAACCTAAGAAATCCTAAGAAACCCGAAGCCCTAAACCCTAAGAAACCATGAGAAATCCTAAACCCAAAGAAACCCTAAACCCTAGACACTGAAAACCCCTAGAACATTATTAAAATCAGAAACGTAAAAACCACTAAAAATCTTTAGAACCCTAAACCTAAATAACCTAAAAAAACCCTATGGTCTAAATATTAAACCTTAAAAACCCTATACCCTAAGAAACCCTAAACCCTAAGAAACTCTAAACCCTAAAACTCCCTTAACCCTAAAAAATCATAAACCCTAAAACACTCTTAACCCTAAAAAAACCTTTAAAATCCTAAACCTAAAAAATCCTAAAAACATTTAGAACAGTCAACATTAAAAACCTTAGCCTAAAACCCTAATCCTTTAAAAAAAAACCTAAAAAATTGTTAACCCAGAACCCTAAGAAACCCAAAACACTAAATGCTAAGAAACCCTAAATCCTAAAAACCCTTTAAAACAAACCCAAAAAACCTTTAAAAAACCAAGGCACTAAAAAACCCTAAGCCCTAAACCATAAAAAAATTTTAACCCTAAACCCTAAAATACCCTAAATCCTAAGAAACCGTAAGCCCTAAGAAGCCCTTAAAAACCCTTAACCCTAAGCCCTAATAAACGTTAAAACCCTAAGAAACCCCAAGCCCTAAAAAACCTTAAAACCCCTAAACCTAAAGAAACTCTTAAAAACGTTTAAAAACCCTAAACCTGAAAATCGCTAAAAACCTAAGCCTTAAACCCTAAAAATCCTCAAAACCCTAAATCCTAAACCTTAAACAACCCTAAACCCTAATAAATTCCGAACCCAAATAAAATCTAAAGCCTTAAAAACTCTAAAAAAACCCTAAAAACCATAAACTCTAAATTCTAAGAAATTCTAAACCTTAAGACACCCCAAACCTTAAACCCAAAAAACCCTAATCTCAAAAAGTATTAAAAATCCTAAACCCTAAGAAAGCCTAAACTCTAAACCCTAGGAAACCCAAACAAACCCTAAACCCTTAGAAACTCAAAAAATAAAATAAAATAAATAAATAAAAAAATAAAAAAACTCTAAAAACCCTTTAAAAACCCTAAACCTAAAAAACCCTAAGCATTAAACCCTAAAAAAATCCACAAACCCCTCAATCCTATGCCCTAGAAAACCCTAAATCATAAACCCTAAACTCTAAACCGTAAGAAACTCTAAACCCTAAACCCTAAACTCTAAATCCTAAGAAACCTAAACCCTAAACTCAAAGAAACCCTATACGCTAAAAAACTCTAAAAACCTTAAAAAACCTAAACCTAAAAAATCCTAAAACCCGAAAAAAAAAAAAAAAAAAACCTGAAAAATAAAAAGCCCTTAACCTAAAAAATCCTTTAAAAAAAACCCTAGCCCTAAATCCTAAAAAACCCTAAAACACTTAAAATCCTAACCCCTAATTCCTAAGGAACCCTAAACCCTTAAAAACATTGTGAAACCCTGAATCCTAAGAAACTCTAAGAAACCTTAAACCCTCAAGCGTAAAAAAAAATCTAACATGCCCTAAACCCTAAAAAAACTTTAAGAAATCCAATCCTAAACCCTAAAAAAAACCCAAACCTTAAAAACCCTAAAAAACCTTCAAAAAAAAAAAACCCTAAGCCTAAAAAACCTTAAGCCCACAACCCTAAACCTCAAAAAACCTTTCAAAACCCTAAAATCTAAACTCTAAGCCCTAAGAAATCCTAAACCCTAAACCCTAAACCTTAAATCGTAAGAAACCCTAAAAACCCTTAAAAAACCCAAAATCTCAAACACCCTAACTCCAAAACCCTAAACCCTATAAAACCCTCAATCCTAAACCCTAAACCCTAAGAAGCACTACGTCCTAAACCCTAAACCTTAAGAAACCCTAAAAATCCTAAATCCTAAACCCTAAAAAAACCCTAAATCCTAAATACTAAGGAATCTAAACTTAAGAAACCTTAAAAAACCCTGAACCCGAAAAAACCCTAAAAAATCTTTAAAAACCCTGAACCTAAAAAAAAAAAAAAAAAAAAAACCTAAAAACCCTAAGCCATAATCCCTACAAACTCTTAATAAACCCTAAACCCTAAATCCTAGAAACCCTAAGTAACTCTAAACCCTAAACCATAAACCCTAAGAAATCCTAAGCCCTAAACCCTAAGAAACCATAAGGAATCCTAAACCTTTAGAAATCTGAAACCCTAAAAAACCTAAACCCTAAACTCAAAGAAACCCTATACTCCAAAAAAACTCTGAAAAACTTACAAAAACCTAAACCTAAAAAATCCCAAAACTACAAAAGATAAAACCTTGAAAAATAAAAAAACCTAAACCTAAAAACCCCTTAAAAACACTAGCCCTAAACCTTAAAAACCCTAAGCCCTAAAAATCCTAGAAACCTAAAACTTAGTTCCTAAGAAACCCTAAACCCTAAAAAACCCTAATAAACATTATGAAACCCTGAGAAAATTTAAGAAACCCTAAGCCCTAAAGCGTAAAAAATCTAAGAGGCCCTTAATCCTAAAAAGACTCTAAGAAATCCTACACCGTAAGAAACCCTAAACCCTAAAAAAATCCTATAACCCCAAACTTTAAAACCCTAAAAAATACCTAAAAACATAAAAAACACTAAGCCTAAAAAAGCTTAAGCCCTTAAAACTTAACCCTAAAAAACCTTTAGAAACCCTATACACTAAACTATAAGCTTAAGAAACCATAAACCCTAAGAAACCCTACCTCCCCCCTCCCCCCAAAAAAAAAAAAACCCTTAAACCATTAATAACCCTAAACCTAGAAAACCTAATTGAATAGTCCTAAACCCTAAAAACCTTAAGAAACCAACGATCATAAACCCTAAATCCTAATAAACCCCAAACCCTAATTCCTAGGAGACCCCAAACCCTAAATCCTAAGAAAACCTAACCCTAAAGCCTAAGAAACCTATATCCTAAAAGACCCTAAACCCTAAGAAATCCTAAACCCTAAACCCTAAGAAACCCAAAGAAACACTAAACACTTAGAAACCCTAAAAAAAACTCTAAAAAAACCTTTTAAAACCCTAAACCTAAAAATTCCAAAAACTCATAAGCCTTAAACCCTAAAAAATCCTCAAAACCCTAAAAAGCCCTAAACCCTAAATCCTAAACTCTAAACCATAGGATTGGAGGTAAGGTTTTATGTCCCCCTCCTTGTATTTTTGAAGTTTCTTTTAATGTTAAGGCCTGGGGGTGTTGCTAAGCCCCCTCCCCCCCAGGGTCGTTCAAATAAAACAAAAACCTAAGAAACTCTAAACCCTAACCCTAAACCCCAAAAACCCATAAAACCCCAAAACCTAAAAACCCTAAACTCTAAATGCTAAGAAACCCTAAACCCCAAGACACCTCAAAAGCTTAAACCCGAAAAACCTAAACCCAAAGACACTCTAAACCCTAAAATGCCTCAAAACTATTAAAACCCCTAAACCTAAATCCTAAACCTTAAAAAATCAAAAACCCTAAACCCTAAACTCTAACCCCTAAGAAACCCTAAGTGGTAAACTATAAACCATAAGAAACTCTAAACCCTAAATCTTAAGAAATCCTAAACCCCAAAAAAAACCTAATAAATATTTTAAAGAAACCTATACAAAAAAATCACTAATAAAAACCCTTAAACTAAATAACCCTAAACCTAAAACAATAAGCCTTAAACCATAACCCCTAAAAAAAAACCCCAAGAAAACCATAAACCCTTAACCCTAAAAACCCTAAACCCCAAACCTTAAACCTTAAACCTAAAAAACCTTCAAAACCCTAAACTTAAAACACCCGAAGCCCAAAACCCTAAACTTTATAAAACTTTAAGTCCTAAACCCTAAGCCCTAAGAAACACTAAACCTTAAAAATTTCAAATCCTAAACACTAAACCCTAAAAACCCTAAATTCTAAACCGTAAGGAATTTAAACCCTAAATCCAAAGAAACCCTAAAGTTTAAGAAACCCTAAACCCGAAAAATCCTAAAAACCCTAAAAAATCTTTAAAAATCCTAAACCTAAAAAACCAAAAAAAAAAAACCCTAAAAACCTTTAAAACCATAAACCTAAAAAACTATAAAAAAAAAAAAAAATTTAAAAAAAAACCCATACCCTAATCCCTAATAAACTCTTAATAAACCCTAAAACCTAAATCCTTCAAACCCCTAAGAAACTCTAAACCTTAAATGGTAAACCCTAAGAAATCCTAAGCCCTAAACCCTAAGAAATCATAAGGAATCCTAAGCCTTTAGAAATCTGAAACCCTAAGAAATCTAAACCCTCAACTCAAAGAAACCCTATACCCTAAAAAACTCAAAAAAACCTTAAAAAAAACCTAAACCTAAAAAATCCTAAGAACCAAAAAACTCCTTGAAAATAAAAAACCCTAAACCTAATACACCCTAGCCCTAAACCCTAAAAAACCCTAAAAACACTTAAAACCCAAAAAAGGCTAAGTCCCTAAACTCTAAGAAACCTTAAGAAATCCCAAACCCTATTCCCTAAGAAGCCCTAAACCCAAAGAAACATTATGAAACCCTAAATCATAAAAACAACTTAGAAGCCCTAAACGCTAAAAAACTCTAAGAAATCCTAAACCCTAAGAAACCCTAAATCCTTAAACTCCAAACCTTAAAAACCCTAAAAAAAACCTAAAAAACATTGAAAAACACTGAACATAAAAAACCCTATGCCCTAAACCCTGAAAACCCATTAAAAACCCGACACTCTAAACTATAAGCCCTAAGAAACCCTAAACCCTAAGAAACCCTAATAACCACAAAAAAAAAAAAAAAAAGCTTAAATCATTAATAACCCTAAACCCAAAAAACCGTAAGTGCAAAGTCCTAAACCCTAAAAACCTTAAGACACCCAAGATCATAAACCTTAAATCAAAAGAAACCCCAAACCCTAATCCCTTGGAAACCCTAAACACTAAATCCTAAGAAACCCTAACCCTAAAGCCTAGGAAATCCTAAACCCTAAAAATACTAAACACTAAGAAACCATAAACCCTAAACTCTAAAAAAACCCTAAACCTAAAAATAATTATAAATCCTAAACCCAAAAAACCCTATGCCCTAAATACTAAAAACTAAACCCTTAACCATAAAACCTAAGAAATCCTAAGAAACCCGAAACCCTAAACCCTAAGAAACCATGAGAAATCCTAAACCCAAAGAAACCCTAAACCCTAGACACTAAAAACCCCTAGAACATTATTAAAATCATAAACGTAAAAAACACTAAAAATCTTTACAACCCTAAACCTAAAAAACCTAAAAAAAACCCTATGGTCTAAATATTAAACCTTAAAAACCCTATACCCTAAGAAACCCTAAACCCTAAGAAACTCTAAACCCTAAAACTCCTTTAACCCTAAAAAATCATAAACCCTAAAACACCCTTAACCCTAAAAAACCTTTAAAATCCTAAACCTAAAAAATCCTAAAAACATTTAGAACATTCAACATTAAAAACCTTAGCCTAAAACCCTAATCCTTTAAAAAAAAACCTAAAAAATTGTTAACCCAAAACCCTAAGAAACCCAAAACACTAAATGCTAAGAAACCCTAAATCCTAAAAACCCTTTAAAACAAACCCAAAAAACCTTTAAAAAACCAAGGCACTAAAAAACCCTAAGCCCTAAACCATAAAAAAATTTTAACCCTAAACCCTAAAATACCCTAAATCCTAAGAAACCTTAAGCCCTAAGAAGCCCTTAAAAAACCCTTAACCCTAAGCCCTAATAAACGTTAAAACCCTAAGAAACCCCAAGCCCTAAAAAACCTTAAAATCCCAAAACCTAAAGAAACTCTTAAAAACGTTTAAAAACCCTAAACCTGAAAATCGCTAAAAACCTAAGCCTTAAACCCTAAAAATCCTCAAAACCCTAAATCCTAAACCTTAAACAACCCTAAACCCTAATAAATTCCGAACCCAAATAAAATCTAAAGCCTTAAAAACTCTAAAAAACCCTAAAAACCATAAACTCTAAATTCTAAGAAATTCTAAACCTTAAGACACCCCAAACCTTAAACCCAAAAAACCCTAATCTCAAAAAGTATTAAAAATCCTAAACCCTAAGAAAGCATAAACTCTAAACCCTAAGAAACCCAAACAAACCCTAAACCCTTAAAAACCCTAAACCTAAAAAACCCTAAGCATTAAACCCTAAAAAAATCCATAAACCCCTCAATCCTATGCCCTAGTAAACCCTAAATCATAAACCCTAAACTCTAAACCGTAAGAAACTCTAAACCCTAAACTCTAAATCCTAAGAAACCTAAACCCTAAACTCAAAGAAACCCTATACGCTAAAAAACTCTAAAAACCTTAAAAAACCTAAACCTAAAAAATCCTAAAACCCAAAAAAAAAAAAAAAAAACCTAAAAAATCCTTTAAAAAAAACCCTAGCCCTAAATCCTAAAAATCCCTAAAACACTTAAAATCCTAACCCCTAATTCCTAAGGAACCCTAAACCCTAAAAAACATTGTGAAACCCAGAATCCTAAGAAACTCTAAGAAACCTTAAACCCTCAAGCGTAAAAAAAAAAATCTAAAATGCCCTAAACCCTAAAAAACTTTAAGAAATCCAATCCTAAACCCTAAAAAAAACCCAAACCTTAAAAACCCTAAAAAACCTTTAAAAAAAAAAAAACCCTAAGCCTAAAAAACCTTAAGCCCACAACCCTAAACCTAAAAAAACCTTTCAAAACCCTAAAATCTAAACTCTAAGCCCTAAGAAATCCTAAACCCTAAACCCTAAACCTTAAATCATAAGAAACCCTAAAAACCCTTAAAAAACCGAAAATCTCAAACACCCTAACCCCAAAACCCTAAACCCTATAAAACCCTCAATCCTAAATCCTAAACCCTAAGAAGCACTACGTCCTAAACCCTAAACCTTAAGAAACCCGAAACCCTAAAAATCCTAAATCCTAAACCCTAAAAATACCCTAAATCCTAAATACTAAGGAATCTAAACTTAAGAAACCTTAAAAAACCCTGAACCCGAAAAAACCCTAAAAAATCTTTAAAAACCCTGAACCTAAAAAACAAAGAAAAAAACCCTAAAACCCTAAGCCATAATCCCTACAAACTCTTAATAAACCCTAAACCCTAAATCCTATAAACCCTAAGTAACTCTAAACCCTAAACCATAAACCCTAAGAAATCCTAAGCCCTAAACCCTAAGAAACCATAAGGAATCCTAAACCTTTAGAAATCTGAAACCCTAAAAAACCTAAACCCTAAACTCAAAGAAACCCTATACTCCAAAAAAACTCTGAAAACCTTACAAAAACCTAAACCTAAAAAATCCCAAAACTACAAAAGATAAAACCTTGAAAAATAAAAAAACCTAAACCTAAAAACCCCTTAAAAACACTAGCCCTAAACCTTAAAAACCCTAAGCCCTAAAAATCCTAGAAACCTAAAACTTAGTTCCTAAGAAACCCTAAACCCTAAAAAACCCTAATAAACATTATGAAACCCTGAGAAAATTTAAGAAACCCTAAGCCCTAAAGCGTAAAAAATCTAAGAGGCCCTTAATCCTAAAAAGACTCTAAGAAATCCTACACCGTAAGAAACCCTAAACCCTAAAAAAATCCTATAACCCCAAACTTTAAAACCCTAAAAAATACCTAAAAACATAAAAAACACTAAGCCTAAAAAAGCTTAAGCCCTTAAAACTTAACCCTAAAAAACCTTTAGAAACCCTATACACTAAACTATAAGCTTAAGAAACCATAAACCCTAAGAAACCCTACCTCCCCACTCCCCCCCAAAAAAAAAAAAAAACCCCTTAAACCATTAATAACCCTAAACCTAGAAAACCTAATTGAATAGTCCTAAACCCTAAAAACCTTAAGAAACCAACGATCATAAACCCTAAATCCTAATAAACCCCAAACCCTAATTCCTAGGAGACCCCAAACCCTAAATCCTAAGAAAACCTAACCCTAAAGCCTAAGAAACCTATATCCTAAAAGACCCTAAACCCTAAGAAATCCTAAACCCTAAACCCTAAGAAACCAAAAGAAACACTAAACACTTAGAAACCCTAAAAAAAAACTCTAAAAAAACGGTTTAAACCCCTAAACCTAAAAATTCCAAAAACTCATAAGCCTTAAACCCTAAAAAATCCTCAAAACCCTAAAAAGCCCTAAACCCTAAATCCTAAACTCTAAACCATAGGATTGGAGGTAAGGTTTTATGTCCCCCTCCTTGTATTTTTGAAGTTTCTTTTAATGTTAAGGCCTAGGGGTGTTGCTAATCCCCCTCCCCCCTCCCCCCCAGGGTCGTTCAAATAAAACAAAAACCTAAGAAACTCTAAACCCTAACCCTAAACCCCAAAAACCCATAAAACCCCAAAACCTAAAAACCCTAAACTCTAAATGCTAAGAAACCCTAAACCCCAAGACACCTCAAAAGCTTAAACCCGAAAAACCTAAACCCAAAGACACTCTAAACCCTAAAATGCCTCAAAACTATTAAAACCCCTAAACCTAAATCCTAAACTCTAACCCCTAAGAAACCCTAAGTGGTAAACTATAAACCATAAGAAACTCTAAACCCTAAATCTTAAGAAATCCTAAACCCCAAAAAAACCTAATAAATATTTTAAAGAAACCTATACAAAAAAATCACTAATAAAAACCCTTAAACTAAATAACCCTAAACCTAAAACAATAAGCCTTAAACCATAACCCCTAAAAAAAAACCCCAAGAAAACCATAAACCCTTAACCCTAAAAACCCTAAACCCCAAACCTTAAACCTTAAACCTAAAAAACCTTCAAAACCCTAAACTTAAAACACCCGAAGCCCAAAACCCTAAACTTTATAAAACTTTAATTCCTAAACCCTAAGCCCTAAGAAACACTAAACCTTAAAAATTTCAAATCCTAAACACTAAACCCTAAAAACCCTAAATTCTAAATGGTAAGGAATTTAAACCCTAAATCCAAAGAAACCCTAAAGTTTAAGAAACCCTAAACCTGAAAAATACTAAAAACCCTAAAAAACCTTTAAAAATCCTAAACCAAAAAAAAAAAAAAAACAAACAAAAAACCTTAAAAACCTTTAAAACCATAAACCTAAAAGAAAAAAAAAAAAAGAAACCTATACCCTAATCCCTAATAAACTCTTAATAAACCCTAAAACCTAAATCCTTCAAACCCCTAAGAAACTCTAAACCTTAAATGGTAAACCCTAATAAATCCTAAGCCCTAAACCCTAAGAAATCATAAGGAATCCTAAGCCTTTAGAAATCTGAAACCCTAAGAAATCTAAACCCTCAACTCATACCCTAAAAAACTCAAAAAAACCTTAAAAAAAACCTAAACCTAAAAAATCCTAAGAACCAAAAAACTCCTTGAAAATAAAAAACCCTAAACCTAACACACCCTAGCCCTAAACCCTAAAAAACCCTAAAAACACTTAAAACCCAAAAAAGGCTAAGTCCCTAAACTCTAAGAAACCTTAAGAAATCCCAAAACCTATTCCCTAAGAAGCCCTAAACCCAAATAAACATTATGAAACCCTAAATCATAAAAACAACTTAGAAGCCCTAAACGCTAAAAAACTCTAAGAAATCCTAAACCCTAAGAAACCCTAAACCCTTAAACCTCAAAGCTTAAAATCCCTAAAAAAAACCTAAAAAACATTGAAAAACACTAAACATAAAAAAATCCTATGCCCTAAACCCTGAAAAACCATTAAAAACCCGACACTCTAAACTATAAGCCCTAAGAAACCCTAAACCCTAAACATTAAACCCTAAGAAACCATAATAACCAAAAAAAAAAAAACTTAAACCATTAATAACCCTAAACCCAAACAACCGTAAGTTCAAAGTCCTAAACCCTAAAAACCTTAAGACACCCAAGATCATAAACCTTAAATCAAAAGAAACCCCAAACCCTAATCCCTTGGAAACCCTAAACACTAAATACTAAGAAACCCTAACCCTAAAGCCTAGGAAATCCTAAACCCTAAAAATACTAAACACTAAGAAACCATAAACCCTAAACTCTAAAAAAACCCTAAACCTAAAAATAATTAAAAAACCTAAACCTAAAAAACCCAAAAAACCCTATGCCCTAAATACTAAAAACTAAACCCTCAACCATAAAACCTAAGAAATCCTAAGAAACCCGAAACCCTAAACCCTAAGAAACCATGAGAAATCCTAAACCCAAAGAAACCCTAAACCCTAGACACTAAAAACCCCTAGAACATTATTAAAATCATAAACGTAAAAAACACTAAAAATCTTTACAACCCTAAACCTAAAAAACCCTATGGTCTAAATATTAAACCTTAAAAACCCTATACCCTAAGAAACCCTAAACCCTAAGAAACTCTAAACCCTAAAACTCCCTTAACCCTAAAAAATCATAAACCCTAAAATGCCCTTAACCCTAAAAAACCTTTAAAATCCTAAACCTAAAAAATCCTAAAAACATTTAGAACATTCAACATTAAAAACCTTAGCCTAAAACCCTAATCCTTTAAAAAAAAACCTAAAAAATTGTTAACCCAAAACCCTAAGAAACCCAAAACACTAAATGCTAAGAAACCCTAAATCCTAAAAACCCTTTAAAACAAACCCAAAAAACCTTTAAAAAACCAAGGCACTAAAAAACCCTAAGCCCTAAACCATAAAATTTTTTTAACCCTAAACCCTAAAATACCCTAAATCCTAAGAAACCTTAAGCCCTAAGAAGCCCTTAAAAAACCCTTAACCCTAAGCCCTAATAAACGTTAAAACCCTAAGAAACCCCATGCCCTAAAAAACCTTAAAACCCCTAAACCTAAAGAAACTCTTAAAAACGTTTAAAAACCCTAAACCTGAAAATCGCTAAAAACCTAAGCCTTAAACCCTAAAAATCCTCAAAACCCTAAATCCTAAACCTTAAACAACCCTAAACCCTAATAAATTCCGAACCCAAATAAAATCTAAAGCCTTAAAAACTCTAAAAAACCCTAAAAACCATAAACTCTAAATTCTAAGAAATTCTAAACCTTAAGACACCCCAAACCTTAAACCCAAAAATCCCTAATCTCAAAAAGTATTAAAAATCCTAAACCCTAAGAAAGCCTAAACTCTAAACCCTAGGAAACCCAAACAAACCCTAAACCCTTAAAAACCCTAAACCTAAAAAACCCTAAGCATTAAACCCTAAAAAAATCCATAAACCCCTCAATCCTATGCCCTAGAAAACCCTAAATCATAAACCCTAAACTCTAAACCGTAAGAAACTCTAAACCCTAAACCCTAACAAATCCAAAACCCTAAACCTTAAAAACCCAAAACCTAAAAAACCCTAAACCTAAACTCTAAATCCTAAGAAACCTAAACCCTAAACTCAAAGAAACCCTATACGCTAAAAAACTCTAAAAACCTTAAAAAACCTAAACCTAAAAAATCCTAAAACCCCAAATAAAAAAAAAACTGAAAAATAAAAAGCCCTTAACCTAAAAAATCCTTTAAAAAAAACCCTAGCCCTAAATCCTAAAAAACCCTAAAACACTTACAATCCTAACCCCTAATTCCTAAGGAACCCTAAACCCTAAAAAACATTGTGAAACCCTGAATCCTAAGAAACTCTAAGAAACCTTAAACCCTCAAGCGTAAAAAAAAATCTAGCATGCCCTAAACCCTAAAAAACTTTAAGAAATCCAATCCTAAACCCTAAAAAAAACCCAAACCTTAAAAACCCTAAAAAACCTTTAAAAAAAAAAAAAAAACCCGAAGCCTAAAAAACCTTAAGCCCACAACCCTAAAACTTTCAAAACCCTAAAATCTAAACTCTAAGCCCTAAGAAATCCTAAACCCTAAACCCTAAACCTTAAAATACCCTAAATTCTTAAATACCCTAAATCCTAAGAAGCCTTAAGCCCTAAGAAGCCCTTAAAAAACCCTTAACCCTAAGCCCTAATAAACGTTAAAACCCTAAGAAACCCCATGCCCTAAAAAACCTTAAAACCCCTAAACCTAAAGAAACTCTTAAAAACGTTTAAAAACCCTAAACCTGAAAATCGCTAAAAACCTAAGCCTTAAACCCTAAAAATCCTAGAAACCCTAAATCCTGAACCTTAAACAACCCTAAACCCTAATAAATTCCAAACCCAAATAAAATCTAAAGCCTTAAAAACTCTAAAAAACCCTAAAAACCATAAACTCTAAATTCTAAGAAATTCTAAACCTTAAGACACCCCAAACCTTAAACCCAAAAATCCCTAATCTCAAAAAGTATTAAAAATACTAAACCCTAAGAAAGCCTAAACTCTAAACCCTAGGAAACCCAAACAAACCCTAAACCCTTAGAAACTCCAAAAAAAAAAAAATCTAAAAACCCTTTAAAAACCCTAAACCTAAAAAACCCTAAGCATTAAACCCTAAAAAAATCCACAAACCCCTCAATCCTATGCCCTAGAAAAACCCTAAATCATAAACCCTAAACTCTAAACCGTAAGAAACTCTAAACCCTAAACCCTAACAAATCCAAAACCCTAAACCTTAAAAACCCAAAACCTAAAAAACCCTAAACCTAAACTCTAAATCCTAAGAAACCTAAACCCTAAACTCAAAGAAACCCTATACACTAAAAAACTCTAAAAACCTTAAAAAACCTAAACCTAAAAAATCCTAAAACCCAAAAAGAAAAAAAACCTGAAAAATAAAAAGCCCTTAACCTAAAAAATCCTTTAAAAAAAACCCTAGCCCTAAATCCTAAAAAACCCTAAAACACTTACAATCCTAACCCCTAATTCCTAAGGAACCCTAAACCCTAAAAAACATTGTGAAACCCTGAATCCTAAGAAACTCTAAGAAACCTTAAACCCTCAAGCGTAAAAAAATATCTAACATGCCCTAAACCCTAAAAAACTTTAAGAAATCCAATCCTAAACCCTAAAAAAAACCCAAACCTTAAAAACCCTAAAAAGCCTTTAAAAAAAAAAGAAAAAAAAAACCCTAAGCCTAAAAAACCTTAAGCCCACAACCCTAAACCTCAAAAAACCTTTCAAAACCCTAAAATCTAAACTCTAAGCCCTAAGAAATCCTAAACCCTAAACCCTAAACCTTAAATCGTAAGAAACCCTAAAAACCCTTAAAAAACCCAAAATCTCAAACACCCTAACCCCAAAACCCTAAACCCTATAAAACCCTCAATCCTAAACCCTAAACCCTAAGAAGCACTACGTCCTAAACCCTAAACCTTAAGAAACCCGAAACCCTAAAAATCCTAAATCCTAAACCCTAAAAAAACCCTAAATCCTAAATACCAAGGAATCTAAACTTAAGAAACCTTAAAAAACCCTGAACCCGAAAAAACCCTAAAAAATCTTTAAAAACCCTGAACCTAAAAAACAAAAAAAAAAAACCCTAAAAACCCTAAGCCATAATTCCTACAAACTCTTAATAAACCCTAAACCCTAAATCCTAGAAACCCTAAGTAACTCTAAACCCTAAACCATAAACCCTAAGAAACCATAAGGAATCCTAAACCTCTAGAAATCTGAAACCCTAAAAAACTTAAACCCTAAACTCAAAGAAACCCTATACTCCAAAAAAACTCTGAAAACCTTACAAAAACCTAAACCTAAAAAATCCCAAAACTACAAAAGATAAAACCTTGAAAAATAAAAAAACCTAAACCTAAAAACCCCTTAAAAACACTAGCCCTATACCTTAAAAACCCTAAGCCCTAAAAATCCTAGAAACCTAAAACTTAGTTCCTAAGAAACCCTAAACCCTAATAAACATTATGAAACCCTGAGAAAATTTAAGAAACCCTAAGCCCTAAAGCGTAAAAAATCTAAGAGGCCCTTAATCCTAAAAAGACTCTAAGAAATCCTACACCGTAAGAAACCCTAAACCCTAAAAAAATCCTATAACCCCAAACTTTAAAACCCTAAAAAATACCTAAAAACATAAAAAACACTAAGCCTAAAAAAGCTTAAGCCCTTAAAACTTAACCCTAAAAAACCTTTAGAAACCCTATACACTAAACTATAAGCTTAAGAAACCATAAACCCTAAGAAACCCTACCTCCCCCCCCCCCCACAAAAAAAAACCCTTAAACCATTAATAACCCTAAACCTAGAAAACCTAATCGAATAGTCCTAAACCCTAAAAACCTTAAGAAACCAAAGATCATAAACCCTAAATCCTAATAAACCCCAAACCCTAATTCCTAGGAAACCCCAAACCCTAAATCCTAAGAAACCCTAACCCTAAAGCCTAAGAAACCTATATCCTAAAAGACCCTAAACCCTAAGAAATCCTAAACCCTAAACCCTAAGAAACCCAAAGAAACACTAAACACTTAGAAACCCTAAAAAAAACTCTAAGAAAAATTTTAAAACCCTAAACCTAAAAATTCCAAAAACTCGTAAGCCTTAAACCCTAAAAAATCCTCAAAACCCTAAAAAGCCCTAAACCCTAAATCCTAAACTCTAAACCATAGGATTGGAGGTAAGGTTTTATGTCCCCCTCCTTGTATTTTTGAAGTTTCTTTTAATGTTAAGGCCTGGGGGTGTTGCTAAGCCCCCTCCCCCCAGGGTCGTTCAAATAAAACAAAAACCTAAGAAACTCTAAACCCTAACCCTAAACCCCAAAAACCCATAAAACCCCAAAACCTAAAAACCTAAACTCTAAATTCTAAGAAACCCTAAACCCCAAGACACCTCAAAAGCTTAAACCCGAAAAACCTAAACCCAAAGACACTCTAAACCCTAAAATGCCTCAAAACTATTAAAACCCCTAAACCTAAATCCTAAACCTTAAAAAATCAAAAACCCTAAACTCTAACCCCTAAGAAACCCTAAGTGTAAACTATAAACCATAAGAAACTCTAAACCCTAAATCTTAAGAAATCCTAAACCCTAAAAAACCCTAATAAATATTTTAAAGAAACCTATACAAAAAATCACTAATAAAAACCCTTAAACTAAATAACCCTAAACCTAAAACAATAAGCCTTAAACCATAACCACTAAAAAAAACACCCCAAGAAAACCATAAACCCTTAACCATAAAAACCCTAAATCCCAAACCTTAAACCTTAAACCTAAAAAACCTTCAAAACCCTAAACTTAAAACACCCGAAGCCCAAAACCCTAAAATTTATAAAACTGTACGTCCTAAACCCTAAGCCCTAAGAAACACTAAACCTTAAAAATTTCAAATCCTATACACTAAATCCTAAAAAGCCTAAATTCTAAACCGCAAGGAATTTAAACCCTAAATCCAAAGAAACCCTAAAATTTAAGAAACCCTAAACCCGAAAAATCCTAAAAACCCTAAAAAATCTTTAAAAATCCTAAACCTAAAAAACCAAAAAAAAAAAAAAAAACCTAAAAACCTTTAAAACCATAAACCTAAAAAACTATAAAAAAAAATTAAATTAAAAAAAAAAAAAAAAACCCATACCCTAATCCCTAATAAACTCTTAATAAACCCTAAAACCTAAATCCTTCAAACCCCTAAGAAACTCTAAACCTTAAATGGTAAACCCTAAGAAATCCTAAGCCCTAAACCCTAAGAAATCATAAGGAATCCTAAGCCTTTAGAAATCTGAAACCCTAAGAAATCTAAACCCTCAACTCAAAGAAACCCTATACCCTAAAAAACTCAAAAAAACCTAAACCTAAAAAATCCTAAGAACCAAAAAACTCCTTGAAAATAAAAAACCCTAAACCTAACACACCCTAGCCCTAAACCCTAAAAAACCCTAAAAACACTTAAAACCCAAAAAAGGCTAAGTCCCTAAACTCTAAGAAACCTTAAGAAATCCCAAACCCTATTCCCTAAGAAGCCCTAAACCCAAAGAAACATTATGAAACCCTAAATCATAAAAACAACTTAGAAGCCCTAAACGCTAAAAAACTCTAAGAAATCCTAAACCCTAAGAAACCCTAAACCCTTAAACCCCAAACCTTAAAAACCCTAAAAAAAAACCTAAAAAACATTGAAAAACACTAAACATAAAAAACCCTATGCCCTAAACCCTAAAAAACCATTAAAAACCCGACACTCTAAACTATAAGCCCAAAGAAACCCTAAACCCTAAACATTAAACCCTAAGAAACCCTAATAACCAAAAAAAAAAACTTAAATCATTAATAACCCTAAACCCAAAAAACCGTAAGTGCAAAGTCCTAAACCCTAAAAACCTTAAGACACCCAAGATCATAAACCTAAAATCAAAAGAAACCCCAAACCCTAATCCCTCGGAAACCCTAAACATTAAATCATAAGAAACCCTAACCCTAAAGCCTAGGAAATCCTAAACCCTAAAAATACTAAACACTAAGAAACCATAAACCCTAAACTCTAAAAAAACCCTAAACCTAAAAATAATTAAAAATCCTAAACCTAAAAAACCCAAATAACCCTATGCCCTAAATACTAAAAACTAAACCCTTAACCATAAAACCTAAGAAATCCTAAGAAACCCGAAGCCCTAAACCCTAAGAAACCATGAGAAATCCTAAACCCAAAGAAACCCTAAACCCTAGACACTAGAAACCCCTAAAACATTATTAAAATCATAAACGTAAAAAACACTAAAAATATTTACAACCCTAAACCTAAAAATCCCTAAAAAAACCCTATGGTCTAAATATTAAACCTTAAAAACCCTATACCCTAAGAAACCCTAAACCCTAAGAAACTCTAAACCCTAAAACTCCCTTAACCCTAAAAAATCATAAACCCTAAAACACCCTTAACCCTAAAAAACCTTTAAAATCCTAAACCTAAAAAATCCTAAAAACATTTAGAACATTCAACATTAAAAACCTTAGCCTAAAACCCTAATCCTTTAAAAAAAAACCTAAAAAATTGTTAACCCAAAACCCTAAGAAACCCAAAACACTAAATGCTAAGAAACCCTAAATCCTAAAAACCCTTTAAAACAAACCCAAAAAACCTTTAAAAAACCAAGGTACTAAAAAACCCTAAGCCCTAAACCATAAATTTTTTTTAACCCTAAACCCTAAAATACCCTAAATCCTAAGAAACCTTAAGCCCTAAGAAGCCCTTAAAAAACCCTTAACCCTAAGCCCTAATAAACGTTAAAACCCTAAGAAACCCCAAGCCCTAAAAAACCTTAAAATGCCTAAACCTAAAGAAACTCTTAAAAACGTTTAAAAACCCTAAACCTGAAAATCGCTAAAAACCTAAGCCTTAAACCCTAAAAATCCCCAAAACCCTAAATCCTAAACCTTAAACAACCATAAACCCTAATAAATTCCGAACCCAAATAAAATCTAAAGCCTTAAAGACTCTAAAAAAACCCTAAAAACCATAAACTCTAAATTCTAAGAAATTCTAAACCTTAAGAGACCCCGAACCTTAAACCCAAAAAACCCTAATCTCAAAAAGTATTAAAAATGCTAGAGCCTAAGAAAGCCTAAACTCTAAACCCTAAGAAACCCAAACAAACCCTAAACCTTTAGAAACTTAAAAAAATAAAAAAAGAAAACTCTAAAAACCCTTTAAAAACCCTAAACCTAAAAAACCCTAAGCATTAAACCCTAAAAAAATCCACAAAACCCTCAATCCTATGCCCTAGAAAACCCTAAATCATAAACCCTAAACTCTAAACCGTAAGAAACTCTAAACCCTAAACCCTAACAAATCCAAAACCCTAAACCTTAAAAACCCAAAACCTAAAAAACCCTAAACCTAAACTCTAAATCCTAAGAAACCTAAACCCTAAACTCAAAGAAACCCTATACGCTAAAAAACTCTAAAAACCTTAAAAAACCTAAACCTAAAAAATCCTAAAACCCGGAAAAAAAAAAATAAACCTGAAAAATAAAAAGCCCTTAACCTAAAAAATCCTTTAAAAAAAACCCTAGCCCTAAATCCTAAAAAACCCTAAAACACATAAAATCCTAACCCCTGATTCCTAAGGAACCCTAAACCCGAAAAACCATTCTGAAACCCTGAATCCTAAGAAACTCTAAGAAACCTTAAACCCTCAAGCGAAAAAAAAAAATCTAACATGCCCTAAACCCTAAAAAACTTTAAGAAATCCAATCCTAAACCCTAAAAAAAACCCAAACCTTAAAAACCCTAAAAAACCTTAAAAAAAAAAAAAAAACCCTAAAATCTAAACTCTAAGCCCTAAGAAATCCTAAACCCTAAACCCTAAACCTTAAATCGTAAGAAACCCTAAAAACCCTTAAAAAACCCAAAATCTCAAACACCCTAACCCCAAAACCCTAAACCCTATAAAACCCTCAATCCTAAACCCTAAACCCTAAGAAGCACTACGTCCTAAACCCTAAACCTTAAGAAACCCGAAACCCTAAAAATCCTAAATCCTAAATACTAAGGAATCTAAACTTAAGAAACCTTAAAAAACCCTGAACCCGAAAAAACCCTAAAAAATCTTTAAAAACCCTGAACCTAAAAAACAAAGAAAAAAAACCCTAAGCCATAATCCCTACAAACTCTTAATAAACCCTAAACCCTAAATCCTAGAAACCCTAAGTAACTCTAAACCCTAAACCATAAACCCTAAGAAATCCTAAGCCCTAAACCCTAAGAAACCATAAGGAATCCTAAACCTTTAGAAATCTGAAACCCTAAAAAAACTAAACCCTAAACTCAAAGAAACCTTATACTCCAAAAAAACTCTGAAAACCTTACAAAAACCTAAACCTCAAAATCCCAAAACTACAAAAAGATAAAACCTTGAAAAATAAAAAAACCTAAACCTAAAAACCCATTAAAAACACTAGCCCTAAACCTTAAAAACCCTAAGCCCTAAAAATCCTAGAAACCTAAAACTTAGTTCCTAAGAAACCCTAAACCCTAAAAAACCCTAATAAACATTATGAAACCCTGAGAAAATTTAAGAAACCCTAAGCCCTAAAGCGTAAAAAATCTAAGAGGCCCTTAATCCTAAAAAGACTCTAAGAAATCCTACACCGTAAGAAACCCTAAACCCTAAAAAAATCCTATAACCCCAAACTTTAAAACCCTAAAAAATACCTAAAAACATAAAAAACACTAAGCCTAAAAAAGCTTAAGCCCTTAAAACTTAACCCTAAAAAACCTTTAGAAACCCTATACACTAAACTATAAGCTTAAGAAACCATAAACCCTAAGAAACCCTACATCCCCCCCCCCAAAAAAAAAAAAAAACAAAACCCTTAAACCATTAATAACCCTAAACCTAGAAAACCTAATTGAATAGTCCTAAACCCTAAAAACCTTAAGAAACCAACGATCATAAACCCTAAATCCTAATAAACCCCAAACCCTAATTCCTAGGAGAACCCAAACCATAAATCCTAAGAAAACCTAACCCTAAAGCCTAAGAAACCTATATCCTAAAAGACCCTAAACCCTAAGAAATCCTAAACCCTAAACCCTAAGAAACCCAAAGAAACACTAAACACTTAGAAACCCTAAAAAAACTCTAAAAAAACCTTTCAAAACCCTAAACCTAAAAATTCCTAAAACTCATAAGCCTTAAACCCTAAAAAATCCTCTAAACCCTAAAAAGCCCTAAACCATAAATCCTAAACTCTAAACCATAGGATTGGAGGTAAGGTTTTATGTCCCCCTCCTTGTATTTTTGAAGTTTCTTTTAATGTTAAGGCCTGGGGGTGTTGCTAAGCCCCCTCCCCCCAGGGTCGTTCAAATAAAACAAAAACCTAAGAAACTCTAAACCCTAACCCTAAACCCCAAAAACCCATAAAACCCCAAAACCTAAAAACCCTAAACTCTAAATGCTAAGAAACCCTAAACCCCAAGACACCTCAAAAGCTTAAACCCGAAAAACCTAAACCCAAAGACACTCTAAACCCTAAAATGCCTCAAAACTATTAAAACCCCTAAACCTAAATCCTAAACCTTAAAAAATCAAAAACCCTAAACCCTAAACTCTAACCCCTAAGAAACCCTAAGTGGTAAACTATAAACCATAAGAAACTCTAAACCCTAAATCTTAAGAAATCCTAAACCCCAAAAAAACCTAATAAATATTTTAAAGAAACCTATACAAAAAAATCACTAATAAAAACCCTTAAACTAAATAACCCTAAACCTAAAACAATAAGCCTTAAACCATAACCCCTAAAAAAAAACCCCAAGAAAACCATAAACCCTTAACCCTAAAAACCCTACACCCCAAACCTTAAACCTTAAACGTAAAAAACCTTCAAAACCCTAAACTTAAAACACATGAAGCCCAAAACCCTAAACTTTATAAAACTTTAATTCCTAAACCCTAAGCCCTAAGAAACACTAAACCTTAAAAATTTCAAATCCTAAACACTAAACCCTAAAAACCCTAAATTCTAAACGGTAAGGAATTTAAACCCTAAATCCAAAGAAACCCTAAAGTTTAAGAAACCCTAAACCCGAAAAATACTAAAAACCCTAAAAAATATTTAAAAATCCTAAACCTAAAAACCAAAAAAAAAAAAAACGTTAAAAACCTTTAAAACCATAAACCTAAAAAACTATAAAACAAAAATAAAAAAAAATAATAAAAAAAAAACCTATACCCTAATCCCTAATAAACTCTTAATAAACCCTAAAACCTAAATCCTTCAAACCCCTAAGAAACTCTAAACCTTAAATGGTAAACCCTAAGAAATCCTAAGCCCTAAACCCTAAGAAATCATAAGGAATCCTAAGCCTTTAGAAATCTGAAACCTTAAGAAATCTAAACCCTCAACTCAAAGAAACCCTATACCCTAAAAAACTCAAAAAAACCTTAAAAAAAAACTAAACCTAAAAAATCCTAAGAACCAAAAAACTCCTTGAAAATAAAAAACCCTAAACCTAACACACCCTAGAACTAAACCCTAAAAAACCCTAAAAACACTTAAAACCCAAAAAAGGCTAAGTCCCAAAACTCTAAGAAACCATAAGAAATCCCAAACCCTATTCCCTAAGAACCCCTAAACCCAAATAAACATTATGAAACCCTAAATCATAAAAACAACTTAGAAGCCCTAAACGTTAAAAAACTCTAAGAAATCCTAAACCCTAAGAAACCCTAAATCATAAACCCTAAACTCTAAACCGTAAGAAACTCTAAACCCTAAACCCTAACAAATCCAAAACCCTAAACCTTAAAAACCTAAAACCTAAACTCTAAATCCTAAGAAACCTAAACCCTAAACTCAAAGAAACCCTATACGCTAAAAAACTCTAAAAACCTTAAAAAACCTAAACCTAAAAAATCCTAAAACCCGAAAAAAAAAAACATGAAAAATAAAAAGCCCTTAACCTAAAAAATCCTTTAAAAAAAACCCTAGCCCTAAATCCTAAAAAACCCTAAAACACTTAAAATCCTAACCCCTAATTCCTAAGGAACCCTAAACCCTAAAAACCATTGTGAAACCCTGAATCCTAAGAAACTCTAAGAAACCTTAAACGCTCAACCGAAAAAAAAAATCTAACATGCCCTAAACCCTAAAAAACTTTAAGAAATACAATCCTAAACCATAAAAAAAACCCAAACCTTAAAAACCCTAAAAAACCTTAAAAAAAAAAAAAAAAAGACCCTAAGCCTAAAAAACCTTAAACGCACAACCCTAAACCTCAAAAAACCTTTCAAAACCCTAAACCCTATAAAACCCTCAATCCTAAACCCTAAACCCTAAGAAGCACTACGTCCTAAACCCTAAACCTTAAGAAACCCGAAACCCTAAAAATCCTAAATCCTAAACCCTAAAAAAACTCTAAATCCTAAATACTAAGGAATCTAAACTTAAGAAACCCGAAAAAACCCTGAACCCGAAAAAACCCTAAAAAATCTTTAAAAACCCTGAACCTAAAAAACAAAAAAAAAAACCCTAAGCCATAATCCCTACAAACTCTTAATAAACCCTAAACCCTAAATCCTAGAAACCCTAAGTAACTCTAAACCCTAAACCATAAACCCTAAGAAATCCTAAGCCCTAAACCCTAAGAAACCATAAGGAATCCTAAACCTTTAGAAATCTGAAACCCTAAAAAACCTAAACCCTAAACTCAAAGAAACCCTATACTCCAAAAAAACTCTGAAAACCTTACAAAAACCTAAACCTAAAAAATCCCAAAACTACAAAAGATAAAACCTTGAAAAATAAAAAAACCTAAACCTAAAAACCCCTTAAAAACACTAGCCCTAAACCTTAAAAACCCTAAGCCCTAAAAATCCTAGAAACCTAAAACTTAGTTCCTAAGAAACCCTAAACCCTAAAAACCCTAATAAACATTATGAAACCCAGAGAAAATTTAAGAAACCCTAAGCCCTAAAGAGTAAAAAATCTAAGAGGCCCTTAATCCTAAAAAGACTCTAAGAAATCATACACCGTAAGAAACCCTAAACCCTAAAAAAATCCTATAACCCCAAACTTTAAAACCCTAAAAAATACCTAAAAACATAAAAAACACTAAGCCTAAAAAAGCTTAAGCCCTTAAAACTTAACCCTAAAAAACCTTTAGAAACCCTATACACTAAACTATAAGCTTAAGAAACCATAAACCCTAAGAAGCCCTTAAACCATTAATAACCCTAAACCTAGAAAACCTAATCGAATAGTCCTAAACCCTAAAAACCTTAAGAAACCAAAGATCATAAACCCTAAATCCTAATAAACCCCAAACCCTAATTCCTAGGAAACCCCAAACCCTAAATCCTAAGAAACCCTAACCCTAAAGCCTAAGAAACCTATATCCTAAAAGACCCTAAACCCTAAGAAATCCTAAACCCTAAACCCTAAGAAACCCAAAGAAACACTAAACACTTAGAAACCCTAAAAAAACTCTAAAAAAACCTTTTAAAACCCTAAACCTAAAAATTCCTAAAACTCATAAGCCTTAAACCCTAAAAAGCCCTAAACCCTAAATCCTAAACTCTAAACCATAGGATTGTAGGTAAGGTTTTATGTCCCCCTCCTTGTATTTTTGAAGTTTCTTTTAATGTTAAGGCCTGGGGGTGTTGCTGGGGGGGGTCCCCCCCTCCCCCTCCAGGGTCGTTCAAATAAAACAAAAACCTAAGAAACTCTAAACCCTAACCCTAAACCCCAAAAACCCATAAAACCCCAAAACCTAAAAACCCTAAACTCTAAATGCTAAGAAACCCTAAACCCCAAGACACCTCAAAAGCTTAAACCCGAAAAACCTAAACCCAAAGACACTCTAAACCCTAAAATGCCTCAAAACTATTAAAACCCCTAAACCTAAATCCTAAACCTTAAAAAATCAAAAACCCTAAACTCTAACCCCTAAGAAACCCTAAGTGTAAACTATAAACCATAAGAAACTCTAAACCCTAAATCTTAAGAAATCCTAAACCCTAAAAAACCCTAATAAATATTTTAAAGAAACCTATACAAAAAAATCACTAATAAAAACCCTTAAACTAAATAACCCTAAACCTAAAACAATAAGCCTTAAACCATAACCCATAAAAAAAAAAACCCAAGAAAACCATAAACCCTTAACCCTAAAAACCCTAAACCCCAAACCTTAAACCTTAAACCTAAAAAACCTTCAAAACCCTAAACTTAAAACACCCGAAGCCCAAAACCCTAAACTTTATAAAACTTTAAGTCCTAAACCCTAAGCCCTAAGAAACACTAAACCTTAAAAATTTCAAATCCTAAACACTAAACCCTAAAAACCCTAAATTCTAAACGGTAAGGAATTTAAACCCTAAATCCAAAGAAACCCTAAAGTTTAAGAAACCCTAAACTCGAAAAATACTAAAAAAACCCTAAAAAATCTTTAAAAATCCTAAACCTAAAAACCAAAAAAAAAAAAAAAAAAACACTAAAAACCTTACGACACCCAAGATCATAAACCTTAAATCAAAAGAAACCCCAAACCCTAATCCCTTGGAAACCCTAAACACTAAATCCTAAGAAACCCTAACCCTAAAGCCTAGGAAATCCTAAACCCTAAAAATACTAAACACTAAGAAACCATAAACCCTAAACTCTAAAAAAACCCTAAACCTAAAAATAATTAAAAATCCTAAACCTAAAAAACCCAAAAAACCCTATGCCCTAAATACTAAAAACTAAACCCTTAACCATAAAACCTAAGAAATCCTAAGAAACCCGAAGCCCTAAACCCTAAGAAACCATGAGAAATCCTAAACCCAAAGAAACCCTAAACCCTAGACACTAAAAACCCCTAGAACATTATTAAAATCATAAACGTAAAAAACACTAAAAATCTTTACAACCCTAAACCTAAAAATCCCTAAAAAAACCCTATGGTCTAAATATTAAACCTTAAAAACCCTATACCCTAAGAAACCCTAAACCCTAAGAAACTCTAAACCCTAAAACTCCCTTAACCCTAAAAAATCATAAACCCTAAAACACCCTTAACCCTAAAAAACCTTTAAAATCCTAAACCTAAAAAATCCTAAAAACATTTAGAACATTCAACATTAAAAACCTTAGCCTAAAACCCTAATCCTTTAAAAAAAAACCTAAAAAATTGTTAACCCAAAACCCTAAGAAACCCAAAACACTAAATGCTAAGAAACCCTAAATCCTAAAAACCCTTTAAAACAAACCCAAAAAACCTTCAAAAAACCAAGGCACTAAAAAACCCTAAGCCCTAAACCATAAAAAAAATTTAACCCTAAACCCTAATATACCCTAAATCCTAAGAAACCTTAAGCCCTCAGAAGCCCTTCAAAAACCCTTAACCCTAAGCCCTAATAAACGTTAAAACCCTAAGAAACCCCATGCCCTAAAAAACCTTAAAACCCCTAAACCTAAAGAAACTCTTAAAACCGATTAAAACCCCTAAACCTAAAATCGCTATAAAACATAAGCCTTAAACCCTAAAAATCCTCAAAACCCTAAATCCTAAACCTTAAACAACCCTAAACCCTAATAAATTCCGAACCCAAATAAAATCTAAAGCCTTAAAAACTCTAAAAAAACCCTAAAAACCATAAACTCTAAATTCTAAGAAATTCTAAACCTTAAGACACCCCAAACCTTAAACCCAAAAAACCCTAATCTCAAAAAGTATTAAAAATCCTAAACCCTAAGAAAGCCTAAACTCTAAACCCAAAGAAACCCAAAGAAACCCTAAACCCTTAGAAACTCAAAAAAAAAAAAAAAAACTCTAAAAACCCTTTAAAAACCCTAAACCTAAAAAACCCTAAGCATTAAAGCCTAAAAAAATCCACAAAACCCTCAATCCTATGCCCTAGAAAACCCTAAATCATAAACCCTAAACTCTAAACCGTAAGAAACTCTAAACCCTAAACCCTAACAAATCCAAAACCCTAAACCTTAAAAACCCAAAACCTAAAAAACCCTAAACCTAAACTCTAAATCCTAAGAAACCTAAACCCTAAACTCAAAGAAACCCTATACGCTAAAAAACTCTAAAAACCTTAAAAAACCTAAACCTAAAAAATCCTAAAACCCGGAAAAAAAAAATAAACCTGAAAAATAAAAAGCCCTTAACCTAAAAAATCCTTTAAAAAAAGCCCTAGCCCTAAATCCTAAAAAACCCTAAAACACTTAAAATCCTAACCCCTAATTCCTAAGGAACCCTAAACCCTAAAAAACATTGTGAAACCCTGAATCCTAAGAAACTCTAAGAAACCTTAAACCCTCAAGCGTAAAAAAAAATCTAACATGCCCTAAACCCTAAAAAAAACCTAAACCTTAAAAACCCTAAAAAACCTTTAAAAAAAAAAAAAAAAAAAACCCTAAGCCTAAAAATCCTTAAGCCCACAACCCTAAACCTCAAAAAACCTTTCAAAACCCTAAAATCTAAACTCTAAGCCCTAAGAAATCCTAAACACTAAACCCTAAACCTTAAATCGTAAGAAACCCTAAAAACCCTTAAAAAACCCAAAATCTCAAACACCCTAACCCCAAAACCCTAAACCCTATAAAACCCTCAATCCTAAACCCTAAACCCTAAGAAGCACTACGTCCTAAACCCTAAACCTTAAGAAACCCAAAACCCTAAAAATCCTAAATCCTAAACCCTAAAAAAACCCTAAATCCTAAATACTAAGGAATCTAAACTTAAGAAACCTTAAAAAACCCTGAACCCGAAAAAACCCTAAAAAATCTTTAAAAACCCTGAACCTAAAAAACAAAAAAAAAAAAAACCCTAAAAACCCTAAGCCATAATCCCTACAAACTCTTAATAAACCTTAAACCCTAAATCCTAGAAACGCTAAGTAACTCTAAACCCTAAACCATAAACCCTAAGAAATCCTAAGCCCTAAACCCTAAGAAGCCATAAGGAATCCTAAACCTTTAGAAATCTGAAACCCTAAAAAACCTAAACCCTAAACTCAAAGAAACCCTATACTCCAAAAAAACTCTGAAAACCTTACAAAAACCTAAACCTAAAAAATCCCAAAACTACAAAAGATAAAACCTTGAAAAATAAAAAAACCTAAACCTAAAAACCCGTTAAAAACACTAGCCCTAAACCTTAAAAACCCTAAGCCCTAAAAATCCTAGAAACCTAAAACTTAGTTCCTAAGAAACCCCTATTAAACATTATGAAACCCTGAGAAAATTTAAGAAACCCTAAGCTCTAAAGCGTAAAAAATCTAAGAGGCCCTTAATCCTAAAAAGACTCTAAGAAATCCTACACCGTAAGAAACCCTAAACCCTAAAAAAATCCTATAACCCCAAACTTTAAAACCCTAAAAAATACCTAAAAACATAAAAAACACTAAGCCTAAAAAAGCTTAAGCCCTTAAAACTTAACCCTAAAAAACCTTTAGAAACCCTATACACTAAACTATAAGCTTAAGAAACCATAAACCCTAAGAAACCCCCCCCCCACAAAAAAAAAAAAAAAAACCCTTAAACCATTAATAACCCTAAACCTAGAAAACCTAATCGAATAGTCCTAAACCCTAAAAACCTTAAGAAACCAAAGATCATAAACCCTAAATCCTAATAAACCCCAAACCCTAATTCCTAGGAAACCCCAAACCCTAAATCCTAAGAAACCCTAACCCTAAAGCCTAAGAAACCTATATCCTAAAAGACCCTAAACCCTAAGAAATCCTAAACCCTAAACCCTAAGAAACCCAAAGAAACACTAAACACTTAGAAACCCTAAAAAAAACTCTAAAAAAACCTTTTAAAACCCTAAACCTAAAAATTCCTAAAACTCATAAGCCTTAAACCCTAAAAAATCCTCAAAACCCTAAAAAGCCCTAAACCCTAAATCCTAAACTCTAAACCATAGGATTGGAGGTAAGGTTTTATGTCCCCCTCCTTGTATTTTTGAAGTTTCTTTTAATGTGGGGGGGGGGTGTAAGCCCCCCCTCCCCTCTCTGTGGTCGTTCAAATAAAACAAAAACCTAAGAAACTCTAAACCCTAACCCTAAACCCCAAAAACCCATAAAACCCCAAAACCTAAAAACCCTAAACTCTAAATGCTAAGAAACCCTAAACCCCAAGACACCTCAAAAGCTTAAACCCGAAAAACCTAAACCCAAAGACACTCTAAACCCTAAAATGCCTCAAAACTATTAAAACCCCTAAACCTAAATCCTAAACCTTAAAAAATCAAAAACCCTAAACCCTAAACTCTAACCCCTAAGAAACCCTAAGTGTAAACTATAAACCATAAGAAACTCTAAACCCTAAATCTTAAGAAATCCTAAACCCTAAAAAACCCTAATAAATATTTTAAAGAAACCTATACAAAAAAATCACTAATAAAAACCCTTAAACTAAATAACCCTAAACCTAAAACAATAAGCCTTAAACCATAACCCATAAAAAAAAAACCCCAAGAAAACCATAAACCCTTAACCCTAAAAACCCTAAACCCCAAACCTTAAACCTTAAACCTAAAAAACCTTCAAAACCCTAAACTTAAAACACCCGAAGCCCAAAACCCTAAACTTTATAAAACTTTAAGTCCTAAACCCTAAGCCCTAAGAAACACTAAACCTTAAAAATTTCAAATCCTAAACACTAAACCCTAAAAACCCTAAATTCTAAACCGTAAGGAATTTAAACCCTAAATCCAAAGAAACCCTAAAGTTTAAGAAATCCTAAACCCGAAAAATCCTAAAAACCCTAAAAAATCTTTAAAAATCCTAAACCTAAAAAACCAAAAAAAAAAAAAAAACCCTAAAAACCTTTAAAACTATAAACCTAAAAAACTATAAAAAATAAATAAATAAATAAATAAAATCCCATACCCTAATCCCTAATAAACTCTTAATAAACCCTAAAACCTAAATCCTTCAAACCCCTAAGAAACTCTAAACCTTAAATGGTAAACCCTAAGAAATCATAAGGAATCCTAAGCCTTTAGAAATCTGAAACCTTAAGAAATCTAAACCCTCAACTCAAAGAAACCCTATACCCTAAAAAATTCAAAAAAAACCTTAAAAAAAACCTAAACCTAAAAAATCCTAAGAACCAAAAAACTCCTTGAAAATAAAAAACCCTAAACCTAATACACCCTAGCCCTAAACCCTAAAAAACCCTAAAAACACTTAAAACCCAAAAAAGGCTAAGTCCCTAAACTCTAAGAAACCTTAAGAAATCCCAAACCCTATTCCCTAAGAAGCCCTAAACCCAAAGAAACATTATGAAACCCTAAATCATAAAAACAACTTAGAAGCCCTAAACGCTAAAAAACTCTAAGAAATCCTAAACCCTAAGAAACCCTAAATCATAAACCCTAAACTCTAAACCTTAAGAAACTCTAAACCCTATACCCTAACAAATCCAAAACCCTAAACCTTAAAAA
The DNA here is from genome assembly GCA_035578085.1 of Solanum pinnatisectum. Lineage (NCBI taxonomy): Eukaryota > Viridiplantae > Streptophyta > Magnoliopsida > Solanales > Solanaceae > Solanum > Solanum pinnatisectum. The sequence continues at coordinate 26,794,294 of CM069076.1, forward strand.
CCCAAAACCTAAACTGTAAATCCTAAGAAAACTAAACCCTAAACTCAAAGAAACCCTATTCACTAAAAAACTCTAAAAACCTTAAAAAACCTAAACCTAAAAAATCCTAAAACCCGGAAAAAAAAAAACCTGAAAAATAAAAAGCCCTTAACCTAAAAAATCCTTTAAAAAAAACCCTAGCCCTAAATCCTTAAAAACCCTAAAACACTTAAAATCCTAACCCCTAATTCCTAAGGAACCCTAAACCCTAAAAAACATTGTGAAACCCTGAATCCTAAGAAACTCTAAGAAACCTTAAACTCTCAAGCGTAAAAAAAAATCTAACATGCCCTAAACCCAAAAAAACTTTAAGAAATCCAATCGTAAACCCTAAAAAAAACCTAAACCTTAAAAAACCTAAAAAACCTTAAAAAAAAAAAAATAACCCTAAGCCTAAAAAACCTTAAGCCCACAACCCTTAACCTCAAAAAACCTTTCAAAACCCTAAAATCTAAACTCTAAGCCCTAAGAAATCCTAAACACTAAACCCTAAACCTTAAATCGTAAGAAACCCTAAAAACCCTTAAAAAACCCAAAATCTCAAACACCCTAACCCCAAAACCCTAAACCCTATAAAACCCTCAATCCTAAACCCTAAACCTTAAGAAACCCAAAACCCTAAAAATCCTAAATCCTAAACCCTAAAAAAACCCTAAATCCTAAATACTAAGGAATCTAAACTTAAGAAACCTTAAAAAACCCTGAACCCGAAAAAACCCTAAAAAATCTTTAAAAACCCTGAACCTAAAAAACAAAAAAAAAACCCTAAGCCATAATCCCTACAAACTCTTAATAAACCCTAAACCCTAAATCCTAGAAACCCTAAGTAACTCTAAACCCTAAACCATAAACCCTAAGAAATCCTAAGCCCTAAACCCTAAGAAACCATAAGGAATCCTAAACCTTTAGAAATCTGAAACCCTAAAAAACCTAAACCCTAAACTCAAAGAAACCCTATACTCCAAAAAAACTCTGAAAACCTTACAAAAACCTAAACCTAAAAAATCCCAAAACTACAAAAGATAAAACCTTGAAAAATAAAAAAACCTAAACCTAAAAACCCCTTAAAAACACTAGCCCTAAACCTTAAAAACCCTAAGCCCTAAAAATCCTAGAAACCTAAAACTTAGTTCCTAAGAAACCCTAAACCCTAAAAAACCCTAATAAACATTATGAAACCCTGAGAAAATTTAAGAAACCCTAAGCTCTAAAGCGTAAAAAATCTAAGAGGCCCTTAATCCTAAAAAGACTCTAAGAAATCCTACACCGTAAGAAACCCTAAACCCTAAAAAAATCCTATAACCCCAAACTTTAAAACCCTAAAAAATACCTAAAAACATAAAAAACACTAAGCCTAAAAAAGCTTAAGCCCTTAAAACTTAACCCTAAAAAACCTTTAGAAACCCTATACACTAAACTATAAGCTTAAGAAACCATAAACCCTAAGAAGCCCTTAAACCATTAATAACCCTAAACCTAGAAAACCTAATCGAATAGTCCTAAACCCTAAAAACCTTAAGAAACCAACGATCATAAACCCTAAATCCTAATAAACCCCAAACCCTAATTCCTAGGAGACCCCAAACCATAAATCCTAAGAAAACCTAACCCTAAAGCCTAAGAAACCTATATCCTAAAAGACCCTAAACCCTAAGAAATCCTAAACCCTAAACCCTAAGAAACCCAAAGAAACACTAAACACTTAGAAACCCTAAAAAAAACTCTAAAAAAACCTTTTAAAACCCTAAACCTAAAAATTCCTAAAACTCATAAGCCTTAAACCCTAAAAAATCCTCAAAACCCTAAAAAGCCCTAAACCCTAAATCCTAAACTCTAAACCATAGGATTGGAGGTAAGGTTTTATGTCCCCCTCCTTGTATTTTTGAAGTTTCTTTTAATGTAAAGGCCTGGGGGTTTTGCTAAGCCCCCTCCCCCCAGGGTCGTTCAAATAAAACAAAAACCTAAGAAACTCTAAACCCTAACCCTAAACCCCAAAAACCCATAAAACCCCAAAACCTAAAAACCCTAAACTCTAAATGCTAAGAAACCCTAAACCCCAAGACACCTCAAAAGCTTAAACCCGAAAAGCCTAAACCGAAAGACACCCTAAACCCTAAAATGCCTCAAAACTATTAAAACCCCTAAACCTAAATCCTAAACCTTAAAAAATCAAAAACCCTAAACCCTAAACTCTAACCCCTAAGTGGTAAACTATAAACCATAAGAAACTCTAAACCCTAAATCTTAAGAAATCCTAAACCCTAAAAAACCCTAATAAATATTTTAAAGAAACCTATACAAAAAAATCACTAATAAAAACCCTTAAACTAAATAACCCTAAACCTAAAACAATAAGCCTTAAACCATAACCCATAAAAAAAAAACCCCAAGAAAACCATAAACCCTTAACCCTAAAAACCCTAAACCCCAAACCTTAAACCTTAAACCTAAAAAACCTTCAAAACCCTAAACTTAAAACACCCGAAGCCCAAAACCCTAAACTTTATAAAACTTTAAGTCCTAAACCCTAAGCCCTAAGAAACACTAAACCTTAAAAATTTCAAATCCTAAACACTAAACCCTAAAAACCCTAAATTCTAAACCGTAAGGAATTTAAACCCTAAATCCAAAGAAACCCTAAAGTTTAAGAAATCCTAAACCCGAAAAATCCTAAAAACCCTAAAAAATCTTTAAAAATCCTAAACCTAAAAAACCAAAAAAAAAAAAAAACCCTAAAAACCTTTAAAACCATAAACCTAAAAAACTATAAAAAAAATAAAATAAAATAAAATAAAAAAACCCATACCCTAATCCCTAACAAACTCTTAATAAACCCTAAAACCTAAATCCTTCAAACCCCTAAGAAACTCTAAACCTTAAATGGTAAACCCTAAGAAATCCTAAGCCCTAAACCCTAAGAAATCATAAGGAATCCTAAGCCTTTAGAAATCTGAAACCCTAAGAAATCTAAACCCTCAACTCAAAGAAACCCTATACCCTAAAAAACTCAAAAAAACCTTAAAAAAAACCTAAACCTAAAAAATCCTAAGAACCAAAAAACTCCTTGAAAATAAAAAACCCTAAACCTAACACACCCTAGCCCTAAACCCTAAAAAACCCTAAAAACACTTAAAACCCAAAAAAGGCTAAGTCCCAAAACTGTAAGAAACCTTAAGAAATCCCAAACCCTATTCCCTAAGAAGCCCTAAACCCAAATAAACATTATGAAACCCTAAGTCATAAAAACAACTTAGAAGCCCTAAACGTTAAAAAACTCTAACAAATCCTAAACCCTAAGAAACCCTAAATCATAAACCCTAAACTCTAAACCGTAAGAAACTCTAAACCCTAAACGCTAACAAATCCAAAACCCTAAACCTTAAAAATCCAAAATCTAAACTCTAAATCCTAAGAAACCTAAACCCTAAACTCAAAGAAACCCTATACGCTAAAAAACTCTAAAAACCTTAAAAAACCTAAACCTAAAAAATCCTAAAACCCGAAAAAAAAAAAAAACATGAAAAATAAAAAGCCCTTAACCTAAAAAATCCTTTAAAAAAAACCCTAGCCCTAAATCCTAAAAAACCCTAAAACACTTAAAATCCTAACCCCTAATTCCTAAGGAACCCTAAACCCTAAAAACCATTGTGAAACCCTGAATCCTAAGAAACTCTAAGAAACCTTAAACCCTCAAGCGAAAAAAAAAAATCTAACATGCCCTAAACCCTAAAAAACTTTAAGAAATCCAATCCTAAACCCTAAAAAAAACCCAAACCTTAAAAACCCTAAAAAACCCTTAAAAAAAAAAAAACCCTAAGCCTAAAAAACCTTAAACGCACAACCCTAAACCTCAAAAAACCTTTCAAAACCCTAAAATCTAAACTCTAAGCCCAAAGAAATCCTAAACCCTAAACCTTAAATCGTAAGAAACCCTAAAAACCCTTAAAAAACCCAAAATCTCAAACACCCTAACCCCAAAACCCTAAACCCTATAAAACCCTCAATCCTAAACCCTAAACCCTAAGAAGCACTACGTCCTAAACCCTAAACCTTAAGAAACCCGAAACCCTAAAAATCCTAAATCCTAAACCCTAAAAAAACCCTAAATCCTAAATACTAAGGAATCTAAACTTAAGAAACCTTAAAAAACCCTGAACCCGAAAAAACCCTAAAAAATCTTTAAAAACCCTGAACCTAAAAAACAAAGAAAAAAAACCCTAAGCCATAATCCCTACAAACTCTTAATAAACCCTAAACCCTAAATCCTAGAAACCCTAAGTAACTCTAAACCCTAAACCATAAACCCTAAGAAATCCTAAGCCCTAAACCCTAAGAAACCATAAGGAATCCTAAACCTTTAGAAATCTGAAACCCTAAAAAACCTAAACCCTAAACTCAAAGAAACCCTATACTCCAAAAAAACTCTGAAAACCTTACAAAAACCTAAACCTAAAAAATCCCAAAACTACAAAAGATAAAACCTTGAAAAATAAAAAAACCTAAACCTAAAAACCCGTTAAAAACACTAGCCCTAAACCTTAAAAACCCTAAGCCCTAAAAATCCTAGAAACCTAAAACTTAGTTCCTAAGAAACCCTAAACCCTAAAAAACCCTAATAAACATTATGAAACCCTGAGAAAATTTAAGAAACCCTAAGCTCTAAAGCGTAAAAAATCTAAGAGGCCCTTAATCCTAAAAAGACTCTAAGAAATCCTACACCGTAAGAAACCCTAAACCCTAAAAAAATCCTATAACCCCAAACTTTAAAACCCTAAAAAATACCTAAAAACATAAAAAACACTAAGCCTAAAAAAGCTTAAGCCCTTAAAACTTAACCCTAAAAAACCTTTAGAAACCCTATACACTAAACTATAAGCTTAAGAAACCATAAACCCTAAGAAACCCTACCCCTTAAACCATTAATAACCCTAAACCTTGAAAACCTAATCGAATAGTCCTAAACCCTAAAAACCTTAAGAAATCAAAGATCATAAACCCTAAATCCTAATAAACCCCAAACCCTAATTCCTAGGAGACCCCAAACCCTAAATCCTAAGAAACCCTAACCCTAAAGCCTAAGAAACCTATATCCTAAAAGACCCTAAACCCTAAGAAATCCTAAACCCTAAACCCTAAGAAACCCAAAGAAACACTAAACACTTAGAAACCCTAAAAAAAACTCTAAAAAAACCTTTTAAAACCCTAAACCTAAAAATTCCTAAAACTCATAAGCCTTAAACCCTAAAAAATCCTCAAAACCCTAAAAAGCCCTAAACCCTAAATCCTAAACTCTAAACCATAGGATTGGAGGTAAGGTTTTATGTCCCCCTCCTTGTATTTTTGAAGTTTCTTTTAATGTTAAGGCCTGGGGGTGTTGCTAAGCCCCCTCCCCCCCTCCCCCTCCAGGGTCGTTCAAATAAAACAAAAACCTAAGAAACTCTAAACCCTAACCCTAAACCCCAAAAACCCATAAAACCCCAAAACCTAAAAACCCTAAACTCTAAATGCTAAGAAACCCTAAACCCCAAGACACCTCAAAAGCTTAAACCCGAAAAACCTAAACCCAAAGACACTCTAAACCCTAAAATGCCTCAAAACTATTAAAACCCCTAAACCTAAATCCTAAACCCTAAACTCTAACCCCTAAACCCGAAACTCTAACCCCTAAGAAACCCTAAGTGTAAACTATAAACCATAAGAAACTCTAAACCCTAAATCTTAAGAAATCCTAAACCCTAAAAAACCCTAATAAATATTTTAAAGAAACCTATACAAAAAAATCACTAATAAAAACCCTTAAACTAAATAACCCTAAACCTAAAACAATAAGCCTTAAACCATAACCCATAAAAAAAAAAACCCAAGAAAACCATAAACCCTTAACCCTAAAAACCCTAAACCCCAAACCTTAAACCTTAAACCTAAAAAACCTTCAAAACCCTAAACTTAAAACACCCGAAGCCCAAAACCCTAAACTTTATAAAACTTTAAGTCCTAAACCCTAAGCCCTAAGAAACACTAAACCTTAAAAATTTCAAATCCTAAACACTAAACCCTAAAAACCCTAAATTCTAAACCGTAAGGAATTTAAACCCTAAATCCAAAGAAACCCTAAAGTTTAAGAAATCCTAAACCCGAAAAATCCTAAAAACCCTAAAAAATCTTTAAAAATCCTAAACCTAAAAAACCAAAAAAAAAAAAAAAACCCTAAAAACCTTTAAAACCATAAACCTAAAAAACTATAAAAAAAAAAAAAAAAAACCCATACCCTAATCCCTAATAAACTCTTAATAAACCCTAAAACCTAAATCCTTCAAACCCCTAAGAAACTCTAAACCTTAAATGGTAAACCCTAAGAAATCCTAAGCCCTAAACCCGAAGAAATCATAAGGAATCCTAAGCCTTTAGAAATCTGAAACCCTAAGAAATCTAAACCCTCAACTCAAAGAAACCCTATACCCTAAAAAACTCAAAAAAACCTTAAAAAAAACCTAAACCTAAAAAATCCTAAGAACCAAAAAACTCCTTGAAAATAAAAAACCCTAAACCTAACACACCCTAGCCCTAAACCCTAAAAAACCCTAAAAACACTTAAAACCCAAAAAAGGCTAAGTCCCTAAACTCTAAGAAACCTTAAGAAATCCCAAACCCTATTCCCTAAGAAGCCCTAAACCCAAAGAAACATTATGAAACCCTAAATCATAAAAACAACTTAGAAGCCCTAAATGTTAAAAAATTCTAAGAAATCCTAAACCCTAAGAAACCCTAAATCATAAACCCTAAACTCTAAACCGTAAGAAACTCTAAACCCTAAACCCTAACAAATCCAAAACCCTAAACCTTAAAAACCCTAAACCTAAACTCTAAATCCTAAGAAACCTAAACCCTAAACTCAAAGAAACCCTATACGCTAAAAAACTCTAAAAACCTTAAAAAACCTAAACCTAAAAAATCCTAAAACCCGGAAAAAAAAAATAAACCTGAAAAATAAAAAGCCCTTAACCTAAAAAATCCTTTAAAAAAAGCCCTAGCCCTAAATCCTAAAAAACCCTAAAACACTTAAAATCCTAACCCCTAATTCCTAAGGAACCCTAAACCCTAAAAAACATTGTGAAACCCTGAATCCTAAGAAACTCTAAGAAACCTTAAACCCTCAAGCGTAAAAAAAAATCTAACATGCCCTAAACCCTAAAAAACTTTAAGAAATCCAATCCTAAACCCTAAAAAAAACCTAAACCTTAAAAACCCTAAAAAACCTTTAAAAAAAAAAAAACCCTAAGCCTAAAAATCCTTAAGCCCACAACCCTAAACCTCAAAAAACCTTTCAAAACCCTAAAATCTAAACTCTAAGCCCTAAGAAATCCTAAACCCTAAACCTTAAATCGTAAGAAACCCTAAAAACCCTTAAAAAACCCAAAATCTCAAACACCCTAACCCCAAAACCCTAAACCCTATAAAACCCTCAATCCTAAACCCTAAACCCTAAGAAGCACTACGTCCTAAACCCTAAACCTTAAGAAACCCAAAACCCTAAAAATCCTAAATCCTAAACCCTAAAAAAACCCTAAATCCTAAATACTAAGGAATCTAAACTTAAGAAACCTTAAAAAACCCTGCACCCGAAAAAACCCTAAAAAATCTTTAAAAACCCTGAACCTAAAAAACAAAGAAAAAAAACCCTAAGCCATAATCCCTACAAACTCTTAATAAACCCTAAACCCTAAATCCTAGAAACCCTAAGTAACTCTAAACCCTAAACCATAAACCCTAAGAAATCCTAAGCCCTAAACCCTAAGAAACCATAAGGAATCCTAAACCTTTAGAAATCTGAAACCCTAAAAAACCTAAACCCTAAACTCAAAGAAACCCTATACTCCAAAAAAACTCTGAAAACCTTACAAAAACCTAAACCTAAAAAATCCCAAAACTACAAAAGATAAAACCTTGAAAAATAAAAAAACCTAAACCTAAAAACCCCTTAAAAACACTAGCCCTAAACCTTAAAAACCCTAAGCCCTAAAAATCCTAGAAACCTAAAACTTAGTTCCTAAGAAACCCTAAACCCTAAAAAACCCTAATAAACATTATGAAACCCTGAGAAAATTTAAGAAACCCTAAGCTCTAAAGCGTAAAAAATCTAAGAGGCCCTTAATCCTAAAAAGACTCTAAGAAATCCTACACCGTAAGAAACCCTAAACCCTAAAAAAATCCTATAACCCCAAACTTTAAAACCCTAAAAAATACCTAAAAACATAAAAAACACTAAGCCTAAAAAAGCTTAAGCCCTTAAAACTTAACCCTAAAAAACCTTTAGAAACCCTATACACTAAACTATAAGCTTAAGAAACCATAAACCCTAAGAAGCCCTTAAACCATTAATAACCCTAAACCTAGAAAACCTAATCGAATAGTCCTAAACCCTAAAAACCTTAAGAAACCAAAGATCATAAACCCTAAATCCTAATAAACCCCAAACCCTAATTCCTAGGAAACCCCAAACCCTAAATCCTAAGAAACCCTAACCCTAAAGCCTAAGAAACCTATATCCTAAAAGACCCTAAACCCTAAGAAATCCTAAACCCTAAACCCTAAGAAACCCAAAGAAACACTAAACACTTAGAAACCCTAAAAAAAACTCAAAAAAACCTTTTAAAACCCTAAACCTAAAAATTCCTAAAACTCATAAGCCTTAAACCCTAAAAAATCCTCAAAACCCTAAAAAGCCCTAAACCCTAAATCCTAAACTCTAAACCATAGGATTGGAGGTAAGGGTTTATGTCCCCCTCCTTGTATTTTTGAAGTTTCTTTTAATGTTAAGGCCTGGGGGTGTTGCTAAGCCCCCTCCCCCCCTCCCCCTCCAGGGTCGTTCAAATAAAACAAAAACCTAAGAAACTCTAAACCCTAACCCTAAACCCCAAAAACCCATAAAACCCCAAAACCTAAAAACCCTAAACTCTAAATGCTAAGAAACCCTAAACCCCAAGACACCTCAAAAGCTTAAACCCGGAAAACCTAAACCCAAAGACACTCTAAACCCTAAAATGCCTCAAAACTATTAAAACCCCTAAACCTAAATCCTAAACCTTAAAAAATCAAAAACCCTAAACCCTAAACTCTAACCCCTAAGTGGTAAACTATAAACCATAAGAAACTCTAAACCCTAAATCTTAAGAAATCCTAAACCCCAAAAAAACCTAATAAATATTTTAAAGAAACCTATACAAAAAAATCACTAATAAAAACCCTTAAACTAAATAACCCTAAACCTAAAACAATAAGCCTTAAACCATAACCCCTAAAAAAAAACCCCAAGAAAACCATAAACCCTTAACCCTAAAAACCCTAAACCCCAAACCTTAAACCTTAAACCTAAAAAACCTTCAAAACCCTAAACTTAAAACACCCGAAGCCCAAAACCCTAAACTTTATAAAACTTTAATTCCTAAACCCTAAGCCCTAAGAAACACTAAACCTTAAAAATTTCAAATCCTAAACACTAAACCCTAAAAACCCTAAATTCTAAATGGTAAGGAATTTAAACCCTAAATCCAAAGAAACCCTAAAGTTTAAGAAACCCTAAACCCGAAAAATACTAAAAACCCTAAAAAATCTTTAAAAATCCTAAACCTAAAAAACCAAAAAAAAAAAAAAAAAAAAAACCTTAAAAACCTTTAAAACCATAAACCTAAAAAAAAATAAAATAAAATAAAAAAAAATAATAAAAAAAAAACCTATACCCTAATCCCTAATAAACTCTTAATAAACCCTAAAACCTAAATCCTTCAAACCCCTAAGAAACTCTAAACCTTAAATGGTAAACCCTAAGAAATCCTAAGCCCTAAACCCTAAGAAATCATAAGGAATCCTAAGCCTTTAGAAATCTGAAACCCTAAGAAATCTAAACCCTCAACTCAAAGAAACCCTATACCCTAAAAAACTCAAAAAAACCTTAAAAAAAACCTAAACCTAAAAAATCCTAAGAACCAAAAAACTCCTTGAAAATAAAAAACCCTAAACCTAACACACCCTAGCCCTAAACCCTAAAAAACCCTAAAAACACTTAAAACCCAAAAAAGGCTAAGTCCCAAAACTCTAAGAAACCATAAGAAATCCCAAACCCTATTCCCTAAGAAGCCCTAAACCCAAATAAACATTATGAAACCCTAAATCATAAAAACAACTTAGAAGCCCTAAACGTTAAAAAACTCTAAGAAATCCTAAACCCTAAGAAACCCTAAATCATAAACCCTAAACTCTAAACAGTAAGAAACTCTAAACCCTAAACCCTAACAAATCCAAAACCCTAAACCTAAAAAACCCTAAACCTAAACTCTAAATCCTAAGAAACCTAAACCCTAAACTCAAAGAAACCCTATACGCTAAAAAGCTCTAAAAACCTTAAAAAACCTAAACCTAAAAAATCCTAAAACCCGGAAAAAGAAAAACATGAAAAATAAAAAGCCCTTAACCTAAAAAATCCTTTAAAAAAAACCCTAGCCCTAAATCCTAAAATACCCTAAAACACTTAAAATCCTAAACCCTAATTCCTAAGGAACCCTAAACCCTAAAAACCATTGTGAAACCCTGAATCCTAAGAAACTCTAAGAAACCTTAAACCCTCAAGCGAAAAAAAAAAATCTAACATGCCCTAAACCCTAAAAAACTTTAAGAAATCCAATCCTAAACCCTAAAAAAAACCCAAACCTTAAAAACCCTAAAAAACCTTTAAAAAAAAAAAAAACCCTAAGCCTAAAAACCTGAAGCGCACAACCCTAAACCTCAAAAAACCTTTCAAAACCCTAAAATCTAAACTCTAAGCCCTAAGAAATCCTAAACCCTAAACCCTAAACCTTAAATCGTAAGAAACCCTAAAAACCCTTAAAAAACCCAAAATCTCAAACACCCTAACCCCAAAACCCTAAACCCTATAAAACCCTCAATCCTAAACCCTAAACCCTAAGAAGCACTACGTCCTAAACCCTAAACCTTAAGAAACCCGAAACCCTAAAAATCCTAAATCCTAAACCCTAAAAAAACCCTAAATCCTAAATACTAAGGAATCTAAACTTAAGAAACCTTAAAAAACCCTGAACCCGAAAAAACCCTAAAAAATCTTTAAAAACCCTGAACCTAAAAAACAAAGAAAAAAAACCCTAAGCCATAATCCCTACAAACTCTTAATAAACCCTAAACCCTAAATCCTAGAAACCCTAAGTAACTCTAAACCCTAAACCATAAACCCTAAGAAATCCTAAGCCCTTAACCCGAAGAAACCATAAGGAATCCTAAACCTTTAGAAATCTGAAACCCTAAAAAACCTAAACCCTAAACTCAAAGAAACCCTATACTCCAAAAAACTCTGAAAACCTTACAAAAACCTAGACCTAAAAAATCCCAAAACTACAAAAGATAAAACCTTGAAAAATAAAAAAACCTAAACCTAAAAACCCGTTAAAAACACTAGCCCTAAACCTTAAAAACCCTAAGCCCTAAAAATCCTAGAAACCTAAAACTTAGTTCCTAAGAAACCCTAAACCCTAAAAAACCCTAATAAACATTATGAAACCCTGAGAAAATTTAAGAAACCCTAAGCTCTAAAGCGTAAAAAATCTAAGAGGCCCTTAATCCTAAAAAGACTCTAAGAAATCCTACACCGTAAGAAACCCTAAACCCTAAAAAAATCCTATAACCCCAAACTTTAAAACCCTAAAAAATACCTAAAAACATAAAAAACACTAAGCCTAAAAAAGTTTAAGCCCTTAAAACTTAACCCTAAAAAACCTTTAGAAACCCTATACACTAAACTATAAGCTTAAGAAACCATAAACCCTAAGAAACCCTACCTCCCCCCCCCCCCCCACAAAAAAAAAACCCTTAAACCATTAATAACCCTAAACCTAGAAAACCTAATCGAATAGTCCTAAACCCTAAAAACCTTAAGAAACCAAAGATCATAAACCCTAAATCCTAATAAACCCCAAACCCGAATTCCTAGGAAACCCCAAACACTAAATCCCAAGAGACCCTAACCCTAAAGCCTAAGAAACCTATATCCTAAATGACCCTAAACCCTAAGAAATCCTAAACCCTAAACCCTCAGAAACCCAAAGAAATACTAAACACTTAGAAACCCTAAAAAAAACTCTAAAAACACCTTTTAAAACCCTAAACCTAAAAATTCCTAAAACTCACAAGCCTTAAACCCTAAAAAATCCTCAAAACCCTAAGAAGCCCTAAACCCTAAATCCTAAACTCTAAACCATAGGATTGGAGGTAAGGTTTTATGTCCCCCTCCTTGTATTTTTGAAGTTTCTTTTAATGTTATGGCCTGGGGGTGTTGCTAAGCCCCCTCCCCTCCAGGGTCGTTCAAATAAAACAAAAACCTAAGAAACTCTAAACCCTAACCCTAAACCCCAAAAACCCATAAAACCCCAAAACCTAAAAACCCTAAACTCTAAATGCTAAGAAACCCTAAACCCCAAGACACCTCAAAAGCTTAAACCCGAAAAACCTAAACCCAAAGACACTCTAAACCCTAAAATGCCTCAAAACTATTAAAACCCCTAAACCTAAATCCTAAACCTTAAAAAATCAAAAACCCTAAACCCTAAACTCTAACCCCTAAGAAACCCTAAGTGGTAAACTATAAACCATAAGAAACTCTAAACCCTAAATCTTAAGAAATCCTAAACCCCAAAAAACCCTAATAAATATTTTAAAGAAACCTATACAAAAAAATCACTAATAAAAACCCTTAAACTAAATAACCCTAAACCTAAAACAATAAGCCTTAAACCATAACCCGTAAAAAAAACCCCCAAGAAAATCATAAACCCTTAACCCTAAAAACCCTAAACCCCAAACCTTCAACCTTAAACCTAAACAACCTTCAAAACCCTAAACTTAAAACACCCGAAGCCCAAAACACTAAACTTTATAAAACTTTAATTCCTAAACCCTAAGCCCTAAGAAACACTAAACCTTAAAAATTTCAAATCCTAAACACTAAACCCTAAAAACCCTAAATTCTAAACGGTAAGGAATTTAAACCCTAAATCCAAAGAAACCCTAAACCCGAAAAATACTAAAAAAACCCTAAAAAATCTTTAAAAATCCTAAACCTAAAAAACCAGAAAAAAAAAAACACTAAAAACCTTACAACACCCAAGATCATAAACCTTAAATCAAAAGAAACCCCAAACCCTAATCCCTTGGAAACCCTAAACACTAAATCCTAAGAAACCCTAACCCTAAAGCCTAGGAAATCCTAAACCCTAAAAATACTAAACACTAAGAAACCATAAACCCTAAACTCTAAAAAAACCCTAAACCTAAAAATAATTAAAAATCCTAAACCTAAAAAACCCAAAAAACCCTATGCCCTAAATACTAAAAACTAAACCCTTAACCATAAAACCTAAGAAATCCTAAGAAACCCGAAACCCTAAACCCTAAGAAACCATGAGAAATCCTAAACCCAAAGAAACCCTAAACCCTAGACACTAAAAACCCCTAGAACATTATTAAAATCATAAACGTAAAAAACACTAAAAATCTTTGCAACCCTAAACCTAAAAATCCCTAAAAAAACCCTATGGTCTAAATATTAAACCTTAAAAACCCTATACCCTAAAAATCCCTAAACCCTAAGAAACTCTAAACCCTAAAACTCCCTTAACCCTAAAAAATCATAAACCCTAAAATGCCCTTAACCCTAAAAAACCTTTAAAATGCTAAACCTAAAAAATCCTAAAAACATTTAGAACATTCAACATTAGAAACCTTAGCCAAAAACCCTAATCCTTTAAAAAAAAGCCTAAAAAATTGTTAACCCAAAACCCTAAGAAACCCTAAATCCTAAAAACTCTTTCAAACAAACCCAAAAAACCTTTAAAAAACTAAGGCAATAAAAAACCCTAAGCCCTAAACCATAAAAAAATTTTAACCCTAAACCCTAAAATACCCTAAATCCTAAGAAACCTTAAGCCCTAAGAAGCCCTTAAAAAACCCTTAACCTTAAGCCCTAATAAACGTTAAAACCCTAAGAAACCCCAAGCCCTAAAAAACCTTAAAACCCCTAAACCTAAAGAAACTCTTAAAAACGTTTAAAAACCCTAAACCTGAAAATCGCTAAAAACCTAAGCCCTAAACCCTAAAAATCCTCAAAACCCTAAATCCTAAACCTTAAACAACCCTAAACCCTAATAAATTCCGAACCCAAATAAAATCTAAAGCCTTAAAAACTCTAAAAAAACCCTAAAAACCATAAACTCTAAATTCTAAGAAATTCTAAACCTTAAGACACCCCAAACCTTAAACCCAAAAAACCCTAATCTCAAAAAGTATTAAAAATACTAAACCCTAAGAAAGCCTAAACTCTAAACCCTAAGAAACCCAAACAAACCCTAAACCCTTAGAAACTATAAAAAAAAAAAAAACTCTAAAAACCCTTTAAAAACCCTAAACCTAAAAAACCCTAAGCATTAAACCCTAAAAAAATCCACAAACCCCTCAATCCTATGCCCTAGAAAACCCTAAATCATAAACCCTAAACTCTAAACCGTAAGAAACTCTAAACCCTAAACCCTAACAAATCCAAAACCCTAAACCTTAAAAACCCAAAACCTAAAAAACCCTAAACCTAAACTCTAAATCCTAAGAAACCTAAACCCTAAACTCAAAGAAACCCTATACGCTAAAAAACTCTAAAAACCTTAAAAAACCTAAACCTAAAAAATCCTAAAACCCGAAAAAAAAAAACCTGAAAAATAAAAAGCCCTTAACCTAAAAAATCCTTTAAAAAAAACCCTAGCCCTAAATCCTAAAAAACCCTAAAACACTTAAAATCCTAACCCCTAATTCCTAAGGAACCCTAAACCCTAAAAAACATTGTGAAACCCTGAATCCTAAGAAACTCTAAGAAACCTTAAACCCTCAAGCGTAAAAAAAAATCTAACATGCCCTAAACCCTAAAAAACTTTAAGAAATCCAATCCTAAACCCTAAAAAAAACCTAAACCTTAAAAACCCTAAAAAACCTTTAAAAAAAAAAAACCCTAAGCCTAAAAATCCTTAAGCCCACAACCCTAAACCTCAAAAAACCTTTCAAAACCCTAAAATCTAAACTCTAAGCCCTAAGAAATCCTAAACACTAAACCCTAAACCTTAAATCGTAAGAAACCCTAAAAACCCTTAAAAAACCCAAAATCTCAAACACCCTAACCCCAAAACCCTAAACCCTATAAAACCCTCAATCCTAAACCCTAAACCCTAAAAAGCACTACGTCCTAAACCCTAAACCTTAAGAAACCCAAAACCCTAAAAATCCTAAATCCTAAACCCTAAAAAAACCCTAAATCCTAAATACTAAGGAATCTAAACTTAAGAAACCTTAAAAAACCCTGCACCCGAAAAAACCCTAAAAAATCTTTAAAAACCCTGAACCTAAAAAACAAAAAAAAAACCCTAAGCCATAATCCCTACAAACTCTTAATAAACCCTAAACCCTAAACCCGAAAAACCTAAACCCAAAGACACTCTAAACCCTAAAATGCCTCAAAACTATTAAAACCCCTAAACCTAAATCCTAAACCTTAAAAAATTAAAAACCCTAAACCCTAAACTCTAACCCCTAAGAAACCCTAAGTGGTAAACTATAAACCATAAGAAACTCTAAACCCTAAATCTTAAGAAATCCTAAACCCCAAAAAAACCTAATAAATATTTTAAAGAAACCTATACAAAAAAAATCACTAATAAAAACCCTTACTAAATAACCCTAAACCTAAAACAATAAGCTTTAAACCATAACCCCTAAAAAAAACCCCCAAGAAAACCATAAACCCTTAACCCTAAAAACCCTAAACCCCAAACCTTAAATCTTAAACCTAAAAAACCTTCAAAACCCTAAACTTAAAACACCCGAAGCCCAAAACCCTAAACTTTATAAAACTTTAATTCCTAAACCCTAAGCCCTAAGAAACACTAAACCTTAAAAATTTCAAATCCTAAACACTAAACACTAAATTCTAAACGGTAAGGAATTTAAACCCTAAATCCAAAGAAACCCTAAACCCAAAAAATCCTAAAAACCCTAAAAAATATTTAAAAATCATAAACCTAAAAAACCAAAAAAAAAAAAAAAACCCTAAAAACCTTTAAAACCATAAACCTAAAAAACTATAAAAAAAAAAAAATCCCATACCCTAATCCCTAATAAACTCTTAATAAACCCTAAAACCTAAATCCTTCAAACCCCTATGAAACTCTAAATCTTAAATTGTAAACCCTAAGAAATCCTAAGCCCTAAACCCTAAGAAATCATAAGGAATCCTAAAGCTTTAGAAATCTGAAACCCTAAAAAACCTAAACCCTAAACTCAAAGAAACCCTATACCCTAAAAAACTCAAAAAAACCTTAAAAAAAACCTAAACCTAAAAAATCCTAAGAACCAAAAAACTCCTTGAAAATAAAAAACCTTAAACCTAACACACCCTAGCCCTAAACCCTAAAAAATCCTAAAAATACTTAAAACCCAAAAAAGGCTAAGACCCTAAACTCTAAGAAACCTTAAGAAATCCCAATCCCTATTCCCTAAGAAGCCCTAAACCCAAAGAAACATTATGAAACCCTAAATCATAAAAACAACTTAGAAGCCCTAAACGCTAAAAAACTCTAAGAAATCCTAAACCCTAAGAAACCCTAAACCCTTAAACCCCAAACCTTAAAAACCCTAAAAAAAACTTAAAAAACATTGAAAAACACTAAACATAAAAAACCCTATGCCCTAAACCCTGAAAAACCATTAAAAACCTGACACTCTAAACTATAAGCCCTAAGAAACCCTAAACCCTAAGAAACTCTAAACCCTAAACCCTAACAAATCCAAAACCCTAAACCTTAATAACCCAAAACCCTAAACCTAAACTCTAAATCCTAAGAAACCTAAACCCTAAACTCAAAGAAACCCTATACGCTAAAAAACTCTAAAAACCTTAAAAACCTAAACCTGAAAATTCCTAAAACCCAAAAAAAAAAAAAAAAAAAAACCTGAAAAATAAAAAGCCCGTAACCTAAAAAATCCTTTTAAAAAAACCCTAGCCCTAAATCCTAAAAAACCCTAAAACACTTAAAATCATAACCCCTAATTCCTAAGGAACCCTAGAACCTAAAAAACATTGTGAAACCCTAAATCCTAAGAAACTCTAAGAAACCTTAAACCCTCAAGCGTAAAAAAAAATCTAACATGCCCTAAACCCTAAAAAACTTTAAGAAATCCAATCCTAAACCCTAAAAAAAAGCCAAACCTTAAAAACCCTAAAACACTTAAAAAAAATAAAATTAAAAAAAAAACCCTAAGCCTAAAAAACCTTAAGCCCACAACCCTAAACCTCAAAAAACCTTTCAAAACCCTAAAATCTAAACTCTAAGCCCTAAGAAATCCTAAACCCTAAGCCCTAAACCTTAAATCGTAAGAAACCCTAAAAACCCTTATAAAACCCAAAATCTCAAACACCCTAACCCCAAAACCCTAAACCCTATAAAACCCTCAATCCTAAACCCTAAACCCTAAGAAGCACTACGTCCTAAACCCTAAAAAACCCGAAACCCTAAAAATCCTAAATCCTAAACCCTAAAAAAACCCTAAATCCTAAATACTAAGGAATCTAAACTTAAGAAACCTTAAAAAACCCTGAACCCAAAAAAACCCTAAAAAATCTTTAAAAATCCTGAACCCAAAGAACGAAAAAAAAAAATCCCTATAAACCCTAAGCCATAATCCCTACAAACTCTTAATAAACCCTAAACCCAAAATCCTAGAAACCCCAAGTAACTCTAAACCCTAAACCATAAACCCTAAGAAATCCTAAGCCCTAAACCCTAAGAAACCATAAGGAATGCTAAACCTTTAGAAATCTGAAACCCTAAAAAACCTAAACCCTAAACTCAAAGAAACCCTATACTCCAAAAAAATTCTGAAAACCTTACGAAAACCTAAACCTAAAAAATTCCAAAACTACAAAAGATAAAACCTTGAAAAATAAAAAAACCTAAACCTAAAAACCCCTTAAAAACACTAACCCTAAACCTTAAAAACCCTAAGCCCTAAAAATTCTAGAAACCTAAAACTTAGTTCCTAAGAAACCCTAAACCCTAAAAAACCCTAATAAACATTATGAAACCCTGAGAAAATTTAAGAAACCCTAAGCCCTAAAGCGCAAAAAATCTAAGAGGCCCTTAATCCTAAAAAGACTCCAAGAAATCCTACACCGTAAGAAACCCTAAATCCTAAAAAACTCCTATAACCCCAAACTTTAAAACCCTAAAAAATACCTAAAAACATAAAAAACACTAAGCCTAAAAAAGCTTAAGCCCTTAAAACTTAACCCTAAAAAACCTTTAGAAACCCTATACACTAAACTATAAGCTTAAGAAACCATAAACCCTAAGAAACCCTACCTCCCCCCTCCCCCCACAAAAAAAAAACCCTTAAACCATTAATAACCCTAAACCTAGAAAACCTAATCGAATAGTCCTAAACCCTAAAAACCTTAAGAAACCAAAGATCATAAACCCTAAATCCTAATAAACCCCAAACCCTAATTCCTAGGAAACCCCAAACCCTAAATCCTAAGAAACCCTAACCCTAAAGCCTAAGAAACCCTAAATCCTAAAAAACCCTAAACCCTAAGAAACTCTAAAACCTAAACCCTAAGAAACCCAAAGAAACACTAAACACTTAGAAACCCCAAAAAAAAACTCTAAAAAAAACCTTTTAAAGCCCTAAACCTAAAAATTCCTAAAACCCATAAGCCTTAAACCATAAAAACTCCTCAAAACCACTAAATCATAAACAGTAAAAAACCTTAAACCTTAAATCCTAAACTCTAAACCATAGGATTGGAGGTAAGGTTTTATGTCCCCCTCCTTGTATTTTTGAAGTTTCTTTTACTGTGAAGGCCTAGGGGTGTTGCTAAGCCCCTGACACCTCCCCCCCCAAGGATCGTTCAAGTAAAAATAAAATTAAGAAACTCTAAACCCTAACCCTAAACCCCAAAATCCATAAAAACCCAAAACCTAAAAAACCCTAAACTCTAAATGCTGAGAAACCCTAAACCCCAAGACACCCCAAAACCTTAAACCTGAAAAATCTAAACCCAAAGACACCCTTAACCCTAAAACCACTCAAAACTATTAAAAACCCTAAACCTAAATCCTAACCTTAAAAAAACCAAAACCCTAAACCTTAAACTCTAACCCCTAAGAAACCCTAAGCGGTAAACTATAAACCATAAGAAACTCTGCACCCTAAATCCTATGAAATCCTAAACCCCAAAAAACCCTAACAAATATTTAAAGAACCCTATACCAAAAAATAACTAATAAAAACCCTTAAACTAAATAACCCTAAACCTAAAACAATAAGACTTAAACCATGACCCCTAAATAAACCCCAAGAAAACCCTAAACCCTTAAAACCCTAACCCCAAAAATATCCCTAAACTCCAAACCCTAAACATTAAACCCTATGAAACCCTAAAATCCCTTCAAAACCCTAAACCTAAAACACCCCAAGCCCAAAACCCAAAACTTTTTAAAACCTTAAGTCCTAAACCCTAAGCCCTAAGAAACACTAAACCTTAAAAATTTCAAATCCTAAACACTAAACCCTAAAAGCCCTAAATTATAAACCCTAAAGAATCCTAAACCCTAAATCGTAAGAAACCCTAAAGTTTAAGAAAACCTAAACCCCAAAAAACCCTAAAAACCCTAAAAAATCTTTAAAAATCCTAAACCTAAAAATCCAAAAAGAAACCCTGAAAAACCTTTAAAACCATAAACCTAAAAAACTATATAAAAAAAATCCTAAGCCCTAATCCCTAATAAACTATTAATAAACCCTAAACCTTAAATCGCAAACCCTAAGAAATCCTAAGCCCTAAACCCTAAGAAATCATAAGGAATCCTAAGCCTTTAGAAATCTGAAACCCTAAGAAATCTAAACCCTCAACTCAAACAAACCCTATACCCTAAAATACTCAAAAAAACCTTTAAAAAAACCTAAACCCAAAATATCCTAAGAACCAAAAAACTCCTTTAAAATAAAAAACCCTAAACCTAACACACCCTACCCCTAAACCCTAAAAAACCCTAAAAACACTTAAAACCCAAAAAAGGCTAAGACCTTAAACTCTAAGAAAACTTAAGAAATCCTAAACACTATTCCCTAAGAAGCCCTAAACCCACAGAAACATTATGAAACCCTATATCATAAAAACAACTAAGAAGCCCTAAATACTAAAAAGCTCTAAGAAATCCTAAACCCTAAGATACACTAAACCCTTAAACCCCAAACCTTAAAAACCATAAAAAAAAAAAACCTAAAAAAACATTGAAAAACACTAAACATAAAAAACCTTATGCCCTAAACCCTAAAAAACCATTAAAAACCCAACACTCTAAACTATAAGCCCTAAGAAACCCAAAACCCTAAACATTAAACCCTAAGAAACCCTAATAACCAAAAAAAAAAATTAAACCATTAATAACCCTAAACCCAAAAAACCATAAGCGCAAAGTCCTAAACCCTAAAAACCTTAAGACACCTAAGATCATAAACCTTAAATCAAAAGAAACCCAAAACCCTAATCCCTAAGAAATCCTAAACACTAAATCCTAAGAAACCCTAACCCTAAAGCCTAGAAAATCCTAAACCCTAATTTCTAAAAAAAACCCTAAACCAAAAAATAATTAAAAATCCTAAACCTAAAAAACCCAAAAATTCTAAGCCCTAAATACTAAAAACTAAAACCTTAACCATAAAACCTAAGAAATCCTAAGAAACCCGAAACCCTAAACCCTAAGAAACCCAAAGAAACCATGAGAAATGCTGAATCCAAAGAATCCGTAAACCCTAAACACTAAAAACCCCTAGAACATTATTACAACCATAAACATAAAAAAACGGGAAAAATCTTTACAACCCTAAACCTAAAAAACCCTAAAAAACACCATATGGTCTAAACATTAAACCCTTGAAAACCATATACCGTTAATAACCCTAAACACTAAGAAATCCTAAACCCTAAAACACCCTTAAACCTAAAAAATCCTAAACCCTAAAACACCCTTAACCCTAAAAAAAACCTCTAAAATCCTAAACCTAAAAAACCCTAAAAACATTTAGAACATTGAACATTAATAACCTTAGCCTAAAACCCTAATCCTTTAAAAAAAAAACCTAAAAAATTGTTAACCCAAAACACTAAATGCTAGGAAACCCTAAATCCTAAAAACCCTTAAAAACCCTTTAAAAAAATCCAAAAAACCCAGACACTAAAACACCCTAAGCCCTAAACCCTAAAAACCCTTAACCCTAAACCCTAAAAAACCCTAAATCCTAAGAAACCTTAAGCCCTAAAAAATCCCTTAACCCTAAACCCTAATAAACGTTAAAACCCTAAGAAACCCCAAGCCCTAAAAATCCTTAAAACCCCTAAACCTAAAGAAACTCTTAAAAACCTTTAAAAAACCCTAAACCTGAAAATCATTATAAACCCTAAGCCTTAAACCCTAAAAATCCTCAAAACACTAAATGCTAAACCCTAAAAAACCCTAAACCCTAATAAATTCCAAACCCTAATAAAATTAAAGCCTTAGAAACCCTTAAAAAAACCCTACAAACCCTAAACTATAAACTCTAAATTCTAACAAACCCTAAACCTTAAGACACCCCCAAACCTTAAACACAAAAAACCCTAAACTCAAAAAGTATTAAAAACCCTAAACCCTAAAAAAGCCTAAATTCTAAACCCTAAGAAATCCAAGCAAACCCTAAACCCTTGGAAACTCAAAAAAAAAAAAAAAAAACTCTAAAAAACATTTAAAAACCCTAAACCTAAAAAACCTAAGCATTAAACCCTAAAGAAATCCTCAAACCCCTCAATCCTATACCCTAAAAAACTCTAAACCCTAAACCCTAAGAAACTCTAAACCCTAAACCCTAACAAATTCGAAACCCTAAACCTTAAAAACCCAAAACCTAAAAAACCCTAAACCTAAACTCTAAATCCTAAGAAACCCTAAACCCCAAGATACCCCAAACCTTAAATCCAAAAAAACCCTAGACCCAACCCTAAACCCTAAAAACCCTCAAAAACTATTAAAAATCCTAAATGTAAAAAACGCTAAATCCTAAATCCTAAACATTAAAAAATTCAAAACCCAAAACCCTAAACTCTAACCCTTAAGAAACCACAATAAACCCTAAATCATAAACAATAAACCCTAAGAAACTCTAAACCCTAAGAAATCCTAAACGCTAAAAAACCTAACAAATATTAAAAAATCCCAAACGTAAAAAACACTAAAAAAAATCTTAACCTAAATAACCCTAATCCCTTAACACTAAAAACCCTAGAAAAAACCTAAACCCTAAACCATAAACCCTAAATTCTAAGAAACCCTATACTCTAAATCTAAAGAAAATCCTAAACCCTTAGATACCCTAAACCTTAAACCCTGTAAAACCCAAAGAAACCCTAACCCTGAACCCCAAGAAACTCAAAGAAATCCTCAACCCTAAACCCTAAGAAACATGAAACCCTTAACACTGAGAAAGCTGCACAAACACTTAGAAACCCTAAACCGTAAAAAATCATAAACCCTAAAAAACTCTAAAAACCTGTAAAAACCTAAACCTAAAAAACCCTAAAAAAACCTTAAAAACCTTATAGCTAAAAGACCCAAAAAACTAAAAGACTAAAAGACCCTAAACTGTAAAAAAGCCTTTAACCCTAATCCCTAATGAACCCATAAAACCCATAAGTCCTAAACCCTAACCACAAAGAAACCCTAAGAAATACTAAACCCTGAGGAAACAATAAACCCTAAGAAACCCTAAACCCTAAGAAAACCTTAGAATCTCATTTAAAACCCTAAGCCTTAAAACCTTAAAAACCCCTAAACCCTAAAGACCATAAACCCTAAACTCTAAGCCCTAAATTCTAAACTCTAAGAAACCCTAAAACCTAAAAAATCCTAAACCCTAAAATCTATGGCCTAAACCCTAAAATCTAAAAAACCCTAAACACTAAGAAACCCAAATAAATATTAAGCCCTAAGAAACTATTAGAAACCCGAAACCTTAAGAAATCCAACACCTTAGGAAACCCTAAAACCTCAATAACCCATAAAATTCATTAAAAACCCTAATCTCAAAGAAACCAAAGAAAACCTAAAAATCCTAAGAAACCCTAAACCCTTAACTATAAAAATCCTAAGAAACCCTATGCCCTAAAAAACCTTTAAAAACCCTAAAAATCCTTAAAAACCTTTGCTACCTTAAACCTAAAAATTGCTAAAAAACCCTAAGCCCTAAACCCTAAAAAACCTTAAATCATAATCCCTTTAAAAACGTAAACTTTAAACTCTAACCCCTAAGAAACTCTAAACCCTAAAACCTAAGAAATCCTAACCCTAAAAAACCCTATATCCTAATCCCTAAAAAACCCTAAAAACCCATAAAATCCCAAAACCAAAAAATACTAAAAACCTTAAACCTTAAATTGTAAATCCTGAGAAATCTTAAATCCTAAGAAACCCTAAACCTTTAACCTAAAGAAATCCTAAACCAGAAAAACCATTAAAAACACTTAACCTTAAAAAAAACCTTAAACCCCCTAAACCCTAAAAAACCCTATATCCTAAACCTTAAAAAACCCTAAACCCCAAACCCTAATCTCTGACCACTTAGAAATCCTAAAACCTAAACTATAAACCCTAAGAAACCCTACCCGAAAAGACTCTAAAATAGAAAAATCCCTAACAAATCTTAAAAATATGCTAAACCTAAAAAACCCTTAAAACCTAAAAACCCTTAACCTTCAAATCCCTAAAAAACCCTAAGAATACCCTAATCAACAAGAAACTCTAAACCCTAAATGCTAAGAAACTGTTAGAAACCCTAGGAAATCCTAAACCCAAAACCCTAAGAAACCCTAAACCTTAAGCCCTAAGAAACACAAAACTCTAAAAACACCTAAAAACCTTTAAAAACCATAAACCTTAAAAACTCTATACCTAACAAACCCTAAAAAAATCTTAGCCTAAAAAACCTTAAACCTTAAAAAATTCCTTAACCCTAAACCCTAAAAACCCATAAGCCCTAAACCCTGAAACACAAGAAAACCCAAAGAAATCCTAAACCCTAAGAAACCCTACACCCTTAAAAATAACATAAAAACCCTTTAAAACCCTAAAAAAAACCTTAAAATCCCTAAGCCATGTACTGTAAAAAACCTAAACCCTAAAAACCTTAAACCCTAAACACTAAAAATCCCTAAACCCTAAACCCTAAGAAAACATAAAACCCTTTTAAAAACCCTTAACCTAAAAAAACCCAAAAGCCCCTAATCCCGAAACTCTTAAACCTAAGATAACTAAACACTAAACCCTTAACCCTAAGAAACCCTAAACCCTCAAAAACCTAAAAAAATCCCATAAAAATTCTCAAAAACCCAAACCTACAAACCTAAGCCCTATACCCTAAATCCTAAAAACTTTAAACACCAAACGCAAACCTTTAAAAACCCCTAAACCCTAAACCCTAAGAAACCCTAAGAAATCTTAAACCCTAAAAACATTTTAAAACCCATAAACCTAAAAAATCCTAATCCGTACGAATAAACCCAAAATCCTAAGAAAACATAAACCTTAAGAAAGCCTAAATCCTAAGAAAACCCTAAACCAAAAAAACCATAATAACCATTAAAAGTCCTAAACCTTCAAACCCAAAAAACACTAATCTTGAAACCCTAAACCCTAAAAACTAAACACTAAACCCTAAGAAACTTGAAACCCTAAACCCTCAAAAATCCTAAGAAACCCTATGAAACTCTAAATCCTAAAAAACCCTATGAAACTCTAAATCCTAAAAAACCCTAAAAATATTTTTAAAACCATAAACTTAAAAACCCAAAAAAACTTTAAAACCCTGAAACCTAAAAAACTCTAAGCCCTTTGTCACGACCCAGGGGTAAACCCTAGGTGTAACATGATGTATAGAACCCCGAAAGACTCCATACAATCCACTTATCATATCATAATATAAGCAATAGAATAATAAGAGTAAAAACACATTTAAAGTATAAAATTTTCATAAACGAACACGGAAGTATAGACACTAAGTCTCAACATAGCCATCTATTACAATATTTGAATGAAATAGGGCATAGCCCATACAACATGTCCAAAAAGGGAAATACATGAAACGAAGCTACAACATGAGAAATATCCATCCTCTAACCATGAGGCCTCACCAACAGGCTCGGAAGATACACAAGTCCAAGCTTTAGCCACTAGAATGACCACCTCAAGAACAGAACCCTACACTTGGGAAAAATGTAGGAAAAATAGGTTTTAGTACAAAAATGCACTAAGTATGATAGCCAGGCATAAAAACATTGAAAACATGCTAAAAGGGACATTTCATTTGGAAGTATGCAATTTATCAATTTTAAACATGATTTGAGAGTTCAAAGAGCATATGTCATAAAGCATAAACAACATAATCATCATCACCTTAAATGCCTTTGAAATTCATATACCAAGCTTATTTAATTACCATAGTTCATAATTCATATTCTTGTTCTTATTGTTGTTGTGGGAATAAGCCTTAACCGACATGAGACCATGTGAGCTATACATTATCCCCCGATGTTACCCCCACCAAAAAGGGGTGTCCCACTTGCATAAGGTAGAACCATACTTTTAGCCTTTGTGGATCCACTAGCTAAATAAACTATGGAGGCACATAGTTTATGGGATAAGGAGATAGCTACTAGAAACCCGGACTCAACTAGCGTAAAAGGTCTCCATCTCATAAGATATACTTGGGAACCCGGACTCAACTAGCGTACAAGGATCCCATTTGGAAAGCCGGACTCAACTAGTGTAAAAGCTCCCATCTCATATACAATATCCACTTGGTGCTAAGCATTAATTCCCACGGAGTACATATAATTCTTGACTTAATTCACATTCATGGAATAATGTCTTGGCACTCAATCTAATATAATTCATAGGATAACTCTTAGATCATGCGTGAGAATAGCCTTTCACCATCCATGTCTAAATATACATATCTTAGATTCAATTTGGTGAGAAAGGCATTAAACCTTAGAATCTTAATTATGTGAGAAATCCTTTCACATCATAGCATATTCATGCATAGGTGTGTATATAAGAATATCCTTTCAATAACACAACAAACTACATCATAATCTTAGACACTTCACTCTTAAAGTGTTCTTAAAGCATATACATAGATTTCATAAAAATATGAATAATTATCATACTTTGCCCTTTCAGGGTTCAAAGCTCACATTCAATCAAAACATATAGAATTCATTACATTATCCATGGATATCATCATAATTCAAGTAACCCAATCACTACATGCATAATTTCATAACATTCTTCTTTCATCAACAAAGACCTACATCACAAGATCACTATTCATAAAACCGTAGGAAATCATCAATTCATGATTAATATAACATAATTCAATCATTAGAATCAATTTTGAAAGGAACCCATGACATTGGAATCAAACCCTAACATTTGGGTATTTCTATCTTGGAAATTGGGATTTTGAAGGTGCTCCATGCATGAATTCTATCAATGGATAAAACCTACCATACCTTATCAACAAAGCCCAATGAATTTGGTGTGAAGAACCTTACTTCTTGAACCCTAGCTCCAACTTCCTTCTTCTTCTTCTTCAAGTTCTAGAGAGAGAATATTTGGAGAGGATGAAGTTTGGGGATTTATTTGGGTTTGGGAAAATAATGAGTTGAATGACTTAATTTAGGGGTCTAAAGTCCTTATATAGGTGGTCTAAATTAGGGTAAAATGACACCACTTAATCCTAATTAAAATTGAAAAGCCCTAAAGTACCCCTACACTTAACCACCAAAACTACCCATAGGTCACCACCACCCACAAGACCACGTTGACGGGCCGCGGATGGACCCACAGTCCATTCTGGTCAACCGTGGTTTGGTGATTAGAACTTTTGGCCAAACCACAGAGCCCCCATCCATGAGGCATGGACCCACCCGCAGGGCGTGGGTCCTACCATAGGTCACTTCCTTGGGCAGTGTTCTAGGGGTCCTCCTCAAGGGCCCATAGTTTTTTTTTAGAGGACAAATATTTTTAGTTAATGAGACAAGTATTTTGAGAAAGAGGAAGTAGTACTAAAAGAATAGTGTGAAACACTATTGTAACAAAAATACCATACTTAAAAACTTAATTACAAAGGATCATAACACGTATGATATTGAATTTATTGATAATTTTTTGTTTTGGTACTTGTGAAATATGTAACTAAGATAAATAAATTGGAACAATAATTCAATCATACTGATTTATATACACATTAAAGTTTATTCAAGTAGTCAACTATTTTTTAAATGATTAATTTTACTTAACAGTAAAAAATATCTGATTGTGTCATTACATAGGTGAAACAAAAAGGTGACACATGAGTTACAAGGCATGGTGTGTTTCTAAGGAAGGAAAACGTGTTGCATGAAAAAATATTTTCTAGAAAAATAAATGAGTTTCTTATTTATTTTCTTGTGTTCAAAAAATATACATGATTGAGTCATTTCTCATTTGGGTTAAGTCACGTAACATTTTTGGAATTTAAAAAAATTAATTTTTTGATTCATATTTTAATTGAGTAAAATAGATATTTTTAAGAAAATGTTAAATAAAAATGATTAGTTTGATGTAAGGGTATATATGTACAATAATTTTTAACAGGGGGGTATATCCGCTCTACCTTGCAAAGTTTAGGGCAGATTCTTGGGTAACGACTAGCATAAATAAATTATAAATACTTCAGTTATCATAAATAACATACCTCAATTAGTAGGGCTGATTATTGCCTTCTTAATCCAAATCTCATTTTAAGTTGAAAATCTAATGTGTGAACTCCAAATCTTCCTATCTCTATTACATCAAAGAAGAAAAGATTTTCTGGTCGGGGGGGGGGGGGATTTATTTTCTATTGGTGTCCTCTATGGTAGATTAGTCAGTAGACCTGAGAGGCTCTAGTTTATGCTATGCCTTATGTAAGTGATTCAAGTAGGCTCTCTCTCATTTATGGTTAGGAAACGCTTGTGATTACCTCTTGATATGAACCTAAATTTTATCTTCTTGTGGTGGGCTTCTCATTGTGAGGCACATATATCGTGAAAAACATACCAAGACAAGTAAATGGGCCTCACGATGGAAAGCCCGCCACAAGAAGACCTACTTGACAGGCACACATTTAGGCACATGTCGAGAGGTAATAACAAGGATTTCCTAACGATAAATGAGTGAGAGCCTACTTGAATCACTTACATCTTCCATAGCATAAACTAGCGCCTCTCAAGTCTCCTAATTAATCTACCATAGAGGACAATAATAGAAAAAATTGCCTCTACTAGAACATCTTTTCTTTGTTGATATAATGGATATCATAATATTTGGAGTTGGCACATTAGATTTTGAAATTTAATAGAGACTTGGATCAAGAAGGCAATAATAAGCCCTAGCTCTAAACCCTAAAATACCCTAAAAACACTTAAAACCCAAAAAAGGGCAAAGCCCTAAACTCTAAGAAACCTTAAGAAATCCTAAACCGTAATCCCTAAGAAACCCTAAACCCAAAGAAACATTATGAAACCCTAAAGCATAAAAAGAACTAAGAAGCCCTATACCCTAAAAGACTCTAAGAAATCCTACACCCTAAGAAAACCTAAATCCTACAATCCCAATCCTTAAAAACCCTAAAAGAAAACCTTAAAAAAACTTTTATAAACACAAAACACAAAAAACCCTAAGCCCTAAACCCTAAAAAACCTTTAAAAACCAAACACTCTAAACTATAAGACTTAAGAAACCCTAAACCCTAAACACTAAACCCTAAAAACCACAAAAAAAACTTAAACCAATAATAACCCTAAACCCAAAAAAACCCTAAGCACAAAGTCCTAAACCCTAAAAACCTTAAGAAACCCAATATCACAAACCCAAAATCCGAAGAAATCCCAAACCCTAATCCATAGGAAATCCTAAGAAACTCTAACCCTAAAGCCTTAGAAATCCTAAACACTAAAAATCCTAAACCCCAAGAAACCATAAACCCTAAACTCTAAAAAATCCTAAACCTAAAAAACCCAAAAAACCCTAAGCCCTAAATAATAAAAACTAAACACTTAACCATAAAACCTAAGAAATTCTAAGATACCCAAAACCCTAAACCCTAAGAAACCCAAAGAAACCATGAAAAATCCTGAACCCAAAGAAACCCTAAATCCTAGACACTAAAAAACTCTATAACATTATTAAAATCATAAACATAAAAAAACCCTAAAAATGCCAAAAATCATTACAACCCTAAACCTATAAAACCTAAAAAACCCTATAACCTAAACATTAAACCCTTAAAATCCCTATACCCTAAAAAACCCTAAAGCCTAAGAAATCCTAAACCCTAAAACACCCTTAACCCTAAAAAACCTTTAAAATCCTAAACCTAAAAACCCCTAAAAATCTTTAGAATATTCAACCTAAAAAACCTTAGCCTAAAACCCTAAACTTTTAAAAAAACCTAAAATATCGTTAACCAAAACACTAAACGCTAAAAAACCCTAAGAAACCCTAAACCCTGAAAAACCTTAAAATCCCTAAACCTAAATACCCTTTAAAAAATCCAAAAACATTTAAAAAACAAAGACACTAAAAAACCCTCAGCCCTAAACCCTAAGAAACCCTTAATCCTAAACCATAAAATCCTAATAAACCTTAATCCCTAAGAAGCCTTAAAAATCCCTTAACCCTAAACCCTAAAAAACCTTAAAAACCCTAAAACTAAAGAAACTCTTAAAAACCTTTAAAAACCCAAACCTGAAAATCACTATAAACCCTAAGCCTTAAACCCTAAAAATCCTCAAAATCCTAAATCCTAAAAACCCTAAGCCCTTCAATACCTTAAGCCTAAATATTGCTAAAAAACATTTAGGCTTAAACCCTAAAAAACCATTAGTCCAAAACCCTAAAGCCTAAACTTCAAATCCTAATACCTAAGAGATCCTAAACCCTAAACCCTAAAAAACCTAAACCCTAAACCATAAAAACCCATAAAAATCCAAAACCATAACAACACTAAAAACCCTAAACTTTAAATCCAAAGAATCCTTAAATCCTAAGAAACCCTAAATCTTAAACCCAAAGAAACCCTAAACCATAAAAGTACTTAAAAACCATTTAAAACCCTAAACCTAAAAAAACCTTAGAAACTCTTAACCCTAAAAAACCCTAAATCCTAAACCTTAAAAAACCCTAAACCCAAAACCCTAATATCTAACCCCTTAGAAACCCTAAACCCTAAACTATAAACCCTAAAAAGACCTTAACCCTAATAAACCCTAAACACTAAATCATAAGAAATCCAAAACCCTAAAAAACTGTACAACCTGAAAAACCTCAAAATACCCTAAGCCTAAAAACACTTAAAAGCCCTACACCTAAAGAACCTTAACTGTAAAACCCTAAACCTTAAAAAAAAACTCAAAAAGATAACCTTAACCTTAATCCCTAAGGAACACTAAACCCTAAAAAAACTATAAACACTAAACCCTATGAAACACTAAAACCCATAAAAATACCCTAAACTTAAAAAAGTCCTATAAGAAACCTTAAAAATACTAAAGCTAAAAAACCCAAAGCCCTAAACCCCAACCCAAAAAAACCCTAACCCTAAATCCATAACCCTAAAAAACCCTAAAATCTTAAACCCTAAACTCTAACCTTAGGGCCTAAACCCTAAAACTTAAGACCTAAAATATAAAACCCTAAACGCTAATAAAATGTAAACCCTAACAAAAACCTTTAAAAACCCCAAGAAACCCTAAATTCTTCAAAAATCCTAAAATCCCTAAACCTAAAGAACCCAAAACCCAAAAACAAACCCTTATCCTAAGGACCCTTAACATAAAACCTAACAGAAAACCTAAGTAACACATAGAAAACCCTAAAAATCCTATACTTTAAATCCTAAACCGTGAAACCTAAACTCTATACAATAAAACTTAGGGCCTAAATTCTTAACTCTGAAAAAACCTTAAATGAAGAGCCTACAACTTAGGGCTTAAACCCTAAAACTTAAGGCCTAAAATCTAAACCCTAAACACTAAGCCATAAGAAACCCCAAGAAACCCTAAATCCTTAAAACATCATAAGAAACCCTAAACCCTAAAACAAACCCCAAAAACACGTTAAAGAAAACCTGAAAAGCCCTTAAACCTAAAGAATCCAAAGCCTTAAACCCTAAACCCTAAAAAAATCATAAACCTAAAAAACCATAAACTTTAAACCCTCAAAAACAATTTAAAAAACCCTAAAACCATAGACTTTAAACCCTAAACTATAGAATAGAAACTCTATACCCTTTAACTTAGGGCCTAAATCCTAAACCACAAAAAACTCTAAACTGTAAACCTTAAGGATATACCCAAACACCTTAGGGCTTAAATCCTAAACCCTAAATCATAAAGCTTAAACCTTTAGGGCCTAATCCCTAAACCTTGAGGCCTAACATCTAAAATCGAAACCCTAATCCCTAAGAAACCATTAGAAACCCCAAGAAACCCTTAACCCTAAATCGAAAAACCTAAAAAAATCCTAAAACCCTAAACCTAAAAACCCTTAAAAATGCCTAAAGGAAACTTTAAAACCCCCTAAACCTAAACAATCTGAAATCCAAAATTCTAAACCCGAAGAGAAACCCTAATCCTAAAAAGCCCTAAGCTTTAACCCCTAAAACACCCTATCCTTTAAACCCTAAACCATAGGACCTAAACTCTATACCCTAAAACTTAGGGCCTAAATCCTAAACCCTAAAAAACCCTAAACCATAGGGCCTAAATCATAAGGACTATACCCAACCCTATACCTTAGGGCTTATACACTAAACCCTTAACCTTAGGGTCTAAACCCAAAACCTTAAGACCCAAAATCTAAGCACTAAACCCTAAGCCCTAAGAAACTCAAAGAAACCCCAAGAAATCCTACAAAATCCCAAGACACCCTAAACCATAAAAAACCCTAATAAAATCCTAAAAATCCTTAAAACCCTAATCTTTAAACCTAATCTCTCTACCCTAAACCTAAGGGCCTAAATCCTAAACCCTATAAAACCCTAAGCAGTAGGGCCTAAACCTTAAGGACTATAGCCAACCCTGTACCTTGGGCATAAACCCTAAAACTTAGACCCTAAGAAACACTAAACACTAAGAAGCCCTAAAAACCCCTCTAAAATTTATGAAAAACCCTAAAACTAAAAAACCCTAAGCCCAAATCAAAAACCATAAAAACAAATAAGAAACCAAAATCATAATCCCTAAACTCTAATCCTAAACCCTAAGAAACCCTAAACCCTAAATTCTTAGAAAATCTAAAAAAACTTTAAGCCCAAAATCCAAAACCCTAAAAAACCCCTAAGAACCCAAAATCATACGCCCTAAACTCTAACGCCTAAGCCTAAGAAACCCTAAACCCTAAATCCTAAGAAACCCTAAGATATACTAAACCCTATGAAACCTTAAAGCCTAAATGCTAAACCCTAAGATACCCTCAACCCTAAGCCCACCCTAAACACTAAACCCTAATAAACTCTAAACTCTAAGAAAACCTAAACCCTAAAAAACTCTATAAAATACTAAACCATAAAAACCCTAGAAAACACTAAAAAAACTTTAAAACCCCTAAACACAAAACAATAAGCCTTAAACCATAAACCGCACAAAAAAACCCCAAGAAAACCCTGAACTCTTAATCTTAAAAAACTCTAAAACCCGAAAAAGCCCTAAACCCTAAACCTTAAACCCTAACAAACCCTAAACAACCTTAAAAACTTGAAACCTAAAACACCCCAAACCCTAAACCCTAAACCCTAAAACCCTATACCCTAAGAAACACAAATTCCTAAATCCTAAACCCAAAACTCTATGAAATCCTAAACCTTAAAAATCCTAAATTCTAAACCGTAAAAAATGCTAAATTCTAAACCCTAAGGAATCCTAAACCCTAAGGAATCTAAATCCTAAGAAACCTTAAGAAACCCTAAGCCCTAAGCAACCCTAAAGTTTAAGAGACCCTAAACCCTAAACTCTAAGCCCTAAGAAACCATAAATCCTAAATCTTAAACCCTAAGAAACCCTAACCCCCTTCCCTAAAAAAAATAACCCTTAAACCATTAATAACCCTACACCTAAAAAAACCTGATTGCGAAGTCCTAAGCCCTAAAAACCTTAACAAACCCAAGATCATAAACCCTAAATCCTTAGAAACCCCAAACCCTAATCCCTAGGACACACCAAAACCCGAATCCTAAGAAATCGTAACCTTAAAGATTTAGAAACTCTAAACCCTAAAAATCCTAAACCCTAAGAAATCATAAATCCTAAACCCTATGAAACCCTAAACTGTAAACCCTAAGAAAGCCAAAGAAGCCCTAAACCATTAGAAACCCTAAAAAAAAACTCTAAAGAGAACCTTAAAAAACCCTAAAACTAAAATTCCCTAAAAAATCATAAGCCTTAAACCGTAAAAAATCCTCAAAATCCTAAATTCTAAGCCTTAAAAAAGCCTAAACTCTAAACTCTAAACCTAAAGAAATCATAAACCCTTATAAACCATAAATATCCTAAACTCTAAACTCTAAACCCTAAACCCTAAGAAATCCTAAACCCTAATAAACCCTAAAAACTAAGATAAAAACCCAACACCTAAATAAACCTTATTCCCTAAACTCTAAATCCTAAGAAACCCTAAACCCCAAGACACCTCAAACCTTAAACCCAAAAACCCTAAACCAGTAGAAAACCTAAAATCCCACAAAAACTATTAAAAACCCTAAACCTAAAAAATGATTAACCCTAAATCCTAAACCTAAAAAATTCCAAAACCCCAATATCCTAAACTCTAACCCCTAGGAAACCCCAAGAAACCCTAAACGATAAACTATAAACCCTAAACCCTAAAGAACCCTAATATATATTAAAAAAACTCTAAACCTAAAAAACACTTAACAAACCTTAACCCAAATAACCCTAAGCACTAAACCCTAAAAACCCTTAAAAAACCTAAACTCTAAACCATAAACCCACTACTAGAAATTCAGCCTATTGCAACAACCACTCTGCAACAGTTATTTAAATTGTTGCAATAGATAGTAAATTGCAACAGTTGCTTAAGGTTGCAATAGATACTCTATAGCAATGATTCTTGGCAACGACTATGGAATTGTTGCCGTACATGTTCTATAGAAATAGTTAATTATGATAATTTTTCTAGGGCAGCACTCTCTTTTATATCTGTCTTATAACTTATTTTTTCTTTCTTTTACATTTTTTGGATACATCAATTCTCTCGAGTCTTAACTCTTCATTTCTCCTTTTTCTCCATATAGAGGCTTTTATTTAATATTTTCTTCATGTTCATCAAGGAGGATGAGAGACTTTCAAGATTCAACGCTAAAATTGACTATGGTGGAACTACGGTAATAGCCATCCCAAGCTTTCGAATTGCAGATTTGTTCTAGCTTAAGGGTAGGAACAAATGCTATCTCAAGCTCGAATAGTTTGTGGCTCTCACAATTTTCATATCTCTTTTAATATTTCTCTCTTACTGATTTGATATCTCTGCTTCTAAGGGGTTTATTTTGGGTGTATTGTAGGTTTTTGATAGGTTAGGGTTTTCTCAATTGTTTTTTAATTTGTTGATTGTTGCTATGGTTAAGGCAAGGATTAAATATGTACAAGATTTTTAGGTGGGTTTGATCTTTTTTTACTATAGTATTTTGTATCACAAGGGCAGAAAGTTGATTTTTTTAGTGGCATTTTATTTAGAAGAGTTCCTGAAAGATTTTAAGTGATTTTTCTCTATGTTTATAGTTGATTTGAAATTTTAGGAATTCTATAGAAGACTTTATTTATTTGATGGTTTACCATTCTCTTACTTTGACGTTTATTTTTACTTTCCTGATCTTGAGTTGTGTCAGTTTCTGGGCTTTATGTAGGAAGTTGTTGTGCGGATCATGAAGGTTGATTTTATAGTTTGAGAGAGTTGCATCTAATATTTTAAATAAGAGTTAGTATTCTTATGAGATCGTCATTTGTGGTGTCTTTGCGGTTTCCACATAAGTCTTCTAAAGTATTAAACAAGTCTCACTCTCACCACCCATAGTCAAAGTTATGCCTGACATACACTTACAAGGACATTTTATTTTAACATTTTTTATCTTAGATATATGATATTTAACATTTTATTGAGCTCAACATTCAGTTGCAGCCTAATCATAGATATATGATAATGACTTTAGTTAAATAAATAACTTCAAAAGATGCACTGACTTGGCCCTCGAAATCAACAGGGTAATTAAATAGAAAGTTTGATCACAAAGGTGTGTGAAAATTATCTTAACATTCTATCACTTTAATCTTGACCTAATTAAGAAATACTTTTCTTTTTACAATAGATGTTCTCTATAATATGAATGAAACCGTAGATGCTGAGAACGTACAACATTATTAAATGGATAATGGACTACTATTCACATGCTTGCAAACTCATTCATACTTGACTTGCTGAAAAGCTGCAACAAAATTGTTGAAGCTGCAACTCCTATAACTCATGAAGTAAGTGTAAAAATAGTACATTCTAACATAATTTGCATTAGTATTTTATTGTGAATTTGACATAGCCTACAAGTCTTCACCTATAACTCTTAAATTTGTGTCCCTGCTTACTATTTACTGTGATAATTGATTTGTAACTTATTTTTTCCTATCCATACTCATAGAATATATGAGTATATATTCTTCTTTCTTCATTGTTTGAAGTTTAATCTTATTCCTGAAACTGTGATATGTAGTTCTATTATCCCTGTTATCAAAAGAAATAAATAATAGTTGTGTGGTACTTGATATCATGACTATTAATTACTTTAAAATCTCGATCAAATTGTTGTATATGTAGTTACAAGTGTAAAATATGCTATCGGTGTTCAGTCCTAATTATATGTGTTTAAATACCACAAATACTTTACTCTCAAGTTATCTGTGTTCATTCCTAAATTTGTGCAAATAGCTGACTTAGAAACCAAAATAAGGACTTTGTATTGCATTATTATGCTTTCATAAATTTTGTTATTACTATCAATAGTTAGCTCCATGATTACACTTTAAAAAAATGCATAAAAGTTTGTGTGATTTGATTAGAAAAATATAAAATTTCACTAATGGTCTAACAATTGCTAGCAAAATATGAGTTGTTTTAACTTTTCTTGTGCTGTGGAATTTTCATGGTACTCACATTGAATATTTATTACTACATTTTGTGTTTTCTTGTTTTATTTGTGCCTTTGTTTTTGTTTTTTCTATTTTGTCTTTTTATCTGAAAGGCAATACCCTTATAGCTTATTTGAATCGGTTTGTAGCTTATGCCTTGTAAGTTAATTCAAGAGTTAGAATTCATTACTAATGCCTTTTGGCTTATTTTTATGTTTTTTACTTGAATGAAACACTAAATCTAGGGTGATCATATATCTGACGAAGATCTAGTGAGTCATTAATAAAAGTTGCAGTTTCACTATATAAAATTAGGGTTCAACTATCGATAGATTATGACTTTCAGAAGGTCTGTATTATATTAGTTTGTGGTGTATGATTTACAATGGAGAAAGAAGTAGCAAGTGATAATAGATGCTGAAACATTGTATAAAAGAAAGGAAAAGCACATCTTTGTTACAAGCAGTGGGATCAATTTATTTGTACATTGATTTTGGGTTGATATGAAAATTTTGACATTTGTTATATTAAAAAAATCATGGAGAAGCTTTCTTGTTTATGCATGTTTTTCCTATGATATTGATGAAAAATGTTGCCTGCATAGTTACTCAAACATAACTTTAGTCTGGTTGAATTCTTTTCTTTACAATTTTTGTCGTATTTGTGGATTATGTGGTTAGTTCTTGGATACTATAAACATTCTGTTATGTGTTCTATTTAAGTTTTATTACTAGCATCATTGCATCAACTAAGTTTTTTTACTTCCAAAACCATAAAAAAAACCATCTACTAGTTTTTATGGGCTATTATAACGGGATATGTATGTTTATGTGTATTGAGAATATGTCCCATTGTTGAACTTTTGTTGAACCATTTTCTTACCATTTTTTGTAGGTAAAGCAATTGAACGATGGGAAGGTGAAATCAATGAAGACCAAATATAAAATTGGTTGTTCGCTGCTAGACCTTCCACATTTTTAGGAATCATTCATAGTATAATTTTATACATATATGTATATGCCATCTTTGAAACTTTTAATATGTTGTGTTTTCTTTTTGTATGTAAATTATACTGGATTTATATTTTGAAGTATGATTAGGTTGATGAATAAATTTCTTTCATGATATATCTAAATTTCATTTGTTTATATTTTAGTATATTGATATTCAATTCATCAATGCTATATTACTGTTGTAATAACCTATAAAAATACCGCTGCAATAGTTTAAAATAATTGTAGGAATAGACCCAAGAGCATGTTGTAATAGGCCTACAAAACTAGTGCCGTAAGCTTGAAAAAATGTTTCCAAAATCATGTTTTGCAATGGCTTTGAACCGTAGCATTTGAATAAATAATTGTTGCGACTGATAGTCTTACATCAATGGCTTAAACTGTTGCAATAGACAAATGTATGGCATCGAATTTCAAATCGTTGCAAGAAACTGTTGCAATAGGTCTATTGCAACGCAATCAGATGAGATGGTTGCCTAACCGTTGTGATAGATCTATTGCAACGGTGTTAGTACCTATTGTGACGGTATTTAAAGTGCTGCCACAACCCTATTTTCTAGTAGTGACCCTAAATACTAATAAACCCTAAACTCTAAACTGAAAGAAACCCCTAAACCCTAAGAAACGCTAAACCCTAAACCTTATGTAACCATAAGAAACTCTTAGAATCCCTAACCCTAAACACTAAGAAACCCAAAGAAATTCTAAACCATAAACCCTTAACCCTAAGAAACCTTCATAAACCCGTAGAAACCCTAAACTGTAAGAAACCATAAACCCTAAAACACCCTAAAAACCATTAAAAACCTAAACCTAAAAAAACCTTAAAACCCTTATACCTAAAAGACCCTAAAAAACTCAAAGACTAAGAGACCCTAAACCCTAAAAAAACCTTTAACCCTAAACCCTAAAGAACTCTTAAAACCCATAAGAACTGAACCCTAAGAAATACTAAACCATGAGGAAACCCTAAGCCCTAAGAAACCCTAAGAAAATCCTATAAATCCATTTAAAATGCTACACCTAAAAACCCTAATCCTTAAACCCTAAAAACTCTAAACCCCCCTAAAAACCCTAAACCCTAAAAACCTTAAACCCTAAACTCTGAGCCCTAAATCCTAAACCCTAAGAAACCCTAAAAGATAAACCCTAAACCCTAAGAAACCCTAAACACTAAGAAACCCAAACAAATTGTAAAGTCTAAACCCTAACAAACCCTTAGAAACCCTAAACCCTAAGAAACCCTAAACACTAAGAAACCCAAACAAATTGTAAAGTCTAAACCCTAGCAAACCCTTAGAAACCCTAAACCCTTAGAAATCCTAAACCCTAGTAAATCCTAAGAAATCCAACACCTAAAGAAATCCTAAACCCTAAAAATCCTATAAAAACCCTAAATCTAAAAACCCATAAAAATAAACTGTGAAAATCCCTAATCCCTAAACCCTAAAGAACCATAAGAAAACACTTAACCCCAAACTCAAAGAAACCTAAGAAACCCTAAACCTTTAATAGTAAAAACCCTAAGAAATTCTAAACCCTAAAAAAACTTTAAAAACCCAAAAAAAACCCTTAAATACCCTAAACCTAAAATCATTAAAAACCCTTGACCTTAAACACTAAAATACCTTTAATCCAAAACTCTAAAAAAACCCTAAGCCCTAAACTCTAAACCCTAAGAAACTATAAACCCTAAAACCTAATAGATCTTAAACCCTAAACCCTAATAACCCTAAAAACCCATAAAAACCCAAAATCTTAAAAACACTAAAAACCCTAAACTCTAAATCCTAAGAAACCTTAAACCCTAAGAAACCTAAACTTTAAACCCAAAGAAACCCTAAACCATAAAAAACCTTAAAAACCATTAAAAACACTAAACCTAAAAAACACTTAAAACTCTAAACCCTAAAAAATTCTAAATCCTAAATATAAAAAACCCTAAACCCAAAACCCTGATCTCTAACCCCCTAGAAACATTAAACCCTACACTATAAACCATAAAAAACACTAACCTTAAGAAACTCTAAAATCTAAAAAACCCTAACATATCTTAATAAGATGCTAAACCTAAAAAACCCTTAAAACGTAAAAAAACCCTTAACCTAAGAATCCCTAAAAACCCCTAAGGCCCAAACCCTAAAAACCCTACACTCATAGAAACCCTAAGAAACCCTAAACTCTAAACCCTAAATCCTAAGAAACCCTTACAAACCACAATCCTAAAGCCTAAGATTATGGAATCCTAAACCCAAAGCTCTAATCCTAAGGAAACCCTAAACCCTAAAAACACCTAAAAACCTTTAAAAACTATAAACCTAAAAGCCCCTTAAAAATCCTTTGGAGCTCTATACCTAACAAACCCTACAAAAATCATAGGCCTAAAAACCCTTAAACCCTACAAATAAAAATCCTTAACACTAGAACATAAAAAACCCTAACAAAAAAAAAAACCTTAAGAAATCCTAAACCCTAAAATCCTTAGAAAACCCAAGAAAACCTAATAAAAAAAACCTTAAGCCCAAAATCCAAAACCCTAAAAACCCAAAACCATAAACCTTAAGGAATCTAAAACCTAAGAAACCTTAAGAAACCCTAAACCCTAAGAAATCCTAAAGTTTAATAAACCCTAATTCCGAAAAAACCCTAAAAAGTCTTTAAAACCCATAAACCTAAAAAACCAAAAAAAACCCTAAAAAAACTTTAAGAATGATAAAACTATGAAGCCCTAAAAAACCCTAAGCCCTAATCCCTAAGAAACTCTTATTAAACCCTACATCCTAAAAAACCCTAAGAAAATCTAAACCCTAAACCATAAAACTTAAGAAATCCTAAGCACTAAATCCTATGAATCCATAAGGAATCCTAAACCTTTAAATATTTGAAACCCTAAGAAACCTAAACCCTAAACTCAAAGAAACACTAAACCCTAAAAATCTAAAATCCTAAACCCTAAATCCAAAAAAACACTAAGTTCTAAACCCTACGGAATCTAAACCTAAGAAACCTTAAGAAACCCTGAACCCAAAAAAACCCTAAAAAATATTTAAAAACTCCAAACTTAAAAAACCAAAAAAAAAAAAAAATCGTAAAACACCCTAATCTCTAAAAACTCTTAATAAACCCTAAACCCTAAATCCTAAAAAACCATAAGAAACTCTAAACCCTAAACCATAAACCCTAAGAAATCCTAAGCCCTAAACCCTAAAGCCTAAGAAACTATAAGGAATCCTCAACCTTTAGAAATCTGAAAACCTGAAAAACCTAAACCCTAAATTGAAATAAACCCTATACCCCAAAAACTCTAAAAATCTTAGAAAAACCTAAACCTAAAAAATCCCAAAACTACAAAAATTAAAAACCTTGAAATATAAAAAACCATAAACCTTAAAACCCTTAAAAACCCTAGCCCTAAACCCCAAAAACACTTAAAACCCTAAGCGCTAAAAAGCCTAGAAATCCGAAACCCTAAACTCTAAGAAACCCTAGCCCTAAACCCCAGTTCCTAAGAAACCCTAAACCCTAAGAAACACTATGAAACCCTAAGAAGCTCTAAGAAATCCTAAACCCTAAAGCGTAAAAACTCTAAGAGGCCCTAAACCCTAAAAAAACTTTAAGAAATCATACACCCTAAGAAACCCTAAACCCTAAAAAAATACTAAAACCCCAAACCTTAAAAACACTAAAAAAACCTAAAAAAATATAAAAAAACACTAAACCTAAAAAAATCCTAAGCCCTTAACACTTAACCCAAAAAAGCCATTAGAAACCCTATACACTAAACTTTAAGCCCTAAGAAATCGTAATCCCTAAGAAACCCTAACCCCTTCCCCCACCCCCCAAAAAAAAATCCCTTAAAAAATTAATAACCCTAAACCTAAAAAACCAAACCGAATAGTCCTAAACCCTAAAAACCTTAAGCAATCGAAGATGATAAGCCCTAAAACCTAATAAACCCCAAACCCTAATCCATAGGAAACCCAAACCCTAAATCATAAGAAACCCTAACCCTAAAGCCTAAGAAACCCTAAATCCTAAAAAACCCTAAACATTAAGAAACCATAAACCCTAAACCCTAAGAAACCCAAAGACACACTAAACACTTAGAAACCCTAAAAAAACTCTTAAAAACCTTTTAAAACCCTAAACAAAAAAATTCCTAAAAATCATAAGCCTTAAACCCTAAAAAATCCTCAAAACCCTAGAAAACCCTAAACCCTAAATCATAAACTCTAAATGATAGATTGGAGGTACGGTTTTATATCCCCCTCCTTGTATTTTTGAAGTTTCTTTTAATGTTAAGGCCTGGGGGTGTTGCTAAGCACCTGACCCCCTCAAGGGTCATTCAAACAAAAAACAACTCCTAAAAAACACTAAATCCTAACCCTAAACCCTAAAAACCCATAAAAACCCAAAACCTAGAAATCCCTAAACTCTAAATCCTAAGAAACCCTACACCCCAAGACACCCCAAAACTATAAGCCCAAAAAAGCCTAAATTCAAAGACACCCTTAACCATAAAAACCCTCAAAACTATTAAAAACCCTAAACCTAAAAAATCCTAAACGCTAAATCCTAAACCTTAAAAAAATCCAAATCCCTAAACCCTAAACTATAACACCTAAGAACTCCTAAACGGTATACTACAAATCATAAGAAATTCTAAACCCTAAATCCTAAGAAATCCTAAACCCCAAAAAACCCTAACAAATATAAAAAAAAAAAAAACCCTATACCAATAAATCACTACTAAAAACCCTCAAACTAAATAACCCTAAGCCTAAAACTTAAACCATAAACCCTAAAAAAAACCCCAAGAAAACCCTAAACCCTTAACCCTAAAAAACCCTTAACCCCCAAAAAATCCCTAAACCACAAACCCTAAACCTTAAATCCTCTGATAACCTAAAAAACTTCAAAACCCTAAACCTAAAACACCCTAAGCCTAAAACCCTAAACTTTATAAAACCATAAGTCCTAAACCCTAAATCCTAAACCCAAAATCCTAAAAATTCCAAATCCTAAATCCTAAACCAAAAAAACCCTAAATTCTAAACCCTAAGGAATCTTAAACCTTAAGGAATTTAAACCCTAAACCCTAAAGTTTAAGAAACCCTAAACCCGAAAAAACCCTAAAAAATCTTTTAAAATGCTAAACCTAAAAAACAAAAAAAAAACCCTATAAACCTTTAAAACCATAAACCTAAAAAATTATTAAAAAAAATCCTAAGCCCTAATCCCTAATAAATTCTTAATAAATCCTAAACCCTAAATCCTTAAAACCCCTAAGAAACTCTAAACCTTAAATCGTAAACCCTAAGAAATCCTAAGTCCTAAACCATAAGGAATCCTAAACCTTTAGAAATTTGAATCCCTAAGAAACCTCAACCCTAAACTCAAAGAAAACCTATACCCTAAAAAACTTGAAAACCCTTTAAAAAACCTAAACCTTAAAAATCCTAAAAACCAAAAAAACTCCTTGAAAATAAAAAACCCTAAACCTAAAAAATCCCTTAAAAAACCATAGCCTTAATCCCTAAAAAACCGTAAAAACACTTCAAACCCAATAAAGGCTAAAACCCTAAACTCTAAGAAACCTTAAGAAATCCTAAACCCAAAGAAACATTATGAAACCCTAAAGCATAAAAAGAACTAAGAAGCCCTAAACCCTAAAAAACTCTAAAAAATCCTAAACCCTAAGAAACCCTAAACCCTAAAACCCCAAACTTTGAAAATCCTAAAAAAAAACCTAAAGAATCTTTTAAAACCACTTAACATAAAAAACCCTAAGCCCTAAACCCAAAAAACCCTTTAAAACCCCGACACTCCAAACTATAAGCCCTAAGAAACCCTAAACCCTAAACATTAAACCCTAAAAATCACAAAAAAAAAACTTAAACCATTAATAACCCTAAACCCAAAAAGCTCTAAGCGCAAAGTCCTAAACCCTAGAAACCTTAAGAAACCAAAGATCATAAACCCTAAATCCGAAGAAACCCCAAACCCTAATCCCAAAGAAACCCTAAACACTAAATCCTAAGAAAACCTAATCCTAAAGCCTAGGAAATAAAAAACCCTAAAAATCCTAAACCCTAAGAAACCATAAACTCTAAACTCTAAAAAAAACCCTAAAAAAAACCCTAAACCTAAAAATAATTAAAAAACCAAAAGCTAAAAAACCCAGAAAACCCTAAGCCCTAAATACTAAAAACTAAACCCTTAACCATAAAATCTAAGAAATCCTAAGAAACCCTAAACCATAAACCCTATGAAACGCAAAGAAACCATGAGAAATCCCAAACCCAAAGAAACCCTAAACCCTAGACACTAAAAAACCCTAAAACATTATTAAAACCGTAAACATAAAAACCCTAAAAATGCTAAAAATCTTTACAACAACAAGGGGAGTCGCCTAGTGACACTATAGCAAACTCCAAAAATGCAGCTCGATTGGGTACTTTCGTCATGCCACGATATTAACTAAGGTGCTTCTTGGGAGGAAACCCAAGTTTTTAATCCTTTAGTTTAATTTTGAATAACGAGTGTTGATTGTGTATGTTGAAAAGTGAAGAATATTGGAAAATGAGCAGTTTAGAGAGCCAAATGTTCAGTCGGCGACTCGCCGAAGAGGTCGGCGAGCCTAACTTGGACAGTGGTTGGATGCACCAGGCCTGAAGTAGAAGTCTGTAAAACTCGGGGGGCTAATTGTCTAATTGGCAACTCACCGAACAGGTCGGTGAGCCCGATTTTGTCCGCTGATTAAACTCCCAAATTCCCTTGAGGTCATGTAAAAGTCAGCGAGGAAAAGTACCACTCGGCGAATTGCTGAGTGGTTTGGCATGGATGACTTATTCCGCCGAAGGTGCCGCAAACTGAAAGATTTTAATGGCCAAATGATTTAAAATTTCAAAATCTTTCATATTCTCTCATTTCTTACCCTATGCACTCTCACAAAACTTTAAATATTCCTTATTTAGCTATTTTATTAGCATTTTGTGTGTGATCTCATGCTCTGAATTGGAATACTTTGCCTCCTAGCTTTTCATCTTCTAAATTCGTCATAGTGGTCGGTTGTCCGCACTCTGTACTTTGATTTTTTATTTTAACTCGAA
Source organism: Solanum pinnatisectum (assembly GCA_035578085.1). Classification (NCBI taxonomy): domain Eukaryota; kingdom Viridiplantae; phylum Streptophyta; class Magnoliopsida; order Solanales; family Solanaceae; genus Solanum; species Solanum pinnatisectum. The sequence goes on from CM069076.1 coordinate 26,838,861, forward strand.
TGCAATAGGTAAATATATGTTGATACGGGTTGGGTAATTTCTTTAATTCTGTTTTATATGTTGGATTGCCCGTAATGTGTTTGAACTTGTGCTTAAATGCATCAATAGATGATTTCTCATGTTTTGTGTGTTAAAATTGGTTCTAAACTGTTTGGTTTCGGTTATTTCATATTGGGTCTAGTTTGGTGAAGTCTAATTAACCCCGAATTGTGCCGAATGACATAATTTTCCCACTGATGGAGTGTTCGACGACATTCTTAAGGGCAAAAGTCATCAAATGGCCAATTTCTGCTAAATCGAGGAAAGTTTGGGTACCCCGAAGGCATGGGTCATATGGGTCTGGTACTAATTGCATAGAGTATGTGTTTGATTTTAAATTCAGGGCTTTGGGATTGGTTTTGGGAAATGGGGTGAAAATTGGCACACTGGGTTGTTTGGCGAGCTGCGTCGAGCTTGCTAAATGGTTCGGTGGTTCGCAAAAGTCCCTCTTTGATTGCCCTTAATTTCATGTTTTGTCTTAGTTGATTCTGTAACTTTTTGTGGGAAGCTTGAGCTCACTGAGTTCACTCGGAGACTCGCCGAAAGGTTACTTATATCGCCTTCTACGCCCCAAACCACTAAAATACACTTTAATATTCAGCAGGCTAGTCTAAGCTTGCCGAAGGGCCCTAAGAATTGACAACATGCCTTAATTCTAGAAACTTTTAGAGCTGGTCTTTTCGGCAAGTCCGATCTAGCTTGCCTAAGTGACTCGACGATTGGTTCTGTGGGTCTTTCTGCAACTTAAATTGTGTAAATTTTCTTGAATTATTTCTAACACATTTCAATTTGTTTTGCAGATATAGCTAGACCCAATGTGCCAGGAAGAGACATACTGCCCTGCAAGCGGGCAAAAGGGATCATTATAAATAAGGATGCAACAACATCCAATGTAAAGGCAACCAAACTCCTGATCAAGGGAGGGAAAGGCAAAAGAAAGGGCAAGGCGGCCGTGGTTGAGTCACTAGAGGTCAGCTCTGACTGTAAGGGAGTCTACGCGACTCACCTTACCACATCAAATAGCGAAAGAGAACACCAAGATTCTCAGGCTGCCATCTCGAAGCTTAAGGCTGACTAACTTCATTTGGCCTGGAGAGCAAAAATGCCTCCAAGAGGATGCACGATCCGTCTAGGATCCGGGTGCCTCAGGCTACTCCTCCTGCTCAAGCTTCATATCATACTGTGGTCCCAGTACCACCTGTACACGATCCTCCTCCCCGATCTCCCAACATACTAAAAGCTGAGGGACTAAGGACTATCATTGAGTAGAAACAATTGTCCATAGATAGTGTAGTGGACAGATATTCAGAGATATAGAGAAACCTTAAGTCCACATATTCTAGCTCTTTACTAAACCCTGGGGTCCCTACATTCCTAATTGGGTCCAAGAGTTCTACTCAGCCTATAGAGCTTTGGTACCACAGCGAAAGAGGAAGGCTGCTACCTTCAAACAAGTGGATTATTTAGTTGTCCGAGGGAGGAAGGTAAAATGTGATGGTGATTATATAAATGCCATATTAGTATGCACTACTAACCTTACAGATGACTAACAGAGTATGATCAAGACAACGTCTTTGGAGGATATAAAAGGTTGGATGGCCCCTTTTCTCTCTAACAATACTCCTAGGTGGATTGAGGTTGTAGTGCAAATACAGAAGAAACCTCAATGTTGTAGCGAGGTATTGGTTCGGTTATCAGTAGAATAATCATGCCATCCCAAAACTTGTCTATCTTCAGCCACATAAAGGTAATGTGTCTCAGATCCATCATTGCAAGGAAGCACATCAATTTAGGTGCAATTATTAGACCGGAGATATCCATGAGAACTAGACAGAGCCAAATATCTCTTTCATTTCCGGTGTTGATCACCGAGTTGTGCTGACGAGCTCGTGTGCCACATGACGAAAAGATGTATGTGGAAGTGAGCCCACCTCATCTACTTCATCCGGTGTGTTGAGGCCTAGTACTTGAAGGATGAGGTTGAGAAGAAGAGGGTAGCTCAAGTGGATACATCCCCGGTAGTTGATATTGAGATACTACCTGCAGAGGCAGTATTGCCTACTCCAGCCACTAGGCCTTTAGGTATTTCTATCTCTGCCCCCTCTGCTCCAAGTTCTTTTACCGCTCGCTTACCTCCTAGGTCTACTGCTAGTATTGCTACATCCCTACCTCCACTCACCCAAGCCATGCTGCTACGGATGGGGCACCTATCCCATTCTGCTAATATGCATGCCTCCAAGCTAGAGGCTGCGATTCCTAGGATGATTGAGAGAGCTCTCACCACTGCATTAACACCTCTTAGATATTCTATTAATTCCCTCACGGTAAGGATAGAGGTGTGTGAGAGATATCATTGAGCACCTCATAAGGTGATGACCTTAAAGTCGTGATTGTGGAGTTGACGAAAGATGTGGACCAGCAGAAGTCCGTTATGTCGATGATTTTTGGAACCGTGGAGATCCCTGATGACCGAACACATATTTTCCGGCCTATTCTAATATGCCTCCTGACAACCTGGACACATATATTCTGGCCTGTTCTATGTGCCTCTAGCTGCCATCGGAGATGAGGTTAGAGCTGATGATGCGGCTGCAGAGTCTAAGGCTAAGACTAATGAGGATCATCTTGGTGTTCAGGAGGAGACCACCTATGAGGGCTTGACTGAGATCGAGGAGGCTATGGTACATTTGGTTGGCTAGACATCTTCGAGAGATACTTCTATGGCAAGCTCCAATGGAGCTAATGTGGATGAAATACCAGGCACTGATGCCAAGCCCCAGAAGTGTGATCTTGGGTACTGATGCCCCGAAAAATGGAATGACTGAGATGCAGACTTCACCTACGCTTAGCTTGGCAGGATGACACTTTTACCTCCCTCTCTATTGTTTTTATTGATTATCTTTGTTTTAGTTGCATTTGAGGACAATTGTTTTTCTTTTGTGGATTGGGTGAGGTATTTCCATACCTACCTCTTGTTATTCTGTTTTGTTTGTGAATATTGGGTTTCGTGATCTATATATGTGTTTTGATCTTGATTCTTGTGGGTGTTTTAGCTTGTGGTCCATTGTTTTGAATGGAAATGGTTTTTAACCTATTTTTTAAATTTGTGCCACCTCTATTTGTGTGATTGTGGTTATTCTTGTGCGAATTTGAATATCAGTTATGATCAATATCGATAACTTGAATAGTGCTCTTCATTGAATGAAATGAATATGCGGCTACGATGAGGCCAATGAAGTTGCATAGACAATGTGTGAACTTTTAGTATCTCATTGTGACTAGCCGGTTATCGAATGAGTCTCTTGTGATGAACATTGCACACTAGCTAGAAAGTATAGAGTCTTGTTTGATATTGGTGCCAATTCCTTGTGTGATGAGATTACTTTGAATAGTGTATGTGATGACACCTAGAATTTGCACCGTTGGTCCAGTTGACTAAGTGATGCAAGCACTTGAAATGATCTTAGGAAAAAAATTTGAAGAGTGAAACAATTTGACAATATGCCTCTTTTGCAGCAAACCTTGTGAGATCTGTGAACCTTGCTTGAACCCTTTTGAGCCTTATCCTTTTCTTGAAAGAACCTGAACAATTGTAATCTCTCTTTATCCACTTTCCCATAACTTTCATGAAGTATTGTTTGTTTGAAAAGCCAACTTACGCTTTAGGCCAGAAGCCTAAGTTGGGGGTGTGGTGGAAAGAGAAGGAAAATAAAGAAGTGTGAGAAATTCCCCCTTGATCAATGGTTTTGAAAAAGATGGAACCCCTCCATGTAAAAAAGAGAAAATAAGAAAGTAAAGAAAAAGAATGAAAAAAATTGTGAAATAAAAGTAGTGGAAGTTGCGAAAGAAATGGGGTATCCGTTAGTTCATTTGAAGTTGAATAATGATGTGGATTATGCGCTTGAGCAAAATGTTAAAGACAAGGAAGAATGTGATGTTCAGACCACTGATTTCATGTATCAGGACACTTCATACAATACTAAGTGCCAATGATCGTTAGTCAGTAATACAACCTAACTAAGTGAGTTGGGGTCGAATCCCACAGGGAGTGGTGCATATTTGAGAATCAATAGAAATGCGTGAATATGTTCCAGTGAATCATAGGTAAAAACATTTACCAATAAAATCATGGTTCAAGTTTGGGTTGACACAAGTGTCAAATAATAGGGGATTTTGGTTTCCACTATCAGCTACATCAGCAAATAACACGAAAATAACACGTATAGAGACGAGTTCTTGGGATGTGATTGGATTATGGGCTAAGGTAGACAAGTGGGTGATTGCAATTAATAGTAAATAGCTGTAAATCAGTGAATAATCTAGACTTTAGTAGGATAAACTTTCTCTCGAACAATTTATCCCGAATCAAATTGGTTTCTCTCGAACACCATAAGTGGCAATTAAGAACAACCTTCACTTTAATCCATTCACTCTCTCGAGCTGAATGTGTTGAAAGGGGACTAGGATTTACTCTCTCGACCATTAAATCAGTAATCTTGGTTTCAAAACCTCTCTCTCCAGCAAGCCAAAAAAACGAAGGTAGAGTTGCATTTGCAACTACAACCCTTTAGATTAAGCCACAATTAGTGAATGAAATCACTTTTAAACAACATTTAGACTATCAAATAGCAATACCCAGTAGCTAAATCCACCCATAATCATATAATCACACCCCAATAATTGGGGTTTTAGCTAAACATCATAAAAAAATAGAAATCGTTATCACATTATGTTTCCATCAATTGGTTAAGTTTAATTTCGTCTTTAGAAAGGTCAAGAATGAAGAATCTCAAAGACCCACTTCCAATTTCTCCAAAAATAGTAATCTTCAAATCATCAAAGCTAAAGGAAAATATTGTCTCCAAACTCAGTTCTCTACTCCAAAAACTGATTATATGATTTTTGATAATAGATGGATCGATAGATAGATAGACAAATAGGTAGATAGATACTAAACTAAAAATTTAAAAATGTATTCATAGTCTCAAAAAATGTGCTGCGAAGGACCATTCGACGCAATAAGTAGGGATCACCGATCCACTCGGCGATCCGCCTTTTAGTCAATTCCATCACCTTTTTGCTTTGACCTTCAGCATTTTCAAGTTCTGCCACTTTGGGCGATCTAGCACTACATCGCGGAACCGTTCGGCGACTCACCGACTTCTCCTTTCTATCACTGACTTGATTTTCTCCTTCATGGCTTGGCATGCTGGAACTTTAGGCGAGACCATGGCCATTCGGCGACTCACCCAATGGGTTACGCAATCATTAGGCCTTCTTTTCGTCGTTCTTTCAGTTGCCTTGTTCCTTTTTGCTCATTAGTGTCCATGCTTTGTTCCACAATCCAAATACCTAAAAATTATGGATTTACATCGGTTATTGACACAAAATATGCATTTGCAGACACTAAATCTAATAAAATAAAGTTGTTAATGAGTCCAAATCGTGGACTCATCAACACCCCCAACTTAAACTTTTGTTTGTCCTCAAGTAAAACTCAAGTTCAGCATTTCAAAAAGGATGTCTCAAACAGTGCTACATAAGACTCAATCATGAATGTACACAAAAAGACTCAACTTACTCATGCAAGGATCAATTGTGCACTCAAAGATTCAAGTTGTGACTCACCATTATCAAAGATTCTCAAGTTCACAATACCTATTTCAAATGTGAGTTCAAGCTCAACAAAGGTACTCAAATGCCCTCACACAAAGAATGATTCCATATTCACACACAATGGCTCAACAATTTAAAGCTTCAGAATCAAATGCAACACTCACACTCATAAAGATGAAAACAATGCATGATTTCACCCATAGGTTTGCCCTTATTATCCAACCAACAATTGTTTCAGCTCACTCAAGATCAAAAAGGTCTTTTCAAGGCTTGTAATGGGGCTGAGTACAAAGGTATGGTCATTTAGGCACAATGGCTACAGTCCTCATGAAATGTGGTGCGAACAACACTTTCTTTCCTTTTCTTCATCATTCTCATTCATGCTCAGAAATCACCTCATTATTCATCTTCTATGGACTGTTGGATACCCCATTTTTTTTTTGCATTTTCACAACTTTATTCTTTTCATTCTTTTTCTTTTTCATTCTTTTCTTCTTTTTCTCTCTTTATTTTATATGGAGGGGTTCCATTTTTCTCAACACCATGGGTCGAAGGGGACTTCCTTGCACTTCTTGATTTACTTTTTCTTTTCACCACACCCCCAACTTAGGCTTTTGGCCTAATTTGCTATTCACACAAACCACAAATCATGAGGATTAAGGGTAATGGATAAAGAAAGGTGACAATTTCATTAAGTTTCTTCCATGAAAAGGGTTAAGGCACAAAGGGTGCTCAAGCGAGGTTCACATACTCACAAGGTAGGTCACAAAAAGAGGTATAATGTCAAATTATTTCACTCTTTAAAGTTCCCTATGATCATATCAAGAGATTGCATCACTTAGTCAACTGGACCAATGGGGCAAATTGTAGGTGTCATCACATGGTTCATGGTAAGCTCATCACATAATGCATTGACACCAATCTCAAACAAGACTCCACACTTTCGCTAGTGTGCAATGTTCATCACAAGAGACTCAATTCAAAGCTTGCCTAGTCACAATGAGATTCAAAAAGTTCACATATTGTCTATGCAACTTTATTTGGCCTCATCGTAGCCACACATTCATTTCATTCGATTATGAGCACTATTCAAGTCATCGGTATTGATCAAGACCGATACTCAAATTTTCAAGAGAATAGCCACATTCAAACACAAAAGAGGTGTCACAAAAATTTTTGGAAGGGTACAAAAATCATTTACAATTAAAACGAGGAGCCACAAACTCAATCATCCACAAAATGCAGTATTAACACAATTTATAGCTCAAAAACCAAAATATATACACAGAACAATCATCACAAAAGGTCACAAAAGGTGAACCTAACCCCACCATGAATAAAAAAAAAACATTTGTCCTTAAATGCAAGCAAAATAATATCCAAAAGTCAAAAAGTAAGACAAAGAGGGAGGTAAAGAGGGATCCAGTCTAAACAGTCGCTCCATCTATCTAGACATCAGTGCCCGGTGTATCACTCTACTCTCGGTCCTCAGTACCCGGAGTCACATCCACAGTAGTACTAGCTACTCCACTAGGAGCTGCCATAGATGTCACTATCAGTGATGTCTGGATCACCGACTGTACAGTTGTCTCCTCCAGGTCTGGAAAATCTCCATATATACTCTCCTCCCTTATCTCTATCAGCTCCGCATCAGTCTCTGCCTATGACTCATCAACTATCGTATCATCCGTATGTACATATTTGATGGTAGCTAGAGGAATCTCTAAAGTATCAAGAGCATCCACATCATCAGAAGCCTCCAGTAATGAAGTGAAGTTATAGACTTTAGACACTACTAGAAAAAAGGCTTATGGCAACAGTTCTGAAACTATTGCAATAGATACGATAACCGTTGCACTAGACCTATGGCAACAGTTTAGGGACCGTTTCATCTGATCGCGTTACGATAGGTCTATCGCAACAGTTTTGTGCGACGATAGGAAAATAGTTTCCATAGGTCTCTCTATTGCAACAAATATGAACTCGATGCCATAGGACAATATATAGCAATGGATTTTTAGCCAAATGTAACGGTTTCTAATGTGTTGTAATGACATTTTATGGAACGATTTTAGGAGCTATAGCAACGGTTCTACTTGCATATTGTAATTTTTATTTGAACCATTTGCAACAGTTTGGTAGGCTATTGTAACAGCCAAATGACATATTGCAATGATTCAATATACCAAATTATATTAATGACTGTAATAATTATTTTTATATATAATAAAAATATAGCACATAAAAATTTATAACTCTTAAAGTAATCTATTTTTGGTTCAACAAACACAATATTTAAAACAACAATCAGAAGAGTTACAATTAAAGCAACCAATAACTAGCTCCTCCAACAAGCCTGTTCAAATCCTCTCTATATATAGTCTCTCTATTTATACAGTTCTTCTATTCGTAACTTATCTTTACATTTCTGTTTACTATTAAGAATGTCAAAATACTTATACTTGCACTCCATTTTTACTTGCTCGTTGATCATTTGTGGTCGAGGCTTTTACTAATTCCCATATGCATAATTCTTGACCATCCAAATAAGAATCTGCACAAACAGTAAGTTTATATAATGAAGCATTTATATATTCAACAATTGAAATTTTAAAAACAAAAATTGTAATTCCTAACCTAAATTGAATAGGGTAAGCATTTAACTCAAAATTTTAAACAAGGGTGGAAGTAAACTGACACTCTATCTGTTCATCCATACAGTTAAAGATGAACTATTCCAACTAGTTCAAGACCACCATGTGGACCATTCTCGTAGGCATGTTTTATACGAAACAAAATGTTATGTGTAGCCAGATATACAAGAGTTAACCGAAACATATCAACTTCATTAGTTTAAAATTTTTTTCATTTAGATGGAGTAGGAAACACAAATAAACTTGACAACATGTATATCTTGAAATACAAGAGAACTCCAACTTTGAACCATGGCTAAATACAACAATTGACAATTTTGAAAGTTAAAACACCTTTTCTGTTCAAGACTTTGAATTCATTCACTCAAGGTGTTCTTGATGTACATTATGGATATCACTAGATTTTCAAATAGGATTCAAAACAAGTTATCAGATGTTAGCCAACATTTAGATAAACACAAATCTGGACAATTTCATATTTTGATTAAAAATAGGCATATGTTGTCTTTTGAAGTAAAGAAATGACTTTTCTAAGTATGAAGTTATAAATATAAAAGACAGAGAGATTCATTGATCAACTCAAGCATGTTTTAGGCTTAAAAATAAACAAAGAGTCTCATATTTATCAAATGGTGAATTTCATTTAAAATCTTTATGTCTTGTGGACAGAACTCTAAAATTGTAAAGCTCAAGAACTCACCATAAACTCATCCTAAGACCTTAAAATCTTTTCTAGATAAAATGAGTAGCAGAAGCAGATGATTATGTCTCAAAGCATGACCTCCAAGTGTGTAAAATAAACGGAACCACAAAACCATAAAAGAGAAGTGTATAAACCATAATTTCCTTAAAACTAATCAATTTAAACAAAGTTGTTGAACACATATTGCTAAGTGAAAAACAATGACGATTTGATCGAAATTGGCATTAATATCTTTTTGAGGAAGTGAATCCTCTTACTCTCAATCACACATGAATGACAACTAACAAATTTTCATATTCTTTACAGAAGCATTAAGACACTTGAATTTCTAGAATTTCAAGAGAAAAAAGAGATGATGCAGACCTATTTTGTGGAAGCAAACTGAGCTGATTTTCTTCGAGTCCCCAAATTCCACTTCGACTCTACTTTTCACTGAAGTTCAATCTCTATAAAATGAAGATCAATATAAGAAATTAAAATTTTTTCACTATATACTAATAATTACAAGTTTAATAGTTGAGCTATAGTTATTTTAGAAAGTTACCATGTAATTAGAAAGTTATCAAATTACCTTTTAAAAGTAAATAATACATTCTCAACAACTAATTCATAGTAGTAATTAATAAGCAACATACCTTCATAAGTTAGATAGTTATTTGACTAGTTAGAGATATTATTCCAAAATTACTTCACTAAATAGTTTCTACTTTCTAACTCCTCAGTTTCAAAGGGTTATATTTAGACCACTACTACAGTTTCAAGTTCCTTAACAAGAAAGATTCACAAGGTATTAGATTTTTACCTATCAGATTCTTTAATCTAGTATAGAGGGTTGTAAGAAATAAGAATTGTCTTTCATGCATATATATCCCTATAAGTATCTAGTGAATGGTTTGGGGCATGAGTGTAGTTCTCCTAGATTTTCAACTTTGAAATGACCTAGATTTCTTTTGGTCAGAAGTCGTCACAAATATCATTTCTAAAGTAAGGCAAAAAATGAGAAATCTGAATCAGATTTTCAACTCACATTAGTTTCGCTATTTGCAAGTACTTTCATTATGTATGTTGTAGTCAATGCACTGCCCATTATAATCTGTTCATCTTCTTGATTGTTGCGAAGAATGTTTTGAAATGTTTTCCTACTCAGACATAAAATTTGAGAAATTTCAGTTGTTGTAACAGCATATGGTTGTGGCCTTCCAAGTAAAACACTTATTTCTCCAAATGATTCTCGAGCAACAGCCTTCCCAATGATCTGTTTTTGAACACATTTCAGAAACAATAAGTTAACGCTAATGTGTTTGAAAATGATATAATGATTGTTGAATGTGTTATACTTACTTGTTCACGTCCATTGATATCTACTAGAAGATCCTGCAATAATATACATAACTGATTAATAACACGAAAAACAAATTTGATGTGTTCAAGTAATTGTTCCCAACATATTAACTTACCAATGCTCCTGAGACTATTATGTAAAAATCTGTTTCAGACTCATTCTGTAAAATCACATCTTCCTTGGAAGGATAGTATTCAGCTTCCATTTCAGGAACCTTAAATGCATGAAATAAACCATTGAATATACGTTGTATACACCAAGTGAGAAGGGGATCAGAACAATGTAGAACAAGAAATTACCAGTTGGGAAAATAGGTCCCTGTAAACGCCTCGGAACAGAATGACATTTTGAACTATTGGTAAAAATAGGTAATGTGCAATGCCTGATCTGATAGCTTTTGGCAGAACATTCATGGTCACCTTTTGTTGATGAATAATTATTTTATAATTCATGAGCAGATACAAGTCAATTTCAAGAAGACATCAACTACAGAATAGTCACAACACAAGCAACATATTATTATAATAGGAAATAGACCTAAAATCATGTCAAACAATAGCACTTTTGATAATTTAATGGAGCAAAAAGAAGAGGTACTTCAACAATTAGAAGGAATCAATAAAGGAGAAAAGAGGAAAATCAGAAGTATGATGATGATATCCAAGAAATTATCCACCCATGAAACTTCACAATAGCTCATATGCATCGATAAACCGAAAACAATCCAACTGAGAAATGTGAAAAAAAGAGCACTTACAAGTTACAGCCATGGCTATAGCTCAAGCGACCATGGCGGACTCGGCCGGAGGCAGGAAGTGCTGGCCAGAGTAGATGGCGCTGTGCTCTGGATGGTGATGATTGACAAAGAAGATCATTTTTTGAACCAGTAGCAAATTTTAGTACCAACCAGTAGAAAATTTTTGTTTATTCCATTATTTTATGTTAATGTATCTCTTGCTTCTTGTTGCTTTAACATAAATCTTCAACAGTAATGAAAATGTATTTTTGACATCCTACTCAAGTGAGAGGTGAAATCAAGACATCATCAATGCAAGGATATTCAAACCCGATTGAATAACTCATAGACAAGAAATACAACATCAATGTCAAGTTAAACATGGTCTAGAGTAGTCATGCTCTTCTACTATAAGCCAAAAAGATGAGAAACGGTTTAGGCAAGAAGGAAAGGAGAGACCAACACTAGTCGCTATAGTATGCTGCTGTTAGGCCTAAATGTTCTTTTTTTTAGTTAGATTAAATGCCCTTGTGTCTTCCATTTTGTCCATATCTACACTTCCACCTTCTTCTTCAACCACTTTTTGATTTACAAAGCAATGATACTGATGTCGTACTTACAATGGATTACAAATGAAATTCGCTTATGTTAGCAGTCTCACACATATGAGAAAACTATAAACGAAATATTGAAAAACCATAAGTGCTCATTCTATTGCACAGAATGATGCTGATAAATCAATACCTGGAGTTTTTCAAATGCTGATTTAGCCATAGTTTTCTCTATTGACTCAGTGGAAGGCTCTTGGTCAACCTAAACACAAACCAAAGATGCTCTTAAAAAATGATCAAGAAATTAGCAAGAAAAGATTTAGCATATCAACATGTCGACAGGGTTGAATAAGCAAGCATACATTAACACCATTCATTACGGCTGCCTTTATGAACTCAATATGGTCTTCAAACACAAATCTGCACCAAAGTAGTTCTTAGGTTTTAAATATTAAGATTTACATGGAAAATATGATACAACAAATCCTTGATACAGCAAAATGCACTATCTGTAAAGCATAGAAGTCAATTTTTCCATATCGTTCCTTATGCATATACATTATACACACACAGAGAGAGAGAGAGAAGCAGAGAGAAAGAAGCAGGGCTAGAAGCTAGAACTTACTGATAGTCCTTAGATCTTGACTTCATATCTTTTGAATCAAATTTAAGTGTCGCCTTCCCTGTGATGCACTGATTCCAAATTTAGAGACTGGAGAACTTCTAAGTTCATAAAAACTTTGAGTAAGGTGAATTAGAGATTACCAATCTGATGTTCCTCCCATGCTTCGATCAATTTCATCATAACTCCAACAAAACATTAAACCCACAATAGCTACAACTTAATGGGGAAAAAACCCACAATTAGAGAAATATATCAAATACACTAACCACACCCAAAGATTAAAGACAAAAGAAGGGATTCAAGAATAAAACCTCAAAAGCCCAAACCTGTAGTTTCTTCAGCTATAACCTCAAAGATTGAAGAAGAGAACCTTCAACAGTTGAAGAAGAAAACCTCTAGATTTCTCAGATTTTACAAGAAAACATACAACCCTCCATTTCTTTAGATTTCACAAGAGGTTTGAAGACAGAAATAGGTTTAGATTCGAAATCAAAAATGGGTTTATGTTAGTCCTAAAATGAGAGAAATGAAGAACTTACCTGCAATGCTCCCCAACTTCTGTGTTCGATTGATCTGCTATGAATGGATGAAAAATTAGGTTAAAGAGAACAAGAGGAAGAACTTTTCTGTTCTAATAGTTGAAGAGATGGGAAATAAGCTTAGCAAATGTTTGCCTCATTTGTATCAATATCTGATAAAGAGAAAAATAAATTGTATTTAAAAAATTAGTTAAAATAAAATAGAATGAAAATACTTTGGCGGTTCATCCAAAATAAGAGAGGGAAATTATGGAGGGATTTAATAACCATTCCAATAGAAAAAAATTCACATTAAATGTTGCCATAGATGACTTTATGACAACGGTTCTGGAAACCGTTGCAATATGTAGGTCTATTGCAACGGTTTTCAAACAATGGCAACAGATTTATTTCCTTGCCGTAGCAATACTATCCAATCCTTTTGGCAACGGTTCAAACCGTTGCAATAGACCCTTTATAATAATGGTTGCTTAAGTGTTGCTAAAAAATCTGTTGCCGTAGGCCTTATTTCTAGTAGTGAGATAGTCTACGTCCTTCCTCGAATCTACTACTTCGGCTTTCTAAGACATCACCTTGGAGGTCTCCCCCTTCCTGCTCTCACAAGCCTCAACTCTTATGGTGAGAGTGTCAATAGAAGTCTAGAGGGGGCGGGGGTCAGTGCAACAGTGATGGAACTCTCAATCATCCATTGGATGGATATCTCAATTCTGGTCGCCCTCACATTAGCTGAATAGGCCAAGTGCCCCATCTTTAGGAGCATAGCCTGAGTGATCCTGGTGGGCTGGGCAGAGGTAGAGGCACCTAGGGCCTATGAAGAAGAAGAAGGGCCAGATGTACCTGAAAGACCAGAGGCCAGAGTAGGCAAAGATGCCTCTGTAGGTATCGAATCAATATCCACCTCCGGGGATATATCCACCGGAGCTGCCCGTCTCCTGTCAGCCTCCTATCATGTGTACTTGGCCTCAATGCGCCGGATGTCAGTGGAGGAAGACCAGGTAACCTCAATATCTCTTGTATCATCCCGGGGAACTCCAGCACGCATGCACAACTCAGTGAACAGGACCGAGAATAGTAGAAAAGTCTGTCTCTGCTTGGCCCTCATGGCCATCTTTTGCTCAATAATAAGTCCCAAGTTGAGCTGCCTCTTCGCTAGGATAGACCCTACACAAGCTTCCTTCGTATGTAGGAGGATGGATTCATTATATAAAGGCATGATGGAGCTGCTGATGAATCCGAACAAATACCGGCAGCTACATTCAAATCCTTCTTATTGATCTAGACTTCTGCCTCTATCCACCTCGGGGTGACATCAGAAAGAAGGGGGGGCAAGCCAAACCTTCAAGTCATCCAGGGACTGAGTTGTCGCCAAGCCCTTATAATCATGCTCGAACCCTGTGGCTCTCTTAAGGACATCGTTTATGATATCGCTGCAGCATCCAACTTCCACACCTTGAACTATGACCGACTTAACTAGTCTAAACTCACTGGCCTTCTTGTTGCTCTTCGGAACTAAGACACTATACGCTATATATAAATCTCGGACCCATAAAGAAATATAAGGCCTCGTGAAAATCTGAAATCTGTGCCATTGCAATATCTCCCTTACACTGGAGTATCTTTCCTCAAGGCCTTCCATGGACAATAGCTTCTCCTCGAGAATAGTTGGTAATCCATCACCTTTTAACCAGTTGAGAAGCCTGGAAGGAGGGACAACTCATGGTACTGGAGCCATGGAAGGTGCCGGAGTTGGCACTGAACCTACCTGGGTGGAAGCTGATGGAACTCTAGCTGAGTCAGGGTGAGATCTAGGCCGGATCTCATCCTGCTGGGACTGCAAATGCTGGTTGTCCTCTGGATCAGATAAATCAGCCTGGTAGTCAGCAGTCACTCTCTCAGATGTGGGCCTCTTGCCCTTGCCTTTGTCTCCGACTGGGAGCTCTTGCCTTCCCTTCTTGGGAGGATTTGATCCTCCTTCATTGATTGTGATACCCCGTGCTCTTTTTCGGGGTGGCATGTCGATGTTATTCCTTACCATCTCTGCAAAACATCAGGAATAAGATAAAAATAATTCAGGAAAAAGCACAAACAACAGTTGTAGACAGATTCATCGAATCACTTTGATGATCAAGGATTAGCCCGCAAAATGTTACAGTGCATTTAAGGTTCAGGGGTGCAGACAAAGGGCAATCAAGAAGGACTTTCGGCGAGTCGCCCAGTGCTTTCAGCGACCTCAGTTTTCTCACAAAAAGTTACAGAACCAAACTACTCATTTAGCATGAAATTAAAAGGGAGATGGGGGAACTTTGGCGAACCGCCGAGTGGTTCGATGAGCTCGACCCAGCTCGCCGAATGGCCCAGCATGCCTACTTTCAACCCAACTTCTCAAATTCAACCCCACAACCCCCGAAAACAAAATCAAATCATGCACTTATAAAATTAAGCTCAGACCCATTACACCCATTACCTCGGGAGACTTCTCCCGATTTTGCCAAATTGGGCCATTTGATGACTTTTGCCCTTAAGAATGACATCAACCGCTCCATCATTGTGGAAAATACATCATTTGGCACAAATACGGACTTCTTAGACTTCACCCTTCTAGACCCAACAATATGCAAGCACAACCCCACAAATTCTAACTAATTTTAAGGCAAAAAATTATCGGAATTCAACATTATAAATACTACTGCCAAGATTATAAAATTAACAAAGGCACATACAAAAACAATTAAGATCAGAGAGGCCCAACACACATCACTAAGATAAGATCATTGCAAATAAGTACAAAATCACTAAAATAAATTCGGGGTTCAGAAAACCAACCTTAGATGTCGAATGCTCAAGATTGAAATGCTAGGCGGTAAAGTAATCCACTATGAACACACAATTAACGACTAAAATACGATAAAAATGCAAGAAATATAGGAAATACTATGCGGGTGTGAGTTTGGGAAGATTAAAAGTGAGGGAAAGTGAAAAACTTTGAAAGTTTAAATCTTTGCCCATTAAAAACCATTCAGTTCTTGCCCATTCGGCGACATTAGTTGTGTTTGCTGACCCATTCGACGACATGCTGAGTTTTACAGGACCTCCAGTTAATGTAGGGGTGCAAACAACGGACTAGATACTCTCCAAGTTGCTCATGGGCTTGCCGAATTTTAGAGACTCCACTTTGAAAATGTTTTGAGTCTAACGGCGGTCTAGGTTGGGCTCACCGACCACTTCGACGATTCGCCGACTTGGCTTTTAGCTCGTCAACCTCTCTTTCTAACATTTTTGACACTTCAACCTGCACAATCAACAAACCATTATTTCTAAAACAAAAGTAAAGTGATAAACACTTGGGTTGCCTCGCAAGAAGCGACTTAGTTAATGTTGTGACATGACTTAAGTCCCCACTTAAGTTCTATTAGTGTTGTTTGCCTCATTTTCATAAGGAAACCCCTCTTCTGGTTCTAGGTAGAGGTCATTCAGCACTTGGTCCATTTGGGACCCTAGTAGCTAAATGAGTATGGAATGAGAGGCCGTCATCTAGTTCAGCATCAAAACTTTCTATCTTATCTCCTCCAACACTCTGTCATGTTCTTCAACTTTGTGTAGAATGAGTAAGAGGACCTCTTCAAGTTGCCCACCCTCTTGTTTCTTCATCTTTGGACATTCGTGAGGGGTGATGTTCCTAGCCTTATTCTTGGACACTACCTCTAATTCCATGACTTTCTTGTCTAGGACACCCAACTGAGTCAACAATGTGGCCAATTCTTGGTCTTTTTCTTTCTCCCTGTTAGTCCTGGCCATGTTATCAAGGAGTTAGGCTGTAGTCCCATAGGAATATTGCATCATGCAGCCCGAAGAGAGTTTGTCAGCCATGATTCTATTTTCGGGGCCAAGACCTTGGTAGAAGCATTCCAAAAGCATCTTATCTGGAATTCCATGAGTTGGGTATTGCTGCAACAGGGACTTAAACCTTGGCCACAACTCATAAATGACTTCACCCTTCAATTGCTTGAAATTTAGGATATTATCCCTAAAAATCATCAATCACAAAGGATTCTGTCATTGTTCCTACCAAATATGCTTCGATTCTCTTCTCAAAACAGCAACACACAAACCAAAACTAAAAATGAAGTAAGTTCAACTATGACGAACCAGAACAAAATCAAACTTAACTAGAAATTCTCAAGTAACACCACTCCCCGACAGTGGCACCATTTTGATTTCACGTATCAAGACATTTATCCAATACTAAGTGACAATGATCGTGTCAGTAATATAACCCAACTATGTGAGTTGGGGTTGAATCGCACAGGGAGTGGTAGGTATTCGAGAATCAATAGAAAAGCATGAATATGATCCAGTCAATCATAGGTAAAAACATTTACAAATAGAAGCATGGTTCAACTCTCTCGAGCTGAACCCATGACAACATAATACCCACAGACCATCAAATCAGTAATCTTGGTTTTAAAACCTCTCTCTCGAGCAATCCAAAAACATGAAGGTAGAGTTGCATTTGCAACTATAACCCTTTAGATTAAGCCACAATTACTGAATCAAATCACTTTTAAACAGCATTTAGACTATCAAATAGCAGTACCCAGCACATAATCACACCCCAAGAATTGGGGTTTTAGGTAGACATCACTAAAAGATATAATTCCTTACCAAATTGTGTGTCACAACCCGAGAGCACCCCCTAGTCGTAACACAGCGTACTTGACCCAATGGGTCTTATACAAGCCCTTAGCATATCATGACATAAGAACATAGGAAAAATGTGGAAAATTAAAAACTTTTCTTTACAATCGAAGACTTTATATAAAGAGAGAGTCTATGACACTATGTGTCAAACACTTTAATACCATCTTAGGGACGCTGCCCTTACATAAATCTAAAACATAAAAGAACGACATAAAACAGACATGTGGTCAAGTCCTCGAATACTATGAGGACTCACCAATCATCTCTCTCTTGATCTACAAAGGTCCTAGCCACAAGGATGGAATCCAATATCTCCAAAGCCTACACTTATAGAAAATGTAGAAATATGGGTTAGCACAAAATGTACTAAGTATGAAGCCATGCAAGAAAATCCTTAAAATATGCATAAAAGGTACATTATGTTTAAAACCATGCTTCATTCCACTTTTGAACATCATCTTTGAACTAGTTGGAGAATGTAGCTCATAGGACAAACCATGCACAATTCATTATAACATATAGAATATAGTCACAATTACATGCGTAGTCTTCAACATAGCATAATGCATACTCCAATCTTCACAAGACATAGTTTACATACATAAGTACATAAAAAGATCATATCAACATAATAGACCTATCATATGAGCAACCTTAAGCTAAACTTGTGCAATGCATAGCTAGGATCCCATAATCCTATCTACACTAAGTCTCACTTTTAGGCTACCATCAACATACATATCTTACTTTACCATAGTCATAACCAACATACATAAGTAAGGAGTCATTCATGTTCATAGTTTGTGACAAGTAAAGACAAACCTTAACATTCATACATAATTCACAAGTCATCATAACATAAAAGAGACATACCATGCCCACTCTCAAAGCCTTCTTGTGCAATGTACGAATGAAGTTCCATACCCTCATTCATACTAAGTAGAACCTCTTGAGAATACATAGAACATTCCCATGTTCTTATCATAATTCATATTCTTATCATTTAGGGAGATTTAGCGTTAACCGGCACAGACCATGTGAGCTACATGGAATCCAGAGTTTTACTCCCACACCAAAAAAAGAGTTCCTACTTGCCTAAGGTAGAACATACATCATAGCTTCTATGTGGATCTACTAGCTAAGACCTACGAGGGCGCATAGTTATGGGATATGGAGATTGCTACTAGAAACCTTGCACTACTAACGTGCGGGTTTCCATCTCATGAGACACCATAATGTGAACCTCCCAACTAGTGTGAAGGAGCCCATCTCATATTCATATCCGCTCGGTGCTAAGCATAATTCCATTTAAAAGTCACATTAAGTCTTTACTTAACTTTAGGTTAGAGAAAGAATGCACTAGGCACTCAAACAAACATACATCATAATAGCTCAAAGATTCATTAAGTAAGAATATCCTTTCACATTAGAACCATCAATAAGTGAGTAAACCTTTCACATTAGCAATCATAGTGTTCTCATGAGAATTAGCCTTTCAATCAACACAATAATACAACCATAGTCATAACATATCATACGTACATAATAATCAAACACCTCCACCTTTCAAGTGGATCAAACATGATCATATACATTTTATGCATAATAGTATGTAAAGGTGCATCCGAGAACTAACCTTTCAACCAACACCATAGATACATTACCATCATGTACACTTCCTTCTCAAGTGTTCATAAACATGTACACAATACCACAATCATACATAATACACATATATTGCATTTAAGAGTCACACTGAGTCAACACATCTAGCATTCAACATATATAGCATAGATATAACCATGACTCAAGTAATGCATTCATTTCATGCATAAACTCATGCGATCATAATTTAGGTCATGTGGGTGAAGTCTTTGCAAAAAAAAATGCCATATACAACTTCAACCTACATAATTGCTTCCTTTTTTAAGCCTAAGCATCCTTAACTTATTCATATTAGCTTTTACCATTTAAACCTTAGGAATTATCTTCATATTATGAGCATTACCCTCAAGCAACACCTCACATTGTAATCATGTATACCTAACTCTTTAGCTAAACTTAACTTCATACTTCATTCTTACTCAATTATAGACATATAGCATCAAGAAGTAGGCTAGATCACAATACTACTTCAGCCATGATCCATCATATAAGACCTAATCAAGTTAATTCATGTCCAAAAGATTCATTCATAAGAAACTCAAGTCTAAGTGATCTAATCGAAGGCAATTCGCCAATAACTTCATCAATCTTAGAGGTTCACCTCTAACCCTCAATTTGCCTCTTTCATGATATAACCCTAGAATCTTAGGTTAATAAAAAATATAGGTAGATTCATACTTAGATCATGTAAGTACATCATAATCAACTCACACTCAATCAATTGAATCAACTTCTAACAACATTCATTGTATAGGGAAGCTATAGCTAGGTTTGGGGAAAACTCATGGATTCTTTGGAATTCAATTTAGAACCATCTAAAGTCAGTAGTATCATCAATCACTTGTTAAGCTTCCATGATGAATCAAGTCACACCTTGGTTCACAATTTAGGAAGAAGGGGAAATGATGAATCCAAGGATGATTTTCATCGAAAACCATTAATATTACAATAATCCAACCATAAATCATCTTAAACAATAATAATAAACCATAATTAACCAATTGAATTCATTTTGGAAGATGACCCAATGACTAGATTTGAAAACCCTCGATTTGGGGAATTTGAAAACATAGTTGAAGGGGGCTTCTTGGTGATAGCTAACAAAGAATGAAAAGCATCCATAGCTTGTCTAAGGAACTCCATGAATTTTGTGGAAGAACCTTGAAAACCCAGCTCCAATGGCTTCTTCTTCTTCTTCCTTGAACTTAGAGAGAGAATTATTGAGAGAAAAGGGAATTGGGTTTTCTCTTTTTAATAAGTGGGAGTAACTAAATTAAAGGAAATTTGACCTTAAAAAGCTTAGATACTTGTTAAGAAAAAAGTTGAAAAGTATGGTTCAAGTTTAGGAAAGATTACTTAAAAGCCCTTACTTAAACTTCATTTTGTGTGTTTGGCCCACTTGAGCTCGCCCTTTGGCACCATTGGCTCACCAAACCATTTAGGCGACTCGCCTAATGAGCCTTAAGCTCTCCCATTTTTACAGTAGGACAACAAAGTGGGCAGCTCACTTGACCAATGGGGAGGGCTATTGGGCGAATCGCCAACCCATTGGGCGTTCCCCAAGCCATCTCACCCATTTGGACAGTAGTTTATGCTAGGAGGGACAGTTTTGAAGAGTGAAACAATTTGACAATATACCTCTTTTGTGGCCAACCTTGTGAGATGTGGGAACCTTTCTTGACCCCACTTGAGCCTTACCCTTTACATGGAAGAAACTTGAGCAATTATGACCTCTCTTTATCCATCCACCCATAACTTTCATGAAGTATGGTTTGTTTGAATAGCTAATTTAGGCCAACATTCTAAATTGGTTGTGTGGTGAAAGGAGAAGGAAAGTCAAGAAGTTTGAGAAATCCCCCTTGACTGATTGTTTTGAAAATGACGGAACTCCTCCATGTAAAAAAAGGAGAAAAGAGAAAAGGAAATGAAAAATAAAAAAGAAAAGAAAAGAATGAAAAGGTTGTGAAAGAAAGTAGTGGAAATTGCAAAAGAAATGGGGAACCCGGTAGTTCATATGAAGTTGAATAATGGGGTAGATTATGAGCATGTTTGAAATGTTAAAGAAAAGGAGGAAACTGATGTTCAGACCATACTTCATGAAGGTAGAAGCCACTAAGTATAAATCACCATACCTTTACACTCAGCCTCATTACAAGCCTTGAAAAGACCTTTGTGATCTTGAGTAAGCTGAAACGAATGTTGATTGGAAAATAAGGGCAAACCTATAAATGAAGTGATGCATGTGCTCATCTTTGTGAGTGTGAGAGTTGTATGTGATTTTGAAACTTTAAATTGTTGAAGAGTTTTTTGTGACTATGGAATCATCTTTGCTGTGAGGGCATTTGAGTGACTTTGTTGAACTTAAACTTGCATTTGAAGCAAGTATTGTGAACTTGAGCATCTTTGGTAATGGTGAGTCACAATTTAAATGTTTGAGTACACAACTGATCATTGTATAAGTAATTTGAACCTTGTAGGTGCATTCATGTTGAGTCTTATGCAGTACTATTTGAGACATCCCTATTGAACTACTGATCTTGAGTTTTACTTGAGAACAAGCAAAAGTTTAAGTTGGAAGTGTTGATGAGTTCGAGATTTGGACTCATTTGGGGCTATGTTTTGATAGTTTTAGTGTCCTCAAATGCTTAATGTATGCTATAAATTAATCTTAAACCCTTGATTTTTAGGTATGTGGATTAAGGAGCAAAGCAAGGACACTAATCGGCAAAAATGAACAAAACAAGCTGAAGAAGTGGAGAAAGGCGAGCTTGATGATCGCCAAGGCCATTCGGACTCACCGAGTGGCTCTTAAGTCTGCCTAAAGATCCAGCCTTGAGGGAAGAAACCAAGTCGGCAATGGGAAAGGGGCAGTAAGGCGAATCGCCGATAAGTTCTGCGATGACAAGATAGACCGCCCAAAGTTACAAGATTTGAGGATGCTGAGAACCAATGCAT
Source organism: Solanum pinnatisectum (assembly GCA_035578085.1). Classification (NCBI taxonomy): domain Eukaryota; kingdom Viridiplantae; phylum Streptophyta; class Magnoliopsida; order Solanales; family Solanaceae; genus Solanum; species Solanum pinnatisectum. The sequence goes on from CM069076.1 coordinate 26,860,984, forward strand.
AATGGCGATAAAAGAGAGCAAAGAGAGGGTCGCTGAACCACTCGGCAAACTCGACCTACCATGCCTAATGGCCTTTCGTGGCAAATTTTTGGCAACTATAAATTGAATTTTGAACTGTAAATTGAGAAGCTTGCTACCATTTAGAATAGTTTTCTTTGAAGGTTGAGAGTTACCAGTAGACTTGAAGGCTTTTTTAGACTCAATTAAGAGATTTTGAAAGTGTGTTACTAGTTTTCTTCAAATTAGAACATTGTAAAGGCTTGAATACTCTGATCGAGTTGATGGCTGATCAAATTGGTAACTGTTTTTATCTTTTTATGATGTTTGGCTAAAACCCCAATTATTGGGGTGTGATCATGTGATTATGGGTTGAATTAGCTTATGGGTATTGTTAATTACTAGTTTAAATTCTATATTGAAGTGGGTTTAGTCATTAACTGAGGTTTAATTTATGAATTGTAGTTGAAAATGTTGTTCTAATTTTGTGTTCTTAGCTTGCTCAAGAGAGAAGTTTTGGTACTAAGGCTTGTGATTAATGCTTTGTAGGTATTGGGTTGATATGGGTTCAGCTTGAGAAAGTGAATTGTAAATCCAATCCTACCCATCTAGCTTGATAGAGTGGATGAATTAAGGTGAGCGTTGTTCTTACTTGCTATGCTTATTTTGTTGATGTTCAAACGAAATCACTTGAAGTGGGATAGTTGTTCCAGAGAAAACTATTTCACTCATAGTCTAGCCTACCCACTAATATTTAGCTATGTATTAGTAGGTACAATTACCTATATAGTGAAATATTCCTATAATCGATAACATCTCGAGAATTCCTCTCCATATTGTTATTTCAGTTTTGTGTGACTGCTTTGTAGCTGATAATTGCAAAAACAAAACCCCCCATCTCACATTCATGTCACCCGTTTTAATTTTTTTTCATGTCTTTTTCGATAATGTCTATGCCTAAAGCTAATTAAATCACGTTCGTACTTCTTAATTGAATTTGAACATGTACCTCTCCCTGTGGGTTCGACCCCAACTCATTTGTTGGGTTTTACACTACTTAACGATTGTTTGCACCTAGAATCGGATGAAGTGTGTTTGAAACGTTAATCACAGTGGCTAGGTAACAAGTGCCTTTAGCCCACAATCCCAAGGCACCTTCACGAGGGTCTCTACTAGCCGTGGTCATGTCCATGAGTCGTGATCCCTCTCGTTGGCCTCGAGGCAGTAGCTAGGTTTCCATGACACCCCCTCCTTGAGGCTAAGTGAAGACCACGACCACTCCCACCGCCTTTGGTGGCCTTCACGAGCCGTCAAGTGGGTCATGGGGTAGGGTCTCATTTTGGGCAGCTTGGCAAGCACACTACGTAGCCCAAAATGGACCACACCATGAGCCGTGGTGCCCACCATGAGTGGTGGTGGTTGCTGTGGTCACTGAGGCAGTGTCTAGGGGAGAATGGACTGCCCTAGTCCTCTCCCTTGGCCTTTGCCCACTTCCTTTACTCCAACCCCAATGTTTAGCTCTAGTTTTATCCTACTAGTTTCAGGAGTGTTAAAATACCTCCCCCTTGGGAACATTTATCCTCGAATGATGATCTAGACACCTTACGGAAGTAAAGACTCAAAAGTAGCAGCCCACCATGTTTGCAAGATAAATATAATGCACATTTAAAAGGAGGAAACATCAACTCCAACTGAAACATAATCAATGTATCATAACGAAGTAAGAACTACATCTAACGACCCAGTATGCATGAAACTCAACATTTGTCATATTCATAGGAAGAACTACCTTCTCCAACTAAAAGCATGTTCAACACAATATCTTGGAGCCAATGTGCAATTACTCTCAAAAGCATACAAGAGCATGTTCATTAATTGATCTCATGAAGTCAAATAGGCAACTCATACTAAATATACAACAACGTGAGGAACATAATCATGAAAACTCATTTTCTTACTAAACATGAATTTCTTAAGAACATATATACATAAGGAAATCATGGAAGAACACATGTAACACACATGACTCCCAAAACACTAAAACTCAAGATGAACTACTTACCTCAAGCTTGTATAGGAGTAGAAAGGAAGAGATGAGGATATCAGGATTTCATATCAGCCTCGTCTCCCAAGTAGCACCCTCAACTAAATGATTTCTCTATAAAACCTTCACGGAAGCTATTTTCTTGTTTCTCAATCTCTTGACTTGCCGATTTAGGATCTCTACCGAAATCTCTTCATATGAAAGACGTTCGTCAACTCCCAACCCTTCTAGGGGAATAATAGATATCAGGTCTCCAATACACTTCTTAAGCATAGAAACATGAAATACCAGATGAACCAGAGCCAACTCATTTGGTAAATCCAACTTATAGGCAACTTTAACAACTCGTTTCAAAATTTTGTATGGCTGTACATACCGGGGACTAAGTTTCCCTTTCTTTCCAAATCTCATCACACCTTTCATGAGTGAGATTTTCAAGTAGACCCAATCAATAACTTAAAATTTGAGATCCCTTCTTCTCATATCGGCATAGAACTTTTGTCTACTTCGAGCTGTTCTCAACCTCTCTCTAATAAACTGAACTTTCTTAATGGCTTCATAAACTAGCTTGGGACCTATCAAAGCAACTTCACCCACATCAAACCAACCAACCGGATACCTACATCTCCTACCATACAAATCTTCAAAAGGAGCCATACTGATACTTGAGTGATAGCTATTATTGTAGGCAAACTCTATTAGTGCCAAATGGTCATCCCAATTACCCTGGAAGTCTATAACACATGCCCTCAACATATCTTTTAATGTTTGGATGGTATGCTCCGCTTGCCCATCGATTTGGGGATGAAAAGCTGTGAGAAGCTTAACCTTAGTACCAATCCCTTTTTGAAATGACTTCCAAAAGTGAGAAGTAAATCGAGTACCCTAATTGGAAATAATAGATAGAGGAACTCCATGCAATTTCACCATTTCTTTTATATATAACATAGCATAGTCTTCCGCCGAATAAGAAACCTTGACGGGAATAAAGTGGGCTAATTTGTCATCCGATCTATAATGACCCAAATAAAATCATGTTGCCTTCTGGTGCGAGGCAAACCCACTATAAATTCCATATTCACATCTTCCCACTTTCAAGTGGGAATACATATATCTTGGGACAAGCCTTTCGGCCTTTGGTGCTCAACCTTAACTTGTTGATAATTAGAACATTTGGCTATCAATCTCGCAATATCTTTCTTCGTAGCATTGAACAAATATACTTCCCGTAGATCATGGTACATCTTAGTGGCTCGTTGATATATGGAATACCGAGAACTATGAGCTTCCTCTAAAATTTGTTCCCTCAAACCATCAACATCTGGAAGACATAACCGAACTTGGTACCTAAGCACCCCATCTCCCCCTTGGGAGAAAACCTCAATAGATTTCTTGAGTACCGACCCTTTCAACTCAACTAATATAGGATCAAGACCTTGTTTACACTTCACATCCATCACAAAGGATGATTCGGAACCATCATGGACCATGACACAACCCTTAGTGGAATCCACTAGTTGAACACCTAGTTGTGCCAACCTATGCACATCACGAACCAATTATTTCTTTTCATTCTCTACATGTGCCACACTACCCGTAGACAATCTACTAAGTGCATCCTCTACCACATTAGTTTTATCGGGGTGATAAAGGCCACTCATTTCATAGTCCTTCAATAATTCTAACCACCTTCGTTGACAAAAATTCAAGTCCTTTTGACTAAACACATATTGTAGACTCTTGTGATCGGTGAAAACATCTATATAGACCACATACAAATAATGCCTCCATATTTTTAAGGCAAGCACAGCTGCTGCTAATTCAAGATCATAGGTCGTATAATTCTTCTCATAAATTTTAAGTTGCCTTGAAGCATAGGCAATCACTTTACCATTTTGCATGAAGACACATCCCAACCCAATTCTATAGGCATCACAATAGACCACAAAATCATTTGTACCATTCGATAAGGTCAACACCAGAGCGGAAGTAAGTCTATCTTTCAACTCTTGGAAACTATTCTCACAAGCTTCCGACCACACAAACTTTGCCTTCTTTTGAGTCAAAGCCATCAACGGAGAAGCAATGGAGGAAAATCCCTCAAAAAACCTTCTATAGTAACCAACAATACCCTAAAAGCTTCTAATGTTGGAAGGAGTTAGAGGTCTAGGCCAACACTTGAATGCATCCATTTTTTTCGGATCTACCTCAATACCCTCACTAAACACAATAAGACTAAGGAAAGCTACGGACCTTAACAAAAATCCACACTTGCTAAACTTTTCAAAAAGTTGTTAGTCCATAAGAACTTGCAATACGATTCTTAAATGGTCCGCATGTTCATTCTCACTCCTTGAGTGGATCAAGATATCATCGATAAACACAATTACAAACATGTTTAGATATTGCCTAAACACTCTATTCATCAAGTCCATAAATGCCTCCGGAGCATTAGTCAACCCAAATGACATAACCACAAATTCATAGTGACCATACCGGGCTCTAAAGGCCGTGTTCAGAATATCATCCCCTCTAACCCTTAATTGGTGATAACCCAAATGAAGATCAATCTTAGAGAAATAGCTAGCCCCTTGAAGTTGGTCAAACAAGTCATCTATCCTTGAGAGAGGATACATATTCTTGATGGTCACTTTATTCAATTGACGATAATCGATGTACATTCTAAGAGACCCATCATTCTTTCTAACAAACAATATGAGAGCACTCCATGGAGAGATACTCGGCTGGATAAAACCCTAATCTAGTATATCCTTTAATTGCTTTTTCAACTTTTTAACTCCGCCGGAGCCATTCTATAAGGAGGAACGGAGATAGGTTGCGTATTCGGTAAAAGGTCAATACCAAAATCTATTTCCTACTCGAGAGGAATACCAGGTAAATCATCGTGAAAAACTTTTGGAAACTCATTAACTACCCGAACTGACTCTAGAGAAGGTGTTTTGGATTCAACATCCTTCACCCTAACAAGATGGTAAATACACCCTTTGGGGATCAGCTTCCTAGCTTTGAGACGAGACAAATTGACATCTAGGTATAGATTTTCCCCCCTTCCACTCTAAGATAGACTCATTTGGAAATTGGAATCTAACCACCCGAGTCCTACAATCAATAGAGGCATAACATGCATGCATCCAATCCATACCCAAAATAACATTAAAATCTAACATGTCTAACTCTACCAAATCCACCAAAGTAACTCTATGGGACACGGAAATGGGACATCTCCTATACACTCTTTTAGCCACCACTGAGTCACCAACCGGGGTAGAGACTGAAAAAAGTTCTACTAACACTTCGTAGAGTATTTCAAACTTCATGGCCACATAAGGTGTCACAAAGGATAAGGTAGAATCGGGATTTAACAAGACATACACATCAATAAGAAAGACTTTTAACATATCGATCACCACATCCAGGAAGCTCTCTTGGTCACCTCAGGATTGAAGAGCATAAAAGTAGTTTTGCTTTGGGGCATTGCGGTTTGAACCGCTTGGAGGAGCTTGTTCATCTTCTTTTCCCTTAATCTTGAGCATCAGACAATCTCTCATCTTGTGGCCAGTCTTCCCACAACTAAAAGACCCTTCAGTGCCAACTAGGCACTTACCATCTTGTTTTCTTCCACATTTTGCACAATTAGGCCTAGCCACATAAGAACCACCACTATTACCTCCTTGAAGTTTAGGGTTGGAAACCCTATCCTTCTTGATGCTTGGAGCACTAGAGGAGCATTGCTTGGAAAACCTTTCCCTAAACCTTGGTCGACCTTATCCATCAAACCTAGCATTGGAGAAGTTCCCTTGAGTGTTGACTTCTCTATTTGTTGAGCCTATACAATAAGCCTTGAGATTTCCATGTCATGATGGAGCATTGCCGTGCGACCCTATTTTTCAACCAAGTCGGACACACCCATCAAAAACCTACTCATCTTATCCCTCGAATCCGCCACCATAGTCCGAGCATACTTGGACAATTGGGTGAATTTTAGGGCATGCTCTTTCGCGCTCATACTTCTTTGGCGAAGGTCTACCTTAGCTTCATCAACTCTCGGGGAAAACATTTATCACAAAATTCCAATTTGAACAATTCCCTTCCTACTGGGCCTTCTCCTACTGGTCTTCCACCTTTCCACTGATCATACCATAGTTGAGCAACATTCTTTAGTTGGAAGGCAACTAACTATGCCTTCTCTTTCAAAGACACCCCCATAATAGCAAGAACTTTATAAACCTCATCGATAAACCTTTGGGTATCCTCTTCCACTTTGGAGCCATACAATTTGGGAAGGTTTATTCTAGCAAAATCCCTAACCCTTGAAGTAGCCGAATTGACATTAGGATTCACCGAAGCTACAACTTCTCTATTGGCTTGAGCTGTCACGACATGAGACAACATTTGGATAGTAGACCTAAACTCTACATGGGTCACGTTCTCAACCGGATCAACCGAAGCTTGATTATCTTGAAGAGGAGCTCCTTGATTCACATTCTCATCTTCCATCCTTCTAGCATTATCCCTTCATGTATTCATATCCTCAAGACACAAGAGAAGGATTAGGACATGGACTTTATAGAGTTAAACTCTAAGGCATGACTTAAGAGTAATGAAAGAAGTGAGAATTTCTTAAACATCTTGTAGCCTCTCATTCATAAGTATGGCGCGCTTCATACCCATGAAAAAGACTCTACTAGACGTGGCTTATAAGACATCATCCTAGAATCATTCTAAACCTCATGTTCTAATTACCAATTTTGTCATGACCTAAGGGTACCCCCTAGATGCAACAAGGCACATAGAACCCCGAAAGTCCCCATGTAAGCCACTTAGCATACCATAACATAAAGCATTAGAACAATAAGAGTAAAAATACATTTCAAGTCCAAAATTTTCATATAAGAAAGTGGAAGTCTAGACTTTTCTCAATATAGCAACCTATTACAATAGTTGAATCAAATAGGGTCACAACCCATACAACATAGTCCGAAAAGGAAATACATTAAAAGAAACTACGAAGTGAAAACATCCATCCTCGAATCAAGAGGACTCATGAAAAGCTAGGATAAATGATCAAATCCAAGTTTTAGCCACAATGATGACCACCTTGAGAACCATACCCTACACTTGGAGAAAATGTAGGAAAATATGGGTTGGTAAAAAAATGCACTAAGTATGATAGTCATGCATAAAAACATTTAAAACATGCTAAAAGGGACATTTTAGTTGAATGCGTGCAATTTACTAAGTTAAAACATCATTTTGAAGTTGGTGGAAAAATATAAGTCAAAAGCATAATCAACTCATAGATCATCATATAATAAGAGGAACATTTCATAAATACCCTCAAAGCATACTTGTGCAATGCATGAATAAGATCCCATAATCTCACCCATAATAAGTAAAGCTTATTGAGCAGCTATAGTTCATAATTCATATTCTTGTTCCTACTATTGTCATATTGGGGATAAACCTTAACCGACATAGACAATTAGCATGCCATGGAATCTGGTGTCTACCACACACCAAAAAGGGGTTGTCCTACTTGCCTAAGGTAGAACCATACTCTTAGGGGTCGTTTGGTGTGAGGGATTAAAAATAATAGTGATGGGATAAGGAAATAGTGATGGGCTAATTTTTTTTTTTTTATCTTGTTTGGTTGTCATGTTTGGGATAACTTATCCCACCATTTATATCATAGTGATGGGATAAGTTATCCCATATATATGGTGGGATAAGTTATCCCAGGGTAGCTAACCCCAGGATAACTTATCCTGGGATAACTTGTTCCCAACCAAACGACCCCTTAGCTTAGGTTGATCCACAAGCTAATAATCTATGAGGGCACATAGTTTATAGGATAAGGAGATTGCTACTAGAAACCCGGACTCATCTAAGGTAGAAGGTTTCCATCTCATGAGATACATACTTTGGGAACTGGACTCAACTGAGGTAGAAGGAACCCATTTGGAAAGTTAGACTCAACTAGTGTAAAAGCTTTCATTGGGAAGCTGGACTAAACTAAGGTAAAAAGCTTCCATCTCATATTCAAACCCACTCGTTGCTAAGCATAACTTCCCATGAATTATGTACTAAGTCTTGACTTATGTTTATATGGATGGAAGTATGTCTTCACACTCAATCCAACATAATTCATACTATAGCTCATAGATTCAATAGGTGAGCACAACCTTTCAACCATGGAATCATCTTATTGTGAGAAAACCTTTCACATCGTATCATATTCATACATTGGTGCGTAGATGAGAATAACCTTTCAACAACACATGCAAGATTATAATCATATTCACTTTACTCTCAAAGTGTTATTAAAGCATATACTAAACTTCATAAATCATGCATAATTCTCATACTTTGCCCTTCAAGGATTGAAGACCATATTCCATCAACACATCGAGAATTACTACATTAGACATGGATATAATCATAATTCAAGTAACCCAATCACTACATGCATAATCTCATAACATTATTCTATAATCAACAAACCCACATCACAAGATCATAATTGAGTAATATGGGGGTTTCATGGGTTTTTGGGTATTTCAACATAAAAACCCTAATAAATCATCAATTCAATCATAATATCAAGTAATTCAATGATTAGAATCTTTTTCGAAAGGAACCCATGACTTGGAGACCAACCCTAACTTTTGGGGTATTTCAATCTTTGAAATTGGGGTTTCGAATGGACACCATGGATGAAAGCTATCCATGGATGAAGGAATACAATAACTTAGAAATGGAATCCAATGAAATTGAGTAGAAAACATTGCTCCTTGAACCCTAGCTCCAACTTCCTTCTTCTTCCTTGAAATTCTAGAGAGAGAATTTTTGGAGAGGTTATGAGCTTTGGGAAATATTTGGGTGTTTGGAAAATATGACTTAGATTTACTGAATTTGACTTAAAATGACTTATATAGTGACCCTAAACTTACCCAAAACGACTTCACATTAATTGGACTTAACCCAAAATTTCCCAAAACACCCCCCACTTAAATAAGCTTCCTTGGATCACATGGGGCTCCACGAGCTGTGGTTATAACCACAAGTTGTGGTCCCCTTCGTGGACTTGAGGTAGTGGCTAGGCAACAAGTGCCTTTAGCCCACAATCCCAAGGCACCTTCACGAGGGGCTCTACGAGGCGTGGTCAAGGTCACAAGCCGTGGTCCCTCTCGTGGGCCTTGAGGGAGTGGCTAGGTCTCCATGACTTGACCTCCCTTGAGGCTAAGTGAAGACTACAACCACTCCCACATCCCTTAGTAGCCTTCACGAGCCATCAAGTGGCTCATGGGGGAGGGTCTCATTTTGGGAAGCTTAGCAAGCACACTACCTAGCCCACCACGAACCACACCATGATCTATGGTCCCCACCACAAGTTATGGTTGTGGTCGTGGTCAGTAAGGCATTGTCTAGGGGAGAGTTGATTGCCCTAGTCCTCTCTCTTGGCCCTTCTCACTTGCCGACTTCCTTGTCTCTAACCCCAACGTTTAACTCTAGTTTTAGCCTACTAGTTTCTAGAGTGTTACAAAAAATAGTGGTAAATATAAAGCATTGCCATGCATATTTTTATTAATTAATTGTTCCTATAGATATACCTACTGTAACGAATATTGTAAGTGTTGCAATATATCTACCACTATCGCAACAGTTTTTCACTAATGCGACAATTTAATTAAATAAGTCTTCTAATAGGCTTATATCCTTATGCAATGGTTTGAACCGTTTCCATTGACTTGCTATGGCAATAGTTTTATACCTGTCTAACAAAAACTATTGCCATAGATCCAATTTCTAGTAGTGCACATCATGAATGATTCCATGCTCTCACAAAGTCCATCAAAGATTATATCATAAGGAGTCAAATTCAATCTCACACTCTCAAAGATAAACAAAAGCATGGTTTTACCCATAGGCTTGCCCGTATTTTCCAATCAACACATCATTCGGCTTCTGTAAGATCACCAAGGTCTTTTAAGGCTTGTAACAAGGCTGAGGGTAAAGGTATGATGATTTTGGCTTAGTGACTTCTACCTTCACTAAGCATGGCTTTCATTTCACTCTTTTTCTTTGTCTTTTGCTCTTCCATTTTCACAATCCACCCTAGGTATTTTGAAGCACAAAACTAATTCGATACCCCTTTTCTTTCTATTCATGCACAAATTGCAAAATTCATTTTCAATCATTTTCTTTTCTCTTTTTTTATATGGAGGGGTTCCATTTTTTTATATTTTTTATAGGGTGAATTTCACAAACTTCTTGATCCATTTCTCTCCTCATTTTTCACCACACCCCTAACTTAGGCTTTTAGCCTAAGTTGGCTATTCAAACGAGCCAAGGCTTCATGAAGATTTTAACTGGGGAGAAAAGAGGCTAAATGGGTTCATGTTTCATCCAAATAAAGGGTAGGCTCAAATAGTGGCAAGCTAGGTTCACACTCTCACAAGGTGGTCATAATGAGATATAATAGCAATTTGGTTTACTCTCAAAAATTTGTGCTTAGGATCATTTCTTTTATTTGCAACCATTAGACAACACAAGAAATTCGACATAATCATCGATCATGACTAGAGGAATCTTAGATGTAGCATGTATTAAAACCTTGGGAATTTTAGGAGTGCCCTAAAATAAAGATATATCAGTGGATTTGAGCTCATCCACATAACACCTCAACCCTGATACATTGGCCCTCAAAGTTGTCACATCATCTGACTGTCTCCCTCCCTGCTAACATGACTCAGCTTGACAGTGAGGGCTCCAATGCTAGGCAATGAAAAGTAATCAACTCTCACTACTTTCGTAACTCAGCTCGGATGGAGGCAAGGGTAGCAGCAATGGCCCGCTCAATCAACCTTGGGACAGCCACCTCAACTCAAGAAGAACACACATCGGCTGAATGGGCTAGATGGCCCATCTTATACTGCATGGCATGTGTCAACAGGAGTCGAGAAGCAGCATCAGCAGAAGTAGTTGGGGTAGAAGAGCTAGTGTACCTGATGGTTCACTAGCCTGCGCGAAAGGAATACTGTTTGCCACCAAAGTATCGACATCGATATCCAGTGATGTGTCCATTAGCTCTGTCCTCTTCCGCCCAGTCATATCCCAAGTGTACTCTGCCTCGATCTTTCGAATGTCAGTAGAGGAAGTGGGAGCTACTTCCACATCGGTCTTTTCCACAAAGGACATTCTAGCTCGCCGACACCACTCTATGAAAAGCATAGGAATGGTAGCGATGACATGCTCTGCTTGGCCCTCATGTCCATCTCCCACTCAATAATCATCCCTAGATTAAGTCTATCCTGGACAATAATAGATCCCAACAAGGTTACCTTCGAGTGCCAGAGAATAGACACATTTTGTAATGGCATGAGTGTGCTGCTAGGAAACCTGAACCATTATCTAACAGCGACGTTCAGGTCTTTTTTCTCGATTTAGATTCCTGTCTCAATCCACGGAGGTGTGATATCAGAGATCTAGGGTGCCAGCCACCCCTTAAGATCATTGAGAGTCTTTTTCTGAATCTCGTCTGCCGAGAAATGGATTATCTTGACTATGCACCACAACACCTCATTAATCTTTGTGCAGCTGCACTTCACCTTCTTAACTCACACTTCAACATAATTAATCGGTGCGAACGAACTAGCCTTTTTTCTGCCTTTCGAGGTTAGCTTCCCATACCCATCATAGAACTTCTGGACCTAATAAGGTACATATGGGCCTTGGGGTTGTGTAAACATTTCAAATTTGTTGAAACAATTTTTTTCCCACATAGTTTGATACAGGTCCACTTCCCCATCAGTGCACAACCTCTTCTCTTCAAGAACAGTCCTCAACCCAGCTGCCTTTAACTTGTTCATCGAGCGCAGCAGAGATGCCTGTACCAGGAGCACGTATGGTGCCTGCTCAGCTGCTTATGCTAGAGGTGGAGGAGGAGTTTGGAGTACTGGGAGTCTTGCCGCATCATGTAGCGCTTTGTAGAGCAACTTATCCCATCTCCGTTAAAGTGTTTGATCATCCTCTTTTTCTGACACATAGGCTTGAGTCTAGACTCAAACTATTCCTCTCTGTCCGACTTAGATGTAGTGAGGTGGGTATGATGAGTCCACAAATTGGACTCATTTAGGGCTACAATTTAATAGAAATTGTGTCCTCAAATGCTTATTTTATCTCAAATACTGATGAAAACCCTTCAGTTTCACGTATTTGAAGTTTGAAGGAAAGCATGGACACTACATCGCAAAAAGGAATGAAAAGGCTAAAAAGAATGAAGAAATGAAAGCCTGAGGACCATCGAGTCCACTTAGTGGGTCGTCGAAGGGTCTTACTTCGCCTTTTGTTCCAATGTGCTGAGCCCTAAAGGAAAGGATCAAGTTGGAGGAAGAAAGGAGCAGTCAGCGCATTGCTGAGAAGTTACATGAAACAGTACCTTGTCGCCCAATGAACTTGAGCACGATGATGCTGAAGGATGGTGCAAGACGGTGATGAACTACACCATAAGGTGAATCGCCGAGTTCGTCTGCTATTCCAACTAACGACGCCGAATGATCCGCTGCAGCACAAATTTGTGAAAACTATAAATACTAGTTAAAGTTATAGTTTTAAGAGTTGAACAATTATTATAATTTTCATATAGTACTTTTCGATATTTTTTCTCAAGTTTGAGAGGGTTTTGAAAACTTGAAGAAGAAGAGGGTTTCATCTGCAAGGATTTGGACTTGGGTCTCTTAGATTCTTCATTCTTGTCCTGTAACAAGACTTAAATCTTCATACCCATTTGAATGCAAGCTCGTTTAGGTATAAATTTCTATCTCTTGATATGTGGCTAAAAATCCCAATTCTTGGGGTGTGATTTTGTGAATATGGGTTAGATTAGTTGTTGGGTCTTGCTTGCTGATAGTCTATTAGTAGTTCAAATATGATTTTGTTTAGTGGTTGTGAATGAATTTAATGAGGTTTTAGTTGCAAATATAATCTCATATATATGTTTTCGGCTTGCGAGAAAGAAAGGTCGTAAAACTAAGACCACTAAATTGATGGCCAGAGCAAGTGGGTCGACATGAGGTTCAGCTCGAGAGAGTGACTTGTCCCATGTCCACACACTCAGCTCGAGAGAGTGAGTGGGTTAAGGCGGAGGCTGTTTTTTATGAAGCAAGTGGGTGTCCGAGAGGAACCCACTTGAAACAAGCTAAGTTGCTTGAAAGATAGCTTATCCCCTTAAAGTCTAGCCTAGTCATAATTACTGTACGAGTTCTCTATCAAAAGCATGTACTCAGTGATTTAGTCTATCCCGTATTCCATTCACATCCCAGGAATCCCCTCTCATTACTTAGATCTCTTTGTTAATTTTGATGTTTTTACTTACTAGTGACAAAACCCCATTGTTAATTGACACTCTTATCTCCCCCTTTAATTTACAATGTTTTTAATCGTTAATGTCATTAGCTACGACTAGTTAGAACTAAATTTTATTTTTCTATTAATTCTCAAAACCACTCTATTGGGAACAATCCCAACCCTTGGTTGGGTTACTAAACTATTGTACGATTGTAGACCCTTGCATCGGAAGTTGTGTCTTGATTAGGAAAACATTAGGGTGGCATAGACACCCATGCTGTCGGAGCTAGAATTACTCAAACTCAGCTCCGCAGGTCATTTTTTCTTTATCTGTACCCTTCCCCATATCGGAGGAAGTTTTGGTCACATTGATATTGGAGGAGCACGAACCTCAGCAATGACTACTCCTCTTGCTTTCTTTCTAGGTGGTTGATTCTTCCCATAAACCTTCGGCCTAACCATATCTGCAAGACAACACAAATCGAACAAATGTTATTGCATAGGGTTAGTTAAATATCAAAATAAAATAATTGCAAGAAAACTAGCCAATAGACTCGGCGAGTCGCCGAGCTCATTCGATGAGCCTTAGAGGGCTCGCCGAAAATCATAGAACAAAAATGCAAAGAAGTCAGCACAAGTCGAGGAGGTTCAGGGTCAATCGGTAAAACGCCGAACTAGACCAGCGAGCCAAAGATAGCTTGTCGGATATCATCGAATGATTTTCAACCAATAGGAATATAAAAAGGCGAAAAGAAAGACATTCGGCAAGCACAAGTGTATCACCGAATATTACAGAATCTAGCAGTTATATTTTAGGGCAGAGAAGGCGATGTGATGGGTCAATATGCCAAAGGCTGAGTCATGCATCAAGCTCGACTAAGCCCGCTGAATAGCCTCTCATGCCATAATTTTTTTACCCTAACATATAATTTTCAATGCACAACCTACGATAGTAAAATAAAAGTCCTACTATGCAATTAATACCTAGCCCATATCATTACCAACCCCGATGTATTCAGACTGCCCCCAATTTATCTAAAATTGACCAATAACATATTTTTCCCTTAAGAATGATGTCACCCAATCTATCATTGGGACAATTAAGTTGTTCACTGCAATTTAGGTTACTTAGACTTCACCCACACCAAACCCAACATGCTATAACAACACTCCCGCAATTTTAAGAAATTTAATCACAAAATTCAAACTTAAACAAGAAGAAAATTGAACATGCTTGATTCACCCAACAATATTTAACTAATAAATTAATCACACAAGGGCATACAATAGATCTAACAACTACATGAACATGCTTAAGATATGGCAAGAAATTAAAGAAAAATTAAGGACACCAACCTCAAAAGTAGATAATTAAACAACGTGGGCAATGGTGAAAGCAAGTAAAGCAACGAATTTCAACCACACAGCGACACCCACACAAAAACTTAACAAAAAGTACGATCTAATATTAAACTGAAAAAGTGAAAGTGTCGAAAAATGCAAAATAAATAGGCATTTTGAATTTAAAATGGTTGGAAGCCTTCTGACTCTTCAGTTCACACCTCGATCAGTGATGTTTACTTATGTCGCCGACTCATTCAATGATGCGACAATGGGCACTTTGCCAGCCAAAGTTACCAAAACTCCAATCCTTTGGTTGGTAAAAAAAGGCGATCCACATCGGGCTCATGGACCCACTCGGCGATTCATCGGATAATTCTTGAGCTTGCCCAATCATCCATTTCTCCAAAAGGTTGAGTTTTTCAACCTTCACATCCAACAAATGTAATTCAAATCACAAAAACAAAAACATGGGGTGCCTCCCAAGAAATGTCTTATTTAACATTGTGGCATGATGAAGATGTGTTTCCAAGCTTCATTCTTTGGGTTAACTATGGTATCACTCAGTAAACCTTCTTTTTACCTTGGATTCAAATGAGCCGAGATTTCACACATGTGTGTTTCTAGATACTTAATAGACACCGAGTGTGAAATAACTTTTTGGTTAATAAAAGAGACGTCATCTTTCATTTCTTTTAGCAACCTGTCCGATCCATCCACTTTGTTGAGAATACGAGCAAGCATAGCTTCGCTGCGGAAATTTTGAGGATCATCCATTGGCTTTTTTGGCTTTTGGCACTCATGGGGAGGCACATATCATTCTTTGTCGCCATCTCGCTCCCTCCAATTTGTACCACAGTCACGCCATTCCCTATCTCAGTCTCTCAAACCATCATCGCGATCCCTATTCCAATCTTGATACCCGCCCGACCTTTGATATTGCGGACGAAAACCTCCTGCATGATTTGCCAAGAAAAGCATTTGTTCATTGTACATGCCGTCAAAGTGTGCTTCATCGTGATTTACTCCGCTAATTCTGACTACATTCACAGCCTTGGAACCACTTCCCATGACATGTTTCGTTAATAGGTCCATTTGGGTCATCATTTTGTCCATGTTTTCATCTTGCTCTTGGTTCTTTTCCAATTTTTCCTTTGTCATCCCGAAGCTTAAAGGAGACAACTGATCTTCTCTAGTGTACCAAGAGCGATTGATTTTTGTCTTCTCATCAAGAAGGGTAGATGTTACGTCAAATGGTTGTTGAATGATTCCTCCTCAAATGAGCTGGTCTGCCACACCTTTGTTGACTGAGTCAAGGCTCCGGTAAAAATTTTGTAACAACACATCGTCCGGTAGTCCATGAGTTGGACATTGGAGCAGCAACTTCTGGAACCTCAACCATGTCTTGTGAATAGGTTCAACATCCAATCACTTGAAGTTCTAAATATTATCCCTCAGCTTCACCATCTTTGAAGGAGGGAAAAACCTTACATAAAACACATTAGTGGGCTCCTCAAAATGAGGTATTGATTCCCTTGGTAAATTGGCCAACCACTTCATTGCTTCCCTATTAGAGAAAACGGAAACAAATGACGTCTGATTGACTCCTAGGTGATGTTCTTGAAAGAAAATGTCCCACACACATCCACAAAGTTTTGGATGTGGTCATGAGGGTCCTCATGAGAAAGTCCTAGAAAGAGAATCTTGTTTTCCAACAACTACAACATGGTGATGTTCAAGTGGAACACTGTATTGCCCATGGTCGGAGGCAATCGGATAGCACCCGCACTTCCCAACTGATCCTTATTGACATCATGCAAATTCATGATGTTATTGTTTTTCCCAAGTTGGCCGGCATTACTCCCATTTACACTCATCTTTTCACCTGTTTAAGAGCAGCCAGTAAAGAACACAAATAAGATAATTCGAATACAAAAAAATTAGT
Source organism: Solanum pinnatisectum (assembly GCA_035578085.1). NCBI lineage: Eukaryota > Viridiplantae > Streptophyta > Magnoliopsida > Solanales > Solanaceae > Solanum > Solanum pinnatisectum. Next base: position 26,877,678 of record CM069076.1, read on the forward strand.
TCCAACTAAACTTAATAAAATAATTCTAAACATCACTCCCCGACAGTGGTGCCATTATTTGATAACTCTCAACTACACTTCATCCAATTCTAAGTATAGGCAGTCGCTAACAAGTATTAACACAACTAAGAGTTGGGGTCGATCCTACAGAGAGTGATATAGTAAAGAATTTGATTAAGAAGTAAAATTGTGTCCTAATCATTTGTAGAGGTAGAAGTTTCACAACAATAATGTAAATCACAAGTTTTTGACAATTTATGTCAAATGGGGGGTTCAACTAACTAAATAATAACTACTAATAACTGGAGTAAATAGATAGAGAAGGTTGCTTGGGAGTGTGATCAACTGAATGTTAATTTCATGCAATAGGTGATTACGAGTTACTCAATGATCTTTAATATAAGTGGGTAGGATAGGTTTTGAGTGCAATAGTCATTTCTCAATCAACTATTGCGATTCAAGTGAGTTCTCTTGAACCTCAACACACAAAACACAATCGAACAACCCATTACTTAATCAATCCACTTATTCAATCTAGATTTACAAGATTTCATTCAAACCCACTTTCTCAAGCTAGATTCGTAACAATGAAATCAATACAATCATCACCTAATAATTCAACTCTAACACTTCTTTCTCAACCAAGCATCGATTACTAAGCAAGAATTACATTCACGACTAAAATTCCTCAATAAAAACATGAAAAATTATTTGAACCCACTTCAAATGAACAATAAAATTAGTAACTAATATCACTGATTAGCTAATTAATGCATTCAACTATATAATCACAACCCCGAGAATGGATGTTTTACCCAAACATATTAAATAACAATAAATCGTTACCAACAAATTTTTCCATCAGAATTGACAACTATCCACAATTCTCCAAATGCTCAAACTAAAGCTAAAAATCTCACAATCTCTCAATCCTTGCTAAAAATGTAAAACAATGTTCAAGAATGTAAAAGATCAAAAACCTAGAAGTGAATAATGTGGGAACTGCTTTTCTTCTTTAGAAAATTGCATTTATATGTTCCTAGAGTTTCAACACAGAGTCCACTCGGCGAAGTAAGTCGGGCACACCAAACAGGTCGGCAACACGCCAAATGTTCCTCTTCTCGCCTTTTTGCGGTGTCTTTTCACCAATTTGTTCTGTTAATTTTTGTGAAGTAGGTCAAATATACCAAACTGGTCGGCGATATGCGAAGTGCTCCTCTTCTCGCCTTCTTAGTTTGGCTTTTTACCACTTTTTTCTGTAACTTTTAGCAATCAAGATCGGCATCACCAATCATTTTGACACATCACCGAACTACTAGTCTGCTCCCTAATTTGGTCTTGTCCATGGGCTGTCATCCTAGAACTTTTGGCGAGCAGAAAGTCCACTCGATGATTCACCGAGTGGCTTTGGCGAGTACCAACTTTGCTTTCCTTCAACTTTTTCAAATTTTTCTCTCTTATTTGCCTTGTAATGTCCTTGCCTTGCTCTTTGCCTTCATTATTGCATATTAAAATTTCAACATCACTTATGAGCATAAAACATGCATTGAGGAAACTAATTCCCTCAATATTAAGCCCTAAATGAGTCAAAATCCCCTACTCATCAGCATCCTATTCCCTTTTTTTGAAATGCTTTTGTATTATTTGGGAAACAAAGAATGAGACTAGTAATTATTTCAATTTTACATATTATGTATTAGTTGCTCATGACAACTGGATATTGGGGGTTTTAATGGAAAGAATAAGTTTTCCGCTTTTATCTTGTTCCTGTTTTATTATTTTAGTATTTCTTTCGATTTATTGGGTTGAGGCTGACTTATCATGGAGCAGCACTAGTTAAAGGTTATTACCAAAGGACAGCTAGAGAGGCTTCTCCTAAGCTATAGGTTGTAGTTCCTGAGGACCGCGATCCTCCTAAGTTTAGAGCTTTGTTGTTTCAAGATACTTTGTTGAGGATGCTTGATGTGGTAGATAACCTTTCTCAGGATGGTGCTACAGGTACTCCACATTGTTCTTAGACTAGATTAGGAGCACAGACCCCAGGTCAGCAGAAGACTCCGGGTGTTTATGATCAAGGTGGATAATCACTAGTGGTTCTTGCACCTGATATTGGTGCACAAGTAGCTCCTAAAGCTATTCTAAAAATGGATAATCATCAATGTTATGAGAGATTTCAGAATATGAAACTACCTAATTTCAAAGTGGTAAGAGTGTGATGCACTACAACAAAAACAACTTTTACCGGTAATAAATAAACATATTAATAAAGAGTGCTAAAGCCTTTACCGACTTTAGTTAAGTGCCATTAGATCCAATGTCTCTAAAGGCTCTATGGAAATATACATTGAGTGCTAATTTCTGCAAAAAAGCACATATTTAGTAGTAATTGTGTTATTGCCGTTAATTAATTGTAGCTAAAGATCATTTTTAATGTAGTGATGCCCATGAGTTCTAGACTTTCTGCCATGAGATGCTTTAGCCAGTGGGTATGGTGGGTGCTTGTGGTGTTTGATTATTTTCTCTTTAGATTTATGGACGCGCTAGAGAGTAGTGGAGTACTTTTGTTAGGTCTAGACCAGTTGGACCTCCCCCGACAAAGTGGGATGTGTTCGCTAGTGCTTTCTAAGACCGATTCATTCATTGGAGTGTGAGGGAAGAGATTCATTTGAGTTTTGAGATCTTGACCCAGGACAGCTTGTTTGTGACCGAGTATGTGGCCTGTTTCTGTGAGCTTTCTAGGCATGCTATTTATATTGTCCCGGATAAGGCAGAGAGAGTCCATATGTTTGTGAGAGGGTTGAGTTTCTCCATCAGGTCGTATGTGTTAAGAGAAGCTAGTGAGGGGGACTTTCTTCCTATCCATTGTAAGAAAGGGAAGAGAAGTTAAAGGTTTTAGAAGAGTTTGGGGAGCCCAAGAGGGTTTGGTCATCTGGTCAGTTTTTGGTGTCTCATTTGAAGATAGTGGTACACATAGAGGTAGTATCTCTTTTTAGCATCGTGGGCCAGTTATCGCTTCTATGCTAGCACCTGAGACTGGGCAGTGAACCCAAGGATCTTATTGTTGTGGTCGAGAAAGTAGCCATGGTAACTCACTTTTTCCCAATAACACTCTTATTTGCCGAGGTCTTACTTTGAGTGTGGGGATCCAGGTCATATGATTTAGCAGGGTCCTCTACACACTTATTCATGAATCCAACATTATAATTTAGTTGCTCCGGCAAGAGATTTAATGCCTAATGCCAAGGGTCGAGGAAGAGGTCAGCTTGGTCGAGGTGGCAGAACTAGTGGTAGGGGTACTCTATCTCTGTGGGGGGAGGTAGAGATTCTACTCAAACTGCATATGGCCGAGAGGGCTAGTGTTATGCTTTTTCAGGAGGCTAGAGGCCAAGACTTCTAACGTTGTGATCACATGCATCATCCCAGTTTTTGCATCGATATGTGTATGTATTGTTTGCTCTGGGTCTACTTTCTCATATGTGTCTGGGCCTATTTATGCTTGTACATCAGTGGGTGAATCCTTAGTAGTGGATCAAGTGTATCGATCTTGTCTTGTTTCTTTGCCCAGGTATGATATTTGGGTAGATGTCATGACCCAAAGTATACCATATGCGTAACATGACATATAAAACCCCAAGAGGACCTACACAATCCACTTAGCAAGCATCATAAACGATAAAAGAAATAAAGATTTAAAAAAAAAAACATTTTATACTATAAAAAAGTTTGAAAAAGCGCATGTCTAACAGAGTCTCAACAAGCCATCTAAGCATCGAAAGAAGTTGTTGGGATGTAACCCATACACCACATACATCATCAAAAACTAAAAAAACATAAACCAAGTAAAAAAGTCTCGATCTTCGAAACATGAGGACTCACAAACTCTTGAATTCGGTAGAATGATCAACTAGCCACGAGTGTGCTAGGTAGGCTTATACTTAAAGGACACTCTATTTTGTTTTCAAGACAAACGATGCTCACACATTTCTAATTTAGTACTTTGGAAATTTGACAACAATTTTTTTTTCCAGAACATTAAGTCCTTTCTCATTAATGTAGCTAAGCCTTTTGTTCTATATCGTTGAAGAGTTATCTCTCTCAACTACATTCACAATACCAACACAAGTAGAAGTCGTAATCCAGTGTAGACCATGACATTTTTTTGTCACGAGCCACTATCAAGGAACCCTTAATAAGTTTCAACTTTCCATCACTGTTTGAACCAAAATATCCTTCATCATCCAAAACACCAACAAAAACTAGGTGCAGATGAACATTAGGTGCATGTTTCACATTGCTTAAAACTAGTTTAGTTCACACACTAGTTTCCAAAAAAATTGTACCAATACCAACCACCCTACATACAATCTCAATACCCATACTAGATGTTCCAAAGTCAACTGAAGTACAAGAAAAAAACCCATTCCCTGATGTCATGTAAAATGCAACACCCATGTCTATAATCCAACTAGACTTATCACAGGTAATATTTATCATATCCATATCAAGAACGGTTTATAAATCTTCAGTGTTGACGGTGACTAAGCAATTTCATTTGCATCGTCTTTATTTTCTTCTTTCTCTTTGTTCTACCTCTTCAGCTTTCGGTAAAACTTCTTCATGTGCCCTTTTATGCCATAACAATAGCACTTAATATCCTTAAGTCTAACTCTATGTTTTCTCCTGTTAAGTTTTCTATTCTTTGAACAATGAGCTTTTTTTCTCCTCTAGATCCAATTATCAGGACATTCGACAAAGAAGAACCTTGAGATTTGCTTCTGATTTCTTCATTCAAGACACTGCTCTTGGCGAAATCCATAGAGATGAGACTATCCGAAGATGAATTTCATAAAGAAGTTTTAAATATTTCCCAAAAGTCTGTTAGGGAACAAAGTAGAGGCACTACTTGAATTTCTTCATCAAATTTGATGCCCACAGCAAATAATTGGTTCCCAGTCTTTCGAGTATACAAACTTTTAAGATGCTCCATAGGGTTCGAGCATATGTCTTCCTAGAAATATGGTTCAACACATTATCATCAATCATTAAAATAAAATGAAAAAATCATGACACCAAGTTTTACGTGGAAACCCTTTTAAATAATAGAAAAAACACGAGGCAAGAGGAGGAACGAATATCACTATCGCAAGAATTTTTTACATTATGTAGTCACGAATACAATACTCAAAGTGACTACAATACCATTAAAAGGGATAACACTCTTTTGATTTTCCACATTACTAAAATATTGTTCATACCCTATTTTCTTCACAAACTATTTTTCATGTATAGTCTATAGAATACCTCACAATGCTCTCTAAATGTTTTTCTCTCTATCTTGGTGTATACTACAAATGAGCTAATGATCTCCTCTTATAGGAAGAGAAATTCATGCATATGTCATAGATGATGACATAGGGAAATGTAATAAATTACAACAAAAGGTTGCAAATATTACAAATTCGCCAACTACCAAGTTTATCAATTTTTTCAACAATTACTGCAACAACCTTTTCAACATTTGCTGCAATTCAAGTTTCCTTTTGTTATTTTTCATTCAATGGTATGGATCCTACGCCATTCACTTCTATAAATACATAATCAGTAAACACACATACCTGGATGAAAAAAAACATTGGGAGGAAAAAAAGAAAAACACCAAAACACACACATAATATAAACGTGTAGTGCACACACACGGAGGGAAAAATAACAAAAATTTAAAACTCTATTCCATCGGTACATGGACAAGAAAAAGAAAAAGGAAAAATCACCCTAAATATATATTTTTTTCACTCACAAACAAAGGTTGAGCTCAAGATTTCGAGTTCATCATTCAGTATAGAGATTGTTTTCTTTTCATGAATTGATATTCGCAAGAGGTACCCTTTTAATTTTTTTTGAATAATTTTATTTTTATGATAATATAATATATGATTCCAATGTTATGATGTATCTCCTATTTTATGTGTGTTTAATTTTGGCACAATAATATCCAAACATTTCCTATTTTCTTTATTCTACATTCTCTTTTTTATTGTACCATAAGCTACTAATTAAGTACCTCTTGTATCACACCAAACTTACCGAAGTGTGTGAAAGAATATTTCTAATAGTTTATTGGGTCAATTTTATCTAAAATGAAAAATGTTTATTTTAGAAAAATTAAGAGAAGAAAAGTTACACATTTTTATTTTTTATTTTGAATGCCTTTTGTCATGTAACACCTCGAATTTGAGAAAGGCCTAAAAAGGGGTAATGGGGAAAAACTCACAGGCCAAAACCCGGACCATGGACCCTTCACATAGCCCCAAACGGGCCCTGAAGGGGACCACAGTCCGTGCGGTGGCCCGTGGCAAATCCCATAAGCAAGGCTAAGCAGGTCCTTCCACGAGCGCTTTAACAGCCCATGTAGAGGGGGACCTGTCGTTATGACGCTCGTGTGGGGGAGGCAAAACCAACCCAATAATTGGCCTCTTCCCACGAGCCCCTAGACGGGTCTTGAAGAGCCAAGCAGCTCATCCGAGTGGTCGTTAAGGAGCAAGGCAATAGGGGACCTCTCCCTAGGCCACCTGTCAAGGATCATGGCTGCCATCACAGCCCATGAGGTCCTTGATGGCTCATGAGGGCCACCAACTTCAAGCTAGGGGTTGTTGGGTCTTTTCCTAATTATTCTATCCTAACACTATGTCATTTTGTCCTTACCTAGAATTCCTATATACATGTTTTTAGCCCTAAATTTGCCCTATTGAAATCATTCTCTCAAATTCCTAAAAGAAGAACAATTCTTTCTCTCAAATATTTCTCTCTCTTGAAAGCTTGAAAAAGAGGAATAAACCTAGGATTTCAAGTCAAACCTCAAATTCCACCATTGAAGGCAAGCTTTTGGCATTGAGATGTGATAGTTTTCATGCATGGAGCCCTTTTCTCCATGGAGTTCCCAAATTCTCAAATTTACAAAGTTAGAATTCTCCAATTGAGTAAGGGTTTTGTTCCATGTCATGGGTTCCTTTCAATATTGATTTACTACATTGATTTTATGAACTTTTATACATGAATTGATATAATTTCATGATTTTATGATGAATTTCCATGAACCCGTGTCTAACCCATGTTTACTAGATATTGACGATTGAAAGTGGGTTTTGAACTATGAAAGGTCAATTATTGAATTAGGCATGTTCTTATGGAATTAATGAGTTATGATGTAGATTTCTTTGAGAGTAAAAAATATATGTTATTTTTGTGGTTAATTTGTTGTAAAAGGATTTCTCACATAACTACCTCATGCATGAATGTGAAATTTTTTCTCACATAAATGATTCTAATGTTGAAAGGTCTTCTCACCTAAAATTAATCAAAGATAAGGAGCTATTCTAATGAAAAATAACTTTGATTGGTTACTTAATTGTACCTTTCCATGGATGGCATATAACTTAGCTTGGATTGGCACGTGCCTTTCCATAGATAATAAAGACCAGTTAAGAAAATGATTATTTCATGGGATTTACGCTTAGCACCGAGAGGATTTTGAGTTGGGAGCTCTCTCGTTGGTAGAGATCAGGTTTCTAGAAACCATATGTTTATCCCATACCTATGTGCCCCCATAGGATGATTGTCTTAGATAGACATTAGCTAGTCGATCCACATAAGCTTTAAGTTCATGGTCTTACCTTGGCAAGTAGCACAACCCTTTCGGTGTGGGGCAGACACCGAATTTCGTTTGGATAGCTCGCATGGTCTGATATGTCGGTTAAAGGTAAGTCTCCCACAAAAATGAACTAAGGTTACTTCAAGGAGTATCTCACATGTGTTCTAAGATGATGTTATTTGCATTGACCATGTTTTATGACTTATGTCCTCTAACCCTTTTTATATCATATTTTAGCTTGGTCATTGCATCTCATGAATATATCCTTTGAAAGCATGTTTTCAAATGTTTTATGCATGGCTATCATACTTGCTACATATTTTGTACTAACACATTTTCTAGCCTACATTTCCAAAAACGTAGGGTTCAACCTTGAAGAATTCGCACTTTCGTGGCTAAGGATCTCATATAGAAGATTGAAAATTGGTGAGTTCTCATCACCCAAGGATCGAGCTTGATTTCCCTTTTGTCTTTACTTTCAATTTTGGAACTTGATGTACGGGTTACGTCCAGGTAAACTCTTCTGTACTAGATGGCTTGGACATGATGTTTAGATTGCCGCTTTTCTCTATAAAACAGGTATATGTTGAAACGATCTTTTTAATCTATTTATTCTATTATCTGGTATGATGGAAGCTAAGTAGCTTGTATGGGGCCTCTAGGGGTCTTATACGCCATGTTACGCCTAGGGGGCTACCTTTGTTCATTACAAATGTGGTAATTAGAGCACAAGGTTTAGAAAGGTCCTAGGATGTCTCATATGCCACATCAAGTGGAGTCTTGTTCATGAGTGTGAAGCGCGCCACATTTAAGAATGAGAGGCTATAAGATGTATAGGAAACTCCACTTCTTTGATTACTCTAAAGTCTTTCAATAGAGCTTGACTCTATAATGTCTCTCTCATAATCATATCCAATTCTCTATAGGATATGGCCACTCAAAGGGCATATGCTAGAAGGAATGCGTGAGAAAATGTGAATCAAGAGCCTCCTCCTAAAACTCCTTAAGTTTCGGTCGATCCTTTGGAAGAGTAAGTAACTAATGCAGAGTTTAGGGCTGCTTTTCAAGTGTTGGATCAAGCCCTTGATGGTCTAAGCCAATAGGGAGGTTCTGGCTCCCCTGAACCCAAATATGGGTACGGCGGCATATAGAGTAGAGACTTTACTAGAATAAATCCTTCAGAGTTTTATAGATCTAAGGTTTAGAAAGATCCTTAAGACTTCATTATTGAGGTTTTCAAGGTGTTGATTATCATGGGATTGACACCGGTGGAAAGGGCATAGTTGATTGTTTATCGGCTTAAGGGTGTTGCTCAAGTATTGTTCAACCAATAGAATGAAGGGAGAGTGGAAGATGCCGGTCCTATTGATGGGGAAATGTTTGAAGTTGTTTTTCTTAATAGATTCTTTCCCCTTGAGATGAGGGAGACAAAGGTGTTTTAATTAATCAACCTTTGTCAAGGAAATACTAGTGTTAAGGGATATGCCTTGATTTTCACACAATTTTCTCGATATGCTCTCACTATGTTTGCTGATGCTAGAGTAGGGATGAGTAAGTTTATTTTGGGGGTGTCCGAGATGGTAGTTAAGGAATTTCGTACTGCTATGCTTATCAATGATATGGACTTTTCTTGTCTCATAGTGAATACCCAACAAATCGAAGAGAAGAAACTCAGGGAAGGGTCTATGGAGGCCAAGAGGGCTATGAACAGTGATGTTAACTTCTCGCACTCGATGTCCGGTGGGCATGATCGTCCTAAATTCTGACAAATATTTTCCGGCCAAGGTTCCTCCAATGCTCCTCCTAAGTTAAATAAACATAGGATGTCTAACCCTAAGCCTAAAAGAGAGAATGGTAGTATATTTTCATTGCCTACTTATGTTAGGTGTAGAAGAAAGCATGAAGGTAAATGCTTACCCAGCACAGATGGTTACTTTGGTTGTGGAAAGAGCTACCACAAGATGAGGGAATTGCCTGATGCTTACTGCTAAAGGAAGAGAGCATAAGCAAACTCCTCCTAGTGGTTCGGGTTTCAATTCTCCTAAGCAAAACCAATTCTATGCACTCCAAACTTTTGGTGAGCAAGACGGTTCGCCCAATGAGGTTACCAGTATGTTGAAAATCTTCCAACTTGATGTTTGTGCTTTACTTGATACCAGTTCTACCTTGTCTTTTATGATGCCATATGTGGCTATTATGTTTGATATTCTTTCGGATGTATTGTTAGATCATTTTTCTATCTTTACTCATGTTGGTGATTCTGTTGTGGCTAAGAGGTCTAAAGGTGTCATGTCTCCTTGTCCCATAGAGTCATTCATGTTGACCTCATAGAGATTGATATGCTAGATTTTGTTGTTATCCTTGGTATGTATTGGTTGAATGCATGTTAGGCTTCAATTGATTGTAGAACCTGTGTAGTCAAGTTTCAGTTTCCAAATGAACCTATCCTACAGTGAAAATGGGGAATTCTATGCCTAATGGTCCGTCCGTTTCTTGTCTTAAATCTAGAAGAATGATTTCAAAGTCTTGCATTTACAATCTAGTCAATGTGAGGGATATAGATTCTGAGACCCCTACTCTTGAGTCTGTCCCCGTTGTAAATGAGTTTTTGGAAGTATTTCCATATTATTTACCCGGTATTCCTCCTCAAAGGGAAATAGGCTTCAGTATTGACCTTCTCCCAAATACACAACATATTTCTATTTCTCATTATCATATGGCTCCAGCCAAACATAAGGAACTAAATGAGAAATTGAAAGATTTGTTTGATAAGGGCTACATCCGACCAAGTTTCTCTTTAAGGGGTGCTCTAGTTTTGTTTGTTAGAAAGAAGGATAGTTTACTTGGTAGGTGTATTGACTACTAGCAATTAAACAAGGTTATCATCAAGAATAATTATCCTCTTAAAAGGACAGATGATATTTTGGACCAACTTCAAGGAGAAAGTTACTTTCTAAGATCGACCTCTAGTTGGTTTATCACCAATTGAGGTTGAAAGAAGATGGCATTCCGAAGATGTCTTTTTGAACTCTATATGATCATTATAAGTGTTTGGTAATGTCATTTGGTTTGACTAATGCTCGGGCGGAATTTATGGATTTGATGAATAGGGTCTTTAGGCAATACATTGACTTGATTGTGATTGTGTTCATTGGTGATATATTTTTCTATTCGAGTAGTGAAGAAGAGCATACCGATAATTTGAGGATTGTGATGCAGGTCCACAAGGACCAACAACTCTTTGCAAAGTTTAGTAAATGAGAGTTTTGGTTAAGTTTTATGGCTTTTCTTGTTAAGTTTTGTGGCTTTTCTTGGGCATATTGATTCTGGTAAGCGTATTGAGGTACATCATAATATGGTGGATGCGGTTATGAGTTGGCCTAGACCTCTAACCCCTTAGGATATTAGAAGTTTATTGGGTCTACCCGGTTACTATAGAAGATTTGTTGAAGGGTTTTCTTTGATTGCTTCTCCATTGACCACAATGGCTCAAACGAAGGTTATGTTCATATTGTCTGAAGCATGTGAAAAGAGTTTTCAAGAATTAAAAGATACACTTACTTCCACTCCAGTTTTGACATTACTGGAAGGGACATATGGTTTTGTCATTTATTGTGATGCCTCGAGAATTGGGTTAGGATGTCTCCTTATGTAAAATGGGAAAGTCGTTGCCTATGCTGGCAACTTCAGATTCATGTGGTCCAAACCCCCCAAAAGTGAGTTCTTGACCATGAACGACGGTCGTTGGCCATTGTCTGTCGTGCAGGATGGTCTGTCGTCTTGTCCATGGTCCATCGGTCGTGATCGTAAGTCATGATCTCGCAACTATTGTTAAAGGTAGTTGGGTATTTTCCTAATTATTTTATTCCTATAATACATCATTTTACCCTTCACTAAGACCCCTATATAACTGATTTCAACCCCCAAATTAGCCCATTCACTTCATTCTCTCAAAATTCACCATAAATAGCTCTCCAATAATTCTCTCTCTAGAAAGCTTGAAGAAAAAGAATTCAACCTAGGTTTCAAGTTAAGTCTCAATTCATCCATTGAAGATTAGCAATTGGCTTTAAGGTATGATAGGTTTTATCCATTTTTTCCTTCCATTCATGGAGTTCCCAAATTCCTCTATTTTCAATGTTTGAAATCCCCAATTGAGTTAGGGTTTTCTTCAATTATCATGGACTATCTTGATTATTGATTTAAATAATTGAATTATACTCTTTTATACATAAGTTGATGAAATACTATTATTTTATGATGATTTCTCCTATGAACCCATGTAATTCTCATGTTTTCAAATTATGATCATATGATGTGGGATTTTGATTATAAATGAAGAGTTTTATAACATGGACTGCTAGCTTTACATGAATTTATGATGGAATCCATATCTAACCCATGTTTCTAAATGTTGATGATTGAAAGTGGGTTTGAACCTTGAAAGGAAAATTGTGGAATTATGCATGTTCTTCTGAAATATATGCAAATTTTTTAAGGATGCTTTGAGAGTAAGGTATCAACAATGATGATGTTAATGTGTTATTGAAAGGATTTTCTAATATACACATAAAAGAAAGATGTGAATGGTTTTCTCACATAATAAGGATTCTAAGGTTGAAAGGTTTTCTCGCCTAATTGAATCAAAGATTAAGACCTTTCCTAATGAACCTAGCTTGGATTGGTTATTTAAAGATACCTTTACATGGATGATGACTTAGCTTGGATTGGCAAGATGGAGTACCTTTCCATGGATAATAAGAACAAGTAATAAATGACTATTCCATGGGATTTATGCTTAGCACCGAGAGGATATTAAGATGGAAGCTCTCCCGTTAGTAGATGTCGGGTTTCTAAAAGTAATCTCATTATCTGTTACCTATGTTCCCCCATAGGATGATTGTCTAGATAGACACTAGCTAGTGGATTCATTTTAGCTCAGATTTATGGTCCTTACTGTGGCAAGTAGGACAACTCTTTTCGGTGTGGGAGACATCGGGGGATCATGTTATAGCTCACATGGTCTCTATGTTGGTTAAGGCTAATTCCCCACATTAATAATGAACTAAGGTTACTTCAAGAAGTATCTTATATGTTTTCAAAGGCTTTAATGATGTTAGCTTGCATTGACAATGTATTATGACTTATGCTTTCTAACCCTTTTATATCATGTTTTAGGTTGGTCAATTGCATGTCATTAAATGTCCTCTTTTAGCAAGATTTTAATGTTTTATGTATAGCTATCATACGTGGTACATTGATCTGTACAAATGCATACTCTTGCCTATATTTCCAAAAATGTAGGGTCCGCAGTCAGGTTTCTCAGCTTTGTGGCTAGTGGTTGATTTCTAGGTTCCTGAGATTTAGTTTGTCCTCAAGCTTCGAGGACAGATTTTCATTAATTTAGTTCTTTCCTTATCTTTCAATGGACATGATGTATGGGCTAGGCCAAATTTCATTCTACTGTACTAGATGGCTATTGAGACAACTGTTTTAGACTCCCTCTTTTCTTTTATAAAAATATTGGACTTGGACTATTGTTTTACTCCCATTGTTCTATTCTTATGTATGAAAGCTAAGTGGTTTGTATGGGATCTTTTGAGGTCCTATATATGATGTTACATATAGAGGGTACCCCTGGTCGTGACATCCATAGTTCTCGATATCCAATACACCTGGGAGCCACCAAGATGTATCGTGACTTGCAGGAGATCTATTGGTGGGATGGGATGAAGAAGGATATTGAAGAATTTGTGGCTAAGTGCCCCAATTATCAACAACTAAAAGTTGAATATAAAAAGTCCGGCTTGAAAGTGGTAAGACTTGAGCATGGACTTCATTGTTGGGTTGCCTCGCACCCGGATCAACATGACTCGATTTGGGTTATTGTAGATCAGATGATGAAATCGGCTCATTTCATTCACGTTAAGGTTTCTTATTCGGCGGAGGACTATGCCAAGTTGTATTTAAAGAAAATGTTGAGGTTACATGGATTGCCCTTATCCATTATATTCGATTGTGGTACCTAATTCACTTCTCAGTTTTGGAAATCTTTCCAAAAGGATCTTTGTACTCATGTTAAGCTTTGTACGACATTTAACCCACAAATCGATGGGCAAGCGGAGCGTACTATCAAAACTTCTTGAGGATATTTTGAGAGAATTTGTAATTGACTTCCAAGGTAACTGGATGATCACTTGCCTTTGATTGAGTTTGCATACAACAATAGCCATCACTCAAGCCTTGGTGTGGCTCTATTTGAAGCCATATATGTAGGAGGTGTATATCTCCAATAGGTTAGTTTGAGGTGGGTGAAGTTTCCCTAATAGGTCTCGAGTTGGTACATTAGGCTATGGAGAAAGTTCAACTTGTTAGAGGATGGTTTAAAATGGCGCAAAGTCGAAAAAAGCCCTATGCCGATGTTAGAAGAAGAGATCTTGAGTTTTATGTTAATGATTGGGTCTATTTGAAAATTGCACCCATGAAGGAGTGTAATGAGGTTTGGCAAGAAAGGAAAGCTTAGTCCTCGATATGTAGGCCCATATTAGATTTTCAGGTGAACTGGCAAGGGTGCTTATGAACTTGCATTGCCTAATGAATTGGCATTGGTACATCCAGTTTTCCATGTCTCACTGTTGAAAAGTGTGTTGGAGATCCAAAATCTATAGTCCCTTTAGAAGGCTTGGAAGTTAAGGAGAATCTTTCTTATGAGGAAGTTCCGGTTGATAACTTAGACCGACAAGTTAATAAGTTGAGAAATAAAGAAGTTGCTTCTATGAAAGTTCTTTGGAGAAAGAAGTTAGTAGAGGGTGGTACTTGGAAGGCTGAGGCCGATATGATGTCCCGCTATCCTCATCTCTTTCCTTCGAATCCTACTCAAGCTTGAGGTTATTAGCTCCTTATGGTTCACTCATTAGGTGTAATGTGTCTTAGATATTCCCATGATTTTCTCATTATGCATGATTCATGAAGAGCTTAAATTTTGTGAAAATGAGTTTACTTGATTGATTCCTACTTGGTAATGTGCATTTGAGTTTGAGTTGTATATAGACCTTATGACATGATGTTTTGAGTATGTTTTAGCTTGGAGTTGATATTCCTCCTTGCATATGTGAATTTATGTAATTGAATGCATGTTAGGCTATTAGGTTAGAGTTCCTAGCCTTTATAAGATGTCTTGAATCCCATTTGAGGATGAATGTTCCCAAGGGGAGATGTTGTAACACCTCGGAATTGAGAAAGGCCTAAAATGGGGTAATGTGGAAGAACTCACAAGACAACACCTGGATCATGGACTCTCTATGGAGCCCCAGACGGGCCATGAAGGGGACCACGGTCCGTGTGGTGTCCCATGATAAGTCCCCCAAGCTAGTCTAAGCAAGGACCCCTCCTACGAGGGCCTTAACATCTCTAGTGGAGGGGGACTGGTCATTATGACGCCCTTGTGGGGGAAGCAGAACCAACCCAATAATTGGCCTCTTCCCACGAGCTCCTAGACAGGTCGTGAAGAGGGAAACGTCTCGTTCAGGTGGTGGTCAAAGATCAAGGTAGTAGGGGACCTCTCCCTAGGCCACTAGTCAAGGACCACGACTACCACACGGCTCATGAGTTCCTTGACGGCTCGTGAGGGCACCATCTTGTGGTTGTGTCACCTTTAAGGCGTGGGTTTTCTGATCTTTTCCGAATCATTCTATCCTAATATTATGTCATTTTGACCTTACCTAGAAGTCCTATATATGTATTTTTAGCCCCAAATTTCCCCAATTGAAATCATTCTCTCAAATTCCTAAAAGAAGAAAATCTTCCTCTCAAATATTTCTTTCTCTAGAAAACTTCAAGAAGAAGGAATCAACCTAGGGTTTCAAGTCAAGCCTCCAATTCCACCATTGAAGGAAATCTTTTGTCATTGAGGTATGATAGTTTTCATCCGTGGAGCCCTTTCTTCCATGGAGTTCCCAAATTCTCCAATTTACAAAGTTAGAATCCCCAATTGAGTTAGGATTTTCTTCCATGTCATGAGTTCCTTTCAATGTTGATTTACTTAATTGATTTATGAACTTTTATGCATGAATTGATATAATTGCATTATTTTATGATGAATTCCCTTGAACCTATGTCTAACCCATGTTTTCTAGATATTGATGATTGAAAGTGGGTTTTGAACTATGAAAGGTGAATTATGGAATTATGCATGTTCTTATGGAATTTGTGAGATATGATGTGGATTGCTTGAGAGTAAAAGCATATATGTTATTGTTGTGGTTAATTGTTGTGAAAGTTTTTCTAATCACATAAAGGATTCTAAGGTTGAAAGGTCTTCTCACCTAAAATGAATCAAAGATAAGGAGTTATTCTAATGAAACCTAGCTTGGATTGGTTACCTAATTGTACCTCTCCATGGATAATATATGACTTAGCTTGGATTGGCAAGTTGATGTGCCCTTCAATCAGTGGTGAAGCCAAAAATTTTACGAAGGGTGTCCAAGAACTACAGAACTAAAAAGAATGGCGAATGGGTGTATTGGAAATTTCAAAATCAAACTACGTAATATTAATAGCTAAATTTCTTTTATGTACAAATGTAAAAAAAAAATTAAGTTAAACTACATAATACATATTTTTAATGTGTATATTTAGTTTAATATAACTTGATTGGACATAAGAAAAAAAGTGAGAAAATTCAACTTAGGATGACATCGTTTTCATGCTTCAAATGACGATGACAGTAACAACGAGACATGTAAAATAAAGAGTATAATAACACAAGTTTTTTTAAAAAGGAATTCTATATGGAGTCTTTTTTTCTTTTAGTTGTTTTATATAAAATATCAGGGTTGTGTATTAACTTGAATTAAAAAGAAGTTTTATTTTTTTTTAAAAAAAAGTCAAAGTCAAATCAATTAAAATTTTGATTGGCTTCAAAATTTTTAATTTTTTTCTTAAATTTTTAAGCTGTATCTAATTAGGGATTATTTTATCAAATACTATTAATTTTTAATTATTTCTATTAAATATTTATTAACTATTATTTAGATTTAGAAAGTAACTAAAAAAATTTCTTTTTAAAATATAAAAAATGGCATAAAGGACAAATGTTGTTGGTGAGGATTAAACTTGCGCTCCACTGCACCCCCTGAGCACCACTTTTTCAACCCCAAGAACCACTGGTCTACACATGCTTGATGGGCTCAGGGTGTCCAAAATAAATTAAGCAGTCATTTAGGGTACCATTTTACTTATATATAAGTATAATTTTATGGCATAGGGTGTTCGGTTGGACACCCTAACACCACTGTAGCTCTGCCCCTACCTTCCATGGATAATAAAGACAAGTTAAGAAAATGACTATTTCGTGGGATTTACGCTTAGCATAGAGAGGATTTTGAGATGGGAGCTCTCCCATTAGTTGAGGTTGGGTTTCTAGAAGCAATCCCTTTATCCCATACCTATGTACCCCCATAAGATGATTATCTTAGATAGACAATAGCTAGTGGATCCACATAAGCTAGAAGTTCATGGTCTTACCTTGGCAAGTAGCACACCCCTTTTCTCTGTTGGGTAGACGCCAGATTCCATGTGGATAGCTCACATGATTTTATATGTTGGTTAAAGGTAAATTTCCCACAATAATTAACGAAGGTTACTTCAAGGATAAACTCACATGTGTTCTAAGATGATGTTATTTGCATTGACCATGTTTTATGACTTTTGTCCTCTAACCCTTTTTATAGCATGTTTTAGCCTAGTCATTGCATCTCATGAAGATATCCCTTTAAAGTATGTTTTCAAATGTTTTATCTATGGCTATCATTGGTACATATTTTGTATTAACAAATATTTGTGCCTATATTTCTAAAAATGTAGGGTCCAACATTATAGTTTCGCACTGTCGTGGCTAGGGCTCTCATATAGAAGATTGAAACTTGGTGAGGCCTCACCATGCAAGGACCTAGCTTGATTTCCCTTTTGTACCCCTACACCCCGATAAACTTTTATGCACTAGATGGCTTTGAGATGATATTTAGATTTTCGCTTTTCTCTATAAAACAGGTTTATATGTTGAAACTGTCTTTTTAATATTTTTTATTCTATTATCTTGTATGATGAAAGCTAAGTGGCTTGTATGGGGCCTCTCGGGGTCAGATACGCCATCATACTCCTAGGGGTCGTGACATGTCATAACTTATAAGTATACTTAAAATGTAAATACATCTATATCGAATTTGAATATGAAATAACTTTTTTCTTTGTTTAAGATTTTAGATTTTTACTATTTAAATAGTGCTCATTAATATAAATAGAAAAAAAGTAATTTAATTTCTAATAGAACTCTTAAATTTTCTAGCAATAGGTAAATATTAGGACATATGGCCGGTAAAAAAAACTTGTTTCGAATAAGAATTTTGTTAAACAACTCTTTCTTGAGACATTAAGATAAACTCATGAATACGGTGACACACCTTGTCCAATAATAAAACTAACTTTCATTAGTTTAAATTGAGACTTATAGATAAAATATCAGATATGGCGTAAAGAAGGCAGATATGCTTATAACTTTCTGTATGTCAAAATCAAGATGCAATTATGCATTTGATTTGAGACTAATTAAATTCAACGATAAAAAAATATGATCGCATTATGCCTTATAGAAATAACTCATCCAAAAAATAATTTAAAGTAAGCACAAGTTAATAAAAGCGATTGTGGTAGAACAATGGGACTCAAGGGATACCTAATAACTTTTCCTCGATCAACATAATTATTTACCTAAGTTTCTAGTTTGCAGACCAAAATAAAGAGTCATTTTCTTTTGATTAGGGATTAAAAACAAAAGGTTACTTGGAACACCATAACTCAATTCCAATTACTGACTCTGAAACAATAAATATTCCTTATTCAATATTGTCACTTAAATTGTAAAAACCCTTCCGTACAAAAAAAGGTGTGTGAAATCTTAGGCGACTCCACCGAGGAATAACAAGAACTCAAGCTTTGCATATTGAATTTTGCATGATTTTATTATTTTTTTGGATATATTGTGTATAATGGACTAATGTTCTACTTGTTCCTCATTTATTGGTTAGATATTGTTGATTTGTATACAACTATTTTCTCTCGCACATACTAAGTCTCTGAAAAGTAGAGTAAAAGGGAATGCAGTTATGCATCCCACTTTCTGTTGAGATAAAACTGGAGTGTCTTGCCACCCAGTGAAGGAATTTTATTTACATATGTTATGCAGGCTTGAACCAATAATGAAGTTGAAATAGCGCTTATACCAATAATTTCCACCTCCCTGGCTCGAGTTTTCCACTCGGGTAAGCCAATCTGAACACATCTCTCCTCCAAGTTTAAACCTAGTAAAACTGAAATACGAACATGCTTATTCCTAGTATGCTCCCCTTATTTGGCATAATTTGAATTTGATTTTGTTAGACTCGATACAAAGGTCATGTCTATCTAGGAAATGAGTCCCTCTTTTTGGCTAACATGTTCATTCTATGTGCTATTAATAATATTACTTTGAAATTCTTTGCATATCATCTAATTTTATAGTGATTAGTAATAATAAAAAGGGTTGAGGGATGGCTCATAAGGATGCCCATGACTGATTTTACGGTATCAACGACACTTAATCCAGTTCTAAGCGTCTACGATCGTTAGTCAGTATAATAACCGAACTAAATGAGTTGGGGTCGAATCCCACAGGGAGTGGCACGTGTTTAAGATTAAATAGCAAATTATGAATATGTTCAAGTCATCATAGGAATAGACATTTACGAATAAAAACATAATTCAAAGTAAGGGTTTGGCACGAATGTCAAATAAAGGGGGGTTTTAGTTTTAACTATTAACTACAACAACAACAAATAACATGAATTTAATAATAATGAGACGGGTTCTTGGGATGTGATTGGATTATAGGCTAAGGTAGACAAATGGGCAATTGAAAATGTTAATAAATAGCTGTAAATCAATGAATAAGCTAGACTTTAGTGGGGGATAACCTTTCTCTCGAATAATTTACCCCGAATCAAGTTGCTTTCTCTCGAACACCAACAAGTAAGCAAATATGAACAACCTACACTTTAGTCCATTCACTCTCTCGAGCTGAATGTGTGGAAAAAGATTTAGGATTCACTCTCTCAAGCTGAACCTATGACAACCCAATACCCACAGATGATTAATTTAGTAATCTTGGTTTTAAAACTGCTCTCTCGAGCAAGCCAAAAACACGAAGGTAGAACTGCATTTGCAACTACATTCCTTTAATTTTAACCACAATTACTAATTGAAATCACTTCTAAACAACATTTAAACTAACAATTAGCAATACCATAAGCTAAATCAACCCATAATCACATAATAACACCCCCAATAATTGGGGTTTAAGCTAGATATCATAAAAAGATTGAAATTGTTACCAAATTGTGTTTCCATCAACTGGGTAAGATTAATTTCGTCTTTACAAAGGTCCAAATTGAAGAATCTAAAAGACCTACTTCCAATTTCTCAAATATGGAAAACTTCAATTCTTCAAAGTTGAGGAAAAGTTGTGTCAAAACTCAGAGTTCAAACTCAGAAATTACTCTAATGAATGTTCAAAATAAAATTTGATACTAAACATAATGTTTGAAAATGTATTTATAGTCACCAAAAATATGCTGTGAAGGGACATTCGGCGCAGTAAGTTGGGCTCGCCAATCAGCTCGGCGATCTACCCTTTGGTTAGTTCCACCGACTTCTTGCCTTTGCCTTCAGCATCCTCAAGTTCTATAACTTTGGGCGATCCAACACTGCATCGCGGAACCACTTGGTGACATGTCGACTGCTCCTTTCTCTCGCCAAACTTATTTTCTCCTTCAGGGCTTGGCACACTGGAACTTTAGGTGAGTTAATGGGTATTTGGTGACTCGCCAAAGGGACTTGCCGATCACCAGTCCTTCATTTCTTCGCTCTTTCAGCTCGCTTTGTTCCTTTTTGCAAATTAGTGTCCATGTTTTGTTCCTCAATCCAAATACCTGGAAATCAAGGGTTTTACATCAGTTATTGGCACAAAACAGGCATTTGAGGACACAAAATCTATCCAAATAAAGCCCTAAATGAGTCCAAATTGTGGACTCGTCAACACCCCCAACTTAAACTTTTGATTGTCCTCAAGTAAAACTCAAGTTCAGCAATTCAAAAAGGATGTCTTAAATAGTGTTACACAATATTCAATCATAAATGCACACAAGAAGACTCAACTTATGCTAGGATCAATTGTGCACTCAAATATTCAAGTTGTGACTCACCATTATCAAAGATTCTCAAGTTCTCAATACTTGCTTCATATGCAAGTTCAAGCTCAACAAAGGTACTCTAATGCCCTCACACAAAGGATGATCCCATATTCACACACAATGGTTCAAAAATTTATAGCTCCGTAATCACAATCAACACTCACACTCACAATGAGGAACACATGCATGACTCCACCCATATGTTTGCCCTTATTTTTCAATCAACACTTGTTTCATCTCACTCAAGATCAAAAAGGTCTTTTCAAGGCTTGTAACGGGGTTGAGTGTAAAGGTATGGACATTTAGGCTAAATGGCTGCTATCCTCATGAAATGTGATGTGAACAGCACTTTCTTTCCCTTTTCTTCATCATTCTCATTCATGCTCAAAAGTCACCCCACTATTTTCTTTCCATGGAATACCGGACACCCCATTTTCTTTTGCAACTTCAAACCTTTTTCATTCCTTTTTCTTTTTCATTCTTCTTTTCTTTTTCTCTTTTTTTTTTTTGTATGCAGGGTTGCATCTTTCTCAAAACCATGGACCAAAGGGCACTTCTTGATTTGTCTCCTCTTTTCACCACACCCCCAACTTAGGCTTTTGGCCTAAGTTGGCTATTCAGACAAATAACATTCCATGAGGATTAGGGGTTAAGGGATAAAGAAAAGTCACATTTTCATCATATTTCATCCAAGAAAAGGCTAAGGCTCAAAAGGTGGTCAAGTAAAATCCACGCAATCACAAGGTAGGCCACAAAATAGGTATAATGTCAAATTGTTTCACTCTTTAAAATTGTTGCCTAAGATCATTTCAAGAGCTCACATCACTCGGTCAACCGGACCAATGGGGCAAATTTTAGGTGTCATCACATATGGTTCACGGTAAGCTCATCACATAAGGCATTGACATCAATGTCAAACAAGACTCCACACTTTCGCTAGTGAGCAATGTTCATCACAAGAAACTCAATTTGATAATCGACTATCACAACGAGATGCAAAAAGTTCACATATTGCCTATTCAACTTCATTTGGCCTCATCGTAGCGGCACATTCACTTTTGTTCGATTATGAGCACTGTTCAAGTCATCAGTATTGATCAAGACCGATACTTAAATTTGAAAAAGAACAGCACATTCAAACACAATCAAGAGGTGGCACAAAATTTTTTGAAAGGGTAAAAAATCCTTTACATTCAAAATAAGGAGCCACAATGTCAAACATCCACAAAAACAGTGTCAAAACACAATATATAGCATAAAACCCAATATATACTGAAAATATCATATAAAGAATAATCACAAATTGTGGGCCTCACCTCACCATAAAACAAAAGTAATTTGTCCTCAAATGCAAGAAAATATCCAAAAATCAATAGAAAGACAGAGAGGGAGGTAAATAGGGATCATATCTACACAGTCGCTCCATCTATCGGGGCATCAGTGCCTGGTGTCACAACAATATGATCTTGGGCATCAGTGCCTGGAGTTACATCAACAGTAGTAGGTCCACTCGGGGCTATCAAAGGTGTCTCTGCCAAAGATGTCTACACAACTGCATTTACCATGGCTTCCTCAGTCTCCGTAAGACCCTTATAAGAAGCCTCCTCAGCAACCTCAAGCATCTCCTCATTTGTCTCAGCATCAGACTTAGGATCAACTATCTACTCAGCTCGAACATCATCTCCGGTGGTAGCCGGAGGCATATCTGGCTCAATTGGCACATCTGGGTTCTCCACCGTCCTGAAAATCATAGACATGTCAGTGGACTTCAACTGGTCCACATCTCTCCTCAGCACAACAATAGCGGCCTTTAGAGACGTCACCTCCTCAGTGACCCTTTGTCCACGCTCACACACCGCTATCCTAGCCACAAAGGCATCAATGGTAGCACTCAAAGGTGTCACAGCATCAGTGAGGGTCTATTTGAATCATGCCCGGAATGGAGGCCTCTAGTCTGGTGGCACGACGATCAGCAGAATAGGCTAGCTACCCCATCCATAGTAATGCAGCCTGAGTGAGTGGGGGCTGGGAGGTAGAAACGACAACAGTACTAGATGTGGGAGGCAATGGAGTAGTAGAGGAACTGGAGTATCAGAAGGAACAGTAGTTGATGTACCTGAAGGCCCAGGGGTCGGAGTAGGGAATGTTGCCTCTGCAGGTAGTGTCTGAGGATTAACAACCAGGGATGTATCCATCGGGGCTGCCTTCTTCTTCTCCACCTCATCTTTCAAATACTCCGCCTCAATCCTCTGGATGTCGGTTGAGGATGTGGGAATCACTTCCACATCCTTCTTCTCAAATCTAGGAACCCAAGACACAAATCGGTGATTAGCACCGAAAAAGGGAGTGATGTCTACCTCTGCTTGCCCTCATAAGCATATCCTGAGCCATAATCATCCCCATATTTAACCTCGTCTCATCAATGATGCAACCCAGACAGGCCTCCTTGGCATGGCGAAGAATTGACTCATTCTGGGATGGCATAATGGTACTGCTGATGAAAACAAACCAAAACCTTGCAGTTATGTTTAGATCCTTCTTCTCAATAGGTTCTCCAATCTCAAGCCATTTAGGAGTATCTTTTGATACTAGCGGAGCCAACCGCTTCTTCATGTTTTCTAGCGTCTTTGTCCTAATCAAGTGCTGACAATCATCGTCAATATCATTTGAGCACTCCAAGACTGCATTGATCGCATCACTATCAGACTTCACTCTTCTGCCCCTGACAACCACATAGTCAATCGGCTTGAATTTTGCTGCCAGCATCTTCCCTTGTGGTATCAAGGCACTGTAAGCACTATAGAACTCTCTGACCCAACTCAAAATATACTGGCCACGGGGCTTTGTGAAGAGCTGGAATTTATACGACCTCAGGCAGCTCAAATTTTTGGGTACCTATCAATGACACCATTAGTGGGCATGTACTTCTCCTCTACGATGGTCCTCAATCCCTCAGTCTTCAGTCTATTCATAGACTGTGGAGGAGGACCATGTACCAGCGGTGCTAGGACCACAGCCTGTACAGGAGCGGGAGAAGGAGTAGTGGCCTGGGATATCCTGATCCTAGACGGATCATTCAGCCTCTTTGAACGCAGCTCCATTCTCTAGGCTGCTGGTAGTTAATCCTCAAGCTCAGAAGTGGCAGCCTAATGCTCCTGGTGCTCACCATCACTCTCAAAAGTAGTGAGGTGAGTGGCATAGATGTCGTCACTATCGGAGTTGGCCTCCGGTGATGCAGGTGCATGTGCCTTGCCCTTTCCCTTTCCCTCCCACCTATCATGGGAAGTTTAGTAGCCTTCGTTGTGGATGAGTTGCATGCTCATTGAATTTTATTCCCTTGGCTTGCTTGCGGGGCAGCATGTCTCTTCCAGCCACTTTTGGTCTAGCCATGTCTACAAAAACAATGAAAAGAATTAGGAACAGTTCAAGCAGAATTGCAGAAAAATTTGTTGTATGAGACTACAAATAAAAGAAAAAATAAGATGAGAAATGTGTTAGAAATGAGAACTCCTTCAGGTTTTTAAATTCTATAAATTAATATAATTATTTAGGATAAAAATTTTACTATAAAGGTGTAATTGAGTTAATAGTATTAAAAACAATGCCAATTAACTAGTAAACGAATATCAAACTCGAATGATATATTACCAACAAATTAACAACTATTAGTAAATTTCCTAACAATAATTGACGAAAGTTTTTCCGTTGCTAAAATTACTAGTGTAATTTACCAAAAATAAATAATCATGCTTACTAACATATTTAAAATTTGTAGCTAAATTACCGACATAAATTTTCTATAGCTAAAATTGTCAACCAATTACAATTGTTTCTTGAAATATTACTATTGGCGTTGCCAATCACATTAGTATCCATTAGTACAATAGCTACCTGAATACCAATACATTTAGTCTTTGTTACTGTAATTAACAACATATTTATAAACAGAATTGAATAATAAAGTAACAAATTTAGTACTCCCTCCATTTCATATTAATTGAATTGTTGAGACATTATTCATTTTTCAAATCAACTTAATTGTTCAATTTTCAAGACTACTTTTAGAATATTTTTCCAACTTTACCCTTCATTAGTTAGTATTGGAATTAGTTATTACTTAATGTTTAGTTATTTTAATCATAACTTTGATAATAATTAATAAGGGTAAAAATGGAAAGTTAAGTCTAATTTATTTCTTAATCTTCTTTTCTTAAATGGTGTGAAACACCTCAACAATTTAATTAATATAAAATGGAGGGAGTAGTCGTTAGTAAAGATATTAATGATATACCAATCAAATATTTGTTAGTGAATTTACCAAAGAAAGTTTCAGGTCAAGTTTTAAAATTGTCCAACATCTTTGGGTGTTTACCAACTGATTTTTAGTTGATAATTTTACCAATAAATTAAAATTGATTGGTAAAATTTACCATCAGGCCTTTTGGCAAAAAATTAATATCAGTTGGTAACTAAATTTGCCAACTGATTTGATCAATTTACCAACAAATGTTTTTGTTGGTAATTGGGGTTTCTTAAGCGTGTTCCACACCTTAGAAAAATAATTTATTTTTAAATGGAGAGAGTATTTATCGGGTAATGCCAAATAGCCAGAAAATTTGCACAGAATTTTGCCAGAAAATTTAAAAGTCTATAGTAACTTTTTTATTTTAAAATAAACTATTCTTTTTTTCATTTTTTAGTAAAAAGTATTAAAGTTAAAAGGGTAAAAAATGTTCAAAAATGTAAAATAATATAGATAAAATACCATTCTTGACTTCATTGGAATTTAGATCATAGGAAATCAGAAGTCCACTTTTACTTTGAAGAAGCAATAAATGATCCCTCCAAGTTGTTAAGGGAATCCAAAAAGAAATGGTTTAATGATATACATTTTCGTCCAGGACTGGTGTACATTATACTCCATCATTATCCATATGTCCATGGTATCATGAGTGAGATCATTATTGCTATTTGGAGGGAGATAACAAATCAAGGTTAGCAACTGATTCAAGATTGTGAGGCTATAACACTTACCATGGAAGACATTACAAGCATCAGGCATATTCATATTGTGAAAAATCTCAGTACTAATATCAAAGCATAGAATTACATATATTCGATCTGTTTTTGCATACCAATGAAATGTTCCATGATGAAGTATTTCGAAAGATGGATTACTAAACACACTAGGCAACTGTTGATCCATATCAGGATTCACATCTCTCCATGAATCAATGCACAAATCGTAAACCTCTACTTTTTTCTCTTGCTTCTCCGGACCCCAATAAGCATCCAAAAATACTTTTGAAATCCTTACAAATTTGTAATCATTTCCAATCGAATCAAAACCAAATCCAATGCCACCTTTAAAGCTATAATGAAAACCCTTTTGATTAACAAAAGGGCTAGGTGGGAGTGACATATAGTTTCTAGTAGCTGGATTAAATAAGACTAACATCATTATCCGTCAAAACAATCAAACCATTGCATGGGCCAACGAGTTCATTAAAACGACGAGTGAAGTTTAGATATGGAAGATAAAGATCTAGTAAAACAAGATCATCGTGATCATCGCTAGAATTAATAGACAAGACATTTTTAAATCCTTCAGTTTCTTCGAAGGAACGACTAAATATAATGAATTCAATATTGGTTGTTGTAGTGCCATTGAATGAATATTTTTAAATATTGAGGATTGTATATGATTATACCAACTTTTGGAGATAAATTTAAATCTTAGAAGAGATTTCACTGAAAATCTCAAAAGTATATAAGTTATCACATCCTCAGGTAATTTTTTCATAATTCCATTCGACATAATTGGTTCTCTACAATGAAAAACAAATAAAGTTTTCACCTCTTCTTAAAGTCTAACAACCCAGTAATATCTCTTTTGAATTGGACGCTAAAGCATATATCTCGCATACTCAGTTATCACACTTGCAAATTATCCACAAAACATTATTGATTTTCTCCTTCATCTGTTATTGAAAAAGTATGAATTTTAGATTTAAAATTATTCAATCATCATCATATATTATTAAAAGTGGAAATCTTCAACCGATTATCATTTTACCCGTATAGTAAATAAAAAACTTTTAAAACATCTAATTTTTAAATATTATATTATACTAATACTTAATACTAAAAGTGAGTATTTTTAATCAGAAGTTGAAAGACGAAATTGTCTATGGAAAGTTGTTAGATATTTTTACCCTTTTAAAAACTCATATCTCATATTATTTTAAAAGTGGAAAGGCCCTAAATTGAAAAGTTCAATTGCCGAAATATTTATTAAATATTGAACGACCATTTGATCCTTCACTTAAATATTACTCCTATTAATAATTTTGTACAAAAATTTAAAAAAAAAAATTAATAATTTTATAAAAAATAAAATAAAAAATAGAAGTTGTGAATTTTGTTTCTCTAATAGATGATCATTTATGGTGCATTGAACTATATTAATAGAGAGAATTGTTTCACCTTCCAATAATTATTACAAGCTTCAGTAGTTATGTACTAAATGATACCTCATCCTAAAAATAATTTTACAGGTTTGAATTCCTGAAATAATTTGTAAGTTCACGAAAACAAACCCCTCAAATTCTTGGCTACATTAGTATATATATGAATAAATGTTAAAAGGCTCCCTTATTTAATTTTATTATACTGAATGTTAATAATACCTATAATAAATGTTAAGGAAGAATCCTGCGTCAAAAGTTTATTTACTAAAATATGATTTGTAAATTTTTTCACAATTATATCCTTGAGCCAAAAAAAATGACCTTAAATAAATGATTACTTTTAATGAGGTGAATGTAGACAATTATTTCATACGTTTGATTTGCTATATGATTTGTAAAATCAATCATGTTAAGATTCGACCTTTCATCATTTCTTCTTCATCTTCCATTGTTATAAAATATTTCCATCCATTTTTAAGTTTAAATTCCTTCATTAATATTCAAGCCTGATGTTTGTTTGTTTGATCTTCAGTGGTTATAATACTTTTGTTTTGCTATCTTTTGACGTTCTTCATTATTACATATAAAGGTGTACATAAAAATATCAGACTGTGTAATCATTTTTATTTGCTTGTCATACTTGAATCAGTATTATCACAACAAATCACAGGTGTAGTCATTTCTTTGGCATGATTGAATATTTTTTAAGACTATAATGACCAAAATTTTTGTTGAGTACTTATTGTGTTTTGAAAAAATGTAACTACATTTTCTTCTATAATATTCTATATGGATTTCACAACCTTATTTCTTAGGTCATGATGGAACCTACTACATCTCATCAATAGTTAAGCCTAACCCATAGCCCAAAACCATAAGAAACGGGCTACAACACTAGATATAAACATGAAGGATCAAGGAGCAATGACAAGGAGAAGAAAGAGAAATAATCAAATATATATACACTAAACCATCCCCAAGACCTGACATTAGTCGGTAATCAAGCATCTCATCAAAATATGAGTACAAGGCTTTATAAAATACAAAAAAAATGTAGAACTGTCTCCAAAAGCAAATGAAGACTAGTAATACTCAACATATAGGGAGATCAGCAACTGTGAATGCCAAGAGCTCATCCTTGTCTCTGAATCCCAAAAATTGCTCCACACGAGATCCAAATCGAAGGAGATAACTCGTACTATGATATGCAAGTAGTGTAGTATTAGTACCAATAAGCAGTACTCAATAGCTATAGTATGATTGAGCTCCAAATATAAAACAGGTATGAACAATAGGTAAATAAGGAAGGTACAATACAACTATTTCACAAGGAAATATTCATCATAATACAGGTAGTAAGAATGAAAGTTTATGATACACATATTAAGAGACTGAGTCAAAAAAACATACCTGGAGTTGCAAACCCACCAACCTACTCGCAAAGGGATAATACTACGGAAGTCAGTAATGGGATAATAATAAGGAAGTTAACTAACCAAATGAGGGAGTGCCAACATCAATACAAGTCTAATCTACACAACTAACCAATTATCAGTACAACAAAAGAAGACAAAAACATAATCAAACAATAACTTAATCGGACCCTATAAGCCCAAAAGGTACAAAATATTAAATAGAACCCAACTTCCCTCCATAAAATCAGTAGGTGCAAACAACAAAAATTATACAGGTGAGAGACAATGCATATGAATACAGGTAATGCAGTAGAAACTAGTTGAACCATCAGCATCAAATGCCACACAACAAAGTATATACACCTACCTCATGTACCTATAGCTAGGTAGGACCCATGTGGCTCACTCATCTGGACCAATAAGTCACACAACCATAGGGACTCATATGGGAATCTAGAAGTTTGTATACACTGCTAGGTCTCAATCTAGGGCTTCTAAATATACAAATATCCATTGTGCTACTGGATCCTCTATGTCATGGTATCAGAGTTACAAATAGCAAAACCAATGCAGGAAAGGGTGACGATGCACCGACTAATCAAGTAAAATGGTGAGTGCATCAATGATGCATCTAATGTTTTAAGGTAGTAAGGGAATATATCCTCAATGCCTCATTTATCTTTAAAATTTGTGTATCAAAGAAATACAAGTGATATGACTTCCGTTAAAACTAGATTTAAAAGAGTAATAGTGTGAAAACATATTTCTCAAAAATAACCATAATAATCCAATGTATGAACTGGGATTGTACCACAAAATGAGTGTAATCAAGTGTCTCAATTCAATGCATGTGGTCACCAACATCCAAACAATAACATAGAAACATCTAGATAAACACTATTGATAATACTACTCTTTTAAAGCAATGAAGACTAACCTAAACTCTAGTTGATCCTCGACCAAAGCCTCAGGCCCAATAATATACTTACATCCTTAACAGTAAAAGCATAATGAGTTCATCAGCTCCTAAGAAATGAAGGAAATAGGTAAGGGCTTCAAAAAGCCAACAGGAAATACCTCAAGATCGACTCCTTACCTGAACATACCACAAAACAACAAGCAATCCCAGCCAAATCCATCTCACGGCTATGACAAACAAATAAGCCCCGAGCATAATAGAAAGTACCAAGAAACACAATAAGTACCATCAAGTGTAACAAACAGATGATCACTAAAATGTGACTAAAGCACCTAAGTCCCAAATTAGAATAAGGTATGAAGTATCAATCCTAAAAAAATTTGGGCACCAACCATTCTATGAGCAAGGGCTACTAGCCTGAGCTAAGGATCCTGCCACCCAAGACAGGTAGAAGGCTTCTAGTAACACCCCGAAAAAACTTAGAGCTAAGACTCGAACCATCCCTCGTTGTGAATAGGATTTTATAGAGGAATTTAAAATTTATTTGAGTGTTAAGGTCACT
This sequence comes from Solanum pinnatisectum, assembly GCA_035578085.1. Lineage (NCBI taxonomy): Eukaryota > Viridiplantae > Streptophyta > Magnoliopsida > Solanales > Solanaceae > Solanum > Solanum pinnatisectum. The sequence continues at coordinate 26,907,975 of CM069076.1, forward strand.
AGATATAGCACCTTGAGTTCCAAAAAGAACTAAATTGGAAATAGCAAAATCTTAAATTTTGCAGGTTATGCTTAAGTTCAGAGTTTTGGGTCAACTTCAACCAACCATAACTCTTAGTACAGGATGAGTTAAGATGTACAATGAAAGTTCTTTGAATTATTTTTCCAACGCCACTGAGTTTGCTAAGTTTCAAGTTCAGATGAGTAAGATATGCCCTTTTGAAGTTAAGTTGTCCAGTTAAGGAAAGTTACCCGAAAAAAGTGAGGGGTATTTTTGTCTTTTCCTTACCAAATAAGATTTAATTTGTTTATAGTAAGGTTTTAAGTGTCTAATCCTATTAGGTTCAGTTTTATAATCCTAATATACGCCTAGGGTTTTAGTTGAAAGTTCAAGAAGAGAAAAGAAGAGAAAAGATGAAAGGATCAAGGCGTTCGTCGAGCTTCTTGAGTTTTGTTGTGGATTTTCGCCATGAGTTTGATCCCTAATAGGTATGTAAGTTTCCAGAGTGTTAGGTTCATTCACCCACATGCCAAACATGATTTTCATAATCGAATTCGTTCATAAAGATTGAAAGATTTAAGTTCTTGATAAGTGTTCTTGAGGTTTCATTCTAAAACTTGTTTTTTGGGGTTTTGATAATTTCTTGAGATGAAAGTGAGTGTTTTGAGGGTTTTATTAAGTATATTAGTGTGTACTTATATTGAGAAATTGAATTCAAGTGATTGGGGAAGAAACCGTTTGAATCTAGGCGAAATAGGGTGAGAAAACAAGCAAAAACAGTCATCGGCACGTTCTCGGTTGGGGCCTGGCGTCCCACGCCAGCCATGGCACCCCAACCACTCCTCTGTAGGTAAAGGTCTGGCGCCCCGCGCCACTCAGTGCGCCAGTGTCGCCTGCCACCACCTGTTCTCCATTGTTTCATCCGTTTGAGTTCTTTCAAAGGGTAGCTTTAATCCCCTTTAATCCTAATCACTCTAAGCTACTTCTAAACACCTAGAAATCATTCATAACACGAATCATAACCTTGAATTCATAATTCAAATTCTAGGTAGAGTTAAGAGTCAAGCCTTGAGAGTTCTTTCGAACATTTTAAGAAAGTCCATTTTGAGCCGTTTTGAGGAGTCTTCTCCAATTATTAATAACTTGTTTCAAGACTCAAGTAAGTGAGCATGAGAGTGAGGAGAATTTATTCATAAGTCTGCACTATCACCTAGATCCTTCATATCATGAACCATAACTCTTGAATTCATAATTCACATTCAAGGGAGAGTTAAGAGTAGAGTCCAAGAAAGTATTTGTCATGCCCCGAACTAGTGGAGGCGTGATTGGCACTCGACACCTTATGCAATCGAGTTTGCCACTAAAACATACCAACTGACTCAACTGTGGACCTAGAAGGTCGAGCAACATAACATCTAAATTATTAATCCTAGACCATTAGTGTCATAACCTGGATAACAAATCATATAAACAAAGGTAGATAAGCGAAAAATGATAAAGTACTAGCTGGATGACAAGGCTGAAATTGAGGACATACACACATACATACATATCTATACATGTCAAGCCTATGTGGCTGGAAACAGGAAGTTGCAAAAAGAAACCCAAAATATTATGTCCACAATAGCCTCTATGAGTGTCATAAGCACTGGTCGAGACAAGGCCCCCACTATACCCAAACTGTATAGCAAAATTAAACATCCTATGAATGTTCCAGGAAGAGGTGGAGCTTACCAACTCACAGCTGAACCCCGAATCCTAGTGGAGGGGGGGGTCAATCAGAATCCCTAGACCTGCACGCATGAAACAAAAAATGCAGCGTCCCTATGCAATGGGACGTCAGTACGGATAAAAATGTACTGGTATGTAAGGCAAAAAAAATAAAATAGAATCATAAATAGTTATTGAAAAAGGGGTAATAGAGATAACACCTAAAACTGAAACTCAAATAACCTCCCTGGCTGACATCCTACCATATATAAATTAAATATGCATAGTATGCTTGCATAATCGTATGTCATGAATATATATATATATATATATATATATATATATATATATATATATATATGCAAATGCATGTCATACCCAAGCAAGTGCTATCAATGGTGGTGCCTTTCGGTAGTGAACTGGCATCATATTTGCCAACTTGTGGCCATCTGTGTCTCATACATATAAATATAGGCAATAGGCCCCATACCTTCTGATTATAGCTCAGAATTAGAATGCATAGCTTGTAATGTCATGGATTCGTAATACATTTGTGTTACCTGAATCATGTTGCCAATCTTGGCCCATTGGTACGCTTGTCCTCATGATCTCATGATCACTTTTATATCAGATGTAAATGTCTCGTAGAACCTTATATACTTGTAGAGTAAACTGGAACACTTAACTAAGATTTAGAAAGGTAACTTAAACCTGAGGATGTTCATAAAGAAATTAAAGTGCATAACTTTGTATCTCTATATTTTCCTTAGTAGTTTGTAAAAGAAAGTATTTCAGAAAAACACGTCCTTTAGTAGTTTAAAAATACGATTTACATTTAAGAGTTTCGAAAATCAACATATTATTTTTAAGTTTTTCAAAAAAGAAGAAAGTAGCGAGGAATGAGGACTTATTTCAAACTCTTAATGTTCCTCCCTAATATTTCTAAGTTACATCACCTAAAGAAGAATAATAATATATACACATGGACCTATTGTCAAGGGAATCGACAAGATGATACATAGATACCGAGTAACCTATATAATCGAACGAGTGGAAATGGAGTCATAAAAATATGTTAGTTGCAATCCCAATGCCTTTCACAAAAGGTCTTTCTAACAATAGAATAGTAAAACAACCTTTGACGAATTAGGATTCTAAAATTCATGCTCAAAGGTAGTAGCGCCTAGCCTTTACATACCTCAATTTTGGGTCTTGTTGTATCAATATGGATTGTACCCCTTCCTTACAATATGTAATCTACATAAAATCATGTCACACAATCATTACAGATATAATATTAGCATGTCAGGGTCAAAGTAGCAATTTAGAGATTAGTAGTAGAGTGATTAGCTCGTCGAACCCTTTTTAAATGTATTTTTCATTCCATTTTCTTCTCCAAATTACAACCCCAAATTAATGACATAACATACATTTTGCAGCAGCTATTAAAAAGTGGAGGCCTACGCAATAGTCAGCAACAACCAAATAGAGTATGCCTGCACAACAATAAAAACTCGGCACATCGCCACACCCCTCTTTTCCAACCCCAAAATAACCTCAACCAAATCCCAACCACGAGACTTCAAACCATTAAAGTCAGAAAAAATACATGTAATACAGTCCTATAATTTTTCAATATAACCATAATAACTCGAACTCACCGCTTCCGATCACCATCCTCTTCATAAGCAATAAAAGGTTAAAAAGGCAGAAACTTAACTTAAACTTGATGGAGCTTATAGTATTTTAGCATGTCTTGTCAATAGCAAACAGTCTCCTTAAACACAAGATGTTGAACAAAGAAGAAACAATTTGAAAATTCCAATGCAATAATAGAACCAACGTTACACTAATTTATCTTACAATTAAATACCCATCTATACTTCTTCTTCTCTTCCAGACTAATATCAACAACAACCACATACAATCAAATCATTTCCAAAAATTCCAGCTACAAACAACATCAGAAAATACTTCAAAAATTGCCCAACATCACATAACTATCCAAATACGATTTTTCAGCCGTTTATCTTGTTCTTGCTTATATAGCATAGCTATAACTTTGACACACTAAATAAAATGAAAGGTGGCAATTATTACCTCCAAGCAGCAGCAACATCACCTAAAAATGAGACTCCTTCACCATGAAGAATCCTTCAAATCACAACCAACGAGGAGGAAAGAAGCAACACAATCTCTATGATCATTCCCAGGGTGAAACCACATTGAAATCTTGTATATCTTTGCTTGGATGATAGCATAACCTTTAGAGAGGACTTAGGACAGTTTATTCTTATTTTGGTTTAAAAAGATGAGATAAAACGAAGGAGAAATCAGATATTATAAAGCAAAACCGACATAGGAGCTAGGGTCCCACCTTCACGTGCCTTCTTGTGCAGTCTCACTAAAATCTGAATATCTCTCAATTCTGAAGTCATATGGACAAATGGTTTAGTGCATTAGAAAGTAGACTTGTATACCTTCCATTTAGTATATTAGGGTTCTTCTAAAGCTTTATAAATTGGGAGAAAAGCTCGGAGACATTTAACCCAAATTTCAGAAAATTTATCAAAGAAACTTACTCTAAATTTTGCCGACTTTTTATTTCCCAACTTGCTTGACTTCAAAACTTATCATACGATCATTGGAAAACTATATCACCTTATAAAACATCCTTCTTATCATATAAGACACTCTTTCCCTTACCCCAAATGTATTGGATAACTTGAACTTTCCGAACGGGCGGGGTGTTAGAAGAGACATTCTTTAACTCGAACTTGTTTAAGGGAATCCTTGACCCATAATGTTAGTCTAACTCTTTTATTTTACCACTCCCTTCGCAACCTTATTTTCATGACGTGATACACCACATCATATAAGCCTCATACACTCATGCAATGATACACATATTATGTGAAAGAACTACGGGGTCTCACAGTATTTGAGTTCAATTATGAATTCTTTGAGATCAACTATCGATTTGAGCTAAGCATTTAGAAAGTAAGTACGAGAATAAGAAAGGTCTTATACTCGAGTTCCATATTGTTATATATACCCTTGATTTGAGTCGTTCATGCCCGTAAATTTCGCGTAGACTCCATAAATTGAGTATCATTGAGAGGAGTAGTATCTTCAAGTTCTAAGTCTTGAGTATCGAGTTCCTAACATTTACGAGATTATATTCATAATCATGGGACTATTACATATTACCCATGAAGTCCTTGAAAAGAGTAGTTCATGCCCATCATTCCGCATGAACCCTATAAGTCGAGTAGTCTTGAGATGAGAAGTATATTTGAGTCCTTGAGTTGAGTAGTCCATGCCCATAATTTTGCATGAACCCTCTGATTCAAGCATTTTTGAAGTGAGTATTATTATTATTGAAGTTCTTGAGTTTTGAGTTGTTGAGTCTCGAGTATTGAGTTCTAGTTACGGTTATTGAAAACCTTGAATTGAGTCGTTCACGTCCATAATTCGGCATGAACTTTATTTCGAGAAGTCTTTTACAATATTTTAAAAAAAATTTTAATACTTGAGCATTGAGTTGAGTAAGAGTAAGAGTGAAGTTCATTTCTTCAAAAGATTATGTGGGAACTACGTATTTCCAAGAGTAAAATGTTTTCACATTTAAATAAGAGAGGAAACACCGATTTTCAATAGAGCTTTGAAGCTAGTTTTTGACTAATAATCTCAAACCAGAGAAAGAGTTATGTTTTTATACATATGAGCTAAGTATATTTTTGGGATTAATATTGAGCACCGATATGGGGTCTAGTTCATATAACTCAAGTCTACATAAACCATGTAGCCAACATGGGTAGAAAGAGTCATACTTTTTAGATGATTCCTTAATGTTTTTTAGCATATACTAGTAGATACACTTAGTTGAGGTGTTCTATATTCCAGCAAGTTATAGGATAGTTCTAGAAGTGTGTGCGAGACGTTGTATCATCATATAGCTAATAGTGATGGTTGTCGGTTAGAGAAATTCCAACATAGTTCTACTATATTTTACTGTATACAAATTGAGTTGTTATTGTATTCTTCAATACATTGAGTTGTTATCTACTATTTTAGAAGTTTTCCATATATTGCATCTTTTGTTGTTGCTTTATCTTGGATTAAGTATCCAGAGTTGAGTATCTTGAGTTGAGCTATGTTTCACTGAGTTGAGAACCTTATTACTGAGCTGGGTATCTTATCCTTGAGTACTTTTGAGTTGAGTAAGTTTGAGTAGTTTTGAGTATCCTTGAGTATAGCTTTGAGTTGAGTATCATACCTTTGAGTTGAGTATCATATACTTGAGTTGAGTATCTTATTCTTGAGTTGAGTTTTGTTGAGTGAGTTGGGAGGAGGTAAGTATGTTCCCTTTTTATCAAGTTCAAGCTTATGTTTATGCTTTATAATTCCCCTTACATGCTCGTACATTCCATGTACTGAGCCATTTGGCGTGCATTATTTCATAATGCAGATACAGGTACTCAGGATTATCAACAGGCGCTTCATTGATACCGCATTCAGTTTGAGTTAGTTGTGGTGAGCCTCCTTGATTTCGGAGGGTTCCACTTGTACTTTCAGTTATATCAGTTGTGAGGATATCGTGGGTCTTTTCCTGACATCCATCTTTGTCAGTAAGAGGCTTCATAGATAGATAGTAGAGTTTCAGAAGTTTGTTCATTTATTTTGTTAAATGTTTTAAAGGCTTAATATGCTTATTTTATGGCGAGTTGTATATATTTATAACACCTAAATTTTCGAAACGTCTAAATTAACTCGTACCTTCGTGGAAAGACAAAGAGGGTGAGTAATAAATTAAGAATGATGTGGTATGTCATATTTTAAGTGTTCAAGGGTTGCATCTCAAATTTTAAAGTTATGTAAGTCGCAAAATAAAAATTCGGGAAAGTTATCGTAAGTTCATTTTCAAAGATTTCTCTGAAATTTGGGTCAAATGTCTCGGAGGTTTTATCCCAATCTATAATGATTTATGGGGCCCACAACCTATCAAATCAAAGGTCTACGAGTCTAGTTTTCAATGCATCAAACTATTTGTTCATACATCTTCAGAATAGAGAAATATTCACATTTTTGCGAGACGCGCAAGCAGGCACATGAGGTGGGTCCCCTAGGTCAGTGGAAGATTATAAGATAGAATCTTCATCATTTTTCTTTATTCCAACTCGCAAGAAACCCATGAAAGTCAGAGACTTACTCCTCAAATCATCCTTGTGTGTTCATGATCTCTTCTTGGCTCCTTATCAAATATTTCCCTACGTCATGAGCTCGTCATTTTGGTATAATTTTCACGGTGAATTGAGCGCTGTAGCTCTATGGAGGTTATGGCAGCAGGCTTTTTTTCAGTGTTTTAAATATTCAAGTGTTCTGTGCGTGTAAAGAAATGTAGGAACCATCTTTTTAGCAGTTTAAGGATATCTTAGGTATTAGATAGTAATTTACGTTAAGAATGCTTATCGATTGTTGAATTGTCGTAGTAATTTTATCCTTAATTGGTGATTGGTTTTACCTTTTTCTTTAGTTTTGTAGTGGTGTGGACAGAGGTATTTTCATTATAAATTATAAAGGAAAAGGTATGTTAAGTTTATTCCCTTCATTCAGCATGTTTCCATAGAGCTTGGGAGTGATATAGTAAGGTAGTTAATGTTGGTGATCTTGTAGATGTAATTATGAGTGGTTGGCTGATTGAGTGGTTATAAACCCTCATTATAGGGACTCATAATCTGTTAAGAACAACCCTAAGTTAGGAACAACTTGGAACTATTATGGTTTGCTGTTGGGCTATGAACTGCCTATGGGGGCTATGATATTGTCTAATAGGATTGTGTTATTGCCTAAGATGGCTATGTGTTGCCCATAGGGCTATATTGATGCCAAAGAGAGTTATGTGTTGCCTACGGGGCTTTTTTGATGCCAAAGCGGTCTATGTGTTACCTATAAGGCTATGTTGATGCAAAAGAGGGCTACGTGTAGCCTACAGAGCTATGATTTTGCCTAAGAGGGCTATGCGCTGCCTACGGGGCTATATCATTGCCAAAAAGGGCTATGTGACTTCTTACAAAGACAAGGGGCTACCGATAGGGTTATGTAGATTGATTTGGCACCTTCTGGGCTTATAGGGGCCTAGGTAGGTGGTAAGTTATTTGTACCTACGGAGCTTATAGGGGCTTGGTTAGGTTGTTGTTTGACCATTTTGTATTTTTTAGATTTAGTAGTGGGTTAGCATGCCTATCTAAATTTTGATTTCCTTACTTGATTGTTTTTGGTATATTATGATACTTGCTCATTTAGTCTATAGAATTTCATACTCTGTACATTATTTTGTACTGACGCCCCATTGCCTGGGGGAGCTGCATTCATGTATGCCCGACAGATGACCCAGTAGACCTCCTCAGTAGCAGGATTGACTTCTATTTGGTTGGCTAGCCCCTTTCCTCCGGAGCTGCCAGAGTTGGGAGGTTTGTTAGCTTTTGTTGTATATATTTTTATGGGTACGGTGGGGCCTTTCCCACCAATCTTTACTACTCTTAGAGGCTTGCAGACTAGTGTGTCAAATGTATAGCTACGTTATGGCCATGTTGGCCAAGCTTGTTGGTTTGCTGAAGCTTGTAAGCTGTTTGATGTATTGTTTTGATATATACATGCTTTCAGGTTTGGTATAGAGATCATGGTGGCCTCGATGGGCTAATCAGGACTTCTGTGCTAGTTGGCTATTTCTGTATATAAACTCTTGGGAGTAGCTGTCTCTTTTATAGATATGTTAACAGGGGCCTAGCCGGCCGAGGGCTTAGTTTTAAGCTAAGATATACTTGTTTGTTTTCTTGATTGCGTGTACCTGTCATGCGCTAGTAGCAAATGGTTCAGCAGGGTTGGCTCGAGCCTGCATTAGGATCTAGTTGCGTCGCTTAAGTTAGGGGCGTGACAAACTTGATATCAGAGCAACGTCATATCCTAAGGAGTCTGCAGGCCATATCTAGTAAGTCTTGCTTATAAATGTGTTATGCACCACATTCGATAAGCAAGAAGTTACCGGGAATATTAGAATTACTATCCTTCTTTTGCTCACCTTATGCTATAGAGTGGTGTCTTAAGGGTTGAGGTTTCTAGCTTATAATTGATATTTGTATGCAGATAGCAATGGCTAACACCAGACAGACCACAACTAGCCAGGGGCTAGATACAACTGCAAGCGAGGGTACTGGCAAGGCACAAAAGGTGGAGGTAGCCCATTGTGAGACCCCGGGGGTGACATCTTTTCAGCCCCTTATAGCTTCTCCTCTACTTCAGGAGCCTCCGAGGACTACAAAACCCCCGAATCCACCAGCAGTACCATATCTAGTTCCTCCTATTCCATTTGACCAGGATTTCAAGAGTGCACTATGTATGCTAGCATAGTTAGTAGCTACACAGCACCAACCAGTTGCGCCAGATGTTGCCGGACCTTCTGAAGGGCCCGGAAGTTCAATAGTTCATGAATTTCTTACCTTGAATCCTCTACAGTGTACAGGGACAGATCGCAGAGAGGACCCTCAGCACTTTGTTGGTCAGCTTTGTAGGATATTTAGAGTCATACATGCCTCAGTGACTGAGTCAGATGAGGTAGCAGAATTTCGATTGCGTGATGTTGCAGTATTGTGGTATGAAAGTTGGGAGAGATCTAGGGGAAAAGATACATCTCTACCCACTTGGGATAGCTTTATAGAATCTTTCATAGATCACTATTTTTTTAAAGAGATTATGGAGGGTCGAGTAGCCCAGTTTCTGAACCTTCGATAGGGAAGAATAAGTATCCAAGAGTACAGGTTGAGATTTGATTCATTGGCTAGATATGCACCAGCATTTGTTGATATGATGCATGATAGGGTGCGTAGATTTGTGGGAGGGCTTGACTCAGACTATATCGACGCTTGTTCTACCACTACACTAATTGATAATATGGATATCTCACGAATTCTAGCCTTTGCACAAGGCATAGAGGATCGCCGACATCTGTAGTATATGAGTGAGAGGTGAGAGAGAGAGACAGAAGAGGAATAGGCCCGCTGGTTCATCGAGAGATTTTCAGGGTAGTCCGAGACTTCGATATTCTAGTAGGCCACCTAGACCTCCACCACATCAGTTCCAGGGTAGTAGATTTGATCATTAGAGATAGTCAGGCTGAGGTGAAGGGTTCACGAGCATTAGTAGAGAGGTTCAGGCCAGGCTAGGACAGCACCGCCGCATTACGCTACTGGCAGTAGGATGTATTTCGAGAGGTGCAGGCAAGGTTCCACAAGTTGTTATTCTTGTGGACAATAGGGGCATGGGTGGAGGAACTGCCCGACCATAGGTCAGGGTGGTATAGGTCAGTTGCCCAGGTCAGTAGTAGATTCCTCCTCATCAGCACAGTCTACAGGGAGTGGACCTTAGACTTAAGCAAGTAGAGGTAGAGGCAGAGGCAGATAGGGAGCATTTATGAGTCCATGATTTGGACTCATTTAGGGCTTAATTTTAATAGGTTTAGTGTCCTCAAATGCATATTATGTCTAAATAACTAATGTAAATCCTTGAATTTCAGGTAATTGGACTGAGGGATAAAGCATGGACAGTATTGAGCAAAAAGGAACAAGGTAGCTGAAAGTACGAAGAAATGAAGGCCTGAGGATCACCTAAACCATTGGGTGAGTCACCAAATGGCCTTGGTCTCGCCTAATGTTCCGGTGTGCCAAGCTCTAAAGGAGAAAATCAAGTCGCAGAAAGAAAAGAGCAGTCGGCAAGTAACCGAACGATTCTGCGATACAGTGTTATACCGGCCAAAGTTACAGGACCTTTTAGATGCTGAAGGCAAAAGCAAAAAGGCGATAAAAATGACCAAAGGATGGATCAGTGATCCCGACTTATTTCGCCGACTGGTCCTTCGCAACACACTTTTTGAAAACTATAAATACTTGTTTAAATTTTTAGCTTAGTATCTCATATCACAATATTATTTAGTTTCTGAAGTTTAGAACTTAGAATTCAGTTTGAGAGACATTTTTCCTTAGCTTTGAATATTTGATGATTTCCATTTCCAAGAAATTGGAAGTGAGTATTGAAGATTCTTCATCTTAGACGTTTGTAAAGACAATATTAATCGTACCCAGTTGATGGAAACACATTTCGGTATCGATTTCTATCTTTTTGCTATGTCTAGCTAAAACCCCAATTCTTGGGGTGTGATTATGTCATTCTGCATTGATTTAACTACTGGGGATTCTTAATTGATAGTTTATTTGCTTAAAAGTGATTTTGTTTAGTAATCATGGTTGAATTTAATGGGTTGTAGTTGCAAATACAATCTTAGCTTCGTGTTTTTGGCTTACTCGAGAGAGAGGTTTCTAAACCAAAATTGCTGAATTGATGGTCTATGGGAATTGGATTTTCATGGGTTTAGCTCGAGAGAGTAAACCCTAAACCCTTTTCCACACATTCAGCTTGAGAGAGTGAATGGACTAAAGCAAAGGTTGTGCTTCATTGCGGCTTATTGGTGTTCGAGAGAAACCAATTTGATCCGGGGTAAATTGTTCGAGAGAAAGTTTTCCCCCACTAAAGTCTAGCTTATTCACTAATTTGCAGTGGTTTACTATTAATTACAACTACCCAATTGTTTTCCTTAGCCCATAATCCTCTCACATCCCAAGAATCCGGTCTCCATATTCATACTTTCATATTATTTGTTGTTTTTAGTTGCTAGTTGACTACAAAACCCACTTGATATTTGACACTTATGTCACCCCAAACTTGAATTATGCTTTTATTCGTAAATATTTTTAGCTGTGATTGACTTGAGCATATTTATGCTTTTCTATTGATTCTTAAGTACGAACCATTCCCTTGGGACTCGACCCCAACTCACTAGTTGGGTTATATTACTATTCACGATCGTTGGCACTTGAATTGGAAGTAGTGTCTTGATACATGAAATCAAAATGGCGCCGCTGCCGGGGAGTGGTGTTACTTGAGAATTTTTAGTTAAGTTGAATTTTGTTCTTGTTAGTTATAGTGATACTTACTTAATTTTTAGTCTTGGTTTCTTTGTTTCTGTTCTGAGTAGGAAAATGGAGCATGTTTTGTAGCGACGATGACCAAATGGACCTTTCTCCATTGAGGGTGATGTTTCTTAGGGATAACATCCTAAGTTTCAGATAATTGGAGGGCGGGTCAATCCATGAGTTATGGCTGAGATTTAAGGCACTCTTCCTGCAATGGCCAGCTCATGGAATCTTAGATAACATGCTACTGGACAACTTCTACAAAAGTCTTGGCCTGAAAAATAGAAGAATGGCTGACCAAATGTTTTTGGGGGTCTCTTATGACTACTATATGCAATAGCAGCCCAGCTTCTTGATCACATAGCCATGACTAGCAAGGAGACTAAGAAGGACCATATTTTGGCCACACTACTGACTCAATTGAATCTACTAGCCAAGAAGATCATGGAATTGGAAGCACCGAATACAAATAAAGATCGGTACATCCCCCCTCACGAGTGTATAAAGCCCAAAGTGAATGAGGGTGGACAAATAGAGGAGACACTCTCAGTCATTCTTCATAAAGTTGAAAGTTACGACAAGGTGTTGAATGAGATTAAAGAGAATGTCTCACTGCTGAATGAGATAGCTGCTTCCCATTCCATATCTGTTCAGTTGCTAGAGACCCAAATAGGTCATGTGTTGCCTCATCTCTACCCCACAAATCAAGATTAAGTGGGGAAGTCGTGCCACGACTATAACTAAGGCGCTTCTTGGGAGACAACCCAAGTGTTTATCGCTTTATTTTTAGAAATAATAGTGTGTTGATTGTGCAGATTGAAGTGTAGGAAGGTGTTTGAAAAGTGCAGGTTGGCGAACAAAAAGGCCAATTGGTGCATCGCTGAAGAGGTCGGCGACCCCGACCTAGACCGTTGTTGGACTTAAGACAACTTTTAATTGGAGTCTGTAAAACTTGGCATGGCCAGGAAATTATTGGCGAATCGCCGACCATGCTGGTGAACTCAATCTAGTCTATTGTTTGGACCCCCAGTTTAACTGGAGGTCTTGTAAAACTCGATGAGGTAAGTATCCACTCGGCAACTCGCTGAGTGGATCGGTGACCATGACTAAAGTCACCGATTGGGCGAGAACTAGATGGTTTCAAGGCCAAAGGTTCAAAAGTTTCAAATTCTTTGACTTTCCCTCACTTTCTAATCTTTCCAAACTTACACCCGAACTTTATTTTCTATATTTCTTTCTTTATTACTATATTTGAGTTGTTGATTGGTGCTCGAATTTGGATTACATAGCCGCCTAGCAATTTAATCTTATCTTAATCAGTATTAAAGGTTGGTTTTCTGAACCCCGAGTTTATTTTTATCAATTTTGTCCTCATTTGCAATAATATTATCTTGTTGAAGTGTGTTGGGCCTCTCTGATAGGATTAGACTGATTAAATGCCTATTTTAAGTTGATAATCTTACCCGTATTGTTTTGATTATTGAAATCCCATATTCTTGTGTTTGAAGTGATTTAAATTTTGTGGGGTTGTGCTTGTTGTTTAATTTGGTTGGGTGAAGTCTGAGTAGCCCATATTTGTTCCAAAAGACGTAATTTATCCAATGACAAAACGGATGACATCATTCTTAAGGGCAAAAGTCGTCAATTGGCCAAATTTGGCAAAATCGGGAGAAGTCCAAGTATCTTGGGGTAATAGGTGTTATGGGTTTTTCTTTAATTTAAGTAGTGCATGCTTTGATTTTGTTTTCGGGGGTTGTGGGGTTGAATTTGAGAAGTTGGGTTAAAAGTAGGCACGTTGGGTAATTTGGCGAGCTAAGTTGAGCTCACCGAACCACTTTGCAGTTCGCCAAAAGTCCCCATATCGCCTTTAATTTCATGCTTAATGAGTAGTTTGGTTTTGTAACTTTCGGCAAGAAGATTGAGATAGCCGAAGGCACTTGGCGACTCGCCGAAAGTTTTCTTGATCGCCTTTTGTCTGCACCCCTGAACCCTCTCTGCACTGTAACTTTCGGTGGGCTAATCCTTGCTTGCCAAATGCTGTCGGCGATTCGCCAAAAGGCCTTCCCATCGTCGATATGCCAAATTTTTTTCTGATAATTTTGTGACAATCCTTTCGGCGAACCCGATCTAGCTCGCAAAAGTGATTCGGCGAGTCTGTCATCAACTATTTTTTTGTGCTTTTGATTGAAATATTTCTAATTTTTCTTGAAGTTTTTGCAGACATAGTATGGACCAACAGTGACATAGCACCCTGGAAAAGAGTACGGGGTATCACTATAAATGAAGGGCGATCAAATCCTTCAAAGAAGGGCAGATAAGAGCATCCTCCAGGTGATAAAGGCAAGGACAAGAGGCCCGTATCCGATAGGATGACTACTGATTCTCAAGTGGCTTTATCTGAGCCTGAGGATGACCAGTCTCTGCAGTCCCGAAGAAATAAGGTATGGGCTAGATCTCAACCTGACTTAGCCAGAGTCCCTCCAACTGCCACACCCACAAACTTAGTGCCAGCTCCAGTACCTCCTGTGGCTCCGGTCATCCCTTTACCTAGGCTTCTCAACAATTGAAAGGCGATGGTCTATGAACCATCCTCGAGGAGAAGTTGTTATCCACAGAGGGCCTGGAGGGAAAATACTCAGATGTGAGGAATACTACCATCATTTTGATCAGTTTACCAGGTCCCGAGGCTCTTACATTCCCTCATGGGTCCAGGAGCTCTATACAACCTATGGTGACTTGGTCCCAAAGAGCAAGAAGAAGGCGAGCAAGTTCAGACCTGTGAAGTATGTCATGGTACGAGGAAAGGAAGTTGGGTGCAATAGTGAGTACATAAACATTGTACTGGGTAGAGCTCTGCACTCTATGCACCCATATGATGGATCGCTCGTTGCTCAGTCCTTAGAAGATTTGAAAGAAGATTTGAAAGGTTGGCTGGCACCTTTGATTTCTGGTACCACCCCAAGGTGGATCGAGGTGGGAGCCCCTATTGAGAAGAGGGACTTGAGTTTTACTACCCGATTCTGGTTTAGCTTTATCAGCAGCACCATCATGCCATCCCAGAACGAGTCTGTCCTCCGCCATCCTAAGGCAGCATGCCTTAGAGCTACCAAATCCCGGAGGAACATCGACTTAGGACTTCTTATTGAGAAGGAGATGGCCATGAGGGCCAAGTAGAGAAAGACCTCCTTACCATTCCCGATCTTGATCACTAAGTTATGCCGACGTGCTGGGGTACCCAGACATGATGCTAGAGATTTTGAAGTTACCCCACTTCCTCCACAGACATCTAGTGTATTGAGGCTGAGTACACTCGTGAGGAGGCTGATAGGAGGAGAGCAGCTCCGACAGACACTTCTCCAGGGGTTGATGTTGATTCCGTACCTACAGAGGCATCTATGCCTACTTCGGCCTCCGGGCCTTCATGTACCTCTGCCCCTCCTTCGTTGTCTACACAGGCTCCAAGAACCTCTACTTCCTTCTAGCATACCAAGATTACTGAGGCGATGATTCTGAAGATAGGGCATCTAGCCCATTCAACTGACGTAAGGGCAACTCGATTAGATAAATTTGTTCCCTTGAGGATTGAGGCTGGTATTCTTGCTGCACTGACCACCCTTCCGGGCTTCTGTTGATGCTCTGGCTACTAATAGTCACAGCTTGTGAGAATAGGCAAGGGGAGACCTCCGAGGTTACGACTTTGAAAGCCGAGGTAGTTGACTTGAGAAAGGACGTAGACTATCTAAAGTCTACTGATTCACTTCATTACTGGAGGCAGCAGATGACATGGATGCTTTTGAGATTCCTCTAGCTACCACCAGAGATGTACACAGGGATGAGGCAGCAGTTGATTAGTCGGATGCTGAGACTGATAAGGAGCAGATAGAGATACGGGAGGAGAGCATATATGGAGACTTGCCAGATCTTGAGGAGATAATTATGCAGTCAGTGATCCAGACATCACTAACCAAGACTTCTATGGCAGCTCCTAGTGGGCCTGGTACTGCTATTCCTTCTAAGTTGACTCCGGGTACTAAGGCGCGAGACCTGATACACTAGGCACTGATGCCCATATAGATGGAGCGACTGCATAGACAAGAGCCCCTCTTTACCCCATTTTCTGTCTTACTTTTATTTTAACTTTTGGATATTCCTATTTGCATTTAAGGACAAATGCTTTTATTTGTGGTAGGGTGAGGCCCACCTTCTGTGTGACTTTTTGTGAATATTGATGTTTTGTTTATACATTTGGGTTTTGGAGCTAAAATTGTGTTGTACACTACTTTTTGTGGAAGGTTTGAGCTTATGGCTCTGTGTTATTAATTATAAATGATTTTTTACCCTTCCGAAAAAATTTTGCCACCTCTTGTTTGTATTGAATGTGGCTGTTCTTTTGCAAATTTGAGTATTTGTTTTTATCAATATCGATGACTTGAATAGTGCTTCATAATCGAACAAAAATGAATGTGCGGCTGTGATGAGGCCAAATGAAGTTGCATAGCCAATATGTGAACTCTTTGCATCTCATTGTGACTAGCCAAGTATCGAATTGAATCTCTTGTGATGAGCATTGCACACTAGTGAGAGTGTGGAGTCTTGTTTGACTTTGGTGTCAATGCCTTGTGTGATGATCTTATCGTGAACCATGTGTGATGACACCTAGATTTTACCCCATTAGTTTCGGTGACTAAGTGATGCAATCTCTTGATATGATCTTAGGCAACTTTAAAGAGTGTGAAACAATTTGACACTATACCTCTTTTTGAGGCCTACCTTGTGAGTGTGTGAACCCCACTTGAGCACCCTTTTAGCCTTAGCCTTTTCTTTGAAGAAACTTGATGACATTGTGACATTTTCTTGATCCAATACCCATAATCCTCGTGATTTGTGATTTGTTTGAATAGCCAAATTAGGCCAAAAGTCTATGTTGGGGGTGTGGTGAAAAGAGAAGTTAAATCAAGACGTGCAAAAAGTCCCCTTTTACCTATGTTGTGAGAAAATGGAACCCCTCCAGACAAAAAGAGAGAGAGAGAGGGGTTTCCAACCATCCATGGTAAGTGAATAATGGGATGACTTGTAAGCACAAATGAAGAATGATGAAGAAAAGAAAAGGAAGTGTTATTCACACCATATCTCATAAGGACTATAGCCATTGAGCCTAAATGACCATACTTTTGCACTCAGCCCCGTAACAAGCCTTGAAAAGACCTTTTTGATCTTGAGTGAGTTGAAACAAATATTTGTTGGAAAATAAGAGCAAGCCTATAGGTGAAGTCATGCATTGTGTTCATCTTTGTGAGTGTGAGCATTGCATTTGATCCGGAGCCTTAATATTGTGAACCATTGTGTGTGAATATGGAATCATTCTTGTGTGAGGGCATTTGATTTCCTTTGTTGAGCTTGAACTTGCATTTGAAGCAACTATTATGAGCTTGAGATTCTTTGATAATGGTGAGTCACAACTTGAAACTTTGAGTGCACATTTGATCCTTCCATGAGTAAGTTGAGTTTTTTTGTGTGCATTCATGATTGAGTCTTATGTAGCACTATTTGAGACATCCTTTTTGAACTGCTGAACTTGAGTTTTACTTGTGGACAAACAAAAGTTTAAGTTGGGGGTGTTGATGAGTCCACGATTTGGACTCATTTAGGGCTTAATTTTAACAGATTTAGTGTCCTCGAATGCATATTTTGACTCAATAACTAATGTAAATCCTTGAATTTCAGGTATTTGGACTTAGGGACAAAGCATGGACACTATTAAGCAAAAAGGAACAAGGCAGCTGAAAGAACGAAGAAAAGAAGGCCCGAGGATCGCCTAAACCATTGGACAAGTTATCGAATGGCCTTGGTATCTCCTAATGTTCTAGTGTGCCAAGCCCTAAAGGAGAAAATCAAGTCGGCAAAAGAAAGGAGCAGTCGGCAAGTCGCCAAAAGCTTCCGCGATGCAGCACTATATCGCCCAAAGTTATAGGACCTCTTGGATGCTGAAGGCAAAATAAAAAATGCAATAAAAATGAACAAAGGGTGGATTGCCGATTGGATCAGCGATCCCACTTATTTCAACGACTGGTCCTTCACATCACACTTTTTGACAACTATGAATACTTTTTAAAATTTTTTGCTTAGTATCTCATATCACAATATTATTCAGTTTTTGAAGTTTAGAACTTTGAACTGAGTTTGAGAGACATTTTTCCTTAGCTTTGAAGGTTTGAAGATTTCCATTTCCAAGAAATTGGAAGTGGGTATTGAAGATTCTTCATCTTAGACATTTGTAAAGACAATATCAATCGTACTCAGTTGATGGAAACACATTTCGGTATCGATTTCTATCTTTTTACGATTTCTAGCTAAAACCCTGATTCTTGGGGTGTGATTATGTGATTATGGGTTGATTTAACTGCTGGATATTGTTAATTGATAGTTTATTTGCTATTTAAAAGTGATTTCGTTCAATAATCGTGGTTAAATTTAATAGGTTGTAGTTCCAAATATAATCTTGGCTTCGTGTTTTTGGCTTGCTTGAGAGAGTGGTTTTAAAACCAAAATTGTTGAATCGATGGTCTGTGAGTATTGGGTTGTCATGAGTTCAGCTCAAGAGAGTGAAGCCTAAACCCTTGTCCACACATTCAGATCGAGAGAGTGAAAGGACTAAAGCGAAGATTGTGCTTCATTGCGGCTTATTGGTGTTCAAGAGAAACCAATTCGATTCGGGGTAAATTATTTGAGAGAAAGTTTACCCCACTAAAGTCTAGCTTATTCACTGATTTGTAGCGGTTTACTATTAATTACAATTATCCGGTTGTTTTCCTTAGCCCATAATCCTATCGCATCCCAAGAATCCCGTCTCCATATTCGTATATTCATATTATTTGTTGTTTTTAGTTGCTAGTTGACTACAAAACACCCTTGATATTTGACACTTGTGTCACCCCAAACTTGAATAATGCTTTTATTCATAAATAATTTTAGCTATGATTGACTTGAGTATATTTATGCTTTTCTATTAATTCTTGAGTACGAACCATTCCCTTGGGACTCGACCTCAACTCACTAGTTGGGTTAATTACTACTCACCATCATTGGCACTTGAACTGGAAGTAGTGTCCTGATACATGAAATCAAGCATCTAGTTCTAGTAGTCAGAACTGTACATATTCACTAGTCGGCCGACAAGTCTCAAAGTCATCACCAGATGTTGTGACAGGTGCATTAATTGTTTGCTCTCATTGTGTTTATGCTTTGATAGATCCTGGATCTACTCTATCTTATGTTACCCCATTTATTGCGGGGAAGTTATGTATAGTAGCAGAGTTATTAGATCGACCCTTTATTGTATCTACACTAGTTGGTTAGTCTCTATTTGCCAGGAGAGTCTATCGAGGTTGCAAAATAGAAATTATCGACCGTCAGACCTCTGTAGACTTGGTAGAGTTAGCGATGGTCAATTTCAACGTCATTATGCGTATGGACTTGTTAGCGTCTTGTTATGCTAATTTTAAGTGTCGAAAAAGGATTATTACATTTCACTTTCCAGGAGAGGCAGTTCGGGAATAGAAGGGCGATACATCAACGCTGAAAGGTAGGTTTATTTCCTATCGTAAGGCGAGGAGGATGATTGCTAAGGGTTGTATTTATCATCTTTTTCGTGTTCATGATATAGATGCAGAACCACCGACTCTTCATTCTAGTCTGGTAGTTAATGAGTTTCTAGATGCATTTCTAGATGAGCTTCCTGGTATCCCTCCAGAACAGGAAATTGATTTTACTATCGATATTCTACTAGACACACAACTCATATCTATCCCTCCTTATAGAATGGCTCTCGCTGTGCTGAAGGAGTTGAAGGATCAGCCGAAATATTTTCTTGATAATGTCTTTATCAGGCACAGTTTTTCACCATAGGGTGCACCAGTATTATTTGTGAGAAAAAAAGATGGCTCGCTGAGGATGTGTATCGATTATCGATAGCTGAACAAGGCTACTATAACGAATAGATATCCCCTTTCGAGGATCGATGACTTGTTTGATCAACTACAAGGTGCGAAGTACTTCTTAAAGATTGATTTGAGGTCAGGGTTCCATCAGGTACGAGTTCGGGAGAAAGATATTCCGAAGACAACTTTTAGAACTAGATATGGGCATTTTGAGTTTTTGGTTATGTCTATTGGATTGACCAATGCCCCGACAGTGTTTATGGACCTGATGAATAGTATATTCAGGTTGTATCTAGATACGTTTGTGATTGTATTTATTGATGATATTTTGGTCTATTCGCATTCAAGAGTTGAGCATGCAGATCATTTGCGAG
Organism: Solanum pinnatisectum; assembly: GCA_035578085.1. Taxonomy (NCBI): domain Eukaryota; kingdom Viridiplantae; phylum Streptophyta; class Magnoliopsida; order Solanales; family Solanaceae; genus Solanum; species Solanum pinnatisectum. Next base: position 26,928,021 of record CM069076.1, read on the forward strand.
CAGTCGTTCAGGTTCTTCAAGAGCAGGAACTTTATGCGAAATTCTCTAAGTCTGAGTTCTAGTGGAGCTTTGTGGCTTTCCTAGGCCATATTGTATCAGATGCAGGCATTTCGATTGATACATAAAAGATTGAGGCCGTAAAAACTTGGCCTAGACCCATGACTCAGACTAAAGTTCGTAGTTTCTTAGGATTAGCTGGGTACTACAGAAGGTTTGTAGAGGGGTTTTCTTCACTTTCAGCACCATTAACGAAGTTGCTCAAAAAGCAGCTAAGTTTCAGTAGACTAAGGCTTGCGAGCATAGTTTCCATGAGCTGAAGGACAGGTTGACATCAGCATCAGTTCTAGCATTACTAGAGGGTTTAGAGGGCTATGCGGTGTAGTGTGATGCTTCTAGTGTTGGGTTGGGATGTGTTCTAATGCAACATGGTAAGGTTATAGTGTATGCTTCAAGGTAGTTGTGGAAGCATGAGAAGAACTATCCGACCCACGATTTAGAGTTGGCGGTAATTGTGCATTCATTAAAGATCTTAAGACACTATTTTATGGTGTTCATTTTGACATCTTCACAGATCATAAGATCCTTCAATTTATCTTTAGATAGAAGGAGTTAAATCTGCGACAACATCGGTGGCTTGAGTTACTGAAAGACTACGACATGGATATTTTATATCATCCAGGAAAGGCGAATGTGGTAGCCGATGCCTTCAGTTGAAGATCTACGGGTAGTTTATCCTATCTAGGTGTTCAGAAACATGAGCTAGCGCGAGAGCTATATCAGTTAGGTAGCTTGGGAGTCAGATTATTAGAGGTAGACGATAGTGGGGTCACAATTCAGTACACAGCCGTATCATCTCTAGTTGTGGAGGTAAAAGCACGGCAACAGGAGGATCCTAGCTTAGAACAACTCAGAGCCAAGGCTCAAGATCAACACTCTTTAGCATTTTATATAGCAAGAGATGGAGTCCTCATATATAGTGGTCGATTGTATGTTCCAGATATTACAGGGCTTCGACATCATATTATGGAACAGGCAGATCATTCTCGTTATTCTATTCACCTAGGTTTGATGAAGATGTACCAAGATATTAAGGACATCTATTGGTGGCACGGGATGAAGAAGGATGTTGTTGAGTTTGTGGCACAGTGTCCTAACTGCCAACAGGTGAAGGTTGAGCACCAAAAGCCCGCTGGGCTAGTCCAGGAGATAGCCACTCCTTTATGGAAGTGGGAACCAATTAATATGGTCTTTATTACAGGGTTAACTCGATCAGATCCTATGTTTGACTCTATTTGGGTAATTTTTGACAAACTAAAAAATCAGCCCACTTCTTACCAGTCAAGACTACTTTCATAGCTGAAGATTATGCAGGGCTTTACATCCGAGAGATTGTTAGGTTGCATGGCGTCCCAATATCTATTATCTTGGATAGAGGAGCATAATTTACTGCTAACTTCTTGAAGTATTTCTAGAAAGGATTAAGGACACAAGTTAATCTCAGTACCGCCTTTCACCCTCAGACAGATGGCCAAGCTGAACGCACCATTTTAACACTTGAGGACATTCTCCGGGCATGCATGCTGGACTTTAATTGAAGTTTGGATGACCACTTACCTCTTATTGAGTTCACATACAATAATATCTATCATTCCAGCATCGAGATGGCACCTTATGAGGCTTTGTATGGTCGAAAATATAGATACCCCATTGGATGATTTCAGGTAGGTGAGTCGGGCTTAATTGGACCTGATTCAGTACAACAGACAGCGGAGCAGGTTAAGATCATTTGGGAGAGGTTGCAAATAGCTCACAATCGACAAAAGTCATACTCAGATGTGTGACGAAGGGACTTAGAGTTTTTTGTCGATGACTGGGTATTCTTAAAAGTCCAACCTATGAAAAGTGTTATGAGATTTGGCAAGAAAGGAAAGCTTAGTCCAAGATTCATTAGGCCATACCAGATCCTTCGGAGAGTAGGACGAATGGCTTATAAGTTAGAATTGCCTTCGGGGCTAGAATCTATTCATCCAGTCTTCCATGTATCGATGCTACGAAAGTGCGTAGAAGGCCCTTCTCGGGTTGTCCCAGTTGAGGATGTTCAGACCACAAGGAGTTGTCCTACGAGGAAACTCCAATTGCCATATTAGATCGACTGGTCTGTAAATTGAGGACCAAAAAGGTGGCTTCGGTTAAAGTATTGTAGAGAAACAAGAATAGAGAAGAAGTGACCTGGGAAGTTGAGGATGGCATGAGGTCCAAATATCCTCACTTGTTTCATACCCCAGGGTGATGGAATATCAGTTTATATTAGTGTAGTGGGGTAGGATACCTATCTAATTTTTTATATTAATGTTTATTATTATGGTTTTTGTCGTTGTATTTTGGTCGCACTGTTATTGCGGAGCTATAGTGTTTAGCTATTTATGTCGTCCTGAGAGACACCTAGGTTAGAATTTATGTATTTCAGGTTCCTGGATAGTCACATTTTCAAAGGATACCCTGCCTAAATTTTGGAAACTCTGAAGGACTTAACCGTGTGCCTCAGATTTTTCATTCGAGAACGAATGTTTCTAAGGGGGGAAGGATGTAACATCCCGACTTTTCAAAATATCTAAATTAACTCGTACATTCGTGGAAAGACAACGAGGGTGAGTAATAAATTAAGAATGATGTGGTATGTCATATTTTAAGTGTTCAAGGGTTGTATCTCAAGTTTGAAGTTAGGTAAGTCGCAAAATAAAAATTGGCGAAAGTTATCGTAAGTTCCTTTTTAAAGATTTCTCTAAAATTTGGGTCAAATGTCTCAGAGGTTTGTTCCCAATCTATAAATATTTATGGGGCCCACGACCTATCAAATCGAAGGTCTACGAGTCTAGTTTCCATCGCATCAAACCGTTTATTCATACGACTTCAGAATAGAGAGATATTTATGTTTTCATGAGACTGCGCAAGCAGGCACGTGATGTGGGTCCCCTAGGCCGGTGGAAGCTTATAAGATAGCATCTTCTTCATTTTTCTTCATTCCAACTCGTAAGAAACCCACAAAAATCAGAGAATTACTCCTCAAATCATCCTTGTGTGTTCATGATCTCTTCTTGGCTCTTTATCAAAAATTGCCCTACTTCGCGAGCTCATCATTTTGGTATAATTTTCATGGTGAATTGAGCGGTGTAGCTCCGTGGATGTTATAACAGCAGGCTTTTTTTCAGTGTTTTGATTTATTCATCTGCTCTGGGCATGTAAAGAAAGGTAGGAACCATCTTTTGAGCAGTTTACTGATACCTTAGGTCTTGGATATTAATTTACGATAGGAATTCGTATCGATTGTCGAATTGTCGTAGTAATTTTATCCATAATTACTGATTGATTTTACCTTTTTCTTTAGTGTTGTAGTGGTGCGTACAGAGGTATTTTTAGCATAAATTATAAAGGAAAAGGTATGTTAAGGCTATTCCCTTCATTCGACATGTTTCCTTAAAGCTTGGGAGTGATATAGTAGGGTATTTAGTGTTGGTGATCTTGTAGATATAATTGTGAGTGGTTGGCTTATTGAGTGGTTATAAACCCTTATTATAGGGACTCATTATCTGTTAAGCACGACCCTAAGTTAGGAACGACTTTGAAACTATATATATATATATATATATACATTTACATATACATATATTGTTTATAGCTACATTGCTCGCCTTTAGCTTATTCAATTATTTGTTGTCACTCTTGGAGCTATTGTGGTTAGATGTTGAGCTATGAACTGCCTATATGGGCTATGATGTTGTCTAATAGGACTATGTTATTGCCTAAGAGGGTTATGTGTTGCCCACGGAGCTATATTGATACCAAAGAGTTTTATGTGTTGCCTACGAGGCTATTTTGACGCCAAAGAGGGCTATGTATTGCCTACAGGACTATATTGATGTAAAAGAGGGATATGTGCAGCCCACAAAGCTATGATGTTGCCTAAGAGGGCTATACACTGCCTATGAGGCTACATCGTTGCTAAAAAGGGCTATGTCACTTCTTACAAAGACAAAGGGCTACCGATAGGGTTATGTAGATTGATTTGGAACCTTCTGGGCTTATGGGGGCCTAGGTAGGTAGTATATTGTTTGTACCTACCGAACTTATGGGGACTTGGTTAGCTTGTTATTTGATCATTTTGTATTTTTTAGATTCAGTAGTGGGTTAGCATGTTTATCTAAATTTTGATTTCCTTACCTGATTGCTTTTTGTATATGATGATACTTGATCATTTAGTCTATAGCTTTTCATACTCTTTACATTATTTTGTACTGACGACCCATTGCCTGAGGGCGCTGCATTCATGTATGCAGGTCCCGACAGATGACCCAGTAGACCTCTTCAGTAGCAGGATTGACTTCTATCTGGTTGGCTATCCCCTTTCCTCCGGAGCAACAAGAGTTGGGAGGTTTGTTAGATTTTTTTGTATATATTTTTATGGGTAGGCTGGGGCCCTGTCCAGCCAATCTTTACTACTCTTAGAGGCTTGCAGACTAGTGTGTGAGGTGTATAGCAGTGTTATGTCCATGCTAGCCTAGTTTGTTGGTTTACTGAAGCTTGTGAGCTGTTTGATGTATTGCCTTGATATATACATGCTTTAAGTTTTGGTATAGAGATCATGGTGGCCTAGACGGCCTAATTAGGACTTCTATGAAAGTTGGGTATTTCTTTATATGAACTCTTGGGAGTAGTTGTGTCTTTTATAGATATGTTGACAGGGGCCTTGCCAGCCGAGGGCTTAGTTTTAAGTCGATATATACTTGTTTGTTTTCTTGATTGCATGTGGCTTCCATATGCTATTAGCAAATGGTTAAGCAGGGTCAGCTCGAGCCTGAGTTATGGCATTAGGAGTCAGTTGCACCCCTTGAGTTTGGGGCGTGACAATATTATTTTTATTCAGTGTTTTTCATTTGAGTTAAAGCTTTGTATTTGAGTTTCATGAATTTTTATTCAGTTTTTAAGCTTTGATGCTTGAGTTTATCTTTCACTTGTAGTCTGCCAGGATGAGTGTTCGCTTGGGGACCAGCAATGGTTCTCGAGTGCCTGCCACGTCCAGGGTGTAGGATTAGTTCATTACAAATTTGGTATCAGAGCACAGAGTTCAATTGTCCTAGGGTGCCTATGAAATCGTGTCTAACGACCCGAGCCTATACCCTGGAAGTTACACACCGTACTTGACCCCGAAGGGGTCTCCTACAAGCCTCTTAGCATTCATAACATTCGATACATAGAAATAGTGTGGAATTTAGAACTTTCCTTTAAATCCATACAATCAAAACTTTATAAAAACACTTGAAACAACGGAAGTCTATTATCTCATATGGCCATCTAAAACAATATCTTGAAACAAAAGTAGGGACACGGCCCTTTACAATCGAAAGTCTAACACTTGTCTATTACATGAAAGAAAGGAAACATCTAAACACTTGTCCTCGATCTATGAGGACATACCACTTAGCCTTGGAAAAACTCAATTCAAGCACTTGAACTAGATGAATAGCAACTAACTTGCTGGAGCCAACACTTGTAGTAAAATAAGAGAAATATGGGTTAGCACACAAAAACTTACTAAGTATAATGACTATGCAAAAACATGCTTTTAAAAGGACATTTTGGTTGGAGACCATGCATTATTCCACTTTCTAAAAATATCATGTACATTAGTGTAAGATACATAAAGTACAAGTATAATCATCATACAAGTCATAATCATTACATTTGAACATTCACCTTAAGTAACCCTAAGCTACACTTGTGCAATGTAAGGATAGCATCCCATACTACTATCTCTACTAAGTGCCACTTTGAGGCCACCTTAGATGAACTTACCAATTCATACTTAACTTCAAACAATACTCATGCATAAGGAACACATTCATTTCACAAGGCATACCAAGGGAAAATAACTCATAATACAACCCAAGTATCGCATGCATCATTACATTAGACATTTAAGTCAACATTCTTCATTAGCTTCATTAAGAGCACTTTCATTCATTAGTCGTTAATATATTAGAGAACTCACTAGAACCCTCTCAAAGCCTACCCGTGCAATGCATGGATGGCATCCCATACTACCACTGACACTTCATAGAACTTCTCAAGAAACCATAATGCGCATCTCACATGATGGCAATAGACATTAACCGACATAGACCATGAGAGCAAACCATGGTATCCGGTGTCATATAGCCCCATACCGTAAAGAGGTGGTCTACTTACCTAAGGTAGAACCGGTAACATTTTAGCGTAGGTCAAAACCACTAACTAATATCCTATGTAGGCACATAGTTATGGGATAGGAAGATGCTCATTGGAACCCTAGCCTAACATTGGGAGAGTTTCCATCTTACCATATCCACTCGGTACTTAGCCTCCATTCCCATAGAGTATTTCATTTTCATTAACATTATTGTACTTGACAAGGCTACCAACATTAGGCCTACCGACCCAAGTACATTACACAAGAAAGGGCCACCACCATTAGGTCTACCAATTCAATCTACATTGAGGATAGCTCATTGACTTTCCAAGAAGGGTGCCATCAATATTGGGTCTATCGATACAAGGTTCATTATCTCACACATGAAAGGGATACCAATGCTAGGTCTACCGTTCAAGGTTTATCATCACATTAGTTTCTAGACTCATCATGAAGGGTTACCAACACTAGGTCTACTGGTTCAAGACATAGACTAGAATACTTCATCATTCATTCATGAAAGAAATGCCATTGGCCTATAGATTCATATTCATCAAGTCAAGACACATTCATTAGTCATTTATGAAAGGAATGCCATAAGCCTATGGATTCATATTCATCAAGTCAAGACACATTCATTCTACAAGAAGAGGAAGCCTAAGCCTACCAATTCAAGACATGTTGTTAAATTCAAGGTCATATTTATCAATACAAGAAAAGGATGCCTTAAGCCCACCAATTCAAGACCCATCAATCACATTACTTTCATCTATACAAGAAAAAGATGCATAAGCCTACCAATTCAAGATATAGCTTCACATTATAGAAACCCTTAACATTCTATCATCATCATTCATGAGTGTCAAATTGAGAAGTAGACTTTCAATAATAACACAATTACATTCAAGACAAGATCATATTACCTTCATTAGATTCACCTTCATATACAAGACATCATGATAATGCTCAATTCCTCATACTATACCATTCAAGGCCATGAATTTCAAATCACCAACACACCAACAATTTAATACTATTAAGGCATGGATAGTGATATAATTCAATAACCTAAAGAAATTTAGACAAATTCCATTCACATGCTTTCATAATCAACAAACCCATTTCATAAAGGCACAATTTAGGAAATTGAGAGAATTCATAGGTTCATAGAGTATTTTCATCATAAATCATCAATCAAACACTAATTCAATCATAATTTTTCATTAATAACCATTTGAAAACGTTTGAAGAAGGAACCCATGAGTTAGAGTAAAAACCCAATATTTTGAGAAACCTGAAAACTTTGAAATTTACTATTGAACGGACTCTAGGGGTGAAAGCTATCCCTAGATGAAGGATCGCCATAACTTGCTTGTGAATCCCGAATAAATTTGAGGAAGAACACCTTGAATCCACAAACCCTAGATCCCACTTCTTCTTTTTCTTCTTTGGGAACTTCTAGAGAGAGAAATATTGCGTGGAAGAACTCTTTTGATTTGATTTGGGTTTTCTTAAAAAGTGACTTAATTCAAGGAATTTCAAGTCTAAAAAGGTTATATACATACTAGGAAAGGAATAACATAATATGGACTCAACTTTGGAAAATAAATAAGGACCCTTAAAGTTTTAACTTAAAATTTTACACCTTACCCAACTTACCTCGCCCTTTGAACCTCATGGCTCGCCAAGGGCACTAGGCGACTTACCAAGTGGACCCTTGGCTCACCCAATTTTCCAGTGGTCTCCCTAAATAGGCAACTCATTAGGCGATGTAGGGGACCAATGGGCGATTCACCAACCTGGTAGGCGAGCCCCAACCTAGCTCACCTCAATTTCTAGCAGCTAGGTCATGGGGACAGCCCACTAGGAGATCCCAAGGGCACAACGGCGACTCGCCAAGCCCTTTCGGTGATCAAGCAGCCCCATCACAAACTAGGTCCATCAAAGAAGAATGTCTCCTTCACTCTATCTTTCTAGCTTAGGCCCTTGCTTGAACCTTAGGCTTCTTCCTTACTCATTTTAGTTCTAAAACATCCTAGACATCAATTTAAAGTCACACTAATCCGAACGCTAAGGCTCTAGTTCAACCTATCTTTTTCCAAGTCGTTACACCGTGTCAAGTAGGATCTTATTTGTGGTTGTGAGGGCCCCACTTCTATAAATAAGTGACAACAAACATTTAGAAAAATTTTCCCTTCTTTCATAATCTTAATCGTGCAATAGAGTTATGTCATAGAGATTTATTCATACTCATGCGTTTCTTAGATTCATTCGACTACCCGTCATACTAGAAGTGGTTGAAAAGAAAATTTAGTCCTTTATTGATCAGTTTCTCTTAAGAAAAGTCTTGAGAAAGTCATGAGACTCTAGAGGAGATTGGGAGAAGCCCATGAGTGAGTTAAGTGTTGAGTTCGAGAAAATGCACTCATATTCATATGAATTGTGCGTTTGACCTAAAAGCTAGTTGTACTCTCTTCTCTAAGTCTTGTTTCAGCTGAGATCCTTATAAGAAAGTATGTTTAGAGCTTGGGTAGTATTTTCAACCAAAAAAGGTAGCATGAGTTACGAGATCATGAGTTGTAGTAGTGACAGTGCCCAGAGTTAGAGGAAAGTATGCAGAGGTATAGAGATCTATGAAAGGGAGATAGTGATGGGGCAGATTATGTTAGTATAGTCCTGCACCTAGTAATTTGTTGATGAGGAGTTTTTCTTTATGAGTAGACTAAGAAGTGATGAGTTGTGAAGATTCCATCATAGGAGTTAGAGTGTGTTGTACCTAGAAAGGAGTTTGTGGTGAAGCATCATTGTGTAGGTAATGACCAAGTGTAAGTGCTGAATAGAAGAACAGAAGTATTCATAAAGTGATAGATCTAACCTAGGCTTATGATTTGTTTGAGAGGGTCATAATGTTCAGAAGGTTATAGAACTGATCAAGTAATAGGGTATGGCATAGTAGACGAGCAATCGTATTGATATTCAGGTTTAGTAATAAACATTAAGATTGAATTTGAGATGAGTGTCATGATCCAAAGAATGGAAACATGAGGGTGATGACTTTAGTCTTGAGATTTTATCTAGTAGACTTGACATAGAGTAGGTGAGGAATTGGCATGTTAGCTGCAATAAATATGAGCAGTACCAGTGAGAGATCCTAACCTTTAGATAAAGGCAGTGAAGTGTGGCTAAGTCAAAAGAGTAAAACAAGCATTAAGAGGTGTACAGAGAGGGTATGTAATTAGAGAGAGGTCTTAGTACCTGCTTATGGTACCTTATCCCGAGTGTTACAGTAAAAGAAGATGTAGACCTATTAATAATAATGGGATAGGTCCATAGCTTTCAAGTGTCATCTTTAGACTTAAGGGGGAGATGACAAGATGAGAAATCAAGTCAAGTGTTTGATAATAAGATAGTAATGAGTCCCAAAGAGTATGATAGATATCTTTTCAGCGGTCTTTTAGTAGTGAAGTGAAGTTAAAATGAGAAAGTTAATAATCTTATCGTGATGATGTTGGTGTGATAGTTCCATCAAAGGTTATAAAAGAGGAGGATAGGGTTTTACTATATGAAATAGTTAAATGAGAGCCCTTAGTTGGATCTGAAGGAGTTTGTTAGTAAGAGTCCATGAAATTGTTAAAGTACTAAGCTTGAATGTGGTGGTAAGGAGTAATAGTCTTGGGATGAGATTCCCTATAGAGAGGTATAGAACCCGAACCTAAGGATTTTGGTTAAGCTTGAATATAGTGAAAGCATACTATTCGAATCAAACCTTGGTAAGAGTAACCCCATTGCATACCCAGTCCAGTCATCATTCGAGGACGAATGATCCCACGGGGGAGATATTGTAACACCTCGAAAAAATTTTGAGCTAAGACTCTAACCACCCTTCATTGTGAGTATGATTTTACCAAGGAATTTCAAATTTCATGAGAGTTAAGGTCACTTGATGTAGCGCCTTGAGTTCCAAAAAGAACTAAATTGGAAATAGCAAAATCTGAAATTTTGCAAGTTATGCTTAAGTTATGAGTTTTGGGTCAACTTCAAATGACCATAACTCTCAGTACAAGATGAGTTATGTGTGCCATAAGATGGAAAATGAAAGGTCATTGAATTATCTTTCCAACACCACTGAGTTTGCTAAGTCTTGAGTTCAGATGAGTGAGATATGCCCTTTTGAAGTTAAGTTGTCCAGTTAAGGAAAGTTACCCAAAAATAGTAAGGGGCATTTTGGTCTTTTCCTTACAAAATTAGATTTAATTCATTTTTAGTAAATTTTTAAGTGTCTAATACTATTAGGTTCACTTTTATAATCCTAATATACGCCTAGGGTTTTAGTTAAGAGCTCAAGAGAGAAAAGAGGAGAAAAAAGGAAAGGATCAAGGCGTTCATCGAGGTTCTTCAGTTTCGGTGCAAATTTTCGCTATGGGTTTGATCCCTAAGAGGTATGTAGGTTTCCATAGTGTTGGGCTATTTCACCCACATGCCAAAAATGATTTTCATATTCGAATTCATTCATAAAGATTGAAAGATTTAAGTTCTTGATAAGTGTTCTTGAGGTTTCATTCTGAAACTTATTTTGTTGGGGTTTTGATGACATTTTGAGATGAAAGTGAGTGTTTCGAGAGTTTTATTGAGTAGATTAGTGTGTACATATGTTAAGAAACCGAATCCAAGTGATTGGGGAAGAAACCATTCGAATCTAGGCGAAATAGGGTGAGAAAACGACAAAGAAAGTCGTCGGCGTTTTCTGGGTTGGGGCCTGGAGCCCCATGCCAGCCAAAGAGCCCCAACCACTCCTATGTAGGTAGAGGTCTAGAGCCCCATGCCACTCAATGCACTAGGGTTGTATGCCCCCACCCATTCTCCCTTGTTTCGTCCGTTTGAGTTCTTTCAAAGGGTACCATTACTCCCCTTTAATCCTTAACACTCTAAGCTACTTCTAAACAACTAGAAATCATTCATAACATGAATCATAACTTTGAGTTCATAATTCAAATTCAAGGTACAGTTAAGAGTCAAGCCTGGAGAGTTCTTTCGAACATCTTAAGAAAGTCCAGTTAAGTCGTTTCAAGGAGTCTTCTACAATTTCTAATAACTTATTTCAAGACTCAAGTAAGTGAGAATGACTCTTGAATTCATAATTCATATTCAAGAGAGATTTAAGAGTAGAGTCCAAGAAAGTATTTGAGTTTAATTGTGAATCCTTTGAGATCAACTATCGATTTGAGCTAAGTTTTGAGGAAGTAAGTACGAGAATGAGAAGATTCATATACTCGAGTTCCATATTGTTATGTAGACCCTTGAGTCGAGTCGTTCATGCCTATAAATTCCGCATGGACTCCATAAATTGAGTATCATTGAGAGGAGTAGTATCTTCAAGTTCTAAATCTTGAGTATCGAGTTCCTAACCTTTTTGAGATTAGATTTCTAATCTTGGGACTATTACATGTTACCCATGAAGTCCTTGAGTTGAGTAGTTCATGCCTATAATTCCTCATGAACCCTATTAGTCGAGTAGTCTTGAGATGAGAAGTATCTTTGAGTCCTTGAGTTGAGTAGTCCATGCCCATAATTCCAAATGAACCCTCTGAGTCAAGCATTCTTAAAGTGTGTATTATTATTATTATTGAAGTTCTTGAGTTCTGAGTTGTTGAGTCTCGAATATTAAGTTCTAATTACGGTTATTGAAATCCTTGAATTGAGTTGTTCACATCCATAATTCGGCATGAACTTTATTCCAAGAAGTCTTTTACAATATTTTTAAATTTGTTTTAAGACTTGTGCATTGAGTTGAGTAAGAGTAAGAAAGAAGTTCATTTCTTTAAAAGATTATACGAGAACTATTTCCAAGAGTAAAATGTTTTCACATTTAAACAAGAAAGGAAACAGCAATTTCCAAGAGAACTTTTAAGCTAGTTTTTGAGTAATAATCTGAAACCACTTAAAGAGCTATATTTTTAAGCATATGAGGTGAGTATATTTTTGGAAGTAGTATTGAGCACCGATATGGGAACGAGTTTAGATAACCCAAGTCTCCACAAACCATGTAGCCAATGTGGGTAGAAAGGGTCAAACATTTTAGATGATTCCTTAATACTTTTTAGCATAGACTAGTGGATCCACTTAGTTGAGGCGTTCTATATCCCAGAAAGTTATAGGGCAATTTTGGCAGCGTGGACGAGACGTTGTATCATCACATAGCTCATAGTGATGGTTGTCGGTTAGAGAAACTCCCACAGAGTTGTATTATATTTTATTATATACAAATTGAGTTGTTATTTTATTCTTCAATACATTTAGTTGCTATCTACTGTTTTAAATTTTTTCCATATATTGCATCGTTTATTGTTGCTTTATCTTGAGTTGAGTATCTTGAATTGAGCTATATTTCAGTGAGTTGAGAACCTTATTACTGAGTTCGGTATCTTATCCTTGATTACTTTTGAGTTGAGTATGTTTGAGCAGTTTTGAGTGTCCTTGAGTATACCATTGAGTTGAGTATCATACCTTTGAATTGAGTACCATATGCATCAGTTGATTATCTTATTCTTGAGTTGAGTTTAGTTGAGTTAGTTGGGAAGAGGTAAGTATGTTTCCTTTTTATCAAGTTCAAGCTTATGTTTATGCTATATAATTCCCCTTACATGCTAGTACATTCCATATACTGAGCCATTTGGCCTGCATCTTTCATGATGCAGATATAGGTACTCAGGATCATCAATAGGCGCTTCGCTGATACCGCATGTAGTTCGATTTAGCTATGGCGAGCATCCTTGCTTCCGGAGGGTTCCAATTGTACTTTCAGTTATATCAATTGTTAGGATGTCGTGGGTCTTGTCCCGACTTCCATCTTTATTAGTTAGAGGCTTTATAGATAGACAATAGAGTTTCAAAAGTTTGTTTATTTATTTTGTTAAATGTATTAAAGACTTAAGTTGCCTATTTTATGGCGAGTTGAGTATATTATTTTTATGCAGAGTTTTTTCATTTGAGTTAAAGCTCTGTATTTGAGTTTAATGAATTTTTATTAAGTTTTTAAGCTTTGTATGTCTGAGTTAGTCTTTCACCTGTAGTCAGCCAGGATGAGGTTTAGCTTGGGGACCAGCAATGGTTCTCGAGTAATAGCCACGTCCAGGCTGTAGGCTCAAGTCGTGACACTTCAACTAACATCCAATGAATGAAAAAAAGGAAGGGATATATGAACCCAACATATACAATCCTAGTTCACATGCAATTCATACTAAACCTTACCTAATAGACAAAATCAAGAAAAGTAGACTTTAGCCTACTTCTGAGCCAATTAAGAATTCTCCAAATCCACTTTACGAGGCTCCACTTTTGAAACACCTCTTATCACTGTAATACTATAAAAAATATTGATCACAACAAAATACAGATTTTTAGATACCAAAATTGTAATAATTGGAGATAAACCATCAACCAAATCAAAATGGGATTATAGAACATGCGCTGAGAATCTCGAAATTGACTCTATCGAAAAGTCTGATTTAACTTGCAGAGCTTGTGACACAAGATTGAACATAATTCGATGCTCACAAAGGGGATAAAGTAGTATATGCATCAAAACACTGAAAATATCACCATTAAAAGCTTGGGTAGCCCCTTCGAGGTACAAATAACGTAAATCAAGTGACATCCACACTTTCCTGATAACTCCATTATGTAGCCATGCCAAAACCCAACAACTTGCAACAAAAATAATCCAAAAGCAAAGCTCTGTGTCTCAACTTATCAAAGTTACAATAATTGGAATAAGGTTGCAATCCACCTTAGTCTTTATTTGAAAGACCATGGAATTGTCTTCTGTGAATGTGGGACCTTATCCGTGAACATGAAGGGTCGGAACCACAGAGCTCCATGAAAGCAATGCCTAGCCCATAAACGCAGAGGTTCAACCTCTTAGACCTTCACGAACAAGGTTGGATGCCCGCAAACGCGATGCTCGACTTCCAAAGCTCCACGAACACAACATTCAGCTCACGAATGTGGTGGCCAACATGATTGTCTTCCCCAAACATGGACAGAGACATGTGAATGTGAAAAATACCAGGTCATGCACTAGCAGGTGGTATACCAACCCAAGTTAGAATGTGCAAAATGCCCCGATGGGGGCTCTTCATGCTTGCAAATGAGATATGATACCTCACAAATGTGACATTCCAAACTCAATAGAGATGTTGATACTTTTAATTTAGGTTGTCTCAATGAAAAGTAGGTCTCATTCCTTTGCTTTTTTTGAAGCCAAATTATATAAGGGAGCTTGGAATGAGTCTAGAAGCCTTGGGATTTATATGAAAGGTCCTTCTAGACCAAACTCGATGTTTTAGAACTAACAAAACCTTCAAAATTCCATTTTGAGGGTGTATACCTGAAGTTTTTGTTAAAATCAACTATTCAAACCTTAGAAGGTCCAAAATTTTAAAACTTTCACTGAACTCATACAAACAATTAGGCGACGGAACAATCAATCCTATCAAGAAAAGATTTATTATGTATGAGGCATGTCAAGTCATACTTGTATGGGGAATTATTTGATTGACAAGTGGACTAGGCCCATCTGCCAAGTGACAAAGGGGATCTATTAAGTCCTCTCCGCCATTTTTTTTTTTTTGTTTTCATTTTCTTAAATGCCTTTTTCATTCTTAACTAATTTAATTAGTTTATGTTTTTTCTTTTTTATTTTTTTTTGTTTTCCACTTATTTCAATATGTTTTTTTTTTTTGTTTCATTTTTTAATTTTTCTTTCCATTCTTAACTAATATAATTAGTTTATATTTTTTTCTAATTTATGTAGTGAATTTTGATTTATTTTTTTATGATCATTGCATAAGTTTTTATTTTATTACATTAATTTTTTTCTATTCTATGTTATTTATTCATATTATAATAAATAGTTTTTTGTATTTAATTTTCCATTTATAAAATCAAGATATAAGTAATTTTTTTAAATTCTAACAATTACTTTTTATTAAAAGTATAAATAAAATATGTAAAGTTGCAAAAAGTCTTTTAAGGAATAAATTAATAAAATTATCATTTTTATTATAGTTTCCTAAGAAAAGTGTAAGGAAAGTAGATAAACAAAATATTTATTAAATTTCACCTAGGTTGAATTTCAAGAATAAAAAAATCGTATAAATTTACGGAAAGATTATGTATTTATGTAGGTGTTATTTTTCATTTTTTAATTTCGTGAAAATAGTATCAAAACTTATGCAATTGTTTGTCAAGTTCATTGATGCTCTTTCTGTTTTATTTTCTTATTGAAGAGTATTCGATGTATTTAAGTGCTTATGAAAACATGATATTGTCAAGAGAAGAATAAAAGAACAAATTAATTTTATACCTTCTTTGTTTTTCATATTAATAATCTACTTTTTCTTTTATGAATCTCTTAAGAAATCATAAATAAAATAATAGTTTTACTAATTTATACCTTTATTTTTTTTGTAACTTTATAAATTTTACCAATACTTTCAAAAAGAATTAACTGTTATAATAAAATAGAAAATTTGTAATTAATTATATCTTAATTTATAAATTAACAAATAATTTTATATAACTATTTTTAGCAATATAAATTATTAGTATCGAGATGAAAAACTAATGTCAAAATGTTAGAAACAGAATGAATCGGGTAATTTTTTTATTTATTTTTTTTTATTTCATACTTTCCATGAATAAAATAATTAAAGTATGGAAGTGCAAAATTTGGAATAATAGTTGGAAAAGAAATCAAACAAAAAAAAGTAAGAGAGAGAGGGGGGAAATGTCATAAAGGAAGAGAGAGAAAGAGGAGTTTGGGCCATTTTTTAAAATGGGCTCAATTATCCACTTGTCAAAGAATAAATGAAGCATCATACAAGTTTTGTTTACCACATCATATTTGTGCCTCATTCATAAAAAAATTTTATGTCCCATCAAGTCATAAATGACTTTGGGCTGCTACAGGAAAGCTCTAAACTTGGAAAAAATTGGAAAACAAAGGAAATGATCTAGAGGGTAATTACAATGGAAATGTGTTTAAATCCTACAGATGTAATGTTTGAAGACCAATTACTTAATTTCCTCAAAAAAATTTGGATTAAAATTTATCTAATTTATGACTATTACATCTATGTTGAGGACTATGTTGAATTAGGTATTCTGTATAATTCCTTATCACATTATTGGTAGAAGGAACTAGCCGACATCTATCATGATTTTTGTCATAACGAACCATTATGGAGGTTCACAGTGAATCTTAAAGCTAGATGGCCACCGTGATCACATAGAATCATAGTATAGTATATCGGTATTTATTTTGATTTTGTATATTATGTATTGGACACCTTTGATTATTTTTTAAGATGAATATATGTGTTTTATGTTTCATCCTATTCTGGATAGGTGTGGTGTTATTCTTTTATGCCTTATCATATGGTGTTAATTTTTAGATATATAAATCCTTGTAATTATGGCCTAAAATATATTAGGATACACATTAAGAAATTAATGTCAAATTTTGATTAAATATTTAGTTTGTTGATGATGATTGGATGATGCTTACGTATCTTTCCGATTCTACATTAAATATGAAACCTTTATGAGAATTAATTTGCTTGGATGTGTATGTCATATGCAAAATTGATTTAGAATTATTGCCTTATTATTTCTCAAAATAGATATGACATCAAAAAGCATAATAACTGACTTAAAAAAAGGCGAAAAATTGAATGGTGACAACTACGACATATGGAGTCGTAAAATATGGTATGTAGTGGAAGAGAAAAATCCTCTAGAAAGTATAAATCATGTTTGCATAAAGTAGAAGAGGGACATACTGCACAACACAGAAGAGACCTTGAAGCTTATAAAACTTGGAAAAAGGCTAGTTCCACTACACGTGGAATAATCGTTAGTTTTGTGGTTGATGACCTCATACATGAATGTGAGGAATTTCCTACTGCTCATGCTATGTGGGCACACCTGTGAGGAACATATGGGGGTACGTCTGTAACCCGCCTCCGACAATAACTATCAAATTTGACACTTATAAGAAGCGTTATGATCAAAATGTCAAACAACACCTAAGGGTGATGTCAAACAAAACCTAAGGGTGATGTCTAACATGATAGCTCAACTCAAGAGTGTTGGACATGTTCTTTCATATAAGCAACAAGTTCAGGTAGTGATTCGGTCTATTCCCAAATAATTGGGAATATTTGAAGGTTAAACTTGACCCATAATGATAGCATCAAAATTTTTTCTGATATTGCTCGCCATGTTGAACTTGAAGATGAGCAGCTTGGTGCTGCTAATGCTGCTTCTAATGCTTTTGTGGTAGAGCCAAGTAGTACAAAATTTCTAGGTTTCAAGCTCAAGAAGAATTGGAAAAGAAATGGAAAAGACAAAGAGATTGGAGAAGGACCCTCTAAGAAAAAGAAAAAGCCAAATTCCAAGAAAGGAAAACAATTTTTCAAGAAGAGAGACAAGAGCAAAAGGATGTGCTACAATTGCTAAGTGCTGGGGCATTTTGCTCCTGAATGTACTGAGATGAAGAAGGTAGCATTTATGAACGCATCTTTAAGTGCTACATATGTTTCTTGCACGTCTTTACTAACTAAATCTTATCCTATGTGGATTGTAGACTCAGGATCCACAGACCACGTGAGTCTAGATCGAGAAGCATTTGTGGAGTTTCATCGAGTTTCATCTAAATCAAGGTGGATCTACATAGGAAATAATATCAAACTAGATGTCAAAGGGATAGGCACTTGCCAAGTGGACTTGCGTGGTGGTCGTTCTTTGATGCTGCATGACGTCCTATATGCTCCAGAGATTCGACGAAACTTAGTATATATGTTTGTTCTCTTAGATGTTGGTTTTGATTTGTTTTTTCGTCATAATAGTGTTATAATAACTCTTTGATAATGTTTTATAGGGTTTTGGACTTTGTTATGATTGTTTTATCATTTTAGATTGCAGTCCTTCAACATAGGACTATTATATTGATTGTTGTGTAATGGCATGTTATTCAAGTAACAATGATATTGATATTATTACATGGCATGCAAGATTAGGTCACATAGGGCAAGATCGAATTAATAGGTTGGCAAAGAAAGGGCATTTAGGTTCTTTCACCAAAATTGATATGTCATCTGGTGAAAACTGTCATTCTGGAAAGATTACGCGTAAACCATTTGGAAAGGCTAAAAGAGCTGAGTTTCACTTCAATTAATTCATTATGATATGTGTGGTCCAATGAATATGAAGGCAAGGTCTGGTGCTACATACTTCATTACATTTATTGATGATTTCACACGCTTTGGTTATGTCTATTTCATTTCTCATAAATCTGAAGCACTTGAGTGCCATAAAAAATATATGAATGGAGTTGAAAATCAATGAGATAAAACCATAAAGGCTTTAAAAATCGATCGAGGACATGAATATTTGTCAAAATAATTTGAAGAATTATGTATTGAAAAGGGTATTATCATACAATTAACTAGTACTCCTTACATACCTTACACACCCCCAACTTATCTATCTCTTTCTGGGGAGATGCATTATTGACTGCGGCGCACATATTGAACAAAGTTCCTTCTAAATCAGAATCTTCACTCCTATGAACTTTGGACTAGTCATAAAACAAACTTGAATGATCTATGACCGTGGGGTTGTGCAGCATATATTAAAGACCATTTTGGTGAGTTTGGTAAACTAAGTCCAAAAGGAAATAAATGTATCTTCATAAGGTACTCTAAACGCTCCAAAGGGTATGTGTTTATTGGTGAACTGAATGATGGAAGTATTACTGAAATTGTTTCACGAGATGTCAGGTTTTTGGAAAATGATTTTCCCAAAAAGGGTGATATAAATGAAGGTGAGCCTTTCTACGAAATGTTGAATTCAAAAGATCGGGTAGTGTCGTCAGATATATTTGATAACTTAAATGATCAAGAAATGATTCCTGGTCCAAGTGGGAGTTATGAATCCCAAAATCCTATAGAGGAATCTGAAATTAAGTTACGTAAGAGTACAAGAAAAGGTGTACCTAAACGTTCTTATGAAATTGAGGATTATGTTTTCTTGGTATCTCCTACAGAATTGGAAGAACCTAATTATGTAACTGAGGTCTTATCAAGCCCTAAAATGGATGAATGGTTAAAAGCGATGAAAGAAGAATTAGAGTCTATGAAAACCAACAAAGTCAGGGATCTAGTTGACCTTCCTAAGGAACATAAAGCTATTGAGAATAAATGGATTCTCAAAGTTAAATGCAAATCATATAGGTCAATAGAAAGACACGAAGCACGATTGGAAGTAAAAAGTTTTACTCAAGAAGTTGGAATAGACTATGAGGAAACGTTTTCACCAGTTTTAAAGTTTGCCTCCATATGATTACTTTTATCTATTATTGCACATTTAGATCTAGAATTACATCAAATGGATTTGAAGACTACTTTTCTCAATGGAGAATTAAACGAGGAAATCTACATGGAACAACTAGTAGGTTTTGTTGTTAAAGGCCAAGAAAAGAAAGTTTGTAAATTGAAAAGATCAATTTATGGCCTAAAGCAATCTTCAAGACAATGGTACCCAAGATTTCATAAGGAGATGATGTCATTTGATTTCACCATGATCAATGAAGACCATTGCATCAATGTGAAAAAGTCCAATGAAAATTTTGTAGATCTCTTTTTGAACCACAAGGAAACAAATATCGTTTTTGTTCACAAACTAAGAGTCTTCCTTAGTGTGTAGATTAATTTGTGTAAGAAGCTTTCTTCTTTGTTTCCTTATTAATCTTTTGTTTTTATCTTTCTCACGTGCTTCCCCTCTCTTTTTTTACATTTCCACATCTAAAAAAGTTACTCCCACTAGGAGCCTTTTAAGGGGAGGTTGAACAGTTACTCTGTGACTGCTCTCTCTTATCCTTTTAAAAGGATTATCTATTTAATTAATTAATTAAATCTGATAGGACAAAATAGATTGGGTAGGGCAGAACCGGGTTGAGTCGGTTCGGTTCACATGGGCAACCCACGACCCAAAATGTCACGCCAGAGGCAACCCCCTTGATGTAACACGGGACCTAGGATCACAAGTGACTCCAAGCTAACCCTGAAGCTGGTATATCATAAGCGTACTAAAACAATTGAATAGAGATATACTATGCGGAAGCTTAAAACAATAATTAATTGAAAGTAGGGAATGCTCAACTAGTCTGAATATATGAAAATGTACTGAGAGTTTAGTGATACTGAACAATCACTCAAAACTAAAGCTGAATCTAAAACTATGTCTGAAAAGCCTCTACTGACTAAAGATGTTGGGACATACCCTAGCTAACCCTAGAAAAATTGAAACTGAATACAAAAAACATGTCAATTGTCCTCGAAGTATGAGGAGTCACAACTGAAGCTGCTGAAAATGGATCAAGAACCGATCATTGCATGATCTGGATGCTGAGTACCTAAAGCTACATCAAGAAAGGATTAAGCGCAGAGTATGTGTCAGTACTTGGAATGTACTGAGCATGCAAGATATATAATATAGCTAAATAAAATACATAAACTGAACAAAGCATACTGAGCAATGATATAATCTGAACTGAATGTAAATGATGACATCTGCTGAAGACTACGTTAAATGCAATGACCAAGAACTAATCTTGAACATCACATACTGAGACTAAATGCTGAAGTATAATTGAAAACCTGGTCAAATGCACTGAAGTCTAACTGTGGGAGCTGCTATTAACCAACATAAAACCACGTGAGCTAAACGTTGAATCCGATGTATATGTCCCATCGAGAGGACCCAATATACCTTGCTAGGGGTATAAAGGCATGACTGGCATGATCACTAAATCTGATGCCCAACAGAGGGGACTTATAAACCTATGAGGACACGTAGTTTTGGTACTATGAGGG
Organism: Solanum pinnatisectum; assembly: GCA_035578085.1. NCBI lineage: Eukaryota > Viridiplantae > Streptophyta > Magnoliopsida > Solanales > Solanaceae > Solanum > Solanum pinnatisectum. The sequence goes on from CM069076.1 coordinate 26,949,180, forward strand.
TATGCTGAACCCTAGTCCAACTTGATACTAAGTCTACTCCCAAATAGAAATGTGTAACCACAACATACATGAAGTATTGGATAGCTCAATGTTTTGACATGCAAATCTGAGAATGCAACATTTAGGAACTAATAATGTAACATTCGAAACCTGAAGCATGTAGATCATTCTAACTAACCTAGCAAGCGTAATTCATGAACTAAGAGAATCTACACAACTAGAGTTCTGAGTTACATGCAAGGAACTAAACAACGAATTCACAAAAACATGACAATTTGATTAAGAATACTATAACAGCTAAATTACAACAATTCTCCAAGGTCTTAGAAACCCTAGGTCTAAACATGATATAGAAAATTAAGAATCTAACTGAATTGAGACCTAGTGGAAGAAAGGAATCCACTAGTGAAATCCCACATATATGGTGACGAATTTCACGGAGAACTCTTTCGATTTTGGGCTGGAACTGAAGAAAACCTGTTGCATTCTCGGAGAAAGCTATCACCTGTTTTCTTTTCTTTTTCATTCTAAGTTTCAATTGATTTTGGAGAATAATCGATTAGGAAAAGATCTGATTAAGTTACTAGGCTTAAACTGACAAAACCTACGTAGTTTAGGGGTTAAACGACGTAGTTTAGGTGCCCAACGCATAGGGGAAAAGACCAAACGACCCCTAACTTAAAATCTGACTAGGCTGACCATGATGCCAGTGATAGACTGTCATTAGGACCATGGCCTGTCGACTAGGTGGTGGTCTTCTGGCAGTGGCAACTGGTTCTGGATGACGTAGCTACCCACAGCCCGTGGTGGGCTCCGTGGTTCCACCCCTAGTCCTGGTGCTCTAGCTCGCTTCAATGAGCAGTCCCACAGCTCGTTAGGGGGGCCAAGTCTACGAAGGACTTTGTGGTCTACCACCTAAGGTCGGGTGTTAACTACGATGAGAGTGATGGACCGCGGCTCCTTTCACGGTTCGTGAACCCCTTCGTGGTTCACCTTTTTCTATTATTTTCTATTGTAAGTTCTAAGTCTGATTTTTGAGGTGTTACATAAAACATACATCACTGACTTCACACATGGTGGACAAGACCTAAGCCAACACAATATCAATCAGACACACAATTCATACGACAAATAGTTTGTACGACCTGTGAACATGAAAAGCTTACCTTTAATGTTTTACAAACCCGACATAGGAATCCAATCACATTTGGAAAGAATTCACTACAATTTTAAGGACACTATTACTCACGATACCCAGACGTCACTCACTACTTCAATAGTTACTTATTCGATCCCTTATCCTCTCAAAGAAGTGAACTCAAGTTCATGTTTTAACTTTGTATATACAATTACACTCGAGTGTAATAGTTGGCTTATGTATACAAGTTGAATTGTTCATTTTAATCATCTTCCCACTCTACTTGAATCTATCCTTTCCATATCAACTATTTTCTTATACATGCACTGCATTGCTGAATCACTCATAGCTATTAGTAACATGCTAAAGTAGCAACACCGATCGAAACTTCAAGAAATAGTAAAAGGTCAGAGGGTATTTCACTGAAAAGTCATTTTTACCTTTTGGGTCTCACACAACGAAGAAGCAGGAACCATTATTTCATTGACCCATTGAGCACTTGACACACGTGGTATGAAACACGTGCTACGATGTTTACACCTTATATTGGTGTATGTGTCTCATTCTTTCAATTATCCAACATCGTACAGACCTTGGTCTAAACACCTTAAGATGTTTAACCCAAGTGTCTCTCTTCAGTGATCTTTAAACTCATTTTCTTAGAGAAACTTTTGCATGGCTCATATAACAAGTCAAAATATGGTGGTGAAATTTATTTCTTCACGTTCCTCGATGTAAAAGGCAATTACTCGTGTGAGAGACCCAATCTTGCGACTTGTTTGACACACTTTACTTCTTACAAAATATCACATGCAAATTATATTTGAATATAAATCCAATAGTAATATATATATATATATATAAGAGAATATTATAACAATCAAATTACTTTACAATACTGAAATATTATCAAATCCTACACAAACCTAGAGCCTTAACATGTTTTTAATAAGACCGAGATTTGGACTCATTTAGGGATTTTTTTTGATAGTTTTAGTGTCCTCAAATTCCTAATTTATGCTATAAACTAAAGTTAAATCCTTGATTTTCACGTATGTGGACTAAGGAGCAAAGCAAGGACACTAACAGGAAAAAAAAGGAACCAAACAAGCTGAAGAAGTGGAGAAAAGCACTACTGGTGATCGCCAAGACGACTAAGAGAACCGCCGAGTGGCTCTTCAGAATGCCAAAAGTTCCAGTGTGCCAACCCTTAGGGAAGAAACCATGTCAGTGACAGAAATGGGCACTCGATGAATACTGGATCGGTTTCGCGATGACAAAATGGATCGCCCAAAGTTACAGGACTAGGGGATGCTGAGAACCAATGGCAAAATGGTGATGGAAAAGAGCAAAGGGTGGATCGCTGAACCACTCGGCAAGCCCGACTTACCTCGCCTAATGGCTTTTCAGGACAAATTTTGGGCAACTATAAATTGAATTTTGAGCTGAAAATTAGAGCAAACTTTCATTGAGTAAAGTTTTCTTTTGAGTTTTAGAGTTCCATTATAGACTTTGAAGCTTTTTGGACGCTTAAACCTCAAGATTTGCAAGTGGGTTTTTGAATTTAACTTTTGAGAAACATTGTAAAGGCTTGGAGACTATTATCCAGTTGATGGATAATCGAGTTGGTAATTGTTTTTATATTTTTATAATGTTTAGCAAAATCCCCAATTCTTGGGGTGTGATTATGTGATTATGGGTTGAATTAGCTTATGGGTATATATTATTACAAATTTAAATGCTATATTGAAGTGGGTTTAATCATTAGATCTGTTTCAATCTATGAATTGTAGTTGCAAATGTAGTTCTAATTTTGAGTTCTTAGCTTTCTTGAGAGAGAGGCTTTTGAACCAAAGCTTTTGATTAATGGTTCATAAATATTGGGTTGATGGGGGTTTAGCTCGAAAGAGTGAATCCTAAGCCAAATCCTACCCATCTTGCTCGAGAGAGAGAGAGAGGATGTATTAAGTTTGTGGGTTGTTCTTATTTGTTAAGCTTGTTGATGTTCGAGAGAAATCACTTGAATCGAAGTAGTTGTTCGAGAGAAAGCTATTTCAATCATAGTCTAGCCCACTCACTGATATTTAGCTATTTATTAGTAGTTTCAATTACCCATATAGAGAAATTTGCCTATAATCGATCACATCCCGAGAATTCCTCTCTATATTGTTATTTCATTGTTATTTGATTACGTTATAGCTGATAATTGCAATCCAAACCCTCCCCCCATCTGACATTTGTTGTCACCCCCTTTGACTTTTTTATTTGTTATTTTCAAAAATTTCTATTCCTATAACTATTTAGACCACACTTGTACTTCATAACTAAATTTGAACATGTACCACTCCCTGTGGGTTCGACCCCAACTCTTCGTTGGGTTTTATATTGCTTAATGATCATTTGCACATAGAATTGGATGTGGTGTGCTTGAAACATTAATCAAAATGGCACCGCTGTCGGGGAGTGGTGTTGTTTAAAATTCTTTTATTAAAGTTGAATTGTGATCTTTTTGGTTGTAGTTGAATCGACTTACTTTAGTTTTTGTTTTGTGTTGCTTGTGTTGAACAGAGGAAGAAATGAGCATAAACAGGAGTAATGGTAGCCAAATGGGCCACCAAGATGATATAGGGAACCTCAATTATGTAAATGACCCAAATGTGAATGAACCAATTCCATTGGGTGGTATGGGTGCAATACGTCTACCTCCAATTGAAGGGAATGTCGTCTTCCATGTTACAAGAATAATACTAAAACTCCTCCAAATGAAGGGATTATATGGAGGATTGGCTCACAAAGACCCATATAAGCATATTCAAAACTTCATGGACGTTTGTGGTCCGTTCTCATTCAAGAATGTATCACAAGGATCAGTTTGTCTTAGGTTGTTCCCATTCTCTTTGATGGGTAAGGCTAGTAAATGGTTGGCTGAGGTTCCAAGGGATTCCATCACCTCTTGGGATGAGCTTACTACAGCATTCCATGTGAGATTCTTTCCCCTGTCAAGGATGATAATGCTTAGGGATAGTATCCAAGGTTTTAAACGCTTGGAAGTTGAACCTATCTATGAGACGTGGTTGAGGTTTAAGAAGTTGGTACTTCAATGTCCAACCCACGGGCTGCCGAATCATATATTGCAGCAGTACTTCTATAGGAGCCATGACTTGGTGAACCAAGGATTTGTTGATCAACTTGTTCCCGGAGGTATAATGAACAGCCCTATGAAGTAGCGTCTCAGCTCCTTGATGGCATGACCAAGATCAATAGGGCATGGTACACTCGTGAAGACCAAATCTTTCCTCACACTTTTAAAATGACAAAATAGCATATTGAAAAGGATCAAGGGAGAGACCAAAACATGGCCAAAATGATGACCCAACTGGATCTATTTGCGAAAAATGTGATGGGCAGTGGTATGAAGAGTGTTAATGTTGTGGGTGTTGGTGGAGTGGGCCCTGATGAAGTGCAATTTGAAGCATTGTACAATAAGGAAGTAAACTTCCTAGATAATCAAGGAGGACGTTATCATTCAAACTATCCAAGGCCGGTTGGAAATCTGGGTTGGAATAGGGAGAGGGATGGAGAGATCGTGACAGAGAAGGGCATGATCGTAACGCCACTTTGAAGGAAAGAAAGGGGGACAAGGACAGGTACGTCCCACCCCATAAGCAACAAAAGCCCAAAGGAGTCTGAACATGTCTGTATGGAAGACCTGCTCTCATGTATTCTCAACAAAGTTGAAGGGCCGCAAAAAGTGTTAAAAGAGATGAAGGAGGATGTCTCTACACTTAATCAGACGGTCACCTCCCATTCTGTGTCAATCAAGTAGTTGGAGACCCAAATGGGTCAAAATTCTTCTCATTTGAATCCAAGGCCAAAAGGAGACCTACCAAGTGATACCTTGGCAAACCCAAAGAATGATCCGTAAATTAGTATTTTCGTCATGCCACAACGTTAACTAAGGTGCTTCCTAGGAGGCAACCCAAGTTTTTAATGTTTTAGTTTTTTATTTTGAATAACAGGTGTTGATTGTGCAGGTTGAAAAGTGAAAAGTGTTGGAAAATTGGTAGTTTGGCGAGACAAAGTCCAGTTGGTGACACGCCGAACAGGATGGTGAGCTCCAATTTGGACCACCGTTGGAACCACCAAGCTTGAAGGGGAATTCTGTAAAACTCGGTGGGCTACATGCTCAATCGGTGACTCGCCGAATAGGTCTACGAACCCGACTTTGTCCACTGTTTGAACCCCTAAATTGTTGGGAGTCCTATAAAACTCATCGAGATAAAATACCACTCGGTACATCACCGAGTGGTTCGGTGAGCATGACTTACTCCATCGAAAGTGCCGCGAACTGAAAGTATTTAAAGGCCAAACGGTTTAAAATTTCAAAATCCTTCATCTTCTTCTACTTTTAACTCTCTTACCCTCTCACCCAACTTTAGATCTTACTTATTTTCTTGTTTTTACCTGCTCATTTTGGTAGATCGTTGCTCGGAATTGTGGAACTTTGCCGTCTAGCTATACAACTCTTCAATTCAACATTAAGGTTGGTTTTTAGAACCCCGTACTTAATTGTCTGGTTGAAATCGTATGCAATAGGTAATTTGTTGTTGCTTTAATTTGGGTAGTTTATTATAATCATGTTTAATTGTTGGATTGCCTGTAATGAATTAAAATGTGTGCCTAATTGCCTTAAATTGATCGATTCCCATGTTTTTGCTTGTAAAATTGAGTGTAAATTGTTGGGTTATGGTGTTAATGTGTTTGGCTAGTGGGGTGAAGGCTAAGTAACCCCAAATTATGCTATATGACATAATTTTCCCAATGATGGAGCGTTTGACGTCATTCTTAAGAGCAAAAGTCGTCAAATGGCTAATTTTTGCCAAATCGAGGGAAGTTTGAGTACCCTGAGGGCATGGGTAGTATGGGTCTAACCGTAATTGAATAGTGTTTGATTTTGAATTCAAGGGCTGTGGGCTTTGATTTTAAAGTGTGGGAATTAGCACGTTGGGCTATTTGGTGAGCTAAGTCGAGCTCGCCAAGTGGTTCGGCAGTTCGCCAAAGTCCTCCACATATCGCCCTTAATTTCAAAAATTGGTTGAGTTTGTACTGTAACTTTTAGTGAAATGCCTAAGCTCGCAAAGTTCAATCGGTGACTTGCCAAAAGGCCTTCTTGATCGCCCTTCTACGCTCATAATCCCTAAAATACACTCTAACTTTTGGTGAGCTACTTCTAGCTCGCCGATTGGTGTCGGCAATAAATCAAACAGCCCTGATCATCGCCGACCTATCCTGCATTTTTGAAAAAATTGTATTTTGGTTCTTTTGGCGAGCTGATATACCGTGAGTTTACGATATTTTTAATACATTTCACTTAAGAGTTGTGTGTGTCTAGGGCCATTTTGTATTGGAACTAATGTTTATTATGTTATATTTGCAACAAATATGCTTTGACGAGGTCGAGAGAGATGACAGCTGAACTTCTACAAAAGGAGCCACCCACGGAGGTGACCTACGGACCGTAGGTCCAGCCACGGTCCATCATGGGTAGGCGTGGAATGATCATCATGTAAGTCTGACTAAATGTGGAACTACGGAGGCAAGTGATGGAGCGTAGGTCGACCCACGGGCCGTCCTGCACATTCGTCAATGATCACTAAGAGTTGAAGTTCTAGTACCTAATGAAAAGTTCTAAGTGTGGAGCCACGGAAGGGGACCCACGGACCGTATGTCAACCTACGGTCCGTACTGCACATCCATCATTTGTAACTGAAAGTTGAAGGTTCCCGCCTCTATGGAAAAAGTTATAAGTATCAAGCTACGAAAAGGACCTACAGACCATAGGTCTATCCATGGTCCGTAGGTCAGTCTTATCGATCGAAGCCGCATCCAGAAGTTTTATTTCCTTATTTCATTTCCTTTTCTTTAGGACACGTTTCTCTATAAATAGGATATGTAAACCTCATTTTTGGGGGTTAGACACTATTGTATACTTTTAGTTCTTGGTATTTTCTTTGGAATTCACTTGCAAACTTTGGCAATTTGATTTTCTAATTGGGTTTATAAGATTTTTTCTTTGAATTTCAATTGGAGATTATGGGTTTCTTCTACTCAATACATAAGTTCATGAATTATTCTTCTAACAATATGAATTGAGTTCTTTCAAGCATGAGTAACTAAATCCACAACTATGGTTGTGGGAACCAGGAGCAATTAACAACATATGAATAATGACCAAGTAATTCTTGAATAGTGTTGATGCATGCATTTATAATTCTTTCATTTAGAAGTTTTTAACGGTGGCCAACGTTAGAACTCGCCTTGTTGCTACTTTTCGGACCAAAGAGGAAGTTAATAAGAAAAAGAATTATCAACAAAGATTTAGTGTGATACTATCTAATAGTGTAATATCAATTGGTGCGAGAGTGAACAGTAAGCCATACATTGATGTGGTGTCTAATCTGAGGTAAATGTAAGGGTTAGTAAACTATACACACGTAGCCGGACCAAGGTGTGGGGTGAAATTCCCTATTTGGAGGACCAATCAGTTAGGGATACAAATCTTACCACTTTGCATGTGATACACTAGGAAAGGATTACTATTATTAGGATTACCGCGTTATGAGCTTATGGGGAACACATACACCCTAGTTTCTTTCTCTCATTGATAACAACAAAGTTTGAATCTTGCTTACTTGTTACTTAACAACAATTGGTTATTTGCTTACACAAATCCCCCCCCCCCACCTTTACTTACTTGTCTCGGAAATAAGTTGGTTAAATGAATATAATCATGAGTTAAGTTTAAGTTTAAACCATATTCCTCGTGGGATCGACCCCAACCTACAAGTAGGGTTCTTTATTTGACAACGATCGCTTATACTTTTTTAGGGAGGTGTAATTTGAGTGTATCAAATTTTTGTGCCGCTGCTGGGGAATAAGGCTTTTAGATTATGTTTAACTACATTATTGAACTTTAGTCAATTATTTCCTAATTTTACGTGTTCTTTTGTTTTTGTTTTCTTCAGGTTTCCACTCTAGTGTATGCCAAGTACACGGAGTCTCGGCGAACCATTGACCCCATACAATTAAGGGGTCCGTAATAATCCAGCCATAGAGGAGCTTGAGGAACAAGTGAATAATGAGAATGCTCAGGTTCATGGTGATAATCTACTTGGAGATGCATTGAGGGTGCAGGATCCACTAGAACCAAGAATCCGTGATAATTACAGGGTCGAATTCAATACTGTTGAATCTGAAGGACCCATTGTTATCCCTCCTCTACCCCTGGGCACACATTTGTGGTGACTAGCAGTTTGATTGAGATGCTTACAACTAGGGGTTTGTTTTCTGGTATGGCTTCGGAAGATCCGCATGGGCACATAACCAAGTTGAGGAGTGTTTGTAAGAGTTGTGTGGGGCAACCGAAATTTGATATGAACGTCATAGGGTTGAGATTTTTCCCTTTATCATTGACCGGTGATGCTATTGTATGGTTTTCTGAGCTTCCGTACAACTTGATTCATATATGGGACCAATTGCACAAGGTGTTCATGGCCAAGTACTTTCCGTTGTCAAAGAAGTTGAACCACAAAGATAAACTCAACAACTTCGTGGAACTACATGGAGAGTCTGTGAGTAGTTCGTGGGACAGGTTCACTACATTCATAAGAAGTGTTTTGAACCACCGTATTGATGATAAGTCACTGAAGGAGTATTTCTATATAGGTCAAGATGACAATGGTAAGGTTGTGCTTGATACTATCGCTAGAGGATCATATGGTGAGTGCACTTTTGAGGAGATCGTTGGGAAACTGGAGAAGATTTCCTGAAACAATAAAGCATAGAGCACTCGAAAGTCATTGGAAGAAGCAGTTTTGCAGTTCAATCTGCACCTAGTATGACATTCGTGAGGAGATAGCTCAGATAAGGATAGAACTTTGGTTGGTATTGAAGCATGTAAGTGGAGGTCAAGAAAAGGTGAATGCGGTGAATTATTTGACTAGGACTCCATCACCACCGATTGAGGAATGCTATTATGAGAAAGATTCTTACTTGGTGAATGATCAGATGGGAGGTTTTCGAGCCAACGCCCAAGGTTCCAACTCGAATAATTGGTGCCAAGGGAAAGGAAACCAAGGTTGGAACTATGGAAACTACAATCGAGAGGGTCAGTATGTCCCCGATGGGAACTACAATCACGACAACAACTACAATCGGAACAACTATGGCAACAAAAATGATAGGGTTGGTCGTTATGTTCCTCCTGCAGATTGGGAATCTGGAAATAGGGAAGTTGGGGGTAGTATGTCACGGATTGAGGATATGATGCAGAAGATGATGAAGAGGTTCGATTTGACTGATAAGAATGTGGAGGAGATGCGGAACAACTTGTCCGGAATTAGTCAAAATGTTGATGCCCATGCAGTGTCAATCAAGCAACTTGAGCAGCAGATGAATCAGTTGTCCGCTAAAGTAAACCCACGTCAGCCTGGCACACTTCCTAGCAACACCATCTAAAATCCAAAGAACAATGGGCATTGTATGGCAGTCACTACTCGAGGGGGTAAACAAACCATTGATCCACCTATGCCATCTGCGGTTGAAATTGTAGTTGCAAAAGATAATGATGAGATTGAGGTTACTAGAGATTCCAAGAATGCTACAGAGAAGGAAGTGGAGATAACCCAAAAAGTTGTTCCCATGCCTAGACCCACACCTCCATTCCCACCTGGCATTTGTTCTCATAAAATCCAACTCATGCCGGATCACAAGTCTAGTATTGAGCACCAAAGGAGACTAAATACGCCTATGCAAGAGATATTGAAAAAGGAAATCATCAAGTGGTTGGATGCAGGAGTCGTTTATCCCATTGCAGATAGTATTTTGGTTTGTCCTGTTCAGTATGTTCCCAAGAAAGGTGGGATTACTGTGGTACCTAATGCAAAAAAATGAGCTTATGCCGATGCGGCCCGTGAATGGATGGAGAATATGCATGGACTACCAGAAATTAAATGCTTGGACAAAAAAGGACCACTTCCCTATACCCTTCATGGATCAGATGTTGGACCGCCTTACTGGTAAGGGTTGGTATTGCTTTCTTGATGGTTATTCAGGCTACAATCAGATCTCCATAACTATGGAAGACCAAGATAAGACCACATTCACTTGCCCTTATAGGACTTGCACCATCAAACGGATGCCATTTGGGTTGTGTAATGCTCTAGTGACCTTCCAGCGTTGCATGATGTCGATATTTTTTGATATGGTTGATGACACTATTGAGTTATTTATGGATGATTTTTCTGTGGTAGGTGACTCATTTGATGTTTGTTTGGATCATTTGGTCGAGGTACTTAAACCGTGTGAACAGTGCAATCTTGTACTCAATTGGGAAAAGAGCCACTTTATGGTGAAAGAGGGGATCATTCTAGGTCATCGTATTTCTGAGAAGGGTATTGAGGTTGATAGAGAAAAATTTGACGTAATAGATAAGCTTCCACCACCTATCTATGTTAAAGGTGTTAGAAGTTTTCTTGGGCATGTAGGCTATTATAGGAGGTTTATCAAGAATTTCTCCAAAATTGCATACCCATTGTGCAAATAGCTCGAATAGGAGTGTAAGTTTGATTTTGATGATGCTTATCTGAGAGTATTTGGAGAGTTGAAAGCAAAGCTAGTTTCCGCACCTATCATTATTTCACAGGATTGGAGGCAACCGTTTGGAGTGATGTGTGATGCGAGTGGAGTGGCGCTTGGTGTGGTATTGGGATAGAGGCGAGAGAAGATTCTTCATCCTATTTACTATGCCAACAAATCTCTAAATGTAGCTCAAAAGAACTATACAGTGACTGAACAGAAACTCCTTGCTATGGTTTTCGCATTCGAGAAATTTCGATCCTACTTGCTTGGTACTAAGGTCATAGTGCATACTGACCATTTTGCATTGAGGTATATGATGGCTAAGAAGGATGCAAAACCAAGGTTGATTAGATAGGTGTTGCTGCTGCAAGAGTCCAATTTTGAGGTGAAAGACAGAAAAGGGATAGAAAATCAAGTTGTCGATCATTTGTCCAGATTAGAGGAGGAAGCTATGATCAAGCTAGGAGATGGGGCTGAAATTAATGATGCATTTCTAGATGAACTGGTATTGGCGGATTCTCATGATCTTATTCCTTAGTTCGTAGACTTTGATAACTACTTGGTAAGTGATCTGGTTCCATCAAATTTGTATTTTCACAGAAGGAAAAAGTTTATGCATGATATGAAGAAGTTCTTTTGGGATGAGCCTTATTTGTTCTGTGATTGTGCTTATGGGATTATTCGTCATTGTGTGCCCGAGGTTGAGATGATGAGTATATTAGAGGCGTGTCATTCTTTGCCTATTGGTGGGCATCATAGTGGTATTCTGACTGCGCATAAAATTTTGCAGTGTGGGTATTACTAGCCTACCATCCACCAAGATGCTCATTATTTTGCCAAGTCTTGTGATCGTTTCTATAGAGACGAAGGAATTTCAAAGAGGCAAGAGCTACCTATGAATCTGATCTTGGTGATTGAGTTGTTTGATGTATGGGGCCTTGATTTTATGGGTCCATTTATTAGTTCACATGGGATGAATATGTTCTTGTTGCGGTTGATTATGTGTCAAAATGGGTGGAAGCAATTGTGCTTTCAAACAATGAAGGTAAAAGTGTCACTGCATTCCTAGAAAAGAATATCTTCTCCAGATTTGGTACACCTAAGGTGATTATCAGCGATGGAGGTTCCCACTTTTGTAATAAGTTGTTCAAGGCGTTGCTAGAGAAATATGGAGTCCGTAGAATGTAGCCACTCCTTACCATCCGCAGTCTAGTGGGCAAGTTGAAGTGTCCAACAGAGAGATCAAACAAATTTTTGCTAAGACTATGAATGCAAATAGAACCAATTGGTCAAGGAGGCTTGATGATGCTCTAGGGGCCTATCGCACCACATTCAAGACTCCCGTATGTATGTCCCCTACCAACTTGTATATGGGAAGTCTTGCCATTTGTCGGTAGAGCTAGAGCATAAGGCTATGTGGGCACTAAAGAAGTTGAATTTGGATTGGGGCGCCGCATCAAGTCAAAGAGTGAATGACCTGAATGAGCCTGATGAGTTTCGCCTAAAATCTTATGAAAGTTCAGCCTTGTACAAGGAAAAGATGAAGAAGTATCATGATCAAAAGATTGAAAAGCGTGCATTTGTTGTGGGTGATATGGTGCTTCTATTCAATTCAAGGTTGCGCTTGTTTCCTTGCAATCTCAAGTCCAAGTGTACCGGACCATTCATAGTCACTCAAGTGTTCCCACATGGGACGGTCGAGATCGAGAACAAGGAGGGAACAAGGTTCAAGGTGAACGGGCAAAAGATCAAGGTCTACATGGGGAAAGAAGAGAGTTTGCAAGAAGTGGTTGAGGCCTACTACCTTGATGAATTCTAAGTAATCAAGGGGCCTGCGTCGTGCCGCGATGTTAAATCAAGCGCTGCTTGGGAGGCAACCCAAGATGTACAATCTAGCCAACTATAGGTTTTTCTTTTCAATTTAGGAGTTTTCTTTGTTTATTTGAATTTTTGTAATCCTTTAGATAGGTGTTTTATTTTTGTATTAGTGTTGGCTAGATATAGTATAGGGTCCATGTTTAAAAAGTGTCCAGAAAATGTAAAAAGAAAAGCCTAACGGTTGAAGAACAGTTGAATCTACAAAAAACAAGCTGAGAGCTCTATGGACCCCATTAACGGTCCGTGGGTCCATCCACAAACCGTGAATGGTGTCCGTAGACCCCAGGTAAGTCCTCAAAATTTCTAAGTGTAACAGTGACCTACGGTCCGTAGGTCGACCCACGGCCCGTAGATGGGGTTTTGTGGGTTTATATTAGGGTTTTTGGAGACCCGATCTAGAACACCCCCCCCCTCCCTTTTAATAAAAACCACTCATTTCAAATACACCCCCCATTACCCAAATTCCCTCCTAACCGTTTCTAACCCCTCCAAATCCCAAAACTCCCTCATTAACTCCCCAAATCACTCTCCTCTCCCATACATATCATCTCATCCCCCATCATTCCATTCTTCTCTCCCAAAAATCATCTCATTCTCCCCTTGCAAAAGAATTGTCGGTCCGAGTTCGGTGTCAAAAGCTTGTCAAAAGGGTCTAAGGAGTCGATTGCATCACACAATAACCCACTTCCATTACTTGTAAGGTTAATGACTTCACCCTGACTTTGAATTCACTGTTCATGGTTGTATTATGAAGTCTCAAAGTGGATCTTGACCTTGGGTGGTAGAATTTTATGTGTAAACATTGATTTGTATGCTAGAATCACCCTTGGGACGATAGAATATGATTGTGCTGTTCTTTTTAACTAACTGAATCAGAGTAAAAGGTCTAAATGAAAGTTTTGACTTAGGGTTTCTAATTTTGGGGTGATAATAAGCCATATTGTATGTTAACGGAACCCTAAGGATGATAAACTACCATATATTGTGTTGAAATTGCATGATTAGACCTAGGTTGATAGACTGATGTGTTGAAATAATGAGTACAAAAAGAGGAATGTCTGAAACCTAGTACTGGCCCGACCCACGAGACCCCGTCTACGAACCGTAGGTCAACCTACAAACCGTAGGTCAGGTCCGTGGATCTATTGCACATGAAAAAGTCACCAAGTGTCGAACCAAGGAGGTGGACTACGGTCCGTCGTTCCATTGACGGACTGTCTGCACATCCGTGGTTCACATCAGAGACCTAATCTTTGGGTACTCTGACCTACAGAATGGACCTATGGACCATAGGTCCAACCACAAACCGTAGGTACTTACCTTGGGTTGGCAGTTCAGCTACTGCCCAAAAAGTTTTTGGTTTATTGTATTGATTTGTTTCTTGGTCTAAAATTTTTTTGAGTGTGTTATTTACTTGTTTTGGTACTAACCAAAGTTTATATAGTACTATGGCCCCCAAGCAAGCTCTGACCTATGCCACCAAGGGAAAATCAAAATTCGTTGCTCATTCGCGATGTATGATCATTGAGGAGGACGCGGAGGACACTGAGTATGTTCCTCCCAACATCAGGACATCCCCTACTGCTCCTTGCACTATGAGGAACCAATCACAACTGGTGACTCCCGATGTGGTCACTCCCCCCAATCTGAAGCACTTATCGGAGCACCGGCTGGTTCTGAGTCCACATCCAGCTCCGGCTCCGCATCCGGCTCTAGCTCTAATGGCACCACCGCCTCATCCTCCGAGGCTACTAGTGTAAGGGACATTCTAATGCCACCTAACACTGATCCTGCTCTAGTTGCTGAGGAGCCAAATTGATGGTGTGTGAGCGACCAATACCAGATATACAAAGATGCTCGCATGCTGAATGAGAAGAGGAGAATGGCTCGATTGGTCACCGAGGAGCATCGGGTACTCACAGGTAACCTTCATACCATGCTCGACATCCATCAGCTCTTCCAGAAGCATAAGTATGAGTGGATGGCCTATAGCCTAGGGTCCTTCAGTGAGGAGATAGTTAGGGAGTTCTATGCTTTCTATGCAGCCACCCTCCGAGGTTCGATTGACAGACGGGCCAAGACCACTGCCCAGGCTCCACTCACGGCTACACTAGTGCATGGGTTTTCTATTGATATATCTAAGACCACCATCCACAGGTTTCTCTACGGTCTGGGCCACACTCTGCCAATCAACACGACCTAGTTCGACTTTATTGTTCAAAGTGGGGCATTCCAAAGGAATGCAGAGTAGAGGGAGACTTTTTCGCACTGGCTAGCCTATTATCTTGCTACAGACAGAGAGCGCATCGAGTGGGTTAGCACCCCGAGCTTTGGTATCAAGAAGGCCACCCTGACATTTGTGGCCAAATTCTTCTGATTGTTGGTGCGGAACCAGGTGTCTCCTACTTAGGCAGCTAATGTGCTTACATGGGAGCACGCAATCATGGTTGCTGGGATAGAGATCGATTTTACCGCATGTTGATTGCGGAGATACACGAGAGGGCCTTTAACTCCACCACCACATTACCCTTCCCATGCCTCATTTTCCAGCTGTGCAAGGATGCTGGAGTACCGGTTTGACATTGTGACAAGCTGGTGCAGGCGACCAAGACTTTAGATATCATCTTGATTTGGGATGAGGCCAATGTAGCTGTACCTCGTAGAGAGCCACAGGTTGAGGTGCCACCATTGGGAGCAGACTTGGTTGCAGATGTGGAGCATATGCAGGGTGAGGAGCCTGCCCCTCCAGCCACTACTAAGGATGCCCCGATTTCCCATTCTCCGACCGCCAGTCAGGCCCCTAGCTCCTCCAGAGCCACCCCCTCATCAGGGTCTACTTTAGCATGTAAGGCCTTGGATGCACCATGCGATTGAGGAGTCCGCGACTAAGGTTGAGCAACAGATGGAGCAGATGATGGATCGTAAGGTTCAGGCCGTTCACCAGTGCCTTGATGCATTTGAGTTGCGCATCCAGAGCGACCAACCCCCACCACTGATGTTTCTGCTTTCCGAACGGGATGAGCTAGTCTCCGGGCTGATCTTGAGACCCTCCTAGCTCCACCAGAGACTGATCCTAAGTCGGCCCCCACATCACCGATTTATAATATGGTGTTGGATGCATTATTCAGAGATGAGATATTGCCGCCTTCTTCTTCTCGTCATACTAGAAAGTGCCCTCGCTCCAGTCGTGCTTTTGACGACACTAAGACTGGGAGAGTTAGCAAGAGGGAGCGCCAGCAGACTGAGGCGACCTAGAGGGCATCCATAGTTAATGAGGAGTTGCGCCAGCGGGCTAGGAAGATTGGCGTTGGTGCCTCTAGCAGCATGAGCACTACTGATGATGCGGTGCGAGTTGACGAGAGCACTACTGATGGTGCAGAGAGAGTTGATGTTATCACTACTGAGGATGTTGAGATTGTAGATGTGGGCACTACTGATGGTAACCCAAGTGTTGATCCAGCGGGCTCTAGGAAATCGGACCCACCTGCCTGTTGAGAGGTCTTCGGCGCTATGCACTACAGGTTTGCTTCACCCAATGCTTTATTCTTTTCTTTTTGTGCATTGGGGACAATTGCACTCTATTTTGTTGGGGGTGGGGTAAATTGATTGTGAGTGATAGGGTGAAGTCTGAGTAACCTAACTCATAATCCTCTCTTGGAGTTTTCTTGCCTGTGTTCTTTTTCCCCTAAGAGACTGTTTTATTTTTTGTTGAACCAGCATATTTAGGAATGTATGTGTATGAGTAAGTATAAAAATGATAGCATGATAGCATGAAAAGCATGAGAAAAATGATCCCTGTCCAAAAAGTTGAATTGTGCTAGATCTATAGTCTTGAGTAGTTGAATATGTTGGATCTCAATGTGACATGATAAGAACCGATTTGAACTCATGACTTGAGCTAAAGGTTGAACTGGGTAATCTGATAATTTGATAATGAAACAGTGTGCCAAGAGTGTGTGAGAAAAGTTGAATGTTCACACGTTGAGCCAATCTAGAACTTGCCCCGTTGGTCGTGCTAAGACGATTTAGGCTAGAAGTTGGGAAGTGATCATATGCACTTGTTCAAATTAGTCCACATAATCCTAAAATAACCCAACCAAACGAAATCAATATTCCCTTTGATCCAACTATTTGAGCCTAAAACAGACCATTTCTTTTGATTCACCTAGCTCACCTTCCCTAAAATAAGTGTTCTCGCCCCAGTCCCTCCTTGGACATGTGCACCTTGACTTAGGCCAAAAGCTTATGTTGAGGGTGGCTAATGCAAAAGTTACCTCAATCTTTGCCCTAGTCCGACATCGGATATTGTGCACCTCAACTAATGGAAAATCCATAAGTTGAGGTTGGCTATGAAAGAGGAAATTGAAAGAAAAAAGGGTATGAAAAGAGTTTTGTGTTGAAAAGAGAAAAAGAAAAGATAGAAGAGGATGTGATTGTGTGCAAAAGAATAAAAAATATGATAAATAAAAGTGGTGAAAAATAAAGAAAAATAAAGTGAAAGAAATAGAAGAAAGTGAAAAATAAGAGCCACAAAGTCAAAAGTCACATCCATGGTGAAAAGGGTCAAGGGAAAGAAAGTGAAAAGGAAGTATGTCAAAAATAGGTCGAGAAAAGAGGTGAAAAGCCAATGTAATGTCAAGAAGGGCTGAAAGTCACTAACAAAAAAATAAAGTACCCAAATGTACCACACCTGACCCTGAGCCTACGTTACAGGCTACCAAAGTCCTATAGTGATCCTAGCAACTAGTTTGGATAGTCTAAGCAATGAAAATAAGGGCAAGCCTATGGTATTGAGCACTAACTTTACTTGAAGTCACTTCTGAGCGTGAGTGTTGAATGAATCCTAAAACTCAAAATTCTTATCTTCTGTGTGAAAAGGATTTCGTTTGAAGTGAGGGCACTAGTTACATTGTCGGAGAGTTGGTACCTTAGTGGTTGTGAAAAAGTGAATGTTGTGTCTATTGGTCGATCTTTTTCATATCTTGATCCGCATGAGTTAGCTTGTTGAGTCTAACAGAAAATGTTTGCATTAGAAAAGGGATTTGAGATAAAAAGCCATGTGATTACTTGAGTTTGAATGTCTGCTTCTACACAAGTGTTATTCAGAGTCTTAGTGCGTCGCTTGAGGACAAACAATGAATTTAAGTGGAGGGTGTTGATATACCTTGAGTTTACGGTATTTTTAATACATTTCACTTAAGAGTTGTGTGTATCAAGGGCCATTTTGTATTAGAACTAATGTTTATTGTGTTAAATTTGCTAGAAATAGGCTTGGACGAGGTCAGGAGAGATGACAGCTGAAATTCTGCAGAAGGACCCACCCACGAGGTGACCTATGGATCGTAGGTCCATCGTGGGTAGGCGTTAAATGATCATCAGGGAAGTCTAAGTAAGTGTGGAACTACAGAGGCGAGTGACGGAGCATAGGTCAACCCACGGGCCATCCTACACATCCATCAATAATCACTAAGAGTTGAAGTTCCAGTACCTGATGAAAAGTTCTAAAGTGTGGAGCCACGAAAGGGGACCCATGGACCGTAGGTCAACCTACAGTCTGTACTGCACATCCGTCATTTGTAATTGAAAGTTGAAGGTTCTAACCTCTATGGAAAAAGTTCTAAGTATCAAGCTACGGAAGGGACCTAAGGACCGTAGGTCGATCCACGATCCGTAGGTCAGTCTCATCGATCGAAGTCGTGTCCAGAAGTTTTATTTCCTTATTTCGTTTCCTTTTTGTTTAGGACATGTTTTTATATAAATTGGGTATGTAAACCTCATTTTTGGGGGTTAGACACCATTGTATACTTTTAGTTCTTGGTATTTTCTTGGGAGTTAACTTGCAAACTTTGGTAATTTAATTTCCTAATTTCGGTTTATAAGATTTTTGCTTTGAATTTCCATGGGAGATTATGGGTTTCTTCTACTCAATACGTAAGTTCATTGTCACGACCCAAGAGTACCCCTTAGGTGTGACACGACGTAATTGACCCCGAAAGGGTCGCATACAAGCCCTTAGCATTCATCATCACATAAAGACATAGAAAAATACGAAAAAATTAAAAACTTTTACAATAGAAGTCAACTTCTTCATATAAGGAAAATAGGAACTGGACTTGTCTCAATCACCATCTAAACATAAGAGTACAAATAGGGTCAAAGCCGTTTACATCAATAAGTCTATATATAGGAAATATAATATAGTCTAGAATTTAGGAAGTAAATTCGAGACTAGAATCAATAGCAACTTGTCCTCGAACTTGAAGACTCACCAAGCTGGGGGAATAGTCAACCCAAGCTTCACCTTCAAGGAAGTAGTAAGTATCAACGACCGGAACCTACACTCATAGTAAAGTAGAAAAATATGGGTTAGCACAATTAATTGTACTAAGTATGGATGCCATTCACAAAATCCTTAAAACATGCATAAAAGGAACATTTAGTTGAAATCATGCCTTTGTCAAGTTTGAAAACCAATATGCACATTTATGAAGAAACATAAGCCAACTCAACATATAAGCAACCCAAAGCAACACTAGTGCGATCCCATAACCCTACCAAATGCTAAGCATCACATTTAGGCCACCAACAACATACATATCTTATCTTACCATAGTCATAGCAAGCATACATAAAAGTGAAGACATTCATATTCATAACATTCATACATACCATTTATTACATAGTTCATAACTCATCATATCATCATAACATAAGAGAACCTTACCACAACCCCTCTTAGAGTCTACTTGTGCAATGTATTAGTGAAGTCTCATACCCCTACTCACACTAAGTAGTACCCCTTAAGAAGTCCTAGGTAAAGTCCATGTCCTTACCATAGTTCATATTCATATTATTTAGGGAAGACTTGCAATAACTGACATAGACCATGTGAGCTACATGGAACCTGGTGTTCTACCCCCACACCGAAAAGAGGTGTTCTACTTGCCTAAGGTAGAACTAACATAATAGCTTCTAAGTGGATCCACTAGCTAAGACCTATGTGGGCACATAGTTATGGGACAAGGAAATTGCTACTAGAAATTCGGACTTGCTAAACGTAGAAGGTTTCCATCTCACGAGATATCATACATTGGGAAGCTGAACTTGCTAAACGTAAAAGCCCCCATCTGACTTTCATGTCCTCTCGATGATACGCATTATTCCCTTTCAGATTCATAATTAGCCTTTACTTAAGCTCATAACAACATTCTTTAGGCATTCATGCCAACATATCATCATAATAGCTCATAGGTTCCTTAAGTGAGAATGTTCCTTTCACTTTAGGAACACTAGCATGTGAGCAAACCTTTCACATTATAATCATATTGTGATCATGAGGATGTCCTTTCAATCACACAACAAGCTTACCATAAACATACATACATACATAATCAAGTGTATAGGGCATAGGGAAAGAGGACCTTGTATCAATACCACCACTACACAATAGATATAGAATCTCTACTATCTAAGCAATTCAAGTACTCATACACAATTCCCATAAAGAGACATAACCTTCATACCTTTGCCATTCAAGGGTCTTGGACTCACAATCAACCAAACTATATACAATTACCACATAATATAGAAGTAATTCATGATTCAATAGCTTAATCAACATAAACATATTCAATTGACACATTCACAATATCATCCAACCCACAATATCAATTCAAGATCTATCAACATGGGGAACACATGGGTCTATGGGGAATTCTCATCATAAACATTAATTCTCCATCAATATATTCATAACTCATCATAAGTAACCATAAAAAATTATAATTAAGCAATGAAAACGTTTTGGAAAGAAGGCCCATGTTATATAATGAAAACCCTAGAAATTTGGGGATTTGATATCATAAAAACATATTTGAAGGGGCTCCTTGGGTGATAGCTACCCAAGGATGAAAAGCAACCATACCTCAACTATGAAATTCCAAGAAATTTGGGGAAGAACCTTCAAACTCTAGCAACCCTAGCTCCAAAGTCTCCTTCTTTTTCTTGAGGCGAGAGAGATAATTTTAGAGAGAAGTGGGAGGTTTTTTATTTCAATTGGGTGTATGTGAAAAATGACTAAGTCTTATGAAATTTGACTGAAAAAACAATATATATACTACCCCTAAAAATACCCAAAACACCCCCACTTAATTTGGCCTAAAGAGGAAAAGACATAAAAAGTCCTCATCTAAAGTCCCCGCCCATTTCTCACGACCTACTCCACGAACCGTGGTCCTGCCCATGGAGTTGAGGCAGTAGCCTCCTCAAATGTGCCAGCCTCCCATGAGGCCAAGGCATGACCACGAGCATGTTCACGAGTCACCCTCCCCCTCGTCAAGTGCACCACAGCCCGTCAAGGTGCCCATGGTACCTTAGGCAGTAGCTTCTCTAAAATGCTCCAACTCCTTAAACACTAAGGGGGTCTCACACCCACCTTCACCAGTCGTGAAGTGGACTACGACTCGTGGTCCCTCTCATAAAGGTTGGGGTAGTGTCTAGGACACTTCCCCTCCTTTGGTCAAGGCAACTCCACAAAGCCTCCCACTGGCCGTGGTCATAACCACGAGCCGTGGTGATGGCCGTGGAGTTTGAGGCAATAGCTCCAAGTTTGGGGCAGCCTTGGCATGCCCCTTTTGCTTGGCACTCCTCCCTTAGGCCTTGACTCCTAAACCCCCATAACAT
The DNA here is from genome assembly GCA_035578085.1 of Solanum pinnatisectum. Lineage (NCBI taxonomy): Eukaryota > Viridiplantae > Streptophyta > Magnoliopsida > Solanales > Solanaceae > Solanum > Solanum pinnatisectum. Next base: position 26,970,517 of record CM069076.1, read on the forward strand.
GCTTAGATGGTCTACTAACCTAGGGGAAATTATTTTGTAGGTTTTGATCTTACGTTTAGGCTCTACTTCAACCTAGGAATTTTTTGGGTTGTTACAATATCCCCCCCTTAGGAACATTCGTCCTCAAATGACACTTTAAACACTTTTTAGGGGAATAAAGAATCAAGACTAGCAGCCCATCATGCTTGACATATAATTCAAATGCACAAATCATAAGAGGAAACATCAACTCCACATCGTAAGCTCAATGCAACACAAAAAGTGGGAACTACATCCAAAATCTTAATATGCACCAAAATTACCATTTCATACAAACATGGGTGGAACTACCTTCTCCAACACAAGCAAGCTCAACACAACAATATTAAGCCAACATACTATCTCATCGCAACATAACTAAACATGTTCATCAACTCATCTCATGAAATCACATAAGCCAACATCATAACCAAATGTAATTCAACATGAGAAGCATATAATCCACGAAAGCTCAATTTATACAAAACATGAATTTCATCAAGAACATGTCAAATACAAGGAAATCATGCAACCTCATAAAGTACACATGACTCCCAAAATACAAAGAAACTAATGAGGAATCATATCGGCCTCGGCCTCCCATGTAGCACCCTCAACTAGGTGGTTCCTCCATAAAACATCAACATCATTGTTACTTGAATAACATGTCATTACTCAACAGTCAACTTAATAGTCATAAAATGAAGGAATACAATCTAATACGAAAAAACTGTCAAAACAAAGTCCAAAACCATATAAAACATTATCTAGAGTTATTCTAACACCATTACGACTAAAACATGTCATTACTCAACGGTCACTGCCTGAACTTGTTGCTTATCTCAAAGAACATGACCAACACTCTTGAGTTGAGATATAATGTTTGAAATCACCCTTAGGTGTTATTTGACATTTTGATCATGACGCTTCTTATAAGTGTCAAATTTGATAGTTACTATCGGAGGCGAGTTACAGACATACCCCATACGTTCCTTGCAGATGTGCCCACATAACATGAGCAGTAGTAAATTCATAATATTCATGTATGAAGTCATCAACCACAGAACTAACTATTATTCCACATGTAGTGGAATAAGCCTTTTTCCGTGCTTTATAAGCTTAAGTTATCTTCTGTATTGTGCAATGTTTCCCTCTTCTGATTGAGTAAAAATATGATTTATACCTTCGAGCACATTTTGCTCTTCCAGTACATATCATATTTTACTACTCCAAATGTTGTAATTGTCACCGTTAAATTTTTCACCTTTGTTTAAGTCAGTAGTGGTAAATTTTATGCCATGACTGCATTTGAGAGGCAACTAGGCAAGTATTTTTTTTATATTTTTTAATTAATTAACTATGCATGTGACATACACATTCAAGTGAATCATTTCTCATAAAGGTTTCATAGTTAACATAAAATCAAAAAGACACGTACGTATTCAATCATCATCTACGAACTAAATATTTAACCAAAATTCAAAACTAATTCATTAATGTGTATAGAATATTTTAGACCATAATCACGAAGATTTACATGTCTAATAATCAAACACCATATATAATGCATACTAGAATAACAATCCACTAATCCATAAAAGAGCATAAAACTCAAATATTCATATTAAAGCATAATCAAAGATGTTCATCACATGATTTGTGAAGAATAAACAACAAAATTCAAGACTAAACTATGTTTATGTTGTGAAGTTTTACCCACTTAACTCCTATATTTACCATATACTTCCATAATGGTTCTTTATCCCCAATTTTGAAATAAGTTTCATTCAGTTCAATCTTCCAGTATTCTGGTAAGGAATGATACAAAACATTGTATGCATCCCACTCTTCAACTTGAATGACACTTTCATTAACCTCATCAAATTTCATGACAAAGGATCTGAGAAAGTCTAATAAAGACTCAATAGAATCCATCTTCAAAGACATAAACTCTTTTAGATCTTTATTTATTTTCCTTCGAACAACACTTTGATTCCTTGACAGATTCTGTGTCACCCTCGGAACATCAATCCGTATGATTTCTCGCCCTCGAAAACATGTCCTACGGTGACGTGCTCTTCTACATTGTCCTTTTGCTCTTCGATAACTCCCACTTGGAATAATTTGAATTTGTTCCTGTTCAGCCATGTTTGAAATAGGAACAAGGAAACAATAAGAATGGTTGAACCATTCAATGTGACAACATATGTCCTTTCATTTGTAGAAGACACAAAAAACTATTTAAGGAACATAAAGACTAAACGAATAAACAAGATCAATATATTTGAAAAAAAGAATATATATAGACACATATATTCAAAAAAAATCCTTAAAGCACACATATTCCTTTTCAAAAAGAATAATCCTAAAAGCACACATATTCCTTGTCAAAAAGAATAATCCTAAAAGAACACAAAACTTTCTAAAAAAAAAAAAACTTTAACAAAATACCTTCTTTTTAGCCAACTTCAAAAATTCATATCTCACTAGTTTTTGAATCTGTTTTTCTATTATAATATAGTTTCGGAAAGCTACAAATGATTAGATCATGAAAAATTATGTTTCGAACCAAAAAATTGTACACCCACTTTCCAGATCGCAACCAATAGAAGCAGTTTTTCGAAAAAAATAGTCAAAGACAGCCAACTTTAAAAAATTCATATCTCACTCATTTTAAATCCATTTTTTCATTATAAAATATTTTCAGAAAGCTACAAATGAGCAGATCATAAGAAAAAGTTTTGACCAAAAATATTGTACAACCAATTTCCAAATTGCTACAAATAAAAGCAGTTTTTTTTTAAATGACAGAATTTCTTTCACTGTAGAATAAGGAATCTTCTCTATAATATGAGCCAGAATCAATAGAATTTTGAATTTTATACCATATAATTAATCCACATTCAAAAAATGAAAACAAAAAAAACTTTAACTCCTTCCAAATTTTTTTCTTTTCACTGATTTTCAAAGAAAAACTAGACACAATTTATTTCTTTTTAACAAAATAGTAAATAAGAACCTATATGTCCCTCTTTTGCCAACTTATTCATTCGATCTTACCCTATGTGATCTAATCTTGTATGCCAGGTAATAACGTCAACATCATTGTTACTTGAATAACATGTCATTACTCAATGTTCAACATAATAGTCATAAGTTGAAGGATTACACTCTAATACGACAAAACGGTCAAAATGAAATCCAAAACCAGATAAAACATTATCTAGAGTTATTCTAACACCATAACAACAAAAAAAATCAAAACAAACATCTAAAAGAATAGACACAAATAGTAAGTTACGTCAAATATCTGGAGCATACAAAACGTCATGCAACATCAAAGAACGGTCACCATACAAGTCTACTTTGCAAGTGTCTATTCCTTTGACTTCCAGTTTTGCATTATTTTCAACGTAGATCCATCTTGATTTAGATGAAACTTGACAAAACTTTACAAACGCTTTTCTATCTCGACAAACATGGTCGGTGGATCTTGAGTCTACAATCCACATAGGATAAGATTCAGTTAGTTAAGAAGTGTTAGAAACATATGTAGCTCAGGTCAAGTTATACTTGTTCGAGTTGACTCGATAGTGATACGATCAGCTAAGCCTTATTTGGCCACCCCCGGAGCAACTGTTCATGGCCATTATGGGGAAACCCTTTACGAAGGAGATATGCACTTAGAGATATGTTTGAAAATGCTATATTTTTCAACTCGCTACATTTACGAGCAAAGTTTCCTAGCACTTGGAAATTATAGCACATAGTTTATATCTTGTCTCTCTTCTTAAAGAATCATTTTCCTTTCTTGGAATTAGGCTTCTTCGTTTTCTTAGAAGATCTCTCTTTGTCTTTCCTATTTCTTTTCCAATTCTTCTTGCGCTTGAAACCTGAAAATTTTATACCACTTAACTCTACCACAAAGGCATTAGAAGCAGCATTAGCAGCACCAAGCCGCTCATCTTCAAGTTCAACATGGCTAGCAACATCAGAAAAGGTTTTGATGCTATCATTATGGGTGAATTTAACCTTCAAATATTCCCAACTATTGGGAAGAGACCAAATCACTGCCAGAACTTGTTGCATATCTGAAAGAACATGGCTAGAACTCTTAAGTTGAGCTATCATGTTTGACATCACACTTAGGTATTATTTGACATTTTGATCATGACGCTTCTTATAAGTGACAAATTTGATAGTTACTGTCAGAGGTGGGTTATAGACGTACCGCCATACATTTCTTGCAGATATGCCCATATATCATGAGTAGGAGAAAGTTCCTCAATTCATGTATGAGATCAACAACCACAGAACTAACTATTATTCCACGTGCAGTGGAATTAGTATTTTTCCAAGCTTTATACGCTTCAAGGTATCTTATGTGTTGTGCAGTGCTTCCCTCTTCTAGTTGATTTAAAATATGATTTATACCTTCGAGCACATTTTGCTCTTCCAATACATACCATATTTTACTACTCCAAATGTTGTAATTGTCACCGTTCAATTTTTCACCTTTGTTTAAGTCAGCAGTGATAACTTTTATGCCAGGACTGTATTTGAGTGGTAATTAGGCAAGTATTTTTTTTAATTAATTAATTATGCATGTGACATACATATTCAAGAAAATTAATTTTCATAAAGGTTTTAAATTTAATATAAAATCAAAAAGACACGTACGTATCCAATCATCATCTACAAACTAAATATTTAACCAAAATTTAAAACTAATTTCTTAATGTGCATAATTTATTTTAGGTCATATTCACGAAGATTTACATGTCTAATAATCAAACACCATATGATAATGCACTTTAGAATAACAATTCACTAATCCATAATAGATGATAAAACTCAAATATTCATATTAAAGCATAATCAAAGATGTTCATTGCATAATTTGTAAAGAATAAACAACAAAATTCAATACTAAACTATGTTTATGTTTTGAAGTTTTACCCACTTAACTCCTATATTTACCACATACTCCCATAATGGTTCATTATCCCCAATATTGAAATAAGTTTCATTCAGGTCAATCTTCTAGTATTCTGGTAAGGAATGATAAATAACATTGTGTGCATCCCACTCTTCAACTTGAATGACACTTTCATTAACCTCATCAAATTTCATGACAAAGGATATGAGGAAGTCTAATAAAGACTCAAGAGAACCCATATGGATCCATCTTCAAAGACATAAACTCTTTTAGATCTTTATCTCTTTTCCTTCGAATGACCCTTTGATTCCTTAACAGATTTTGTGTCACCCTCGAAACACCAATCCGTATGATTTCTCATCCTCGGAAATATGTCCTACGACGACATGCTCTTCTACATTGTCCATTTTCTCTTTGAGAACTCCCACTTGGTATAATTGAGATTTGTTCATGTTCAGCCATATCTAAAATAGGAACAAGGAAACAATAAGAAAGGATGAACCATTCAATGTGACAACATATGTCACTTTCATTTCTAGAAGACACAAAAAACTATTTAAGGACACATATTCCTTTTCCAAAAGAATAATCCTAAAAGAACACAAAATTTTCTCAAAAAAAAAAACTTTTTTAAAAAAATCATTTTTTAGCCCAACTTCAAAAATTCATATCTCACTCGTTTTAAATCTGTTTTTCTATTATAATATATTTTCAAAAAGCTACAAATTAGTAGATCATAAAAAATTTGTTTCAAACCAAACAACTGTACAGCCAATTTCAGATCGCAACCAACAGAAGCAGTTTTTCAGAAAAAACAGTCAAAAACAGCCAACTTTCAAAATTTATATCTCATTCATTTTAATTTCATTTGTTCATTATAATATATTTTCGGAAAGCTACAAACAAACAAATCATGAAAAAATAAGTATCAACCAAAAATATTGTACAACCAATTTCCAAATTGCTACAAATAGAAGCAGTTTTTTCAATTAAAAAATGACAGAATTTCTTTCTTTGTAGAAAAAGGAATCTTATCTAGAATATGAGTCAGAATCAAATAAGATTTTGAATCCTATTTACCATATAATTAATCCACATTCAGAAAAGAATAACAAAAAAAACTTTAACTCCTTCCATTTTTTTTTCTTTTCACTAATTTTCAAGGAAAAATTAGCCACAATTTATTTCTTTTTAACAACACAATGAATAACAAGGAAGCACCACATAATGGTATCAATTAACAATGGCTCTGATACCAATGAAGGAATACTAAGGGTAAAACAACAACAAGATGTGTACTTTATAACTTGCAATGGAAATATTTGTTGTTGATTTTGTTGTCGAAAGGAATTGCTCCAGATCTCTCTTTGAATCACAAAGAAACCAAGATCGTTTTTGTTCACAAACTATGAGTCTTCCTTAGTGTGTAGATTAATTTGAGTAAGAAGCTTTCTTCTCTGTTTCTTTACTGATCTTTTGTTTTTATCTTTCTCATGTTCTTCCCCTCTCCCATTTTACGTTTCTACGTCTAAAAAATTGTTACCCCCACTAGGAGCCTTTTTAGGGGAGGCTTAACATTTACTCTATAACTATTCTCTCTTATTATTTAAAAAATATTATCTATTTAATTAATTAACTAAATCAGGTAGGACAAAAATGGATTAGGTTGGGCAAAACCAGGTTGGGTCAGGTCGGTCTACATAATTGGATAATCCTTTAAAAATGATATAAGGAAACAGTTATGCATAACAGTTCAACCCCCCCCCCTTTAAATGCTCCTGGTGGGAGTAACTTAAAGTGATGTGGGAAAATAAACAAAAGAACATAGAAACTCTGTGAAAAGAAAAACAGAGAAAAAACAAAAGTCATCTTTTTGCCAATATTCAATCAACATATACACAAACACTTAGTTTGTGAACAAGAATAATCTTTGTTTCCTTGTGATTCAAAGAGAGAAGTGGAGTAATTCATTTCGACGGAAAAATCAACAACAAATAATTCTTCTGTAAGTATTAAGGTATACACCTTGTTGTTGTTTTTACGATTAAAATTCCATCATTGGTATCAGAGTCGGGTTAATTGATCTCATTAGTTGATGTTCCCATGTGCATTCATTGTATTGTTGAAAAGAAATAGACTATGACTAATTTTTCCTTGAGAGTTAGTGAAAATTTGTTTTGGAAGGAGTTAGGGTTTATTTTTAGGCCTATTTGAATATGGATTAATCATATGGTAAATAGGATTCCAAATCCTATTTGATTTTGACTCAAATTGTAGACAGGATTCCTTATCCTACAAAGAAAGTAATTTTGTAATTTTTATGGAAAACTACTTCTGTTGGTTACGATCTGGAGATTGATTGAACAATATTTTAGGTAGAAACGTATTTCTTCATGATTTGCTTGTTCGTCGCTTTTCAAAAATATATTATAATGAAAAAACAAATATAAAACAAGTGAGATATGAATTTTGAAAGTTGGCTATTTTTGACTGTTTTTACGAAAAAATTGCTTCTGTTGGTTGCGATCTGAAAATTGATTGTACTATCTTTTAGGTAGAAACTTAATTTTTCATGATCTGTTAGTTTGTAGCTTTCGAAAATTTATTATAATGAAAAACTGGATCTAGAATGAGTAAGATGTGAATTTTTGAAAGTTGGCTATTTTTTACTGCTTTTTTACTGAAAAAATGCTTCTATTGGTTGTGATATGGAAATTGATTATACAATATTTTAGGTAGAAACTTACTTATTCATGATCTACTCATTCGTAGATTTCCAAAAATATATTATAATGAAAAAAATGGATTTAAAACGATTGAGATCTGAATTTTTGAAAGTTGGTTGTTTTTGACTATTTTTTTAAAAAAAATTATTTCTGTTGGTTGTGATCTGAAAATTGGTTGTACAATTTTTTTAGTTCAAAACATCATTATTCATGATCTAATCGTTTGTAGCTTTTTGAGAATGTATTATAATAGAAAAACGAATTTATAACGTTTAAGATATGAATTTTTGAAATTGGGGGCTAAAAAAATAATAAAAAAAAATAAAAATGTTTTTTTTTTTGTGATTATTTATTCATGGGAAGAGTTTTGTGTCCTTTATAGGGTTACTCCTTTTGGAAAAGGAATTAATGTCCTTTTAGGATATTTTATAAAATATATATAATATATGTGTTTATATATTATTACTATTTTTCAAATATTGGCCTTGTTAATTCGTTTAGTCCTTATGTTCCTTAAACAATTTTTTTTGTCTTCTACAAATGAAAGTGACATATGTTGTCACATTGAATGGTTCAACCATTTTTATTGTTTTCTGGTTCCTATTTCAGACATTCCTGAATAGGAACAAACTCGAATTACTCCAAGTGGGAGTTCTCAAAGTCGAGCAAAGAGACACGGTAGAAAAGCAAGTCGCCATAAGACACATTTTTGTGGCCGTGAAATAATACAAATTGGTGTTCCAAGGGCGGCACAAAATCTGTCAAGGAATCAAAGGGCCATACGGAGGAAAAAAGAAAAAAATCTAAAGAATTTAAGTCTTTGAAGATGTCCCCTAATATTTCAGCACGTGATTTTATTCACCTTTTTGAAATGAAGTGCGTTGAACTGGCTAATTATAAGGAAATTTCATATTGGAGAGTCTTAGCTTATTTAATAGACGCTTTTCGTGAACCTTAGGGTAGTACATTGACTGATTTTTATCATGATATTTAGTCCAATCATCCTTATAGGGTGTATATTTGTTGTCTTGATGATTTGTGGGAGGATTTTAGTCTTTGAATTACTTGTAATTTGTTATTGTTTATTAGTTTTCAAGATATGAATCATGTAGTTTGTATTTTTTTTCAATTTGAGTTATTAGAATTTAAAATCTTTGTTAGAACAGTCTTCAATATATAAGTGTACACATTAAGAAGTTAGTTTCAAATTTTGATTAAATATTTAGTTCGTAGATGAAGATTGGATGCTTACGTGTCTTTTTTATTTTACATTAAATATGAAACCTTTATGAGAATTGATTTGCTTGAATGTGTATGCCACATGCATAAATTGATTAAAAATTATTGTCTTACTATATCTCAAAACAGACATGGCATCTAAAGGTATCATTGCTGACTCAAACAAAGGTGAAAAACTTAACGGTGACAATTATGACATCTGGAGTCGTAAAATATGGTATGCACTGGAAGAGAAAAATGCTCTAAAAGGTATAAATCATGTTTTGAATCAACCAGAAGAGCATAATTCTGCACAACACAGAAGGGATCTAAAAGCTTCCAAAGCTTGGAAAAAAGGTAATTCCACTGCACGTGGACTAATAGTTAGTTCTGTGGTTGATGACCTAATCCATGAATGTGAGAAATTTTCTACTGCTCATGTTATGTGGGCCCATTTGCGAGGAACGTATGGGGGTACGTTTGTAACCCACCTCCGGTAGTTGACTATCAAATTTGACACTTACGAAAAGTGTCATGATCAGAATATCAAACAACACCTTAGGGTAATGTGAAATGATAGCTCAACTCAAGAGTGCTGGTCATGTTCTTTAAGATGAGCAACAAATTCAAGCGTGATTCGGTCTCTTCCTAATAATTGGAAACATTTGAAGGTCAACTTGACCAATAATAATAGCATCAAAACATTTTCTGATGGTGCACGCCATGTTGAACTTGAAGATGAGCGCCTTGGTGTTGCTAAAGTTGCTTTTAATGCCTTTGTGGCAGAGTCAAGTGGTACAAAATCTTCAGGCTTCAAGCGCAAGAAAATTTGGGGAAGGAATGGGAAAGACAAAGACACTGGAGAAACCCTCTAAGAAAAAGAAGAAGCCAAATTCCAACAAAGGAAAACGTTTTTTCAAGAAGAAATACAAGAGCAAAATGAAGTGCTATAATTGCCAAATGTTGGAGCATTTTGCTCATGAATGTACTGAGCCGAAAAAGGTAGCATTTCTAAACGCATCTCTAAGTCCAACATATGTTTCTAGCACTTCTTTACTAACTGAATCTTATCCTATGTGGATTGTAGACTCAGGATCCACTGACCACGTGAGTCGAGATCGAGAAGCATTTGTTGAGTTTTATCGAGTTTCATCTAAATCAAGGTAGATATATATGGGGAATAATGCGAGACTAGAAGTCAAAGGGATAGGCACTTGCAAAGTAGACTTGTGTGGTGGCCGTTCTTCGATGTTGCATGACATCCTATATGCACCAGATATTTGATGAAACTTAGTATTTATGTTTGTTCTTTTACACGTTGGTTTTGATTTGTTTTTTAGTCGTAATGGTGTTAGAATAACTCTAGATAATGTTTTATATGATTTTGGACTTCGTTATGACCATTTTATCGTATGAGATTGTAATCCTTCAACTTATGACTATTATGTTGACCGTTGTGTAATGACATGTTACTTAAATAACAATGATTTGATGTTATTACATGGCATGCAAAATTAGGTCACATAGGGCAAGATTGAATGAATAGGTTGGCAAAAGAAGGACATTTAGGTTCTTTCACCAAAATTGATATGCCAAATTGTGAAAATTGTCTTGCTGGAAAGATTACGCGTAAACCATTTGGGAAGGCTAAAAGAGTTGAGTTCCCGCTTCAATTTATTCATTCTGATAATTGTGGTTCAACGAATGTGAAGGCAACGTCTGGTGCTACATACTTCATTACCTTTATTGATGATTTCACGCGCTTTGGTTATGTCTATTTGATTTCTTAAGCACTTGAGTGCTTTAAAAGATATATGAATGAAGTTGAAAATCAATTAGATAAAAGAATAAAGGCTTTAAGAACTGACCGAGGACGTGAATATTCGTCAAAACAATTTGAAGAATTATATGCTGAAAAGGGTATTATCAGACAGTTAACTACTCCTTATACACCTCAACAAAATGGTGTAACTGAAAGAATGAATAGAACATTATTGGACATGACAAGATCAATGATGGCACATGCAAATTTATCTATCTCTTTCTGAGGAGATGCATTATTTACTGCGGCTTACATAATGAACAAAGTGCCTTCTAAATCAGTTTCTTCCACTCCTTATGAACTCTGGAATTGTCACAAAACAAACCTAGATGATCTACGATTATGGGGTTGTGCAACATATATTAAAGATGCTTTGGTGAGTGTGGTAAACTAAGTCCAAAAGGAAAGAAATGTATCTTTATAAGGTACTTTGAATGCTCCAAAGGGTATGTGTTCATCGATGAACTGGAGGATGAAAGTATTACTGAAATAGTATCACGAGATGTCAGATTTTTGGAAAATGTTTTTCCTAAAAAGGGTGAAATAGATGAAGTTGAGCATGTCTACAAAATCTTGAATTCAGAACATTAGGTAATGTTGTCAGACATACTTGATAATTCAATAGATTAAGAAATGATTCCTGGTCCAAGTGGGAATTATGAATCCCAAAATCCTATAGAGGAATCTGAACTTCAAATACGTAAGAGTACAAGAAAGATGTTCCTAAACAATATTATGAGGTTGAGGATTATTTTTTCTTGGTATCTCCTACATAATTGGATGAACCTAATTCTGTGACTAAGGCCTTATCCAACCTAAAAGAGATGAATCATTAAAAGCGCTGAAAAAAGAATTAGAGTCTATGAAAACCAATAAATTTTGGGATCTAGTTGACCTTCCTAAGGAATGTAAAGCTATTGGGAATAAAGGAATTCTTAAAGTTATACGTAAATCGGATGGGTCGATAGAAAGACACAAAGCACGATAGGTGGAAAAAGGTTTAACTCAAGAAGTTGGAATAGACTATGAGGAAACTTTTTCACTAGTTGTGAAGTTTATACGATTACTTTTAGCTATTGTTGAATGTTTAGATCTAGAATTACACCAAATGGATGTGAATACCGCTTTTCTCAAAGGAGAATTAAACGAGGAAATCTACATGGAACAACCAGTAGGTTTCGTTGTTAAAGGCCAAGAAAAGAAAGTTTGTAGATTGAAAAGATCAATTTATGGCCTAAAGCAATCTTCAAGACAATGGTAGCTGAGATTTCATAAGGATGTGATGTCATTTGATTTCACCATGAATGATGAAGGCCACTGCATCTCTGTGAAAAAGTCCAATGGAAATTTTTTAATTCTTTCTCTTTACGTAGATAATATTTTATTAGTTGGAAATAATTTGGAGTATGTGAAAAATGTCAACTCATGGCCTTCAAAATCATTTGAAATGAAAGATATGGGTGAAGCAGACTATATATTGGGTGTTAAGATCCAAGGAAATTGTTCCAAGAAATTTTTGACCTTATCTCAAGAAACTTATATAAAGAATATATTGGAACGTTCTCGAATGAATAGTATAAAATCCATGGATACTCCTGTACCAAGGGGTGAAACTTTAAGCCTTGAAATGTGTCCAAATACTGAAAAAGAAAAGGAAGACATGTCTCGAGTTCCTTATTCTAGTGTTGTCGGGAGTTTGATGTATGTTATGATGTGTACTCGCCCAGACATTTGTTATGTCATGAGTCTAGTTAGCAGGTATCAATCCACTACGGGATGAGATCATTGTACAGTAGTAAAAAGAATATTTCGATACCTAAAGAGAATTAAGGATCATACATTATGTTATAATGGATCTGATTTATTCATAAGAGGTTATAAACATGCTTATTGGGCTGATGATCGGAATGATAGAAAACAAACATCCGGTTATGCTTTCTTACTAAATGGTGGTGCTATTTCCTGGAAAAGTAAGAAGCAAACTTGTACAACTCTTTCAATCATGGAATCCTAATTCGTGGCTTGTGCGTCTATAGTGTAAGAAGGTGTTTGATTAAAGAGATTCATTGAGCATTTGAGTATTGCAAAGAATGCTAAGGGTCCCGTGATTCTATATTGTGATAGTCAAATCGCATACACAAAGGATCCTAAGTATAACAACAAGACCAAACATATTGACATCAAGTATAACTTTGTAAGAGACGTAGTGGCAAGTGGAGAAATAACTTTGCAGTACATTCCTACATGTGAAATGATAGTTGATCCTTTTACGAAGGCCATCTCTAGAGAATTGTTTGAAAAACATATTAAGGCTCTAGGTTTCCGTAAGATTTGATGATATTTCATTATTATAAAATAACTTAATTATTATAATATTCTCTTTTATACAATACAGTTGGATTTTTATTCAAATATAATATGCATGTGATAATTTGTAACAAATAAAGTGCGTCGAACAAGTCGTGAGATTGGCTCTCTCACACGAGCAACTGTCTCTTACGGTGGGGAATGTGAAGAGATGAGTTCCACCACCATATTATGACTTGTTTTTATGAGCCAGACAAAAGATTCTCTAAGAAAATGAATTTAAGGATCACTGAAGAGAGAAACCAGGGTTAAACACTTAGAGCTGTTTAGACGAAAGTCTGTATGATGTTAGATAATCAGAAGAATGAGACACATACACTGGTATAATGTGAAAACATCATAGCACATGTTCCATCAAGCGATCAATGGGTCAATGAAAGAATGTTCCCTGTTTCTTCATTGTGTGAGACCTCGAAAAGTTAAAATGACTTTTCAATGAAATACCATTTGACCTTTTTTTTTTGTTGTTTCTTAATGTTTAAATTGATATTGCTACTTTAGCATGTTACTAATAGCCATGAACGATTCGGCAATGCAGTTCATGTCGAGGAAAGCAATTGAATTGGAACAAATAGATTCGAGAAGAAATGAAATACTAATAATTAAATACTAAACTTGTATATACAAGTCGGCTATTGCACTAACCATATTGGTATATAGTGTAATTATGTGTATGAAGTTAAACATGAACTCGAGTTAACCTCTTTAAGAGGATGAGGGACCGAATAAGTAACTACTGAAGTAGTGAATGGAGTCTGGGTATTGTGGGTAAAAGTATCCAAACATAAGTAGTGAATTCCTTACACATGTGATTGGATTCCTATGTGGGGCATGTAAAACCTTAAGGGTAAGCTCTTTATGCTCACAGATCGCACGAACTATTTATCGTATGAATTGTGTCTAGTTGATGTTGTGTTGGCTTGGGTCTTGTCCACCATGTGCAAAGTGAGAGATGGAAGTTTTGGGTCGTGGATTGCTCATGTGGATCGATCCGACCTGAACTTGTTGTCTGTAAAAGGGATAAGTATTAATTTAAAATAAGGGAGGGAACTGTTAATGTAACTGTTCTAATGTAAACATGTCCTTATTTTAAATAGATTCTTTACGCACTTAACAATAGAAGAAAGAAAGAAAGAAAAGAACAAGAACAATAAACAATATCTTCTTAGATTACAGACGCCCAACATAAAAGAACATTTAGTTTGTGAATCAAATTTTGTTTTCTAGTGATTCAAAGAAGGACTTGAGTGCAATCCTGTCAAAGTAGCAAAATCAATTCAATCCAATCCTGGAAGAGATCATTGGAAACTAGTAAAGAGAACTTTCATTTCTTGGCCTTTAACAACAAAACCTACTGGTTGTTCTTGTAGATTTCCTCGTTTAATTCTTCATTGATAAAAGCGGACTTCACATCCATTTGATTTGATGTAATTCTAGATCTAAACGTGCAACAATAACTAAAAGTAATTGTATAGAGGTAAACTTTACAATTGGTGAAAAACTTTCCTCATAGTCTATTCCAACTTCTTGAGTAAAACCTTTTGCCACCCGTCGTGCCTTGTGTTTTTCTATCGATCGATCTGATTTGCATTTAAGTTTGAGAATCCATTTAGTTCCAATAGCTTTACGTTCCTTAGGAAGGTCAACTAGATCCCAAACTTTGTTGGTTTTTATTGACTCTAATTCTTCTTTCATCGCTTTTAACCATTCATCCCTTTTAGGGCTTAATAAGGCCTCAGTTACAGAATTATGTTCATCCAATTTTGTAGGAGACACCAAGAAAACATAATCCTTAATCTCATAAGAACTCTTAGGTACACCTTTTCTTGTACTTTTACGTATTTGAAGTTCGGATTCCTCTATAGAATTTTGGGATTCATAACTCCCACTTGGACCAAGAATCATTTCTTAATCCTTTGGATTGTCAAGTATGTCTGACAACATTACCTGATCTTCTAAATTCAACATTTTGTAGAGAGGCTCAGCTTCATCTATTTCACCCGTTTTGGGAAAATCATTTTCCAAAAATCTGACATCTCGTGATACAAATTCAGTAATACTTCCATCCACCAATTCATCAATGAACACATACCCTATGGAGCGTTTAAAGTACCTTATAAAGATACATTTCTTTCCTTTTGGACTTAGTTTACCAAACTCACCAAAGCAATCTTTAATATTTGTTGCACAAACCCACGATCATAGATCATTCAGGTTTGTTTGATGACCAGTCCAAAGTTCTAAGGAGTGGAAGACACTGATTTAGAAGGCACTTTGCTCGATATGTAAGTTGCAGTCAATAATGCATCTCTCTAGAAAGAGATAGACAAATTTGCCTGCACTATCATTGATCATGTCATGTCCAATAATGTTATATTCATTCTTTGAGCTACACCATTTTGTGAATACTCTTTTTCAATACATAATTCTTCAAACTGTTTTGACAAATATCCACATCCTTGGTCAGTTATTAAAGTATTTATACTTTTTATCTAATTGGTTTTCAATTTCATTCATATATTTTTTTAAAGCACTCACTTGCTTTAGATTTATAAGAAATCAAATAGACACGACTAAAACGCGTGGAAATCATCAATAAATGTAATGAAGTATCTAGCACCAGATCTTGCCCTCACATTCATTAGAACAAAAATATCATAATGAATTAATTGAAGTGGTAACTCAACTCTCTTAGATTTTCAAAATGGTTTACGCATAATCTTTCGGTGAGACAATTTTCACAAGTAAGCATATCAATTTTGGTGAAAGAACATAAACGTCATTCTTTTGCCAACCTATTCATTCGATCTTGCACTATGTGAACTAATATTGTATGCCATGTAATAACATCAACATCATTGTTACTTGAATAACATGTCATTACTCAACGGTCAACATAATAGTCATAAGTTGAAGGATTATAATCTAATACGGCAAAATGGTGAAAATGAAGTCCAAAACAATATAAAACATTATCTAGTGTTATTCTAACACCATTATGACTAAAAAAGAAAATCAAAACAAACGCCAAAAAGAACAGACATAGATACTAAGTTACATCAAATCTCTAGAACATATAGAACGTCATGCAACATCAAAGAAAGGCCACCATGCAAGTCTACTTTGCAAGTCCATATTCCTTTGACTTCCTGTTTTGCATTATTTTCCATGTAGATCCACATTGGTTTAGATGAAACTTGACGAAACTCCACAAACGCTTCTAGATCTCGACTCATATGGTTGGTGGATCCTGAGTCTACAATCCATACATGATAAGATTCAATTAGTAAAGAACTGCTAGAAACATATGTAGTACTTAGAGATGCGTTTCGAAATGCTATCTTTTTTTACTCGCAACATTCATGAGCAATGTTTCCTAGCACTTGACAATTATAGCACTTCAATTTGCTCTTGTCTCTCTTCTTGAAGAACCATTTTTCTTTCTTGGAATTAGTCTACTTCTTTTTCTTAGAGGATCCATCTCCAGTCTCTTTGTCTTTCCTATTTCTTTTTCAATTCTTCTTGCGTTTGAAGCCTGAAAATTTTGTACCACTTGACTCTGTCAAAAAGGCAGTAGAAGCAGCATTAGCAGCAGCAAGCCGCTCATCTTCAAGTTCAACATGGCGAGCAACATTAGAAAAGGTTTTGATGCTATCCTTATAGGTCAAGTTTAACCTTCAAATGTTCCCAATTATTTGGGAAGAGGCCGAATCACTGCCTGAACTTTTCCTTATTTGAAAGAACATGGCTAGCACTCTTGAGTTGAGCTATCATGCTTGACAACACTCTTAGGTGTTGTTTGACTTTTTGATCATGACGCTTCTTATAAGTGTCAAATTTGATAGTTACTATCGGAGGCGGTTACAGACGTACCCTCATACGTTCCTTGCAGATCCACATAGTATGAGCAATATGAAATTCGTCACATTCATGTATGAGGTTACCAACCACAGAACTAACTATTATTCCACGTGCAGTGGAATTAGCCTTTTTCCAAGCTTTATAAGCTACAAGGTATCTTCTGTTTTGTGTAGTGTTTTCCTCTTCTGTTTGATTTAAATATGATTTATACCTTCGAGCACATTTCGCTGTTCCAGTACATACCATATTTTACTACACCAAATGTTGTAATTGTCACCGTTCAATTTTTCACCTTTGTTTAAGTTAGTCATAATAACTTTTATGCCATGATTGTATTTGAGAGGCAATTAGGCAAGTATTTTTTTTATTTTTTAATTAATTAATTATGCATATGATAGATAAATTCAAGCAAATCAATTCTCACAAAGGTTTCATATTTAATGTAAAATCAAAAAGACACGTACGTATCCAATCATCATCTACGAACTAAATATTTATCCAAAATTCGAAAGTAATTTCTTAATGTATATAATATATTTTAGACCATAATCACGAAGATTTACATATCTAATAATCAAACACCATATGATAATGCACATTAGAATAACAATCCACTAATGCATATATCAAAGAGGATAAAACTCAAATATTCATATTACAGCATAATCAAAGAAGTTCATCACATAATTTGTAAAGAATAAATAACAAATGTCAATACTAAACTATGTTTATGTTGTGAAGTTTTACCCACTTAATTTCTTTTACCACATACTTCCATAATGGTTCATTATCCCCAATTTCGAAATAAATTTCATTCAGTTCAATCTTCTAGTATTTTGGTAAGGAATGATACAAAACATCGTATACATCTCACTCTTCAACGTGAATGACACTTTCATTAACCTTATCAAATTTCATTACAAAGGATCTGTGGAAATCTAATAAAGAGTCAAAAGGATCCATCTTCAAAAACATAAACTCTTTTAGATCTTTATCTCTTTTTCTTCGAATGACCCTTTGATTCCTTAAAAGATTTTTTCTCTCCCTCGGAACACCAATCCGTATGATTTCTCACCTTCAGAAACATGTCCTACGGCAACGTGCTCTTCTATATTGTCCTTTTGCTCTTCGAGAACTCCCATTTAGAATAATTTGAATTTATTCCTGTTCAGCCATGTCTAAAATAGGAACAAGGGTACAATAAGAATGGTCGAACCATTCAATGTGACAATATATGTCACTTTCATTTGTAGAACACACAAAAAACTATTTAAAGAACATAAAGATTAAACGAATAAACAAGATCAATATATTTGGAAAAAAAATAATATATATATATATATATATATATTAAAATAAATCCTAAAAGGACACATATTCCTTTTACAAAAGAATAATCCTAAAAGAACACAAAACTTTCTCAAAAAAACATTTTTTAGTCCTACTTCAAAAATTCATATCTCACTCGTTTTAAATCTATTTTTCTATTATAATATATTTTTGGAAAAGATACTAATGAGTAGATCATGGAAAATTTTGTTTTGAACTAAAATATTGTACACCCAATTTCCAGATCGCAACAACCAAAAGGAATTTTTTCGAAAAACACTGTCAAAAACAACCAACTTTTAAAAATTTATATCTCACACATTTTAAATCCATTTTTTCATTGTAATATATTTTGAAAGCTACAAATGAGCAAATCATGAAAATATAAGTTTCGACCAAAAATATTGTACAACAAATTTCCAAATCGCTACAAACATAAGCAACTTTTAAAAAACAAATGACAAAATTTCTTTCTTTGTAGAATAAGGAATCTTATCTACAATATGAGTTAGAATCAAATAGGATTTTTTAATCCTATTTACCATATAATGAATCCACATTCAAAAGAGAATTAAAAAAAAACTTTAATTCCTTCTAAATTTTTTCTGTTCACTGATTTTCAAGGAAAAATTAGACACAATTTATTTCTTTTCAACAACACATTGAATACACAAGGAAGAAGCGTATAATGGGATCCATGATACCAATGATGAAATATTAAGGAAAAAACAACAACAAGATCTATACCTTACAACTTGCAGCGAAAATATTTATTATTGATTTTGTTGTCGAAAGGAATTGCTCCAGATCTCTCTTTGAATCTGTAATGACCCTCCTGGTCATTTATGTGCTTTGCCTTTTGTTTTTCATTTAGAGCATCCTGTAGCGACGAGACTGACAGTTTGGTCACCTGGTCGTTCATTTGGTTTTTATGCGAGTTTTAGTGTTTTTGGAGCTTATGATCCTTGAACGATCTTTTTCAATTAAAAGCTCAAGAAGATGTCATCTGAATCAAATTCAGATGATTCCATCAGCTACGGGAGGGTCATTTTAGGCTAGTAGCATTGTTGGCATGGTTGATTAGCCCACAAATTGGACTCATTTAAGGCTATATTTTGATAGAATTAATGTCCTCAAATGCATATTTTGTCTTAATATCTGATGAAAACCCTTAAGTTTCAGGTATTTACAGTTTGAGGCAAAGCATGGATACTACTTAGCAAGAAGGAACAAAGCGACTGAAAAGAACAAAGAAATAAAAGATGAGGATGCGCCTCTGGTTAGCGAGTCGATCAGAGAGATTGCCTTTTTGTTTGTTTAATGTGCTAAAAGGAAAAAAAAAGATTAAGATTAATTTTAAATGGCAATCGTCATGTCGGCGAGTAGTTCATCGTATCGACGACTCCGCGCGCGACGAGCGAGAAGGAGAAAAAAAAAAAGAAAAAAAGCAATCAAATCAGGCGGGATCGAGATGATCCATCGATCGATCTAATCCCGATCTATTTGAGTCTATTTTTCACATTTCAAATATTATAAATACTTATTGAAATTTGTTAGCAAAGTATCAGAGAAATCAAGTCATAGTCAATTTTTTTTTTTTTTTTTATTTTAGAATAGTTTGTTTAGAGTTTTTTTTTTTTTTTTTTTTTAAACCTAAAATTCAAAAAATTGTTTCATTTTTATTTTTTTGGACGTGGGGTCTCGATGATTCTTTACTCTTTTTTTTTTTTTTTTTTAATTCTTTCTTCCTAGTTGATAGATGATGGAATATGGTATTTTTTTTTTTATCTTCTCTGTACTGCTAAAAAAAAACCCCTTGGGGTGTGATTTTGTGAATATGGGTTAGATTATCTGTTAAGTCTTGCTTGTTGATGGTTTATTTGTTTAAATGTGATTTTGTGTAGTAGTTGTGTATGAAATTAATGGAATTGTAGTTGCAAATATGATTTCATCTTAGTGTTTTTGGCTTGCTCAAGAGAGAGGTCGTAAAACTAAGACAACTAAATTGATAGCCGGTGGTATTGGGTCGACATGGGTTCAGTTCGACAGAGTGAATCCTAGTCCTTCTCCCACACATTTAGCTCGAGAAAGTGAATGGGCTAAGGCAGAGGTTGTGCTTAATGTGCAACTCAGTGTTCGAGAGAAACCGAGTTGATTCGGGGTAAGTTGCTCGAGAGAGAATTTACCCCCACTATAGTATAGCCTAGTCACAAATACTCAATGAATTTACTATCAAAAGCATGTACCCAATAGTCTAGTCTATCCCGTATTCCTATCACATCCCAAGAATCCCGTCTCCATATCTCGTTTTCTCATATTTTTACTATTTTTGTTATTTGCATAATACAAAACCCAATTGATAATTGATGCTTGCGTCACCCCTTTGATTTAGTATATTTTTATTCGAAAATGTTTTTAACTATGACTAATTAGAACTAAATTTTATTTTTCTATTAATTCTCAAAACCACTCCCTGTGGGAACGATCCCAACCCTTGGTTGGGTTATATCACTACACGCGATCTTATGGCACTTGAACCGAACTAGTGTCAGTTGATTACTTCTTTAAACATCAAAATGGCGCCTATGCCGGGGAGTGGTGTTATTTGAGAATTTGTAGTTAAGTAAAATTTTTGTTCTTGTTAGTTGTAGTTTTACTTACTTAATTTTTAGTTTTGTTTTGCTTGTTGGTACTTTAAAGAAGAGGAGGTGAGTATATCGAACAGTACTTGCGAGCTAATGGAGTTTCCTCCATTAAAATTAATGATATTCCGGGATTGCATCCTAACCTTCAAGCAATTGGAAAGTGAACGGATCCATAAATCATGGGCAATGTTTAAAGAACTGATAACTCAATGCTCAACTCATGACATTCCCGACATAGCCCTCCTTGACTGTTTCTACAGAAGTCTTGGTCCTGGAAACAAGGTGTTGATCGACCAACTCATTTCGGGAGGACTTGCAAAATAGCCATATGTGATAGAAGCCCAACTGCTTGATCAAATAGCTGAAACGAACCAAGAAGTAGATAAAAAGGACTTCATGTTGGCCGCACTAATGACTCAAATGGATGAGTTGGCCGAAAAGATGGTGGAGATCGAAGTCCAATGCAAAAGGAAGGATAAATACATCCTTCCTCATGAGCGAAGAAGGCCAAAGGACAATGAGGTTAAACTCATTGAGGGAATGTTCTCAATCATTCTCCACAAGGTGACTGAGCAGGATAGAGAGTTGGAAGAAATGAAGGAGAGCATCAAAGTGATGAAGCAAATGATCGATTCTCATTCCAGATTTGTCCAGCTGCTCGAGAACCTTGTGGGTCATGTGTTGACCCATCTTTACTCTCAGCAAAATAGGGGGTTGCCTAGTGATACTATGGCTAACCCTAAAAATGAGGTTTGATTGTTGACTTGCGTCGTGCCACGATGTTAACTAAGGCATTGTTTGGGAGTCAACCCAAAACCCTTAAATGCTTTAGTTCTATTTTTGTAAATAATGGTGTGTTGATTGTGCAAGTCAAAGTGTGGAGAGTGTGTAGAAATTACGTTTGGCAAACAAAAAGTCCATTCAGCAAATCGCCGACCAGGTCAGCGACCACGATTAAGACCGCCGTCCTAACCCTCAAGAAAATGAAGGTCCTGTAAAAATTGGCTGGATAAGTGACCATTTGGTGGGTCCCGAGTGGATCAGATGGACGCGAACTGGGCGGCTATATATGGCCAATGGTTTTAAATTTTCAAACTCTACACTTTCCCTCTCTTTAAACTTCACAAACTCATACCAAGTTAGTATTTTCAATATTCTTGCTTTCAATAAGTATTTTGGTTGTTATTTGGTGCTCAAAACTATTATTTCTTTGCACCTAGCATTTCAATCCTATTTTAATCGACATCTAAGGTTGGTTTCTAAATCTCGAGTTTACTTTCAAAAATGTTGTACTTATTTGCAATGATCATATCGTCTTGTCGTGTGCTGGACCTCTCTAATAGGATTAGATTGTTTAAATGCCAATTTTAAGTTAATAATCTTGCCCATATTGTTTTGATCGTCAAATGCCTATCAATTTGTGCTTTTAGATGAATGAAATTTTATGAGGTTGTGCTTGCTTGTTATTTAGATTGGTTGGGTGAAGTCTAAGTAGCCCGTGTTTGCGCTAATTGGCGTATATTGCTCAATGATAGAACGAGTGACACACTTCTTAAGGGCAATTGTCATCAAATGGCCACATTTGGCAAAACCAAAAGAAGTCTGAGTATTTCGGGGTGATTGGTGCTATAGGTCCTAATTTAGCTAATACATGTTTTGATTTTGTTTTTGGGGATTGCGGGATTGAATTTGAGAAGGTGGATTGAAAATAGGCACGTTGGGTAGTTTGGTGAGCTAAGTTGAGCTTGCCGAACCACTCGGCGGTTCGCCAAATCACCTCTTATTGCCTTAAATTTCATGCTATATGTGTTGATTGATTCTGTAACTTTCGGCGAGAAGCCTGAGGTCGCCAAAAACACTCAATGCCTCACCAAAAGTATTCTTGATCGCCCTTTATCTGCACCCCTAACCCTTTTCTACACTGTAACTTTTGGCGGACAAACCTTTGATCGCCGAAAGTAGTCATTAATTTGCCGAAAGGGCCTTCCCATCACCGACTTGCAATAATTTTTTACCCAATCCCTTCAGTGAGCCCGATCTAGCTCGCCAAAGAGGTTCGGCGACTCACCGACTGGATCGGTGAGTCTATCTGAAATAAATTTGGTGTGCTTCAATGTGCTAATTATTTAACCTGCCTTTAATGTTTTGCAGATATGGTTCAAACTAATCTAACAACGCCACCTTAGAAGAAAGCATGAGGTATCACTATAAACGAAGGGGGATCAGGTCCTCCAAAGAAGAGAAGGCAAGAACTCCCACCGAGAGACAAAGGCAAAAGAAAGAAGCACATAGCTAAGAAAGGAGCCGCTGACAACTAGGCTAAGTTGTCTGAACCTGAAGACGATCAGTGATGACTCCACAAATTAGACTCATGTAGGGCTATATTTTAAAACAAATTGTATCCTCAAATGCTTATTTTATCTCAATATTTGATGAAAACCCTTAAGTTTCATGTATTTGAAGTTTGAAGGAAAGCATGGACACTACGTTGCAAAAAGGAACGAAAAGGCTGAAAAGAATGAAGAAATAAAGGCCTGAGGATTGTCGAGTCCACTTGGCGAGTTGCCAAAGGGTCTTACTTCGCCTTTTGTTCGAGTGTGTTGAGCCCTAAAGGAAAGGATCAAGTCGACGGAAAAAAGGAGTAGTTGGCGTATCGCCAAGAAGTTTTGCAAAGCAGTACCATGTTGCCCAATGACCCAGAGCATGACGATGCTGAAGGATGGTGCAAGCCGGCGATGAACTACACCAAAAGGTGAATCGTCAAGTTAATCGACGATTTCGACTAACGACACCGAATGATCCGTGGCATCACAAATCTATAATACTAGTTAGAGTTATAGTTTTAAGAGTCGAACAATTATTACAACTTTCATATAGAATAGTACTTTTTGATATTTTGGCTCTAAGTTTGAGAGGGTTTTGAAAACTTGAAAAAGAAGAGGGTTTCATCTCCAAGGATTTGGACTTGGGTCTCTTGGATTCTTCATTCTTGGCCTGTAAAAAGACTTAAATCTTCTTACCCATTTGAATGCAAGCTCATTTAGGTATAAATTTCTATCTCTTGATGTGTGGCTAAAAATCCCAATTCTTGGGATGTGATTTTGTGAATATGGGTTAGATTAGTTGTTGGGTCTTGCATGCCGATAGTCTATTTGTAGTTTAAATGTGATTTCGTTTAGTGGTTATGGATGAATTTAATGAGGTTGTAGTTGCAAATATAATCTCATATATGTGTTTTCGGCTTGCTTGAAGAGAGGTCATAAAACTAAGACCACTAAATTGATGGCCAGTGCTAATGGGTCGACATGAGGTTCAGCTCGAGAGAGTGAAACCTAGTACCATGTCCACACACTCAACTCGAGAGAGTGAGTGGGTTAAGGTGGAGGTTGTTCTTCATGCGGCAAGTGGGTGTCCAAGAGGAACTCGCTCGAAGCGGGTAAGTTGCTTGAGAGAGAGCTTATCCCCCTTAAAGTCTAGCCTAGTCATAATTACTCTACGAGTTCTCTATCTAAAGCATGTACCCACTAATTCAGTCTATCCCATATTCCATTCACATCCCAGGAATCCCCTCTCATTACTTAGATCTCTTTGTTAATTTTGATGTTTTTACTTACTAGTGACAAAACCCCATTGTTAATTGACACTCTTGTGTCCCCCTTTAATGTACAATGTTTTTAATCATAAATATCTTTAGCTACAACTAGTTAGAACTAAATTTTAGTTTCTATTAATTCTCAAAACCACTCTCTTGGGAACGATCCCAACCCTTGGTTGGGTTACTAAACTATTGTACGATTGTAGACACTTGCAACGAAAGTTGTGTATTGATTACGCAAATATCAAAATGGCACCGCTGCCGGGGAGTGGTATTATTTGAGATTTCTTAGTTTAGTAAGATTTTTGTTCTTCTTAGTCATAGAATACTAACTTTATTTTTAGTTTTGTTTTGTTGGTTTGTTTGTATCCAAACAGAGGAACTGAGCATGGCGAGCTATACTCGAGAGCCAATGGAGTTTCCTCCATTAGAGGTAATGACGTTCTAGAATCATATCCTTACCTTCAAGCAATTGAAAGGTGAACCGATCCACAAGTCATGGGCAAGGTTTAATAAACTGATCAATCAATGCCCAAATCATGACATTCCCGACATAGCTCTCCTTGACTGTTTCTACAGAAGTCTTTGTCCTGGAAAAAAGAGGTTGGTCGACCAACTCATTCTGGGAGGCATTGCAAAACAGCCATATGTGATAGCAGCTCAACTGCTTAATCAAATGGCTGAAACGAACCAAGAAGTAGAAAAGGACTTCATGTTGGCCTCCCTAATGACTCAAATGGAGGAGTTGGCCAAAAAGATGGTGAAGATCGAAGTAGAGTGTAAGAGGAAGTATAAATACATCCCTCCTCATGAGCGAAGAAATCTCAAGGACAATGAGGTTAAACGTCTTGAGGGAATGCTCTCAATCATTCTCTACAAGGTGACTGAGCAAGATAGAGAGCTGAAAGGAATGAAGGAACACATCGAAAGAATGAAGCAGATGATTTGGTCTCATTCCAGCGCTATCCAGCTGCCCGAGAACCTCATAGGTTATGCATCGTCCGATCTCCACCTGCAATAAAATAGGGGTTTTCCTAGTGATATTACGGCTAACCCCAAAAATGGAGTTTGAGTGTTGACTTACGTCGTGCCACGACGTTAACTAAGGCGCTGTTTGGGAGGCAACCCAAAACCCTTGTTCTTATTTTGAGTTTTTAAATAATGGTGTGTTGATTGTGTAGGTTTAAGTGGGAAAGCGATTGAAAAGTGCAGATGGGCGAAAGAATGACCTAGTTGGCACATCGCCGGAAGGGCCAGCGTGCCAGATTGAATCCGTCGTTAGGCTCAAAATCATAGTAATTTGGGCCTGTAAAACTCGACAAGCTAAGGAGAAATTTGGTGAATAGCCAACCAGGTCGGCGATCCCGATGTAGACAGTCTTTTGGATCGTCATATTTAATGAACGTCCTGTAAAACTCAGCGAGGCAAATAACCAATGGACGTG
Source organism: Solanum pinnatisectum (assembly GCA_035578085.1). Taxonomy (NCBI): domain Eukaryota; kingdom Viridiplantae; phylum Streptophyta; class Magnoliopsida; order Solanales; family Solanaceae; genus Solanum; species Solanum pinnatisectum. The sequence goes on from CM069076.1 coordinate 26,996,481, forward strand.
TCGCCAAGTACGTAGGCGAACATGACTAATATCACTGAATAGGCACGACCCGGATGGTATATCAGGTCAAAGGGTTTGAAATTTCATTTTCCCTCACTATCTAACCTCACAAAACCGCATTTATAATTTCGCATCTTTTAGAGTATTTTAGTCGATGGCTTGTGCTCGGAGTTGGATTACATTGTCGCCTAGCATTTCAATCTTCTCTTAATCGGCACCAAAGAAATGGCTAGACCAAAAGTTGCAAGAAGAAACATGCCACCCAGACACATAAGAGCACAAAAGTTCAGAAGAACTGCAAGGAGCGAGAACATGACATCCAGTTCGATGAGGAGGATGCCCATCGACCCTAATGTCCCTTTATGCGCTCAAGGGTTCCGCAATGCGATACACACCTTAGTGGCAGCTCACGAGTTGGACAGTATGATCGAGGCTAATATCGCTGCAGAAGCTGAAGCAGAGTGAAAAGAAAAAGAGAACCAGAAGTAAAATGACAACACTCCAGGCACTGATGCCAGACAGATGGAGCGACTGCTTAGACAGGATCCCTTTTTTACCTCCCTCTCTATCTTTCTTTAATTGTCATTTTGGAAATTTTGTCATGTGTATATGAGGACAAATAATTTTAATTTTGGTGGGGGTGAGGCCCACCTTTGTGTGTACTCGTGTTATATACTATTTTTGTGGATGTTTGAGCTTATGGCTCCCTTCTGTTTTAACTGAAAAATGATTTTGACCCTTTCGAAAAAAATTTGCAAATTTTCACCACCTCTTGTGATTGAAAGTGGCTATTCTTAGGCAAATTTGAGTCTTGGTTTCGATCAATACCGATGACTTAAATAGTGCTTACAATCGAACGAACATGAATGTACAGCTACAATGAGGCACAATGAAGTTGCATAGATAATATGTGAACTCGTTGCATCTCCTTGTGATTATCCATTTATCAAATCGATTCTCTTGTGATGATTATTGTACACTAACGAAAGTGTGGAGTCTTGTTTGACTGTAGTGTTAATGTCTAGTGTGATGAGCTTACTTTGAACCATGCATGATAGATCCTAGAATTTGCCCCGTTGGTCCGGTCAACTAAGTGATGCTATCTCTTAATATGATCTTAGGCAACTTCTAAGAGTGTGAGCCAATTTGACATATACCTTTTTTGTGACCTACCTTATGAGTGTGTAAACCGCTTTTGAATACCCCTAGAGCCTTACCTTTCTTTTGAAAAAACTTGATGAAAACTAGACCTTTCTTAATCCACTACCTATAATCCTCTTGAATTGTGGCTAATTGAATAGCTAACTTATGCCAAAAGCCTAAGTTGGGGGTGTGGTGAAAAGATAAGGGCAAGTCAAGAAGTGCAAGGAAAATCTCCTTTAACCCATGGTGTTGATAAAAATGGAACCCTTCCATATATAAAAAACAAAAGGGAGAAAGAGAAAGAAAAAAAAAAAGAAAATAATGAAAAAGAAAGTTGTGGAATAAAGAACAAAAGAGATGGGGTTCCTAAACAATCCATGGAAAGTGAATAATAGGATGGCTTATGAGAACTAAAGAGAATGATGAAGGAAAAGGAAATGAGGGGTTGTGAACACCACATTTCATGAGGATGAAAGTCACTGAGCCTATATGACCATACCTTTGCACTCAGCCCCATTACAAGCCTTGAAAAGACCTTTTTGATCTTGAGTGAGCTGAAACAAATATTGATTGGAAAATACGGGCAAACCTATGAATGAAAGCATGCATTGTGTTCATCTTTGTGAGTGTGAGCGTTGTATCTGATTTCGAAACTTTAAACTGCAAACCAATGTGTGAATATGGAATCATTTCTTGTGTGAGGGCATTTGACTACTTTGGTTGAGCTTGGACTTGCATTTGAAGCAAGTATTGTGAGCATGATGTTCTTTGATATTGGTGAGTCACAACTTGAATCTTTGAGTGCCCATTCGATCTTTGCATAAGTAAATTGAATCTTGTTGTGTGTATTCATGATTGAGTCTTATGTAGCACTGTTCGAGACACCCTTTTTGAACCCCTGAACTTGAGTTTTCTTGAGGACAAGCAAAAGTTTAAGTTGGGGGTGTTGATGAGTCCACAAATTGGACTCATTTAGGGCTATATTTTAATAGAAATTGTGTCCTCAAATGCTTATTTTATCTCAATATCTGATGAAAACCCTTAAGTTTCATGTATTTGAAGTTTGAAGGAAAGCATGGACACTACATCGCAAAAAGGAACGAAAAGGCTGAAAAGAACTAAGAAATAAAGGCCTGAGGATCGTCGAGTCCACTTGGTGAGTCACTGAAGGGTCTTACTTCACCTTTTGTTCCAGTGTGCTGAGCCCTGAAGGAAAGGATCAAGTAAGCAGAAAAAGGAAGCAGTCGACGCATCGACGAGAAGTTTCGTAAAGCAATACCATGTCGCCTAATGACCCAGAGCACGATGATGCTAAAGGATGGTGCAAGACCGCGATGAACTACACCAAAAGTTGAATCACCGAGTTGATCGGCAATTCCGACTAACGACGTCGAATGATCCGCTGTAGCACAAATCTGTGAAAACTATAAATACTAGTTAGAGTTATAGTTTTAAGAGTCAAACAATTATTATAATTTTCATATAGAATAGTACTTTTTGATATTTTTGCTCTAAGTTTGAGAGGGTTTTGAAAACTTGAAGAAGAAGAGGGTTTCATCTCCAAGTATATGGACTTGGGTCTCTCGGATTCTTCATTCTTGGCCTGTAACAAGACTTAAATCTTCATACCCATTTATTTGAATGCAAGCTCATTTAGGTATAAATTTCTATCTCTTAATGTGTGGCTAAAAACCCCAATTCTTGGGGTGTGATTTTGTGAATATGGGTCAGATTAGTTGTTGGGCATTGCTTCCTGATAGTCTATTTGTAGTTTAAATGTGATTTCGTTTAGTGGTTATGGATGAATTTAATGAGGTTGTAGTTGAAAATATAATCTCATATATTTGTTTTCGACTTACTCGAAAGAGAGGTCGTAAAACTAAGACCACTAAATTGATGGCTAGTGCGAGTGGGCCGACATGAGGTTCAGCTCGAGAGAGTGAACCCTAGCCCATGTCCTTACACTCAGCTCGAGAGAGTGAGTGGGTTAAGGTGGAGGTTGTTCTTCATACGTCAAGTGGGTGTCTGAGAGGAACCCGCTTTAAACGGGATAAGTTGCTCGAGAGAAAGCTTAACCCATTAAAGTCTAGCCTAGGCATAATTACTCTACTAGTTCTCCATCAAAAGCATGTACACACTGATTTAGTCTATCTCGTATTCCATTCACATCCCAGGAATCCCCTCTCATTACTTAGATCTCTTTGTTAATTTTGTTGTTTTTACTTACTAGTGACAAAACCCCATTGTTAATTGACACTCTTGTGTCCCCCTTTAATTTACAATGTTTTTAATCGTAAATGTCTTTAGCTATGACTAGTTAGAACTAAACTTTTTTTTTCTATTAATTCTCAAAACCACTCTCTTATGAACGATCCCAACCCTTGGTTGGGTTACTAAACTATTGTACGATCTTAGACACTTGCATCGAAAGTTGTGTCTTGATTACGCTAACATCAAGTAGAACTTGGTTAACCAAAGGAATGAGGTCCGAGCTAGACCTCAATCCACATCCATCAAGGTTTCCTCAATTGCCACTTCTCCAACTACAGACTTCGTGCCAGCTCAAGCACCTCCAGTGACCCCCGCACTCCCTATCGCTCCTCCACCTAGATTGATGAACAGATTGAAAGGTGATGGTTTACGAACCATCCTTGAGGAAAAGCTACTTTCAACAGAAGGTTTAGACAGAAAGTATTCAGAAGTGAGTGAGACCTCCACTACCCTGAGTTTGAGCAGCTTACCAGGCCCCGAGGCCCTTACATTCCTACCTGGGTTTGGGAATTCTATACAGCTTATGGGGAGTTGGTGCCCAAGAGCAAGAAAAGGCGAGCGAATTCAGACCAGTGAAGTCAGTCATGGTCTGAGGCAAGGGGTTGCCCATTGCTCAGTCCCTGGATGACTTGAAGGGTTGGTTGGCTCCTCTGATTTCTGACACCACCCCGAGGTGGATAGATGTAGGGGCCCCTATTGAGAAGAGGGACTTGAGCATTGCTGCTAGGTTCTGGCTTGGCTTTATCAGCAGCACCATAATGCCATCCTAGAACGAGTCCATTTTGCGCCATCTGAAAGCAGCTTGCCTTAGTTCTATCATGTCTAGGAGACGTATCGACCTGGGACTACTGACTTCACAGGAGATGGCCATGAGAGGCAAACAGAAATAGACTTCTCTACCATTCCCAAATCATTGAGTTGTGCCGGCGTGCTAGAGTACGCCTGGACACTGCGAGAGATATTGAGGTCACCCCTTCATCCTCCACTGACATACGGCGTATTAAGGCCGAGTACACACGAGAGGAGGTGGATAGAAGGAGAGCAGCTCCGACAAACATTTCTCCAAATATTGATGTTGACTCGTTACCTACAGAGGCATCTTCACCTACTCCGGCCTCTGGGCCTTCAAGTACACCCGCTCCTTTCTCTTCTTCACAGGTCCCAGGTGCTTCCTCCTCCTTCTCCTCCCAACAAACCAGGATTACTCAGGCCATGATCCTGAAGATGAGGAATTTGGCCCAATCAGTTGATATGCGGGCAACCCAACTCGAGAGATCCATCCCTGGGATGATCGATAGAGCCATACTTGCTGCACTCACCCCCCTCTAGACTTTTGATGAGTTGACTATGAGAGTCACAACTTATGAGAGCAAACAGGGAGAGGAAAGATGTAGACTATCTAAAGTCTATAGACTTCAATTCATTAATAGGGGCTGCTGATGATGAAGATACCCCGGAGACTTCAATGATTCCTCTGGCTACCACCGGAGAAGTACAGAGGGATGGCACAGCAGATGAGGAGTCGAATGCAGAGATCAATTAGGAGCAGATGGCAGTGGATGATGATGAGATGATAGAGAGATGAGAGGAGAGCATATTTAAAGATTTTCCTGATCTAGTGGAGATGATTGTGCACCTGGTGATCCAGACATCGCCGACTGAGACGTCCACAGCAGCTCCTAATAGATCTGGCACTACTATTCCTTCTGAGGTTACTGCGGGCACTGAAGCCCAAGTCTAGATTGATACACTAGGCACTGAAGCCCCGACAGATAGAGCGACTGCATACACATGATCCCCTCTTTACCTCCCTCTCTGTCTTACTTTATTTTGACTTGTGGATTTTGTATCATTTGCATTTGAGGACAAATGATTTTTGTTTATGGTGGGGTAAGGCCTACCTTTGTACATATTTGTTTTGTTAATTTTGGGTTGAAATCTATAATTATGCTATACCTCGTGGATGTTTGAGCTGGTGGCTCCTTTTGTTTTAAATTGCAAATGATTTTGACCCTTCCAAAATATTTTCGTATTTTTCCACCACTTCTTGTATGTACTTGATGGTGGCTATTCTTTAGCAAATTTAAGTCTCGGTTTTGATCAATACCAATGACTTGAATAGTGCTCATAATTGAATGAACATGAATGTACGACTACGATGAGACCAAACGAAGTTGCATAGACAATATGTGAACTCTTTGTATCTCGTTGTGATTAGCCATGTATCAAATTGATTCTCTTGCGATGAACGTTGCACACTAGCAAAAGTGTGGAATCTTGTTTGACTTTAGTGTCGATGCCTTGCGTGATGAGCTTATTGTGAACCTTGCATGATAACACCTAGAATTTTCCCCGTTGGTCCAGTCAACTAAGTAAGGCTATCTCTTGATATGATCTTTAGGCAACTTTGAAGAGTGTGAGCCAATTTGAGAAAAATGGAACCCCTCCATACAAAAAAAAAAAAGAGAAAAAGAGAAGAAAGGAATGAAAAATAAATGTTGTGGAATAAAGTACAAAAGAAATGGGGTTTCCAAATAATCCATGGGCAGTGAATAATAGGATGACTTATAAGCACTAAAGAAAATGATGAAGGAAGAGGAAAGGAAGTGTTGTGAGCACCACATTTCATAAGGATTAAAGTCACTGAGCCTAAATGAACATACCTTTGCACCTAGCCCCATTACAAGCCTTTTAAAGACCTTTTTGATCTTGAGTGAGCTTAAACAAATGTCGACTGGAAAATACAAGCAAACCTATGGGTGAAAGCATACATAGTGTTCTTCTTTTTTAGTGTAAGCATTGCATTTGATTCTGAAGCTTTATATGATTAAACCATTATGTGTGATTATGGAATTATCCTTTGTGTTAGGGCATTCAAATACTTTTGTTGAGCTTGAACTTGCATTTGAAGCAAGTATTGCGAGCGTGAGAATCTTTGGTAATGGTGTGTCACAACTTGAATCTTTGGGTACACAGTTGATCGTGGCATGAGTAAATTGAGTCTTGTTGTGTACATTCATGATCGAGTCTTGTGTAGCACTGTTTGAGACATCCTTTTTGAACTGTTGAACTTGAGTTTTACTTGAGGACAAGCAAAATTTTAAGTTGGAGGTGTTGATGAGTCCACAAATTAGACTCATTTAGGGCTATATTTTGATAGAATTAGTGTCCTCAAATACATATTTTGTCTCAATATCTGATGAAAACCTTTAAGTTTCAGGTATTTAGAGTTTGAGGCAAACCATGTACACTACTTGGCAAGAAGGAACAAAGCGGCTGAAAAGAACGAAGAAATGAAGGCCTGAGGATTGCCGAACCCAGTTAGCAAGTCGCCGATCGGCCTGGAGATCGCCTTTTGTTCTAGTGTGTTGTGCCCTGAATAGAAAGATCAAGTTGGTGATGAAATAGAGCAGTCAGTGTGTCGCCGAGTAGTTCTGCGAAGCACTACCATATCGCCCAACGACTCAAAGCACAAAGAGGCTGAAGGCTAAAGCAAGAAGGCGATGAAATCGACCAAAAGGCGGATCGCCGAGTGTATCGGCGATCCTGACTAACTGTGCCGAGTGATCCGCTGCAGCATAAGTTTTAAAACACTATAAATACTTGTTGAAATTGTTAGCTTAGTATCAAAGGAAGAAATCAAGTCATAGACAATTTTTATTTCAGACTTAGAATAGTTTCAGTTCCAAGTTTTAGAGGGTTTTGGAGACTTTGTTCTAAAACCTTGAAGATTCTAAGGGTTTCACTTCAAGAAATTGGATGTGGGTCTCGAAGATTCTTCACTCTTGATGTATTTTAAGACTTAATTCTTCATACCCTGTTGATGGAAACTGATATTGGTATAAATTTTTATCTCTTTTACTTGTCTAGCTAAAACCCCAATTCTTGGGGGTGTGATTTTGTGAATATGGGTTAGATTATCTGTTGGGTCTTGCTTGTTGATGGTTTATTTGTTGTTTAAATGTGATTTTGTTTCGTAGTTGTGTATGAACTTAATGGAGTTGTAGTTGCAAATACGATTTTTATCTTAGATTTTTTGGCTTGCTCGAGAAAGAGGTTGTAAAGCTAAGACTACTAAATTGATAGCTGGTTGTATTGGGTTGACATGGGTTCAGCTCGAGAGAGTGAATGGGCTAAGGCGGAGGCTGTGCTTAATGTTGCAACTCGGTGTTCGAGAGAAACCGAGTTGATTTGGGGTAAGTTGCTCGAGAGAGAATTTACCCCCACTATAGTCTAGCCTAGTCACAAATACTCAACGAATTTACTATCAAAAGCATGTACCCGATAGTCTAGTCTATCCCGTATTCCTATCACATCCCAAGAATCCCGTCTCCATATCTCATTTTCTTATATTTTTACTATTTTTTGTTATTAGCATAATACAAACCCCATTGATAATTTACGCTTGCATCACCCCTTTGATTTAGTTTGTTTTTATTCGAAAATATTTTTAGCTATGACTAATTAGAACTAAATTTTATTTTTCTATTAATTCTCAAAACCACTCCCTGTGGGAATGATCCCAACCCTGTGTTGGGTTATATCACTACACGTGATCGTATGGCACTTGAACAGTTGATTACGTCCTTAAACATCAATTGCTCCCGAGGTTTTCAGTGTGAGTCGGTGCGATTAGGCATTTTAATGTTAAGTTTAAGCCTAAGTCTGACTTTAGTCAACATTCTGAGTAAACGCACTCGGATGAGAATTCTGTCAATGCGATCAGCTGTAAAATGTCAATTTTGGTCTAGATTGACCTTCTTTCGTGTCTCAAGGATTCATAGATTTTTTCGAGCCCTTTTTTGGTTTCTAACTTAAAATGGCAGTTGGGTGTGGGACCCATTTTTTATCAAGATGACCTCATATGGAAATTTAGACTATGCCATTGAGTCCGGAATATCAAATTTGGTATGGTTGCATATCTCGTTTGCGTGCGCACCCTGTCGAAGGTTTTAAGTTTTTGAAAAAAAGGCTTAAAACTGGTGTATTTCTGTAGAAAAATCAACTCTATTTCTAAAACTTTAAAACCTCTTATCTCCCTCATTTCTCAGCCAAATAAGGTGATTCGAGGTGTGGAAGCTTTATTTTTTTAGTTTCTTCATTGTAGATTGATCGAAAACTGTCGGGTACACGTCGTTCAAGGTAAAAATTGTGTTAAACCAAACTGCTTAACCCTTTTTTCGAGTTATTGTTATTGGATTTCTTCAATTAGTGATATCTTGCTCATTTTATCTAGGGTTTGGGTGATTCGAAGTCCCATGTGTCGGGAATTATCGAGGTTACGTCGTGGAGTGTTGAAAGAGTGCTGGGCTCCCTTCAATTTTTGTAAATTCCAAGTTTAGCGTGCTGCATGTTTTCTTTTGAAGTTGATTAAAGTGTGGTTTTTCTTGCATGTTGGGTTTTGCTGCGTTTTGAGCCCCGAATTGTGTTCCATTTTGGAACACAAGTTCGGGATACTGTTTTGGGTCTTTTGGTAGAGTCAAATATAAAAAGTTTAGTGCGGGTCCCACAATTTTTGTTTCAACTCCAAAATAGACCCGTCTCCATTTGTTGTTATTTTGGTGTCTAAACAACCGTACTAACGTTGTGAGCCTATATTTGATAGAGTGACAGTGTTCAATTGCCGTTCAGGAAGGAAAAGCTTCGGCAAAGTGATTTCGAGAGCGTGCGGTCGGCCTAAAGGTAGGCTACGACTTCCTTTCTATTAGATTGAGCTTAACTGTGTAAAAGCATGTGGATTTGAGTGAATTAGGGGTGGGTACCAGTTTTTTACTTTGCTTTGATTGGATACCTTGTGCGAGGATTGATTGGCCATATTTCGGGTGTAATACCATGTTAGTCGGGTTAGTAGAATTGCATGCTTATGTGCTAAATGCTATTGTATGCTTGTATTCTTGTTCATCGTCAACTATAAGCATGTGTAATTGATCTAGTTTAGGTTAGTGTTGCCTTAGACTTATGACCCGTATGGGTTGGATAGCCTTGACTTTCTGCCGACGTCGTTCGGATGACTTAGCTCCGTGTAGACTAGAGTAACAGACTTGAGTCTAATAGTTTGAGCCTTAGATTAGGCGTTATCGCTTCTTGTTGCACTTCTGTATCTTCTCCCTCTAATTCTGCAGTTTCGACATGTTCTTAAAGGTTTGGTGCATCACTAGAGGCGTGGGATTCAGATAGTATAGGCTTGGACCCTTTTCTATGATTTCTTGGAGTGGACAGTGTTCTATGATGGGTGTTGCTAGATTGGATCCTATTGGAGATACCATCACCCCAGGGGTCATTCTTTCTAGCTAGGCTAGGAGCGTATCACTGGCTGGGTGGACTCGGTGATTTCGATGATCACCCCCAAGCCTCTCTATCTAGCTGGGCTAGGAGTGTGCTGCTGGCTAGGTGTCCTACGGATCGCTCTTTCTAGCTGGGCTGGGAGCTGACTATATGGTAGGACGACTCGTGATATCTACCTCACCCATGTGTCCCTCTTTCTAGTTGGGCTGGGAGTGCACTGTCTAGTTGGGTGCCCCCTGGGGTCACTCTTTCTAGCTGGGTTGAGAGTGCACTACTGGCTAGGTGGATTCTGATGGGTTTTCTTGGTTACTTTGGGCTGCGAGCTCGATTTTCTTCTTTCTCAGTAGACTTAGTTGTTCTGTGTACTTATCGGGCTTTTGGTGGTCCGTTCAAATTTTATTTAAACTTGTACACAAGTGTACCTTCTGGGCTTATGGGGGTCCAGTTAGGTTTAGTTTAGTTGTACTTACTTTATTTCTGGTATGCTCGTGTGCTTACTTTTCATATCCGTTTTTACCTCTCAGTGTCTAGATTATATCCTTTCTTATTGTTCTTACCCCTTTTTTGCTCAGTCGGCCTTTGATACCTACTGAGTACCTATTGTTTTGGTACTCATGCTATACTCTACATCTATTTCGTGATGCAGGTCCTAGTACCAGTTACCGAGGTGATTAGTTATAGCCTTCTTTTGCAACTGTGACTCGGAGACGAGAGTGAGCACTTGGCGTTTTGGGTTTGTCTGTCTCCTTCTTTTATTTTAGCTAGTCTTGTTGCTTTTGAGACACGCTTTGTTGTGGTCCACTTTTGGGATTTGTACTCTTTATTAGACAGCTCTTTACTCGTGACTTCTAGGTTCTAAGAGGGATTTATATATATATTATTTTGGTTTACTTCCACCTTGTTTGTCCTTGTTTAGATTCTTGTTTTCGCTAGTTTCTACCCTTACGCTCATTACTTGATGTTCTGGTTACGTGTTGGCTTACCAACTGGGGTATATTAGGTGCCATCATGACTCGAGAAATCAGGTTGTGCCATAATCACAACGAAACCAAGATCGTTTTTGTTCACAAACTAAAAGTCTTCCTTAGTGTGTAAATTGATTTGTGTAAGAAACTTTCTACTCGGTTTCTTTACTGATCTTTTGTTTTTATCTTTCTCACATTCTTCACCTCTCCTTTTTTATGTTCCCACGTCTAAAAATAAGTTAATCCTACTAGGAGCCTTTTAAGGGGAGGTTGAACAGTTACTCTATAACTATTTTATCTTATCCTTTAAAAAGGATTATCTATTTAATTAATTAATTAAATCGGATAGGACAAAAATGGATTGGGTCGGGCAGAACCGAATTGAGTCGATCAGGTCGGTCCATATGGGCGACCCATGACCAAAACTTACATCTCCCACTTTACACATGGTGGACAAGACCCAAGCCAACACAACATCAATTAGACACACAATTCATATGACAAATAGTTTGTGCGACCTGTGAGCATGAAGAGCTTACCTCTAAGGTTTTACAAGCCCTACATAGGAATCTAATCACATGTGGAAAGAATTCACTACAATATTAAGGACACTATTACACACGATACCCCAGACATCATTCACTATTTCAGTAGTTACTTATTCGATCCCTCATCCTCTCAAAGAGGTGAACTCGAGTTCATGTTTTAATTTTATATACACAATTACACTCGAGTATAATAGCCGGCTTATGTATACAAGTTGAATTGGTCATTTTAATCATCTTCCCTTTCTACTCGAATCTATTTATTCCATATCAACTGCTTTATTAGACATGCACTGCATTATCGAATAACTCATGGCTGCTAGTAACATGCTAAAGTAGCAACACCGATCGAAACTTCAAGATACAGTGAAAGGTCAAAGGGTATTTCATTGAAAAGTCATTTTAACTGATCGGGGTCTCACACAATGGAGAAGCAGAGAATCATTCTTTCATTGACCCATTGATCGCTTAACACACATGGTATGAAACATGTGCTACAATGTTTATACCTTATATTGGTGTATGTTTCTCATTCTTTCGATTATCCAACGTCGTACAGACCTTGGTCTAAACACCTTCAGATGTTTAACCCTAGTTTCTCTCTTCAGTGATCCTTAAACTCATTTTCTTAGAGAAACTTTTGTTTGGCTCTAATGAGTCCACAATTTGGACTCATTTAGGGCTTCATTTTAATAGAATTAGTGTCCTCAAATGCATATTTTGTTTTAATAACTGATGTAAATCCTTAAGTTTTAGGTATTTTGGAGTTTGAGGCAAAGCATGGACACTACTTGGCAAAAAGGAACAAAATGACTGAAAAGACGAAGAAAAGAAGGCCTGAGGATCACCTAATGCATTAGGTGAGTCGCCGAATGGCCTCAACCTTGCCCAAAGTTCTAGAGTGCTAAGCCCTGAAGGAAAAGATCAAGTCGGCGATGAAAAAGAGCAGTCGGTGCGTCGCCGAACAGTTTCGCAAAGCAGTACTATATCGCCAATGATCCAGAACTCAAAGATGCTGAAGGCAAAAGCTGAAAGGCGATAAAGCAGACCAAAGGGCGGATCGCCGAGCTCATTGGCAATCCCGACTAACCGCGCTGAGTGATCCTTCCCAACTCATTTTTTTACAACAATAAATATTAGTTTGAATTTTTATCTTAATATGAAAATTTCAGATACAACATTTTATTTTTCTTAGTTTTCAAGTGGAGAACATTTTTGCTTAGCCTTTAAAGATTTCAAGACTTCCAATTCCAAGAAATTGGAAGTGGGTGTTCAAGATTCTTCATCTTAAACTCGTTTAAAGTGAATATAAATCATACCCAGTTAATGTTACTTCGATTTGGTATCATTTTCTTCCTTTTTTCTATGTCTAGCTAAAACCCCAATTCTTGGGGTGTGATTTTGTGAATATGGGTTAAATTTCCTGTTGGGTATTGCTTATTGTTAGTTTATTTGTTGTTTAAATGTGATTTCGTTTAGTAGTTGTGTTTGAAGTTAATGGGATTGTAATTGCAAATACGATTTCATCTTAGTGTTTTTGGCTTGCTCGAGAGAGAGCTTTAAAACTAAGACTACTAAATCAATAGCCGGTGGTTATTGGATCATCGTGGGTTCAGCTTGAGAGAGTGAATCCTAAGCCTTTTCCCACATATTCAGCTCGAGAGAGTGAATGGGCTAAGGCGGAGGCTTGCTTTAAAGCGGCAACTCGGTGTTCGAGAGAAAACGAGTTGATTCAGGGTAAGTTGCTCGAGAGATAATTTACCCCCACTAAAGTCTAGCCTAGTTACAGATGTTCAGCAATTGACTATCAATAGTATTTACCCGATTGCGTAGTTTATCCCATATTCCTATCACATCCCAAGAATCCTGTCTCCCTATATTCATATCTTTATAATTTCACTGTTTTTGTTCATTAATTGAATACAAACCCCCTTTGGTAATTGACATGCGTGCCAACCCCTTGATTTATCATATTTTTACTTGATAATGTTTTTAGCTATGGTTAACTCTAGCATATTCGCGCTTGACTCTTAATTCTCAGAAACCGCTCCCTTGGGACTCGACCCCAACCCATTCGGTTTGGTTACATTACTACTGTACGATCGTAGACACTCGAATTGGAAGTTGTGTCTTGATTACGCAAACATCAAAAATGGCGTCGCTACCGGGGAGTGGTGTTACTTGAGAATTTTGAGTTGAGTTGAATTGTGCTTTTGTTAGTCATAGTTTACTTATGTTTTAGTTTTGTTTTTCTCTGTGTTGCCATTGTAAGTAGGTACTTTGAGCATGGCCGATAGAAATGGTGGCAAATTGACTGAAACGAACCAAGGAGTCGAGAGGGACTTCATGTTAACTGCACTAGTAACTCAGCTGGACGATTTGGCCACTAAAATATCAAAAATAGAAGTCTAGTACAAAAGAAAAGGAAGGTACATACCCACTCATGAGAGGAGAAAGTCTAGAGACAATGCGAACAATCGTGTCGAGGATACACTACTAACCGGTCTGCAAAAGATCACTGAGCAAGATAGATTGCTGGAAGAGATTAATGAGAATATTGAAGTGTTAAATCAGATGATTGGCTCTCACTTGAGATCTATCCAATTGATTGAAATTCTCTTGGGTCATGTATTGCCTCAGCTCCACCCAAATGAACAATTAGGGTCACCTAGTTTCACTAGGTTCAACCCCAATTATGAGGTTTGAAGGTGGACTTGTGTCGTGCCACGACGTTAACTAAGGCGCTGTTTGGGAGGCAACCCAAAACCCCTTAAATGCTTTAGTTTTGTTTTTGTAAATAATAGTGTGTTGATTTTGTAGCTTTTGAGTGTGGAAAGTGTTTGAAAGATGCAGGATTGGCAAACAAATGATCTAGTGGGCGTATCGCCGAAGTGGTCGGCTTGCCCGAGTTGATCCGATGTTTGGCTTAACATAATTTCAACTTAGAGCCTATAATACTCGACGAGCCCAAAAGCAACTTGGCAAATCGCCGAGGAGGTCGGCGATCCCGATGTAGACCGCTGTTTTGACCTTCACTTTGATGAAAGGTCCTATAAAACTCAGTGAGGTAAGTGACGACTCGGCGTGTCGCCGAGTAGATCGGCGAGCAATGCTAATATTGTCGAATAGATGCGAAATAGACAGTTATTTATGGCCAAAGGTTTTAGAGTATCAAACTCTTCACTTTCCCTCACTTTTAAACTTCACAAACTCACACCAAGTTAGTATTTTAAATATTTTTGCATTCCATAAGTATTTTGGTTGTTGATTTATGCTCGGAGTTAGATTTCATTGCTGCCTAGCATTTCAAAGTACTTTAATTGGCACAAAGGTTGGTTTTCCGAACCCCGAGTTTACTTTCAAAAATTTGGTACTCATTTGTAATGATCATATCGTATTGTCGTGTGCTGGGCCTCTCTGATAGGATTAGAATGTTAAAATGCCGATTTTAATTTGATAATCTTGCCCATGTTGTTTTGATCGTCGAATGCCCGTAAATTTGTGCCTTGAACTGAGTTAAATTTTATAAGGGTGTGCTTGCATGATTGGTTAGATTTGTTGGGTGAAACCTGAGTAGTGCTAAATAGCATAAATTGCACAATGATGGAGTGGGTGACACATTCTTAAGGGTAAAAGTCGTCAAATGGCCAAATTTGGCAAAATCGGGAGAAGTCTGAGTATTCCGAGGCAATGGGTGTTATGGGTATGAGCTTAATTATACTAGTCCATGATTTGATTTTGTTTTCGGAGGTTGCGGGGTTGAATTCAAGAAGTTGGGTTGAAAACAGACACGCTGGGTCATTTGGCGAGCTAGGTCGAGCTCGCCGAACCACTCGGCGGTTTGCCTAATATCCCCATCTCGTCTTTAATTTCATACTTTATTTGATGAGTGATTCTGCAACTTTCAACGAGAAGTCTGATGTCACCAAAAGCACTCGACGACTCGCCGAAAGGCTTCTTGTTTGCCCTTTGTCTGCACTTCGGTGGACAAACCCTTACTCGCCAAAAGTAGTCGGCGATTCGCCGAAAGGACCTTCCCATCACCAACTTGCTATAATTTTTGAGCCAATCCCTTCGGCGATCCCGATCTATCCCGCCAAAGAGTTTCGGCGACTCGCCGATTGGATCGGCGAGTCTGTCTGTAACTGCATTTATGCACTCTTAATCAAATTATTTCTAACTTCTGTTTGATGTTTTGCAGACATGGTGCGAACAAATGTAGATAGGCCACCCCAGAAAAAGGCATGGGGCATTACCATAAATGAAAGGGGAGCAAATCATCCAAAGAAGAGAAGGCAAGAACTCCCACTAGGAGAAAAAGGCAAAAGAAAGAAACACTCAGCTGAGAGAGTGGTTGTTGACACCCGGGCTAATTTGTCTGAGCCTGAAGACGAGCAACCTTTAATTTCCCGAAGAGATGAGATTTGGGTTCGATCTCAACCCAGGTCCACTAGAGTTCCCTTAGTTGCCACCCCTCCTGCAACAGAATCAGTGCCAGAGCAGGCACCTCTTGTGACCCCTACGCTTCCTATCGTTCCTTCTCCCAGGCTTCTGAATAGATTGAAAGGTGATGATTTACGAACCATCCTCGAGGAAAAGCTATTTTCTACAGAAGTCTTGGAGGGGAAGTATTTAGATGTGAGGGAGACCCTCCAATTCCACAAGTTCGAGCAATTCACTAGGCCCCAAGGCCCCTATATTCCCTCTTGGGTTCGTAAGTTTTACAAGCTTATGCTGATCTGGTTCCCAAGAGCAAGAAGAAGGCCAATGAGTTTAGACCGATTAAGGCGGTCATGGTCCGAGGCAAGGAGGTCGGGTGCAGCAGTGAGTACATTAATGTTGTATTATGTAGAGATCTGAACTCTACACACCCTTATGATGGATTGCCAGTTGCTTAGTCCTTGGATGATCTGAAGGGGTTGCTGGCACCTTTGATTTCTAATACCACCTCGAGGTGGATCAAGGTGGGCGCTCCTATTGAAAAGAGGGATTTGAGTATTGTTGCCCAGTTCTGGTTTGGCTTTATAAGCAACAACATTATGACATCCCAGAATAAATCTGTCCTCCGCCATTCTAAGGCGGCATGCTTAGGGTCCATCATATCTAGGAGGCGCATCGACTTAGGACTTCTGATTTCACATAAGATGGCCATAAGAGCCAAGCAGAGACAGACTTCTCTGCCATTCCCGGTGATCACTGAGTTGTGCCGGCGTGCTGGATTACCCCGAGATGCTGCGAGAGATATTGAGGTCACTCCTTCTTCCTCCACTGACATCCGGTGTATTGAGGTCGAATACACACGAGAGGAGGCTAACGGGAGGAGAGCAGCTCCAGCAGATGCTTCTTCGGAGGTTAATGTTGTTTTGTTACCTGCAGAGGCATCTCACCTACTCTGGCCTCCGGGCCTCCAAGTACTTCTACCCCTCCCACTTCTTCACAGGTTTCGGGCACCTCCACCTCGTCCCAGTCAATCAAGATTACTCAGGCGATGATCCTGAAAATGGGCGATATTGCCTATTCAGCTGATGTGAGGGCGACTCGATTGGAAAGATCTATCCCAGCGATGATTGAGAGGCTATTTCAGCTGCACTGACCCCTTTAGACTTCTATTAATGATCTGGCTACTAGAGTCACAACTTGTGAGAGCAGACAGGGGGAGGCCTCAGCGGTTTCGGCTTTGCAAGACGAGGTAGTAGACTTGACGAAGGACGTAGACTATTTGAAGCCTACCGACTTCACCTCACTACTGAAGGATGCTGATGATGTAGATGCCCCAGAGATTTCAGTGATTCCTCTGGGTACCACCAGAGATGTACAGAGGGATGACACAACAGCTGATGACTCAGAGGCGGAGACTAATGAGGAGCGGATAGAGGTACATGATGATGAGGTGTATAATAATCTGACGGATTTGGAGAATGTCATGTATGAGACAACATGCTAGACATCTTTAAGAGACACCGCCATGGGCGGATCTAGTTGAGCTTGTCCTTTTGAGGTGACTCCAGGCACTGATGCTCAGATCTCGAGCACTACACAGGGCACTGATGCCCAGATCTCGAGCACTACACATGGCACTGATGCTCAGACAGATGGAGCGATTGCATAGACAGGATCCCCTCTTTACCTCCCTCTCTGTCTTTATTTATTTTGACTTTTGGATATCTTTATTTGCATTTATGGGCAAATGTTTTTTATTTGTGGTGGGGTGAGGCCCACCTTTGTGAATATCTCTTTTGTTTATCTATTTGGGCTTTGTGCTAAATTTGTGTTACACTGCTTTTTGTCGAAGGTTTGAGATTGTGGCTCCTTGCTTTTAATTGCAAATGGTTTTTGATCCTTCTAAAAAATTTTGCCACCTCTTGTATGTGTTGAATGTGGTTGTTCTCTTGCAAATTTAAGTATCAGTTTTGATCAATATTGATGACTTGAATAGTGCTCATAATCAAACAAACATGAATGTGCGGCTACGATGAGGCCAAATGACTTGCATAGACAATATGTGAACTCTTTTCATCTCGTTGTGACTAGCCAATTATCAAATCAAGTCTCTTGTGATGATTGTTGCACACTAACGAAAGTGTGGAGTCTTGTTTGACTTTGGTGTCGATGTCTTGTGTGATGAGCTTACTATGAACCATGCATGCTAACACTTAGAATTTGCCCCATTGGTCCGGTCGACTAAGTAAGGCTATCTATTGATATGATCTTAGGCAACTTCGAAGAGTGTGAGCCAATTTGACATATACCTCTTTTGTGGCCTACCTTGTGAGTGTGTGAACCTCTTTTGAACACCCATTGAGCCTTACCTTTCTTTGGAAGAAACTTGATGAAAACATGACCTCCCTTAATCCACTACCTATAATCCTCTTGATTTGTGGTTGATTGAATAGCCAACTTAGGCCAAAACCCTAAGTTGGGGGTGTGGTGAAAAGAGAAGGCAAGTCAAGAAGTGCAAGAAAAGTCTCCTTTAACCCATGATTTGAAAAAAAAATTGGAACCCCTCCATACAAAAAAAAAGAGAAGAGAAGAGAAAAGAAAAGAATGAAAAAGAAAAACTCATCGAATAAAGTACAAAAGAAATAGGGCTTCGAAACAATCCATGGAAAATGACTAATGGAATGACTTAGGAGCACTAAAGAAAATGATGAAAGAAGAGGAAAGGAAGTGTTGTGAGCACCATATTTCACGAGGAAGAAAGTCACTGAGACTAAATGGCCATACCTTTGCACTCAGCCCCATTACAAGCCTTGTAAAGACCTTTTTGACCTTGAGTGAGCTGAAACAATTGTCAATTGGAAAATACGGGCAAACCTATGGGTGAAAGCATGCATAGTGTTCTTCTTTGTGAATGTGAGTGTGAGCGTTGCATTTGATTCCGGAGCTTTAAATTGTTGAACCATTGTGTGTGAATATGGAATCATTCTTTGTGTGAGGGCATTTGAACACTTTAGTTGAGCTTGAAATTGCATTTGAAGCAAGTATGGTGAGCTTGAGATTCTTTGATAATGGTGTGTCACAACTTGAAACTTTGAGTGCACATTTGATCTTCGCATGAGTAAATTGAGTCTTACGTGTGCATTCATGATTGAGGCTTGTGTAGCACTATTCGAGACATCCTTTTTGAACTACCAAACTTGAGTTTTACTTGAGGACAAGCAAAAGTTTAAGTTGGGAGTGTTGATGAGTCCACAATTTGGACTCATTTAGGGCTTCATTTTAATAGAACTAGTGTCCTCAAAGGCATATTTTGTCTCAATAACTGATGTAAATCCTTCAGTTTTAGGTATTTAGAGTCTGAGGCAAAGCATGGACACTACTTGGCAAAAAGGAACAAAATGGCTGAAAAGACAAAGAAAAGAAGGCCTGAGGATCGCCTAATGCATTAGGTGAATCGCCGAATAGACTCAACCTCGCCCAAAATTCCAGAGTGCTGAGCCCCGAAGGAAAAGATCAAGTCGGTGATGAAAAAGAGCAGTCGGCGCATCGCCGAACAGTTTCGTGGAGCAGTACTATATCGCCCAATGATCCAGAACGCGAAGATGCTCAAGGCAAAAGTTGAAAGGCGATGAAGCAGACCAAAGGGCGGATCGCCTAGTGTATCGGCGAGCCCGACTAACTGCACCGAGTGATCCTTCGCAGCATATTTTTTTACAACTATAAATATTAGTTTGAATTTTTATCTTAGTATGAAAAATTTCAGATACAACATTTTATTTTTCTTAGTTTTCAAGTAGAGAACATTTTTGCTTAGCCTATAAAGATTTGAAGACTTCCACTTCCAAGAAATTGGAAGTGGGTGTTGAAGATTCTTCATCCTAGACTCGTTTAAAGTGAATATAAATCATACCAGTTGATGTCACTTCGATTTGGTAGCATTTTCTTACTTTTTTCTATGTCTAGCTAAAACCCTAATTCTTGAGGTATGATTTTGTGAATATGGGTTAAATTTCTTGTTGGGTATTGCTTATTGTTAGTCTATTTTTTGTTTAAATGTGATTCTGTTTAGTATTTGTGTTTGAACTTAATGTGATTGTAGTTGCAAATACGATTTCATCTTGTGTTTTTGGCTTGCTCGAGAGTGAGGTTTTAAAACTAAGACTACTAAATCGATAGCCGGTGGTTATTGGGTCATCGTGGGTTCAGCTCAAGAGAGTGAATCCTAGGCCTTTTACCACACATTCAGCTCGAGAGAGTGAATGGGCTAAGGCGGAGGTTGTGCTTAAAAGTGGCAACTCGATGTTTGAGAGAAACCGAGTTGATCCAGGATAAGTTGCTCGAGAGAGAATTTACCCCCACTAAAGTCTAGCCTAGTTACAGATGTTTAGCAATTGACTATCAATAGTATTTACCCAATTGCATAGTTTATCCCATATTCCTATCACATCCCAAGAATCCCGTCTCCCTATATTCGCATCTTTATATTTTCACTGTTTTTGTTCATTAATTGAATACAAACCCCCCTTGATAATTGGCATTCGTGTCAACCCCTTGATTTATCATGTTTTAACTCGATAATGTTTTTAGCTATGGTTAACTCTAGATAGTCACGCTTGACTCTTAATTCTCAGAAACCGTTCCCTTGGGACTAGACCCCAACCCATTCGGTTAGGTTATATTACTTTTGTACGATCGTAGACACTTGAATTGGAAGTTGTGTCTTGATTACGCAAACATCAGGCTCATAAAACAAGTCATAATATGGTGGTGAAATTTATGTCTTCACATTCCTCGACGTAAAAGGTGATTGCTCGTGTGAGAGAGCCAATCTCTCAACTTGTTTGAAACACTTTATTTCTTACAGAATATCACATGCATATTATATTTGAATATAAATCCAATAGTATTAAATACAAGAGAATATTATAACAATCAAGTTATTTTACAATATTGAAATATCATCAAATCCTACACAAACCTAGAGCCTTAACATGTTTTTTAAACAAGTCTCTAGAGATGACCTTTGTAAGAAGATCAACTATCATTTCACATGTAGGAATATATTGTAAAGTTATTTCTCCACTTGCCACTACGTCTCTCGCAAAGTTATACTTGATGTCAATATGTTTGGTCTTACTATGATGCTTAGGATCCTTCGTGTATGCGTCGCTTGACTATCACAATATAGAATCATGGAACCCTTAGAATATTTCGCAATACTCAAATGTTCAAAGAACTTCTCTAACCAAATAGTTTCTTGTACTGCAGACGCACAAGCCACAAATTCAGATTCCATGGTTGAAAGAGTTGTGCAAGTTTGCTTCTTTTGTGCAAGTTTGCTTCTTACTTTTCCATGAAATAACACCACCATTTAGTAAGAAAGCATAATCGGATGTTGATTTTCTATCATTCTGGTCATCAGCCCAATCAACATATATATAACCTCTTATGAATAAATCAGATTACTATAACACAGTGTATGATCCGAAGTTTCCTTCGGGTATCAGAATATTCTCTTTACTGAATGGAACTTCGGATCATACACTGTGTTATAGTAATCTGATTTATTCATAAGAGGTTATATATATGTTGATTGGGTTGATGACTAGAATGAAAGAAAATCAACATTCAGTAATGCTTTCTTACTAAATGGTGGTAATATTTCATGAAAAAGTAAGAAGCAAACTTGCACAACTCTTTCAACCATGTAATCTGAATTCGTGGCTTGTGAGTCTGTAGTACAAGAAATTATTTGGTTAAAGAGGTTCTTTGAACATTTGAGTATTGCAAGGAATTCCTAGGGTCCCATGATTCTATATTGTGATAGTCAAGAGACTATTGCATACACGAAGGATCCTAAGCATCACAGTAAGACCAAACATATTGACATCAAGTATAACTTTGTGAGAAACGTAGTGGCAAGTCGAGAAATAACTTTACAATACATTCCTACATGTGAAATGATAGCTGATCTTTTTACAAAGGTCATCTTTAGAGACTTATTTGAAAAACATGTTAAGGTCTAGGTTTGTGTAGAATTTGATGATATTTAGTATTGTAAAATAACTTGATTGTTATAATATTCTCTTGTAAATAATACTATTGGATTTATATTCAAATATAATATGCATGTGATATTTTGTAAGAAATAAAGTGTGTCAAACAAGTCGTGAGATTGACTCTCTCACACGAGCAATCGCCTTTTACATCGAGGAACGTGAAGAGATAAATTTCACCACTATATTATGACTTGTTTTATGAGCCAGGTAGAAGTTTCTCTAAGAAAATGAGTTTAAGGATCACTAAAGAGAAATTTAGGGTTAAACATTTGAAGGTGTTTAGAACAAGGTCTGTACGATGTTGGATAATCAAAAGAATGAGACACATACACCAATATAAGGTGTAAACATTATAGCACGCGTTTCATACCATGTGTACCAAGCGATCAATGGGTCAATGAAATAATGATTTCCTGCTTCTTCATTGTGTGATACCCCGAAAGGTTAAAATGACTTTTCAATGAAATACCCTTTAACCTTTTACTGTTTCTTAAAGTTTCGATCGGTGTTGCTACTTTAGCATGTTACTAATAGCCATGAGTGATTCGGCAATACAGTGTATGTCTAAGAAAGCAGTTGATATGAAACAGATAGATTCAAGTAGAAAATGATTAAAATGAACAATTCAACTTGTATACATAAGTCGACTATTACACTCGAGTGTAATTGTGTATATAAAGTTAAAACATGAACTCAAGTTCACCTCTTTGAGAGGATGAGGGATCAAATAAGTAATTACTGAAGTAGTAAATGACGTCTGGGGCATCGTGAGTAATAGTGTCCTTAAAATTGTTGTGAATTCTTTCCACATGTGATTGGATTCCTATGTAAGGCTTGTAAAACCTTAAAGGTAAGCTCTTCATGCTTACGGGTCGCACAAACTATTTGTCATATGAATTGTGTGTATGATTGATATTATGTTGGCTTGGGTCTTGTCCACCATGTGCGAAGTGGGAGATGTAAGTTTTGGGTCGTGGGTCGCCCATGTGGATCGACCCAACTCAACCTGGTTGTGCCTGACCCTATCCGTTTTTGTCCTATCTAATTTAATTAATTAATTAAATATATAAATAATCATTTTTAAAGGATAAGAGAGAGCAGTTTCAGAGTAACTATTCAACCTCCCCTTAAAAGACTCTTAGTGGGAGTAACTTTTTTTAGATGTCGGAACGTAAAAAAGGAGAGGGGAAGAACATGAGAAAGATAAAAACAAAAGATCAGTAATGAAATAGAGAAGAAAGTTTCTTACTCAAATAAATCTACACACTAAGGAAGACTCTTAGTTTGTGAACCAAAACGATCTTGGTTTCCTTGTGATTCAAAGAGAAATCTGGAGAAATTACTTTCGACAACAAAATCAACAACAAATATTTCCGCTGCAAGTAATAAGGTACACATCTTGTTGATGTTTTTGCCCTTTTTATTCCTTCAATTTTGCATAAGACCTCTTATTTGAAATTCATTTTTTGTGAGAAGATCCTCCATTTATGGACTTTTT
The DNA here is from genome assembly GCA_035578085.1 of Solanum pinnatisectum. Classification (NCBI taxonomy): domain Eukaryota; kingdom Viridiplantae; phylum Streptophyta; class Magnoliopsida; order Solanales; family Solanaceae; genus Solanum; species Solanum pinnatisectum. The sequence goes on from CM069076.1 coordinate 27,019,687, forward strand.
TTTTTTATATATATAATTGATTATTTTTTATAGTTTTTCCTTTCATTAACATTATATTATGGTAAGAACTAAATGTAGAAATTTCATGTAAATAAGTTGAAAATCACTTTACATTCATGAATTAAATTTGACAAACCTCCAATATTCATAATATTGATAATGTAACTTGATGCTACACAATTTTTTAATATACATGTTTGAATAGGGTGATTGTTCATCAGTTTCAGCTTTTCTTACGATTCAAAAACTTGAGTCGTGATGTCACCCACCATAACCCACCAGTAGGTAAGCCGACCTATATCTCAGAATGACTAGCAACAAACATATTGGGCAGAATAAACAACCAACGAGACAATAAGAACAATTTAAAGGAAAATTCAGCAGAAATGGCAAATAACATCAATATATATAAAAGGAGTACATAATTCAATCCCACAACCTGATGGACAAAAGTACAAATTAAAGCTACCATAGAGTACAAGTCTCAAAAGTACATACTTGCCTCGAATACATAGGACTAGTCAAAACTACATACATATGAAGATAAGTTGAAATAGTAAGTCATCAGTTCACCCTCACTCTCTAAAGATCTCCATGCCAAACTCGAATCACTGCTTTCTATTGGTGCTCCAATATGCATCAAAAAAAACTATGTAGAGTGTAGCATGAATATCAAAACAACTAGGTACCTAGTAGGCATCATAAATCGGCTGAGCTTGGAAAATAAATACAATATGAAAAGTGAGAAAGATAAACAACGACAAGAAGTCATATGAACAAAGACATAACGGAAAGTCTAACTATATAACTCACGAGTCTAGAATGAACAAAGTAATAGAGTAAATCAACTATCTATAACCTAACTGGACCCCATAAGCCTAGAAGATTTAACTTAGAAATTTTAAAAAATTAAATTATGGCAACAGATTCAAGAGTTGGAGATTGTTTAAGAATAATAAAAAAGAAGAGCCAAAAGTTAACTGTGTTGACATCAAGTTAGGCATACGAACTAAAATTACACATTTTATTTAATTAAAAGTTAAATATGTTTAGTTTAATAACACAAGGATCAAAATTCTGATAATGTAATAACACATGGCCTAAAACTATTTTTTTCTTCTCTCTCTAAGTGAAGCTTTTCTTTTTGCCTACTCCAGGAAAAGTGCCGATTTAATAGACAAGTTGAGCAGAAGGGAAGAGCTTCCCAAATCCTACTGTCAAGAAAAAGGCATATATATATTTTTGGTTGAAACTTATTAATACCCCTCAACTTTGCCGTTTAGAGTTGATATACCCTCGTTATGAAAGTGACTCATATATACCCTTACCGTTATACAAATGACTCACATATAACCCTACCGTTACAAAAGGATCTCACATACACCCATCTTCTAACAGAAGTGGAAAAATTAGATTTAAATTTATATTTTTGACTTTTAATTTTTTAAGAAAATCGTGTAAGGATATATATGATCTGTCTAGTAAAGTTCAAGGTATATTTTAATATTTTTCATACATAAATTATTTTTTGACTTTTTTGATTATCATTATTTGAGTTTCTTAATCTTATTTTATTTTTTTCTTTCATTCTTTAGGGTAAAGAAAAAAACTTAAAACTATTTTTTGTGGTTGTATTATAATTTAAAACTAATTTTTCGGCTATATTGTAATTTAGCTTTTATATTAGTAAAAAAAAAATGGAGCATCTATAATAAATTTTACAAGAAAATTAGTGAAACATAAATAAATTAGAGCATCAAAATAATAAATTTAAATTAGTTGATGAAACAAAAAAGTAAAAGAGAATACGTGTGAGGAGGATCAAATATACCCATATGGATAATATATATATATATATATATATATATATAAAGGAAAGCAATGTGTTCCGCAAAGCTTTGTTTTGGTTAAAGATATTACTAACCAAATTATTTTAGGAGTACCTTTTATAAATGATATTTTTCCCCTTACATATTGGGATAATGAAAAAATAATAGGTACTTGGAATAATAAACCTTTTAAATTAGAATTTATTACTAAACCTTTTACTAGAATGTTAAATGAGTTAACATCAAAAATGATTTTAAAAAATAACCAAATGAATTTTATTAAAGGAGAAATTAATAGCATTGAGGTTGATACTATTTTACAAAATCCTAAATTACAGGATAAAATCTCCATTTTAAAAAATCAGTTTTCTCTTGAGATATGTGGAGATCATCCTAATGCTTTTTGGAATAGGAAAAAGCATGTTGTTAGTCTTCCATATGAAGATGATTTTACTGAGGATCATATTCCTACTAAAACTAGGCCATGCCAAATGAATTCTGAATATTTGGAATTATGCAAAAAAGAGATTGAATCTCTTCTTCAGAAAGGCCTTATAAGGCATTCTAAATCTCCTTGGTCTTGTACAACATTCTATGTTAATAAACATGCTGAACAAGAAAGAGGTGCCCCCAGGTTGGTTATAAATTATAAACCGCTTAATAAAGCCCTTAGATGGATTAGATATCCCATCCCTAATAAAAAAGATTTGCTTGATAGAGTTTATAATGCTATTATATTTTCTAAATTCGATTTAAAGTCAGGATATTGGCAGATCCAAATAAGTGAGTCTGACAGGTTTAAAACTGCTTTTAATGTCCCTATGGGTCAATTTGAATGGAACGTTATGCCTTTTGGATTAAAGAACGCTCCATCAGAATTTCAAAAAATTATGAATGATATTTTTATACCTTATAGTAATTTTATTATTGTTTATATAGATGATATTCTGGTATTTTCAAAAAATATAGAAACTCATTTTAAACATCTTGATTTATTCAAGAAAATTATTATTCAAAATGGTTTAGTTATATCTGCTCCAAAAATGGCTTTATTCCAAACGAAGGTGAGATTTTTGGGTCATCATATAGAAAAAGGAAAAATTAGTCCTATTAATAGAAGTATTGAATTTGCTTCTAAATTTCCTGATGAAATTACTAATAAAACTCAATTGCAGAGATTTCTTGGCAGTCTCAATTATGTAGCACCTTTTATAAAGGATTTAGCCCTGGATACAGCTATTTTATATGATAGGCTTAAGAAAAGTCCTAAGGCTTGGACAGATGACCATACTGAAGCTGTTAAAAGGATAAAAGATAAAGTTAAGAACCTTCCATGTCTTACTTTGGCCAATCCTAATTGGGAAAAGACAGTGGAAACGGATGCCTCAGATATAGGATTTGGATGTGTTCTTACTCAGTATTGCCCTGACAATAAACGCCAGTATATTGTACAATTTTATTCTGGAAAATGGAATCCATCTCAGAAGAATTATGCCACGGTAGCCAAAGAAATCTTAGCTATTGTGAAAAGTGTTTTAAAATTTCAAGGTGATCTTTATAATCAGAAATTTATAGTAAAAACTGATTGCCAAGCAGCTAAGTTTATGTTTACTAAAGATTGTAAACATGATGTTTCTAAACAAATGTTTGCTAGATGGCAAGCTTTATTAGCACCTTTTGATTTTGAGATTATTTATAAAAAAAGGGGAAGATAATAGTCTTCCTGATTTTCTCACTAGAGAATATTTAAATTAATATAAATGTCTTTCTTTTCAAGCATGAGACCTTCATGGCCCCCTACAAGGGGAAGAGGTGGAGGACGAAGTAATAGAGGAAGGGAAGGTCATATCCTCACCCAAATGGGTAATAAGACATTGGTGGCAGCTTCTAGCTCATCAAATACAGGTGATTTGAATATAAATCACCCCATGTATAAAGAATTCATGGATTTTATAAAATCTAAGCAAAATCAGGAGAATATTCCAAGGACATACTCAACTGTAATATCAGAAGAAGAAAATATAGAAGTCTTTGATATAAACGAGAAAAAGGAAGTTATACTTCTTTTGGAAAGTCATGATTTAAGATGGAAAGATGACCCATGGCACTTAATGAATAGGTATTTGGATACAGTCTGTTATACTATGACTGCATACAAATGCAGGATGCATTACGAGATGATACTCTCAGTAACAGGGTCAGCTGAATTTCAACATTTTTACCCTGCTAATACTAAAAAAGTTTATAACTTTTCAAAGATGATTATAAAAAGAATTCTTTCTCCAGAAGAATGGGGAATAAGTCCTTTAAAAGAAAAGGATTATATCCATCCTGAACAAAAAATCGCAGTAAAATATAATTACTGGGATTATGTGGATAGCTTTAATAAAGCTTTATTATATGAGAACGCTAATAAAAAGCATTCATGGTTCATAAAGATCTGTGCAAATATTTATACACAGACAATTCCAAATTGGTTTTGCAAATGGTGGATGTTATATGGTCCATCTATAAAGATTTTACCGGAACAATACAAGCAATTATACTTGGAATGGGTAGATATCTCCCCCAAACTTATAAGTATGGAGAAAGATAATATTTTCTTCGAAGGAATGTCAGTTATGTATTTTTTCATAGAATTTTCTATCCCATGGATAATGAAATGGAATGTGGAAGTCAGTACTACTTCAGAAGGATTTCCGTGCCTACAAAGGACTTTTCATACAAAGTTTTGGAGTAAGCTAATAAGCAAGGATATTGATGGCAAAATACATGGCCAGGAAATATTAGATTTAATAAATGTAACAATTAGTAAATATCATGTTAAGGAAATTTCTACACCACAAGATCATAATCTTAGTCCGTTTAAACAAATTGCAAGAAAAGTTCAAATGAAGAAGGGCCTAATGTCCAAGTCTGAAATAATAGCTTTATACATGGAGGAAGCAAAGAAAGACTTGATGAAGAATCTAGATATAGAAATTGGAGATGATATGTCAATGACCTCGGCCAGTCATACAAACAATGATGATGAAATGTGCTTGGCAGGAGAAGGCCAAAGTGAAGATGAAGAAATTGATATTGACGCTCTTTTCATGAAGTTTCAAGAGCAAGTAGAAGAATCTTCTTCAGACAAAGCCAAGAGCAAAGGCAAGGAAAAGATATGAAGACAAATGCAGAAAATGCCAAAAAACTTTAATAAAGTTGTTATCTTTAATAAAGATATGATAAAGATAGATAGTGGTCATTTAAAGTTTGTCGGCCACATGTAAGTTGTGTGAAGGCCATATGGGTGTGTCGGCCTTATCTTTTTCTTATTGGCCAATGTAAAGAGTGTGGGCCAGTGTGATTTTACATTTTTACCCTTTTAAGTCCTCTATATAAGGAGGCATTTGTTATAGTTAAGAGGCAGGTTTTAGAAACCCCTTCTCTCTCTCTCTCTAAAATACTCTCTCTTTTGTAAAATATTTAGAGTTTGAATAAAAGTTTCCAATTCGGTTTGCATAATTTTGGAGTTCGTTTACAGGTACTCTTCTCATTTACTTTATTTCTTGATATTTAGCCTAATAACAAGCTAAATTGTTGTGTTGAACTATATCATACTAAATTATTATAATTAAATGGAATTGTAACTATAAAAGATGGTTTGAACAGCTGAAATTAAGGTCTAATTTGAGTAATTTATGGCATGTTAATAAAAGATGAGTTTGATCCGTTGGATTACCCTGCAAAGGGCAGACCCGGATGTATCCGTTGGATTACCCTATGTTGTGGGTGGACCCGGTAGAGACCGTTGGATTACCCTAAGGGCAGACCCAGATATGGATTCTTAGTTATCACGCTAAAATTATTTAAATTTGTAAAAGACCCTTACAGTAGGCTGTGCGATCCGTTTTCTAATGGTATCAGAGCCAGGGAATTGTAGTAATTATAGGTGGTATAGTTCAACACTTTTTAAATATGAATTGAGAAAATAAAGAAGAAGTCTACTGTTAAAAAAGTAGAAAAGAAGAATATGATATACCACAACAATTTGATCTACTTAATAAGTGGACTATTCCTAAGATCTCACCCAGAATTATATATCAAATGGGCACTTTTGAGAAACTTGGTTTAAAACAGGTGGTTAAAACCACTGAAGAAACTATTACGATTGATAATGATCATCAGACTTTTAGACTTATATCTGAGACTGATTTTGCCCCTTACAGAGATACGTATAGATTTATACATATTGGCTTAGTACATGTGGCGTTTAAACCCCTTACTTTGCGTGGACTATCTGAAAGTTTTATAGCAACTTTACGTGATGGTAGAAATCACAATTGGAAAAAGTCTCTAATAGGGACTATTCAAACTACTCTAGTTTATGGACCAGTTTATTTTGATGCATATCCTAATTTGCAGATTTCTTTGCAGGATGAGAATTCATTAAGTTTTCTAATGTTAAATGTTAAACTTCATGGTTATGATTATATGCCTGGCACTGAAGTTGTTTGTATTTGTTACAGAATTTATTATAAATTATTGCATACTTTGAATCCTATGTGCAAAGTGATTGATTTTAAAAATGAGACTATTTTAATAGAAACTAATTTTGGAAAATCCAGAGTAGTTACTCGTAGACCGATTAAGTGGGAAAAAATTGATTTCCCACAAGAATGGGTTATTGAGAGAGCTACTCCTCCTAAAAATAATATTAATGAAGAAGTTTCAGAAATTGAACAGTTGAATGATGGAACTGTTAAAATAAAGTTTTCTGATTTTATGTCAAATAATAAAATTGAAAGTGGAAGCATGTCTTCTAGAATTACTAGATCTAATTCCTCTTATATATCTCCCCTAGATTATATTGTGCAGGTACCATCTAGAACATCTACTTCTCAGATTAGAGAAAATTATAGATGTGAAAATATAAAAATTGATAAAGATAATATTGCCAGACCTAGCTCAGATTTAGATATAACTGAATCTGAAATGAATTTCCCAGATGGGTTAAATACATAAAATTGTTTTATGATGATTGACAAACCTATTGATTTTAGTCCTAGTTCCCAGGCAAGAAAAGAGATTGCTAAGGAATTTCAAAAATCCAAATGGAAACCTTTTAGAAAATGGTTTTTCAAAACCTTTAATAAAGAGGAACAATTTCAATTTCAAGAAGAATTTTATAGAGATCTTGTTGAATCAGGAACAAATAGTTTAATTACATTCGTTCCATGGTTTATGTGTAAACATGTTTATAACTACATATCTATGTTAGAAAAAGATTTTACTTTAAGTAATGGAGAAATTACGAAATCAGTATTTCCGCCATTACAATCTTTCCAAATTAATAAGGATGGTAAAATTGTTCATTTTAATGCTTTTTCAAAATTATTTGAAAATGATATTGCTTTAGTCACATCCCAGCATATTAATTTGATGATAAAACAACATAATTATACAAATATTTATATGAGCATGTTAGGAGATCATATAGTGTCTTTGCATGAAAAAGTTGATAAACTTTTATCTCATATGAGTAATAAAGGTAAGGGTAAGGTTGCTCAACCTAGCATTCAACCTCCCCCAGAAATTGAAGATTTTAAATTGAAGGATTTTTCTGATTTAGAAAATTTCCTAGAAAAGGCTTTTAAAGGTAATAACCTTAAACTTTTAAAGATTAATAATCTTTCAGAAGGAGAAAACAGTAGTGCATGTAATAAGGAATTTTCTGATCAAGTTAATAAAATATCAGAAAAATTTGGAGGAAACCGGTTCAAAGGATGTTCTATTATCCTAGGCCAACTCCTCAAGACATTCTAATAGAAGAACAAGAATACGTGGTGACCAATAGCTATAATGGAAAATAAATCTATGAATGGAACATAGATGGCTATACAGATAGACAAATTTATACAACTATGCATAGAATGATGATGTATAATACTATTTGCAAGACAAATAAAAACAGTGATAAAACTATTGCAGAAATGATAACAACAGGGTTTACAGGCCAATTAAAAGGATGGTGGGATAATTATCTGAACCAAGAACAAAAGGATAAAATCCTGCAGGCTATAAACAAGAATATATATATATATATATATATATATATATATATTAGCTTGGTTTATTATTTTTTGGGCGGGTACATAGTACATACCCTAAATTGAGAGGTGAAGCTATCACCATTTGTTACATTCAACTAGCATAAAGCAATTTATACTTGAATTTCTCAAATCTCACTCTTCTATTACGTTCTCCTCTCAATTTCTGTCTAGCCTTTCAGTTCTTTGTGCTGTCTCCCTACATATTTGATATGTCTGAAAAGGAGTACCAGTCTGGGAATTAGTATCAGCAACATATATATTATACTAAAAAAGAGTAATGGAAGGGAGACGAGTTCGAAGGTTTGGCAGATGGCGAAGCAATCAAACTCTACTTCCTGTGCGCGTCAATCGACTATCTAACGCTGTTTCTTGTTGGTATGAAATCTTTCTTCTTTTTCCATATCGTGGCATTTAAGAGTGTTTTCGAGGTTGAAGTTGTTGGCGCTGAGTTATTAGCCATCTTTTTCGAAACTTGCAGGTATTGTGACTGCAAGTCCTCAATATTGAATGAACCCTTGTTTCGTTTTGGACGAAGATATTCAAGGTGCCCTTTTTTAAACCATTCTAATTGATATATGCTTCATGCTTTTCAAGGTCCTTTTTACCCAATTTATGTAATTCATTGTATTTCGTCTCACACTTTATACTTAATTTCTACCAAGTAGCAGCTGATGCTCGTTATTTTCAATCACATTTGCTTCTTTTCTGAGGTTGAAAATCTAATTTTGAAGTTTGCCTAACCTATTACAAAATGTTTTTACCATTTCTAGGATTTCCTTATGCATATCTTATGTTAAACAAATTTAAGGAATATTAAATTTGCAAAAGAAGTTTAAGCTGCTGATTTGTTGTTAACTAGAGGTGCTCTATGGCTTATGCTCTGAAGTTATTTAGCTTATTCTCAATCTTTGTAACTTTGTTGGTGTAATTTGTAACCTAATGCCTATAACTTTATGCAATTAGAATTAACATGACACACAAATAATTCTGATAAATAATTAAGCAGGACATTATGTATATTTCCATCTTAACCACAAGTCTACCTAATGCCCATGTTCAAGAGCTTCCCATACTCAATCCTATTGCAATCAATTCTCTTTTTCAGGGTCAATTCAAGATTCATACATAGTATCCAATTGTTGGCCAGATAATCAAATAATTAAGCACAAGAATCGAATGAATAACTCAATACAGTAATGAATTCATCAAATCAATATCCAGATATCAAATTCATGAGAGGATCGTAACCATAGAAATATAGTATAGCTACTCATAGTCATGCTCTAATCTCAATACAATCTTAAGAATTCATAAAAAAAGGCAAGAAAAGTAGGGAAAAGAATGATCTCAAAATGAATCCTAAGCTTCACAATTTCTCCAATGGCTCCCTTGTGTTCAAAGTGTCAATGATACCCTAAAATTTCTGGGTTTATACCTTATATACTTGGTACTAAACATGTTTAGACTAAAATAGCCTTCAAACTTCACGCTAAGCAAATAGGCCATGCATACCATTAGCTTGCCAGAGGAGAGTCTTGTGCTGCTCAACTTCTGCTCCCCGTCATTAGCTTGCTAGGTGCAAAGCTAATTCTTGTCCCCATGGACTTGTCTACCAAGCTTCTCACAGCTGGGCCCTTTTTTTTTGTTGCTTTAAACTCCGAAGCCTCTAATTTTATTGCATTCTTTGCTATAACCTCGCTTGGTGAGAGTATCTTGAATTCTAGAAAATTCCATCTTTGACTTCAATTCATCCTGAATTGCTTGAATTTAATAAGAGGACATATTACATGCTTGATAATGCTCAAGTTACCCTCAAAACAATTAAGAGAATAAGTGGTCGTTAGCAATAAAATTACCCAACAAGAGTCAGGGTCGAATCCCATAGAGAGTGATATAATGCAAGGAATTCAATTAGGAAAATAAGGGTGTAAACTAATTCATTTGTAGCAATTAAAAGAGATGGGTAGATGATTCCACCAAATTTACGAAAAGGATTTTGTTATCAAGTAACACAATTAAACTAAAATTTGGATTTCAAACAAGTAGAGATCTAGGGGTGTGAGGATTGGTATCAATGTCAAGTAGGGGTGCTTGTGCTTGCTTATTATCGCTAAACAATTATGGATAGACTAGGTAATCTTAAATAACACTAATCTTCTTTCGATCTCGTAGCATTAAATCATAGAATCTCCTTTCGGTCTCATCTATGTGAATCACAAATCAACCCAACACCGTACTAAAATCTCTCTTTCAAGCAGATTTGACAACTAGAATTGAACTACAATTTCTCTTTCAAGCAATTTCTTTTTTGATGACAAGGGAAATCCCCAACTGCTACCCTTAGGGTGCGCACAGGGTAAAACCTCCGCTCCTATGCAATAGCTCGCAAACAACATATGAGAGGTAACCCGCACTAGGCAATCCCGGTGCGACGAGCTCGACCGAGAAGGCAAATCCCTTGCTTTCATTGGCAAGGGGTTTTGATCTTGAGACCTCCAACATGGAAGTCCCAAGCCCAACCTACTAGGCCACCCCGAAGGGTTCTCTTTCAAGCAAATTATAGTAAACAAATCAGAATTGCAGGCATTAAACTAATTACCCACTTTAATTAATCTCTTTCTAATATCAATCGAAGATCTAAATTAGGATTAAGTTTGTAATCTTAACCCATGAATTAACCCCATGCTAATTAGCTTAAATCCTTGAATCTACAGCTATAAAATAGAGCAAGACGCAAACCCACTACAATAAATTAATAGCCAACCCCATAATCATACCCCTAGATTTGGGGTTTTAGCCATGCCTCATAAAAGGAAAAGAGAGTATACCCATTATGATTTCAACCATTGGGAAAGTGAAATCAAACAATAATCTTCAAGACCCACTTCAATTTCAACCTTCAATTGTCAATTACAAAGTTGTTCACAAATCCCAAAACTAAGAGTATTTTCTCAAAGGGTGAAAAGAAAATATTCAAAACTCTTTCTCTAAACTAATATTGAAATGACATTCAAAAAGTGATTCCAAAAAGTCCTCTATTTTCTCTCTTTTGGACTATTTGTAGTTTCCCAAAATTTGGCCCAAAATTCAATGTGTGACCAACTCAATGACATTAGTATGGCTCGCCAAACATGTTTGGCGGATCGCCGTTTGTCCTCAACTCGCCCTTCATTTGTTTTAGGCTTCAGGTGTTTGAACCTCGGTTGGCAGACTCGATCGAGTTGGCCTTTTCACATTCGGCGGATCGCGGTTACCACCTTGTTTGCCCTTTAAGCCTTCACTTTAATTCAGAGTTATGTCACCTTCGACTATGGTCTTCTAGTTCGCCCATTCAGCTTCGGCGAGTCGATGTTTCATCTTTTAGTCCGCCGACCTGCCTTGAATATTTTTAATTGTGAGCACTGTCACTTTCGGCAAGGTTAGGCCACTTGGGTGATACGCCCTTTTTATTAGGTGACTACTAGTTGGGAGTTTTATACTCCTTTCAATGTTTTTGACCTCTTTTTCATTATTCATCCTTGCGTTGTCCTTTAACCTTCATAGCTGCAGAATAGGACACAATTAACATTGAGGACATTAATTGTTGAACTAAAAATGCCTCAAATGAACGTAAGTCTACCACTCATCAATGCTATGCCTAAATCCGTAGTGAAGCAGCTACATGAGTTAGGCAACAATTTTCTATGGGAAGGAAGAGCACAGTGTTGCACCCTTGATGAATATAACACAAGGATTGATTTAATAGAGGGCAAGCCAGATTCTATGTGGTGTGAACTTGCTAACAACTAACAAGGGCAACTAACAAAAGACATGGAGAATGTTGTGTAATCCGAAGCCTCACTAAGGGTGGTGTGATTACAATATATGGCCTTACATGTTGCATGCTTAACAATTGAAAACCTGCTAAGGAGAGGCTTTAACATGCCTAGTAGATGCTGTTTGTGCTATAAAGATTGTGAAACTTCAGCAGACGCCCTAGTGCAGTGTAGATTTGTTAAGGCTATTGTAGACATGTTCCTTAACATATTCGGAGTGCAGTGGGCTATGCCGAAGACAGTCGGAGCTACTGTTGATAGCTGGCAGTGACAGAGAGAGAGAAAAGGGAAGTAGCTGCTTGGAGGACATATTCCTACCTGCATTTCTTTGGCTTTGTGAAAAAGAGAACTTGAGATATTTTGAGCATAAAAGCACAACCACTTTTCTTGTTTTAGGTGTAGAGTTCTGCAGTATCTGAAGTTTTGGCGTATCTTTCTTTTGCGTTAGATGCTAATTCTAATACCGATTATGTACAAGGAAGATAAAATTGCTGGAAATATGACACACCTACTTATTGCAGTTTAATGTAATTTCTTACCTTTTAAAACCAAAGCTTTGATGGAGCTTACATTTCTGAGATCCACAAGCCCAATGAGTTTGGATCAGAATTTCTAACATAACTGTCCTTTTTTTTAATATAACCGTAGTATACTGACCAGCTTGCACATACCTCAACTAATTCCATGGTATACCTACTACCTCCCACCAACAGCATGTATGAGGTAGCGAAGGCTTAGACTGATGAAATAAACAAGATCCTAACTTGTTTTAATTGTTTGTTTGTGTCGGAATCCGTTGACTTGACTAATCCATGGGTTTACGTCATCTCTCACTTGCACATATACCGGGTAATTAAACCCACCAAAGAATTAGATAGATGGGAAGAATTCATATAGTGTGGCCTTTATTGGGACTCAAACCTTGGATTGCAAGGTTGTTATGCCACTCTTCAACTGCTAGACTAGCACCTCGCGGGTTTTGGACCATGAAAGCTTAAATGTCTTGAACTTGAACCTCCCTGTATTTGTCTATAGCAGCATGTGTATATTATATTCTTCACAACTTTTACCTTTTTTCACTTATAGAGGCTACTGTTTGAGGTCAGTTTTACGTCTTGATAAGTGACTACATTTGTTGCAGGTTCTTGAAAGCTTGGTTCTCAATGGGTGTTGGTTTTAGTCTTGCCGTTTTATCTGCTGTTACTATGGTATGTCCACCTGCTAGAGTTTATCATTTTAATTTTGTTAACTCCTATCTGATTCTTTTTATAAGGTTTCAACTCCTATCTAACTATTCTTTTGAAAATAGCAAGGAAAGGATCTGCTTTACCCAGTTTGTTTAATATCTTCCCATTGAATCATTTTTCATTCTGGCCAGATTCTTTTATATGAAATCATCCAAATACTGTGTCTTTATTACGGCAACACCCAGATGAGCAATGTGATGAGTGAATATCTGTTTGGTTTTTCTTCTACGGTATGTACTCTCTCACATTATTAAGACACTTGGTTTTTATTTGTTCTTTGGATTACTCTGCTTCAAGCCAATACTTCATTACCATCATGGCTAGGCACAAAAAATAGTATTTCAAGAAAATGATATTTCCTGTCATTTCTGGTATTCATAAAACAGAATAGTAGAACATTGAATGCAAAGAAATGAACTTCAATCACTTAGCAATCAAAGCTCTTGTGTTTATTCGATCCATGTGCCAGTTCTTCTCTTGTTCTCCATGCAATTAAAAGTTACCACCCTCGTAAAAAGGAAAAAACTTAAAAAAAGATGAGAGAAGATTGGTGTTTTTTCTCTCTTGAGCTTAGTTTATTTTATTAGGCAAGATGTTATGCTTGTTTAATTTGCTGAAAACGCTGGTGATACACTCAAATCATACCTTAAGATGATGCAACACGGTCGCATGCAAATATTTTAGATGATGCAACACGATCACATGCAAATATAGTAACTCAACAAGGTTGAGATCGAATCCCACTGAGAATAGGCGAGAAAAGATACAAATTGGACAATTAATTGATTGACAATCTAGTTTCTATTTCGTGAAAGTAGAAATTTTTTTTGATTCTAAGGGCTCGTTTGGCCATGTGAGATGAAATCATGATATGAAATCATATGAGATGAAGTTAAAGTTTTCTTTGGACATGCAATTTGGATTTTTAAGTTGTACTTTTTGCTCATAAACATTAAAAATCCCATAAGGTGTGAAAACTATTAATATTGCCTCATTTCTTTATACAATGTTACCAAATAAGCAAAAGTTCATTTACAAAAGTATAAAACACTATCACATACCTACTCTAAAAAAGTCAGCAATTATTGATCAACTTTAGTTCAATAAAAAGTAAACTTGATGGAAAACCGGATTTTTTTTTTTGAATGGGAGGGAAATCTTATGACCTTACGAGGTCCTATTCTGCATCAGGAATATGGTTCGACTGGGTGGAGAGTCCTAGACTCTCAGTGAGAAGGATGATTCTAAGCAAGGCTGCACTCATATTGTTGTGCAAGAGATTTCATGAAGCTTCTGGCAACATAGGGAAGAGCTTTAAATCGTGGAGATATAGAGATATTTCTACCTACATTGATTGCACACAGAAGGTCAATAAATATGGTAGATTTATTTCAATCATTGCAGTCAAAGGCCATAGCAGGTCAGTTATTATTATTTCAGAAAACAATTTCAATGAAGGGTGGGGGAGACTTGCTGAAAATATAGAGGTGTTTATTAATGAAAAATCAAGTACAAAAGGTGTAGCTATCACACCACGAGTTCGGCTAAATAAACGCTTTACTGGAAATGGAAATTACAAAGAGGCTATTACAAGAAGTAAATGGAATCAACTGACTGAAGACAAGCCTTTGATGAAGGAAAGCACACAGGAGGAAAATGCTGTGTTAAGCAGATGCTTGGTGGGAAGATTCACTGGTGGTGTAGAGGCCCCTACCCGGAATGATGTGAGGAGATGGGCAAGCAAAACCTGGATAGAAATCCCCAATTTACAAGTGTATGATATGAATGGTTTTCTTTTCCTGTTTGAATTCCAATCGAGAAGAGATGCGGAGCATATCATCATGGGTGATTGGAGGAGACAAGGCCAAAACCTGAATCTTGAATGGTGGTTGCCGATGATAGGTGCGTTGCCGGAATCCTTCAGATTCGAGTGGTTTTGGATCAGAGTATTGGGCCTTCCCTTGCAGTTATGGAATCCTAAGGTGATGAAAGAGATAGGGGATAGATGTGGAGGCTGGCTGGAAAATGAAGAAGAAATCGAGCTGAAAAATCATCTAAGATGGGCTCGGATCAGGGTAAGGGGACCGAGGGACAGGATCCCGACGGAAATTGAAGTGGCTGACGGAGACTTTGTATACTCACTTCCGATTTGGTGTGAGCTGCCGGCACTCTACCGGAAGAAGAAAGAGGAGGAGCTTTTGAACCAAAGAGGAGAGAGGGAACTGGGGTTCAGATCTTTTCACAGTTCTGACCAGAGGACAATGACTTTACACAAAAATAGGGATATACAGAAGGGGAAAATATATCAAGAAAAGGGAAGGGAATAGCTGGCAGCAGTAGGCATGTGCCTGGGCATGAGTGTTTTTTGAATTTGCAGGACCCACATGCGGGTCCCAGTGACTTTACATGTGGTACAGATTTAAGAATGGAAAGGGATTTAATTCAGACACTTTGGAAATCATGTACGCAGAGTCAGAACCAGTTCCACTCCATATTGACATCAGTTCACAAGAGGAAGATATGGAAGCAAATGCAACTGAATGGGTTCAAGCGAACATGTTAAATTTGAGCCAGTTGTTTGGAGTTGATCTTAAGGGGTGTAGGAAGGAAGCACATGCTCTATTGATGAAACTTGATCAGAGGGATAAGGAAAATGGGCTGGGGGAAGGTCAGAAAGTCACAAAGGAGAACAACATAGTCCCGAAAGAAATCAGAAATTTATTCTTCGATGTGAATTTCAAGGATGGAGAGCCAAGATCCAGTGGGAGAATTCTAACTCTCAAACAATCATGAGAGTAAAACTTCTGCCTTGGAAGGTAAGGGGGTTAAATGGAGAGAGCAAGAGGGGGATAGTGAGGAAATTATTAAAGCAATTGGAGGCTGATGTTCAAGTTCTTGTTGAGACAAAATTAGAGGGATCAGTAGATAACATTTTACAAAGCATTTGGAGTAACAGATGGATGGGGGTGTTAATGAAGGAGGCTCAAGGGAGTAGTGGGGGGATCTTAATACTATGGGATAGGAGAATCTGGAGGGGGGAGTTGTTTCTGAATGGAAACCAAAGTATAACTGGAAAGTTTTCAGGAGTAAATGATGATTTCAGCTGGTATCTCAGTGCAGTATATGCAGACTGCACCAGAATAAATAGGAGAGTGCTATGGCAAGAACTTTTAGAGCTGAAGCATAACATGAACGGGCCTTGGGTAGTGTGTGGTGACTTGAATGTCACTAGATATCTGTCAGAGAGAACAAATTGTCACAGGCTGACCGGTGCTATGTCAGAATTCTCGTCCTTCATTGAAGAAATGGAGATGGTTGATCCTCCTTTATGTGGAGGCTCTTTCACCTGGAGAAAGGGAGAGAATAATATTTGTGCTTCTAGAATTGACAGATTTCTATATTGTGCAGAGTGGGGAGAGAATTTTACACAGATAATTCAAAGTAGTCTCCCCAAAATTGGTTCAGATCATAATCCTATTGTGTTGTCCTGTGGAGATGAAGGGTGGACAAAGTCTTATTTTAAATTTGAAACATGGTGGTTAGAGGTGGAGGGTTTCAAAGAGAAGGTGAAAGATTGGTGGGAGTCATTTAGTGTGACTGGCAGACCATGTTATATTTTGGCTGAAAAGTTGAAAATGTTGAAAGTAAAGCTTAAGGAGTGGAGCAAAAATAATAAGGGGAACTGGAAACAAAGGAAGGAAGATATTCTCAATCAAATTTTCTAATTGGGAAACAATTCAGGAAAAAAGGCCCCTCACAGATGATGAACTGCTGCAAAAGACACATCTGGGCATGGAATTTGAAGATGTGGCAAGGAAGGAAGAATTAGCTTGGAAGCAAAGATCAAGAATCCAATGGCTAAAACAAGGTGACAAGAACACACAATTTTTCCACAAAATTGCAACTTCTCATAAAAGATTCAACTATATAGACCAATTGGAAGTGGATGGAGCTGTTACTAAGGATCAAGCTGTGATCAACGAGGCCGTGCATAATTTCTATAAAAACCTAGACAAGGAGGCAGAACAATGGAGACCTGAGTTGAGACTGCAGGAGGCTACAATGATCACTGAATATGGCTGCAGAGACCTTTTGAGGAAGAAGAGATGAGGGTATGTTTGAACTTATGTGCAAAGGAGAAAGCCCCGGGTCCTGATGGATATCCGATGGTATTCTTCCAGACTTTTTGGGCCCTGTTGAAAGAAGACATCACCAATACAATTCAATTTTTTCATTCTAATCAGATTTTTGAGAAGAGCTTTAATGCAACTTTTATTGCTTTAATCCCAAAGAAACCTGGAGCATCAGAGTTGAAGGATTTTAGGCCAATCAGCCTGGTGGGGGGAGTCTACAAGATCATTGCTAGATTGTTGGTTGAAAGGCTAATAAAGGTGGTGTCGAAATTGATCAACAAACATCAAATGGCTTTCGTAAAGGGGAGCAAATCATGGATGCAACACTCATTGCTAGTGAATGCATTGACTCAAGAATGAAAGGAGGAGCCCCTGGTCTAATGTGCAAATTGGATATTCAGAAAGCCTACGACCACGTGAATTGGTTTTTCCTTCTGAATACTCTCAGATAAATGGGATTTGGCAGCAAATGGATAAAGTGGATTGAGGTGTGTATTAAAACAATCAAGTTTTCTGTCCTTGTGAATGGGGAACCCGTGGGCTTTTTCGAATCAGAAAGAGGGCTGAGACAGGGTGATCCTCTTTCCCCTTTTTTATTCATTTTGGCAATGGAAGGCTTTGATAGTATGATGAGGATTGCAACAAAAAACAGATGGATTAGAGGCTTTCAGGTCGGAGATAGAGTGGGGGAAGAAAAAGAAGTGCCATATGCTCTATGGGGATGATACTATCATCTTTTGTGAACCTACATCAGGACAGATTAGCTACATCAGAGTGATTTTGGTTTTGTTTGAGGCAGTTTCAGGGTTGAAAGTAAATTGGGGAAAAAGTAGCTCTTTCCGGTAAATGAGGTCCCTCAGATCCAGCAACTAGCAAATATATTGGGATGCAAAGTGGAGCATCTGCCTACCATATACCTGGGCATGCCCCTGGGTAGCAAACACAAAGCAATGGAGATATGGAATGGTATTCTAATGAAAACGGAGAAGAAATTTGGTAGATGGAAGGCACAATACCTATCCCTAGGGGGTAGATTGATCCTAATAAACTATGTTCTGGACTCTTTACCAACCTATGTGATGTCCTTGTTTCCAATCCCAGCAAAGGTGGTGAAAAAACTAGACAAGCTTAGAAGGAACCTTCCTATGGAAAAGCAATGAGGAGGGAAAGGGTTATAACTTAGTCAACTGGAAGAATGTTCTTCTTAGCAAAGAAAGAGGGGGTTTAGGGATCAGAAATTTGAGGCTGCAAAATGAAAGCCTTTTGATGAAATGGCTATGGAGATACACTGAGGAAGATGCAGCTCTCTGGAAGGAGGTTATAGTAGCAAAATATGGAGAACTAAATCCCTGGTGTACAAGAATCACCTCTGAACCATATGGGGTGGGGTATGGAGGACAATCAGGAACCTATGGCCACAATATGTATATTAAGGTGGGTAATGGAAACAAAACTAAATTTTGGAAAGATGGTTGGATAGACCAAACCTCTCTTAGAGAACTTTTTCCAGATTTGTTTCTAATCTGTGAGAACCCTGATGCTAGAGTGAGTGATTGTTGGACAGAACAGGAATGGGACATATCTTTAAGAAGACTACTTAATGACTGGGAGGTGGAGAGGGTGGCAGCGTTATTGGAAAAACTAGCTGTAATGATTATAACTACAACAGCAGCAACAGATGAGATCCTGTGGAAACATAGCAAGGATGGAGTCTTCTCAGTCAACAATGCCTACAAAAGAGGACTAATGGGGATGATAGGGGCCCCAAAATATAATTGGAACTACTTTTGGAAGAGTGACATTCCTACAAAAGTAAAGTGCTTCACCTGGTTAGTGATAAAGAGAGCATGTTTAACAGAAGAAGTTCTACAAAAGAAAGGCAGACAATTGGTTCCTAGGTGTTTTTTTGTGCAACTTGACAGGGGAAACAAATAACCATCTCTTCCTGCATTGTAAGTTTACTGCTCAAATTTGGAACTTGTTTCTCAACATCACAAGCATGAACTGGACAATGCCAGAACATACATCAGATCTGTTGAGCTGCTGGATTAGGAGGGGACGCAGTAAGAGTCAAAAGAGATGGTGGAAGCTAATACCATCATGTGTATGGTGGTCAGTCTGGAAAGAAAGAAATGGAAGATGTTTTGAAGATAGATCCAATTCCATCCACAAAGTTAAATGAAATTGTATAGTATCTCTACTTTTTTGGTGTAAATAGCTTTGTATAGATGATATAGACCAGATTATAGATTTGATAGGAAATCTGTAATTATCCCTTTTTGGAGGTAGCCAGCATACCCTTAATGCTAAAGAATTCAACCTTATCAGTTTCAAAAAAATAAAATAAAAAGTAAACTTGATCATGAGTAATGGCCATAATAATGGCTGGTCATAACAAATAAAGTAGGTGTTGATTTGAAGTAAAAATAAATTTGGTTGGTGAGAGTAATGGTTATATCCATGGTTTGAAGGTTGGTAAGAGTAATAATATCAACTATAAAGTTTGTTTATATATGAAATAAATGGTTGGTAGAATATAAATTGGTGTTTTTTTTTACAAATTATAAACTTGTAGACCGATTTTTGTATTTGAAAAATGTCACATTATGATATGAAATTCCCAAATCCAGTTCTTTAAAGAATTTGGGATTTCATCTCATGATCTGAAATCATGAGATGAAATTTCATGTCCAAACGTTTATTTCGTCTCATGATTTCAAATCACGAGATTAATCACATGTCCAAAACCACTCTGATTAGTGGTGATTATTTTTGGCAAGATAGAGCTCAGTCTGACATTGATAAGCTTTGCAATTATCTTACTAGATACATTGCTAGACTAATAGGTCGAATATCAGAAAATTGTTGCAAAGAGTCAACTTTAAGAAACATGATAAGACAAGTATGAGACATGAATTTAGGAATAGAAGCCCCCTTGAGAAAGACCAAAACTGCCCTGTGAATATCTTCAGCAATCACATTCCAAGCACTTTGATAAAATTTGCCACTCAAACCATCCGGGCCCGGAGAACTGTTAGGATCAATAGAAAAAACACAGTCTTCCACTTCTTGTAAAGTAGGTAGTGATGTAAGAAACATGTTGTCAGCATCAGTAACTACTTTTTATACCACACTAAGGATTTGAGAATCCTCGAATATTTCTTCCGACTGAAAAGCTTCTGGAAAAATTGTACAGCTGCATTTGCGACATTATCGCTCCCTTCAACCCAATTTCCTTCCATATCTTTGATTTTATGAATGGAAAGTTTCCTTCTTCTATCTTTGATGATACTATGGAAGAATGCAGTATTAGCATCTCCATCCTCCAACCATTTTACCTTAGCTTTTTGCCTCGTAATAGAGTTTTGCAACTTCAAAAATCTTGTATGCTCAGCTTTAGCTTTAGAAATATTCTCTCTGTTAACGGGACTATTGTCTGTGATAGAAGTCATTTCGAGGTCTTGGATAAACCTCTCTAACCTCTTGGGCTCTTCATATATATATCTCCAAAAGCAGTTCTGGACCAATCACTGTGTGTTTTGCACATTCTCTTGATTTTTTGATGCAATATAAACATAGGATTCCCTTGGACTTCTTGAGACCAAGATTGTTGAATAACTCCCAAGTAGTCGTCATGATCAGCCCATATATTCAAA
This sequence comes from Solanum pinnatisectum, assembly GCA_035578085.1. Taxonomy (NCBI): domain Eukaryota; kingdom Viridiplantae; phylum Streptophyta; class Magnoliopsida; order Solanales; family Solanaceae; genus Solanum; species Solanum pinnatisectum. The sequence continues at coordinate 27,040,462 of CM069076.1, forward strand.
AATTTAAAATATTTTGTGTGATCCGTATCATTAGATCCACAGTTAATGAGAAAAGGGGGGGGGGGGGGGGATGATCAGAGCATGTTCTGGCAAGATGGGTAACAGTAGTGCCTCCAAAAACGTCAAACCATTCTGCATTATAGGCTAATCTGTCCAACCGTTTCCAAATGGTATTTCGAGGGCCTCTATTGTCACTCCAAGTAAATGGAGCACCAAGATAACCTCCCACCCTGTAGATGACAGTCAGTAAGGCAAGAGATAAAATCAAATCCTTCCTTTACTCTATAAGGTCTTCCACCAATTTTTACACTAGAGTTTAAGGCCACATTAAAATCACCTACAATCCCCCAAGGGCCATTGATGACGCTGGAAGAAGCTCTAATTTCATCCCACAGATTAGTCCTGCCTGCTTCCTCACATTTGGCATAAACTACAGAGATATAGAAATTCAGAAGGCCTTGGACCTGAGTAATATGTAGAAGAACCTGTTGTTCCTTGTCATCAATGATGTTAATCACAAAATCAGCGGACCAAAAAATCCAAATTTTATTGGAACAATTATAAAAACAATATTGAAAGCCTAGCTTTCTTTTGTAGCTTTCAATCTTTCCTGCTCTTACCATAGGCTCTTGTAGGAAGATAAAAGGAAGATTGTATTGTTGTTTGATGTATTTGAGTCTATCAGCAGCTCCCTGGGAGGTAATGCCCCTTATATTCCACGAAAGTGTACTGATCATTGAGTACTTTAAGAGAAATCTTGATGGCCTTCTGTCCATTAAGACCACTGTCTTCCTCTCCATTCTGTCCATTAAGGCCTCTTGGAGAAAGGTTGTTGAAAGGGATCACTTCCCGTTGAGTATCAGTGGATTTGATAGTTTTGCATGTTAGTCGTTCACCGATTCTAGTAGATTTTTCGTCATCTGATTTTGATCGATGTTCTTCCTCTGGTAGAGTAACCATGGGCAAGACCTGGTCTTGATCAACATTACCGTAAGATATTTCAGTGGCCTTGTGATTCGTATTAACTGGTAACACACTTCCACCTGGATCCTGGACAGTTAGTGGATCAGGTTCATCCATAGGTTGATATTCTCAACCTCTTTCTTTGTCTCTCCAGCCTGCATATTTCTCCGCTAATTTAGAATCTAGCCCAAAGTGGGGAGGATGAACTGAGTTTTTGTTCTCCTTACTAATGTGTTCATTACCAATAATCAAATCTCTCGGTAGAACAACTTTGGTAGAAAACTTCCTCCCTTTTCTATTAACTTTTGAGATCCCCTCCATGTTAACCTTCACTAGATCAGTGTTCAAGATTTGCCATTGGTCATCAACCTCGGGTAATTCAACTTCTTTCTCCTGTTTGCTTTTCTTGGGGTTTCTTCTGATGGTAGTTTTTATTGGTTTTTGGTTTTTCTCTTTGGTTTCCTTTTCTTTGTCAAGTCTTGTGTGCTTAGTAGTCACCTGGGTGTAGAGTTGTTGCATATGCTGGGAGCATTCAAGAGTAATATCTCCATATTTTCCACTTCTTCTGTAGTGTTGTGAGTTACTGCCACTGCATTTTGAGTACCTATGGAGCTACGAGTATGTGTATTTTTTTTTTTCAGCCATCATCATACCAATACTATTGCATTTTCCGTTCTTTGTATTATTGACTTGTGGATTAGCTACATTTCTCTTCTTTCTTGTAACAGTTTTCCATCCACCAGCACCTGTGGATGTTTCTTAATATGAATCAAGTTGTGTGCCTACTGACTTAGTGAGAGTAATAGCTTGTGACTGTTGCTGTCCAATTTTATGCCCCTTTTCATTTCTTGGCAGTGTATCCTTTTTGAGGTTCTTTACCAACTCTGTCCTGCCACTGGATGAGGGATCTGCCTTCATAGATTGGTTATCCCCCGCTCCTCTTTGTTCCTCTCTTAATTCGGGATGAAGGATTCTGCAGTTTTTATCGTTGTGGCCTTGCGTTTTACAATGGCAACAAAAGGCTGGTAGAGTATCATATTCTACCTTTTGCACAAATAAGCCATTTTTGTCTCTTATTTCAACTGTAATTTCTCTTAGAATTGGTTTTGCAAGGTCGATTTCTACTCTCAGTTTTGCCGTAGTTGGTCTTGTTTTCGAAACAGTAGCTTTGTCCAACACTAGCGGGATTCCAATTGGTTCAACAATACGGCAAGTTGCATCCCACTCGTAGTAATGCCATGGTAGATTTGGAAGGGTAATCCAGCTAGGGGCAGTGGTGTCGTTGGATTCAGGTTTGAAGTTCGTACTCCACTTTTCAATTTTCATAATGATGTCTGCTCCGAGTGGAATATAGCTTCTTGAAGCGACATCGAGGTGGTCTTCAATATTATCAAAGTCGATGAAAACATGCCTCATATCGTACGCTCCGATGGTGATAACACCTTTACCCAGAATAATTTCAGCAAAGTCTTTCCTAATAATATCAACAGAGGGACGAATTCTGGAGAACTTACCAACCAGTGTCCATTTACATGTTTGAGCAAGAATTTCGTTCTCCTCTGAAGTGAAAATAACCACTGGTCTGCCATCCACCAGCTCAAAAGATCTGGGTAAAAGGCGAACTCTGTTCTTGGCTCTAGTGTTCTCTTTGTTGCTTAATGCTCCAGCATACGAATTTTGGGGCTTCGCTTTTGTTCCTCCCACCAAAAACGTTTGTTGCTGGGAGCGATTGAACTGGGTGGGGGTAGGGGTTGGATTAGAAAGGGGGTTTGCGGTAGAAGGGTATGCTCATAAAGGAAGTTGGGGGAATTCAATTTGGTGGGATAAATTTAAAACTGATGTAGAGTTATTCTGATGAAATAACGGTGGGTCTGGAGGGACCATTAAATCCATCCTACAAGCAACCGACCGAGGTCGGGGTGGTGACCGGAGGAGAACAGCGGTGAGATAGCAGTGAGCTTGTGTAGAAGTTACCGTTGGGCGAGAGAGTTTGAGGAAAGTTACTCAATTTGTAGGGGCCTCTTCAAATGAATTTAACTACTCATAATGCAAGAGTAATAGTAAGAAGAATAAAATGAATCATAAGACTTACTTAGAATTAAAGATGAAAAGAAATAGCTTGGTGTCTTCATTCTTCACAAAACTACGTAACTAGAGAGAGAATATTGTTCCAAACTCAAAAAATATAAAAAATTGTAACTCCCTATTACATAACCCTTATTGAATGTATTTATGACCCACAAACTTGGAATCCTAAAACTGTCAAATTCATTGATACAATCCACGGACAATACATAAATCCACGGTCTGTGAATTGCTTTTAAGTCTTCCGTGAGTTCCTGCCTAGAGGTACTGGACTATGGCCTTGGTTTGATCCATTGACCGTACAATATTCCACGGTTCGTAAAACTTCCAACATTGTCTTCTTTAGATGTACATATCGTGAATGTGACATACGGTTCGTACTTTCCACCATGGATTGGTCGACTTCAGAAGACCCTGCAGGTACCATCTCTTAGATCTTTTCGCACCATGCCAGGATCCACTGCCCGTACTTCTATTCTACGGATCGTGGATTGCCAATTCTGGGCTTTTTCTCAGTTTTTCCATGTTTTGGCCATTTTGACATCAAACATCTACAAAACAACATTCGAACACTAAAACACAAAAAGAGACCTGCAAAAAGACTTTGTAAACTCAAGTAAAAGGCATCAGGTGTGTTGGTCTCAACATGGATCGATATTGGTTGTCTATTTCTCTTAAGGCAAGAGGTGAGATAGTCTTGACTTATTGTTATGGTCCCCTGTTATGGATCTAGTTATGGGATGCTGCAAGATAAAATCTGAAGTTTTCCCCCTACGACCTATGGTGCTGGTTCGTTGAGAGAGAACCTTTAATCTTCTGTGTTAAAGTACTCAAAAACTGAAAAGACAAACAAATAGTTTAAACACAACACTTATAAGATAACTACCCTAGAAACTAGGACATGACTTCCTAATATTACTTGAATGAAAAACTACACTATTAGAGGAAAATAACTACTGCTGTAACTATTGGATGACTAAGGAGTGATAACATTTATGCTACCTTAATTGCTTAAGGCAAGGGGTGAGCATGGTGTGACCTACATATACATGATCTGGGCTAGAAACAGCTATTTGGACTCAGATTCAATGGTTTTCTAAACACTGGCATCTGCTTCATATGTTTTGATGTGCAGATATCAGGCTTGACCATCTCAGTGGCTGACATTGGATATCTATGCATGTCTTCCTTCATATCGGTTTCAGTGCATGAACTTGGGCACGCTCTAGCTGCTGCAAGGTTAAGGCTGATGCTCTTTTGAAATTGTTTTGAGAAAAATGTAAAATGTGGATTATACTATACTTGCTATGTGTATTAATGGAAATCTTCTTGAAAGATTCTGTTCCTTTCTCTTACTTGCACTCTTTCATTATTTCTACTGATTTTTGAACTAAGGGGAGAAATTATTACTTGCGTGGGCAATGCATATTTGATGGGTGATGATTAAAATTCTCAGTGAATGGGTTTCTGTGGTTCTAGTCAAGTAAATTAATTCATCTAATAAAAAATTAAATCTGGCAAGCCATCAAAAGCCTAGGCTTCTTGGAAGGCCTTACTTAGAGATGATTGGGAATTTTAAGCTGTTATTCTGCAACATAATTAGGGTTAGTTGAGGAAGAGAGTTCGTTACAATAACATCTGCTGACATAGATGTATTTCCCATGGTGCTTTGATTAATGAAACGTCTGGGGCAAGAAAATCCGAAGCCCAATCCGAAAAGTGGAAACTAAAAGGGCAAGAATCGGATCCTGGTTCACCTGCCAATTACTTTGGTGCTTAGCTGACTGTGTCTTTCTTTTGAGAATCCTGAGTTCTACATCCCTTACAAGTGGTTCTGAGTGGCAGAGAGTTTTCTGGACAAATGTTCGGGCTGGAGGGAAACGAGGGCTATGAATCTTTATTTCGGGTTGAGATTTACTAAGACATAATTTCTTATGTGTGATTGAGCAGGAGCAAATGAGGGATCAAAATGTACTTGAGTCACTGTAATTCCCAAGTTGAAACATCATGTCACTATCAAAAAGACTTTTGACCAACTTCTTGTTGCAATGTTGTGTAAGATCATAAAATCATTACCAAGAGACTGAGTAAAATCACTGAAGACCTTACTGATGGAAGCTGATAACATATGTAACATTTGTACCAGGAAGGTTGCTATCTGATAACATTGTCCTTAGCCATGAACTTGTTAAGGGATACAGTATGAGGGGGATTTCTCCAAGGTGTATGCTGAAGATAGATCTCCAGAAGGCCTATGACTCAGTAGAAAGAGTTTATTTGGAGGCTGGAGCAAACTCTGGCCAGTCTTCATTTCCTAGATCTGTTTGTTGAATGGATCATGACATGCCTCACTACTGTGACCTACTCTATTGCACTCAATGGTTTTTCAACTCCTCCTTTTGCTATTAAGAGAGGTTTGAGGGAAGGATACCCCATTCCACTTTCCTATTTTTGATTGTTATGGAATACTTTAATAGACTGTTGAAGACTCTTCACACTGATAAAAAAATTAATTTTCACCCAAGATGTGCCAAGATGAGGATCATACAACTAAGCTTTGCTGATGACCTGCTTTCATTTAGCAGGGGTGAGGTACAATCCGTCCATGTTTGTTCCAGTGCTTCTCACAATTTTCCCAAGCTTCTGGTCTTCATGCTAATCCGCAGAAGTGTTCCATTTACTTTGGAGGGGTAAACCAAGCTATAAAAACTCAGATATTGAGCTATATTGGTATTACTAAGGGGGAGTGCTTCTAAGCACCAAAAGGCTTTCTGTCATTCAGTGGCACCCTTGCTTGACAAAATGCTTGGGAAGACAACATCCTGGACTTTCAGATTCTTATCATATGCAGGCATACTACAACTGCTCAAACGGCCAGCCAATGTGTGCCGCCCGTCTGACCACATTTTCTTCTGTTTTTCTTCCTTTCAGTGTCTAGCACAACTCCTCTGTCCAACATTAGTGCTCATCTTCCTGTTCAAGCATCGTTCATCTCTCTAGCAGATGTTATGGTGCACTTTCTCTTCGCTGACTAGCATTGTTACTTGCTACCAACCCCATCCTTTGATCTTAATTCTATCGAAACCTAAGGTTTGAGCCCCTATGGGTTGTTATCCAGGAAGTTGTTACCGTAATGAAAGGAACATTTGAAAATTCTTTTACTAGAGCCAAAAATGTTTTGAGTCCCTACTCTAGAAGTTCTTTTTCGGAAATGGAGGGGATTCAGGTTAGAATATGTTTCTCTCTCGGCACATTTTAGCTAGGATTTTGTAATGTGCACTGACTGAGCAAACACCGTGACTTTGATCCGAAATTCCTGCAAGGGAAGCTACAACGATGATGAAATTGGTCACTCCAGAGGATGGGCTGAGCTGTAAACTACATCGCTCACCTTTGGTAGCTTCATTCCATCTCAAGTTCAATCGATTATGAAGGGAACAATAACCCCCATTCCGATTCAGATTCGCAGAAGTTTCTATATCTTAAAACATTTGGTGAGCCTCCTTCTGGGTCACAGCCAACAGTTCAACGACTTCAGTTCTCGGAGGCAGGCACCTCTGCTTGGTCAACTCCAGTGGAGAAGTCTGATTCCAGGGAGAATCGAATTGAACAGAAAGGTAAATCACTTTCTTTCGTTCCTCCATGTACCGAGGGAGAAAAATCTATGTGAATATTGAGAAGGGTGATTAAAAGGAACAAGAGGAGTACTGGAAGTCACCATATAGGATATGTTATTGGAGATTCTATGTGTAGATACTATGTGTAAAATTTATGGAGAATTTTATCTTGACTGCTTGGTATTTTGCTAGCAAACAACAGATACTACTGCAACATGTTGAATCTGCAATCTGCAAATCATCCAACTCTTCACCAACCAATGTAGGACTCTTTCAATACTTTGTATATATAAAATAGGTTTAGAATCTTTATAATTGTGTAAATAGGATAAGAAATTATCAGGAATTACTTTCCTTCCCTTTGTAGGATCACTTGAATCCTTTGCTTTTCTCTCTGGGATTACTTGTAAACACTATTTAAACCCCAACATGCTAGAGGGAATAAGCATTTTTTTTTTTTTGAGAAGGTAGGGAATAAGCAAACAATCCGTTCTCAAATATCTTCTTTTTTTAAGGTGCTTTTTTGCTACTCATGATTAATAGCTTCTATGAAATCTTGGTGTATAAGCACCATTGCTGCACTGCGAATAATAGATATGCTGCTAGGAAAGTCAACCGGATCAAAGCATAGCACATATTTGAACATTAGGCATTTAGTTAGTGCTGGTTATGTTATATCAGGGTATTCTTTATGATCTTTGGACTTTGATTCTACATTTGGCTGACTGTATGTGCAAACCTGATCAGTTGACATGTTTTGAGACATAGCAGTGGTGGTACATGAATCTCACAACTGCTTCTGTAGGCACAACATTCTGGGAAAGCAGTGAGGGCATACAGATGGAGTACATCGCTGTGTTTTTGGCTGTATTATTTCCAGGCGCTTTACTGGCATTCGATCATGAGTTACTGCAGGCATTATCCAAAGTTTCTGCTCTTCGAATATACTGTGCTGGCATTTGGCATAATGCAGTTGTGGGTGCTTATAGCAGCTCTTAGTTATTAAAGGATGCTAGTCGATCTCCATTTGTTTATCATATTCTGTAGTTTTTGAACTAATGTGTTTATTATCTTTCAGCTTTGTGCTGTTTGTGCCTGGGCATTGTTCCTTCAACCCTTGATCTTGTATCCATTTTACATTCATGATGAAGGCCCCATGGTAATTGAGGATTAATTCTTGTACTGCAATGTGCTAATTTAAGGGACCTAATTAGGCATTATGTGGCTAATGGGTTACAATCACATGATCTTGAGCAGGTACTGGAGGTGTCTCCAACATCGCCGTTGTCTGGCCATTTGTCTCCTGGTGATGTCATTATATCATTGGATGATTTCCGCATCAATAATGCTCAGGAGTGGTCACAAATTATTGCTGTATTAACTGAACGCTCTTATCAAAACTTCCAGAATCACAGCCTTCTTGAGAACTCTATGAAAAGAAGTATTGGTAAAGGATACTGTATTCCCTATTCTTTGGTTGAAGAAGGCAAACGTGTTTCATTGGAAGGCAACAGAACTTGTCCTGATGAACTAAGTGCATTTATAACCATTCCATGCTCGGACCAGGCAATGCTTGAAGATGACAATCTTGAGGTTAACCATCAAAGGGATGGAGGTGTATTCCATTGCTTTTATGCTAAGGATGTCTTGAAGCTTGAGAAATGTGGTGATGGTTGGGGCAGACTTCATAGCAATAGGAGCAGCTGCTTGTGTTCCAAGGTACGCAATTCAGTGTTCTCCCATTGAGACCAGAAGTTACACATTTGTATCAGTTTGCCAGTTGTGCATGCTTGTCATGAACTGCCAAAAAATATTGCTCCTGTAGTTTATAATACACAAATGCGATTAGGTTAAGCACAACAACACACAGAATACATTTGAATATGTGAATAATTGATGTTTTGTTGTAGGAGGGAGCATGCTTTCTTCCACTTTTGTCAACTGGTGTTGCATGTGTGGAGATCACATATGCAAGCCCTTCTCCCCTACAGTGCTTGCACCTTGGAAGAACACGTGTAATCGATGATAACAACTCCAGGGAGAACCCCTGTGTTAAGACCTTTGTTTTTGTGGGTGATCCAATTTCAATAAAGCATTCAGTTCTCTTGACATCATATCAACCTCGCTGGTCAGCTAAATTTGGTGCACATCTTCCTTATGTACTGGAAAGACTTTTCATGTTCACCTTTCACGTCTCTATGACACTTGCACTTCTCAACAGCCTGCCGGTATGTATTCATATCGAAAAGATAACTCTCTGTTTCCCATGTTTATGAGCCTGCATGTGGTCATATCTGTCACATCTTTTGCTGTGAAGATCCAATTGAACCTCAAACGTGTTGTTGTTGGGAACTACCAGTTCTGTTGGGCAGTTTGCAACAGATTGAAGGTTTCAGAATTGTGCTGATTTGGTCCCAGAACGATAGGAAGTAATTGGATTAAATGGTCTTATGATGTATAACTTCTTAGAAAAGATTTAACATGGTAAGAGCTTGAGAACCATGAAAATCAATGCCTTTCTAAGGCTGGAGACAACGTGGCAATTTTATGGAAAGATGAGAAGGGAAAAAGCGCTGAATTTAGTATACACAAGCTTAGGATTATATCGACAATGAATGAAGAAATTTGCCATAACTATTATCTAATAGGGTTAATTTATTGAATTGAAAGTATTACCATTGTAGGAATAGCTTGTGTCCTAATCGCAGTGTTATCAAAAGCGAGAAAAAGTGTGCTTTAAGCGCAAAGCGAGGTGAAGCGCACCTACTGCGCTTCTCTTCCCTGAAGCGAAGCGACAATCAAAAAGCGATCGCTTCAACAGTTGAAGCGAGAAGCGCAGGAAAAGAAAAAGCGAGAAAAAGCGCTTTTTTAAAAAAATTATAAGTTTTTTTTTTAATTTCTGAAATATACTTTTGCTACTTAAAATATTTCCTTTTGTGACTTCAAAATATTTCCTTTGGACTGCTGCGAGTGCTGCAAGGTAATTTCTCTTCTTCTCTTCTTCTCTTCTTCTTTTCTTCTCTTTGGTTGCTGTATCTGCAACTGTTTTTTTCCTATTTCTGGTTGCTGCTGTGTTTTTTTCTATACTTCTATTGCAGCTCTGTTTTTTTCAATTTCTATTGGTCCTCTGTTTTTTTTCTATACAGTGTGATGTGTATGGCGTATGCTGGTTGCTGCACTTAACAATCTTTAATTTGTTTTTACTTAGTTTATTTGTTGTTTTGTTACTAAGTTACACTTCCTTTTTTTTTTTGCTTGTAGTAACTAGTAAAGTTGTTCCTTTTATGATTTAATTATGTTTTTGCTTTATATGTTATGACTAATGAGGATTATTGACTATCGATTTACTTTTAATCTAAGAATATATTACCTCTATTTAGTTATTTAATATTTTTTTATTTTTATACTAAATACTGCTTTACTTAAAATAAGCACGCGCTTCACTTCTCGCTTCAGTGAAGCAAGCCCTTGTCGCTTTTTTCCGCTTCTCGCTTCCCAAAACACTGCCTAATCGTACTCCAAAAAAAATTCGCTAAACCATATAGGAAAATATGTTATACCTCATCTAAACTATTTTGTGAGAAATATTTGAGAAGAATATTATTGAATTGTGTATCTTTATTATTAAATTGAGATTCTATTTATAGACACTACATTAGACTCGTTTTCCAACCAGGACACTACAATATAATCCTTTTCAAGAAGGATTCTATATATTGGTCCTATTCCTATTATAAGTAGGATTGTATATATTATTCTTGTTCCTATTCTATTCTAACACTCCACCTCAAGCTAGTGCATACAAGTCATATGTACCTTGGTTGTTATAAATGTAATTACTAGAATGGACCAGTGAGCAGCTTGATGAAGATATCTATAAGTTGATCTCTCGACTTCACAAAATTGACAATCATTCTCAATGTGTCTTCTCATGAAATACTGGATTTGATGCAGAATGTCAATAAAACATAGTACTCATCATCTCGAAATTGAGATACGAGTAGATCTTAAACAAGAAAGTTAACGTAAAACTGGCTGGAACATGCTCATGCGCCGGATTGTTAGATTTGATGGCTGGAAGTGGTCACAATGTGTGAAATAAAATTATGCGGGTAGGGTCGGAATAATGACACGACTAGAAAGAGAATAATAAGGGTAGGGTCGGATTGACGGCACGACCCTACTGAGAAAAAGAAAATATATGGGTAGGATCGGAATGATGGCACGACCCAACACCAATGTGATCAAAAGTGAAAAGTGCAAAAAAGCTCTAAGGTTCGTTGGGGCTTCAAGCACAAATAAAACGTGAGATTTATTGATAAAAGGCACAAATGGAGAGAACATACAAATATATTCATGTTTAGTTCAAGACTAACAGTTATAAGCATGAATAACAAATATATGGACAACAAAATTGATTGTTTTGTATGATAAAGTGACGTCAATGGCGCTGCTCTTCAGGAAATTCTCATTCACAAGTAAAAGTATGCCTTAGGCCTTAGGGCCTTGATGAAAACACTAAAGCGCACATTAAGCGAGATGAAAAGCTGAACGCATTTTGACCCTTGCTTTAGGGCTTAAGTGCGCCATTGACAATCCTGCCTAGCACAAATCAAATTTGAGGAGTCATCATAAAGATGCATGAAACTATGCAAATCAAATCTGAGGAGTCACTGAAAAGACACATGGTGCCATGCAACTCAGATATATTAGAAAGTAATTCAAAAAAATCCACGGTACCACGCAAATTAAATGAGAAGTAGTCTGGAGAGATGTACGGTACTTACACAAATCAGATATGTGAAAGTAGTCGCTAACGCAAATTAGATATGAAAAAGTAGTCATTGAAAAAATGCACAGTACTATGCAAATCGAATATGAAAAAGTAGTCACCGAAAAGACGGTACGGTGTTATGCAAATCGAATATGAGAAAGTAGTCGTTGCGAAAAATGGCACGGTACTACGCAAATTAGATATGAGAAAATATTCATTGGAAAAATACGATGACCCAATTTTTGCTAACATAATCATTGGCCAGACGGGCGGCATATATGGGTAATAGCCACCCACCGATTGCGGAAGCTATTTGGTTCTCTACCTAGATCGTAGAGGCTTTGATACCATGTGAGAAATATTTGAGAAGAATATTATTGAACTGTGTATCCATACTATTACATTGAGACCCTATTTATAGACACTACATTAGATTCCTTTTCCAAATAGGATTCTATATAAACCCTTCGTGGTGGCCCAGTGGTTTGGGCTTGGGACTTCCATGTTGGAGTTCTCAAGTTCGAAACCCCTTGCCAGCGAAAGCAAGGGGTTTGCCTTCTGGGTTGAGCTCGTCGTGCCGGGCTTGCCTAGTGCGGGTTACCTCTCCTATGTGGTTTGTGTGCTATTGCATGGGAGTGGGGGTTTCACCCTGTGCGCACCCAAAGGCTAGCAACTGCGGGTTTCCCTTGTCATCAAAAAAAAAAAAAATAGAATTCTATATACTATTCCTATTTTCTATTCTAAGTAGAATTATATATATTATCTTGTTCCTATTCTATTCTAACATACTTCTTCTAACCTTATATAGACTCCACAAACTAAATGGTTTTTTAGAAAATGTTGTTCTCTATAGTAATTAGCTTGCAAACAACAGATTATGAAGCATCTATTGGACTAAAAGCGCTATAATCACAGAATATTTTATTAGGATTAAGGAGGAAGCAATTGAGCAATGCTAAGAAACTTGTCATTTTATTGCTTTAGATGGCATAAGTTATGTGACACAAAGAAAACATGCTTTTCATACAGCCAGGTACAACGTGATCCTTGCATAAAATGGTTATGTTCTTTCATCTTACCTGTAAAAGTTGGAAGAGAGAAAAATGTTTACTATCTGAGTACTTGGATTGAACTCCAATTTTATTGTTCATGTCTGTCTTCTTTTTGATTTATCATACCGCTTCATTTACTACTTCCATCTGTGGAATCTAGGCCAAAATCATGGTCTTAGAAGTTCATTCCATGAGGCCAAATTATGGCCCGTGGTTTGATCTACGGCCCCTGATTTGTATATGCGAAATTCAGACCAAAAACAAGGTTCAGGATTTCATTCTATGCGCCCAAATTACAGCCCGTAGTTGGGTCCGTGAAAATCAGGCCAAAAAATTGGTTTCTGAAGTTTGATTTTAAGAGCTCCTTTTATGGTCCGTACTTCAATTTACGACCCTAAAATGGAGTTCGTAGTAGTCAGGCTCTGAAAACTCTGCTGGGAGTGTCTTGTAAAATGTTCAAAGCTTTTTACTCCATACTCCTATTGATCAAACTTGGTGGCGCGGGAAGGAAGACTCATAAATCTTTAATTTGATAGGTCATGGGCCACTTAATTCTTTATATGTTGAAATATATGGTCATTTAAAGTTGACCCTTGCATGAACAAATGCGAAAAAACTTAGTCGGTAGGTAGGCTTTGAACTCGACTTAGTGCTAGAGGTCCCTTATGACCCTAAACCACATCTTATACACTTCATACGCTTGGTAAAAGATCTTAACACACATGAACATGTAGGACATCACCTAGTTCAAGCTTATGTACTTACGACGAATGATTTAGACTCTAAGAGTAGAGTTGCGAGGTGTTACAACAATCATTTGGACTAAACACTCAGCCATAACATTCTAGTCTACATGATAAACATACACAAACATGTCTTTATCAAAGCTTGAACCCTAAGTTGCTCAGACTCGGGTGCGGATCTAGAGGTCGGATCCTTCATGATCTAATTTTTAAGATTCGGGGAAATGGATCCATGTATGAATATGGGTGCGGGGATTTGCCTAAATATTATTAAAGTAACTAAAAATAGAGTTATGAAACCTAAATTATGAGAAATTATGTGGAGAACTTGAGGAGAATCTTGGAAGGAGATTAAAAGAAAAGAGTGACATAGAAATTTCTAAATAAAAGGTATTCGATTTTCTTCAATTTCACCTTAGCTTTTGTATTGATTATAGAAATCATTAAACTGTCCAGACTTTCTCTATCGATTTTGGTCAAAGTACCCAAAATTGGTTGACCAAATTGGACATGGATCCCACACCCACACCCAAACCCAAACCCATGTCGTGTCGACACCGGTGCGGCACCAAAAGTGAAGAATCCGAGCAACTTAGCTTGAACCTCATTATGGCATTATTAAGATGTATAAACTCTAGAAGCCCAAAAAACAAAACACCTGCTATCTGTTTTTTTTTTTTTCCCTTTTTTCCTCTCTCAAAAATAAAAATAAAATAAAAATAAAAACACCCACTGTCTGCTCAAATCCCCTAGAGAGATATGCAACATTAGCATAAATTTATATTTGTGCTTCAATAAATTTTCTGACTTGTTTCATTGAAAGAGCTTACTGCTGGAAGACTAAATTGCTCTCATTTGGGGAAAAGGAGAGGCATATTTGTGACACTATAACTTTAACAGAGTTGTGAAATAAGTAAAACGGCAATGATTACCCCATGCATTTCCTAGACCTGCTTTCTGCTCTCATTAATGTAATATCTATTGGGGGTGGCAAATAAGATGACATCACATCTGCAAAACTTTACTAGGTTGAGGTCAATGCTTTTTGTTAAAGTGGGCCATTCCTGCTTGAAATATACCAGACAATGCATTAGATTCTCTGTTGGTCAGACATAGACATGGATTAGGTACCTAAATGCGTATATAAATGACTTGCTAGAAACTTTAAAGGGTATGCATTTCCAGTATGACGTATGTCCAGCCCGAAAAGTCCATGTAAATGGCTTAGAGAGATCACAAGGAAACTGCACCAAAAGTAAATGTGTCCATACAAGTCTGGAAGCCAGGTGAAGAACCTGGTTGAACTTAAAAAATGTGATCTAGATGTGGTAATAAATTTGAGACACTTCATAAAATTATTCTATGGGCATCTTCCTACATGACAAAAGAGATGATGAAAGAAAGTGTAGGACAATTTGGAAACATCGATGTGTCTGTTTCATTATATTGAGACCCTAGTGAGCTTTGTTCTAGGACTTTTCTGAAGAAAGAAACCTCATTCTAGGGCTTTCCTTGGCTATTTACAGTTGTTACTTCATGCTCAGCTGTCTTGTCTCTTGCCCCCTTCAGAGCAATTAATGAGTTCTTATTAGTACTTCTAGATATCTGTTATTGCTGATCAAAAGGTGATTATGTAGTTTTATCTTTGTCATTAGATGATACTTGAATACACGCCGTTGTAAAGTCAGATTGTTGACCCATTTTTCCACATTTAGCAATCTATTGCAGATGACCATTCTCTTTTGGATGCTTCTTATTTGTGATTATTGTGTCATAATATGTATTCAATCCTAAAGCAGTGGACAACAGTCGCTGCAACTTTTATGCTATTCATGTTTTTATGATTACCTCTACTTCTTCTCCAGGTTTATTTCCTCGATGCTGAGGCTATCTCAGAGGTGATTTCACACTACTTCAGGATCCTAAGTCCCAGGAGGAGGAGAACCATTCTACAGTATTTTCTATTTGGTGGAACAGTTGCATCTATTATTATGTTCGTCCGGATTTTCCTTGTTTTATTGTGAGGTAAAAATTTGTCATACCGTGCTTATTATAAAGGTGAAGCTTAGAGACATATTTTCCCTCTCCGCAGGTTTGGACATATTATGTCTTCTTCATTTATGTTTTGATTTTTTTGTGCCCCTCCGACTCTCCGTCCACAAACGAGGGGTCCTGTAAATTTTGGTCAGAGTCAATTTTGGTCCTGTAAAAAGTGTTTACTATGCTCAAATTTGTTCTACAAATTTTCCCTGTTTTTTACTTGTGTTGGCGGCGGCGAACTTTATTCAGTTGCACAAAATTTGGTAGAGTAGCAACCTTAGGTTATGAGTATAAGTTATTTTTTTTTTTTTTTGATTCGTGCTCAATTATCCTGTTAGAGCAAAATCATCTCTTCATTTAATGCTGTTATATTCTGTTATATGGCGGTGTAACATGATGAGATTATTGCTGAATTAGACAATATGGACTGAATTGGCAACTGTTGTTGGTAAGTTGGCCTTTGAAGAGGGGCAGTTTGACAAAACTCGTTAATGGTGCAATTGTTTCTGATGTCATGAAACAGCGATTCTGACTTATTAATGGCAAAAGTCAAGCCCTTCAAAAAAAGAAAAGACCTTTCGATATCTATGGTAAAGCCTTTTAGCTTTCTACTTGGGAGATTGCAAGACTTGAGGTATATCATCAAAGATATCATGCAGCAAAATGTGGGAAGTCCGTTTGAGTCGAGTGTCCTCTATTTATCTTTACGATTTTAGGGCAAAATTGACTAGTATGTTCATGATGAGACAAAACGTTTTTGGTTTTTTTCAAGGGTTAACCGAAGTGTCTGTTTCAATATGCCAGAAATATACTGTGTATTATGTTCCTAGATACACTTTAAGCTCGAAGTTATCGCTAACCCCCATTCTCTCGGTCTCGGACGCACCTTAGTTCTCCTAATTTATTTGTACACTTATCCATACCCTAATGCCAAATTATTATAGACATTTGTGCATACTAGTTTTACAGCACGTGCGTTGCACGTGTGTATCATATTATATAGTATATGATGTTGTAAAATAGAATTAATATGACTAAATTAAAGCTTTTTAGTAAATCATTATAAATTGAAAGAACAATGGTCGAGTACTTTTGAATGGTTAATACAGATTGTCATAAAGTTAATTATTTTTGAGACCAAAATTACCAGATTTCATTGAAACATTTCAAAATAAATTCAAAATTTAAATATGGTGAGAAAGTGACATTTCTTTAGTATTTTTTTTTACTTTACTCAATTTTGTAAACAAACTTAACCAGCAAAATAGAAAAATAATATCAATAGAAAAAATGTCACCAATAGCCTTTCCTCTTGAGGTATGACTATAAATGATGGACACCATTACGTACAATTTTTCTCTTAAATATTAATACTTCATTGTGCATGACACTAATAACTATTACCATAAATAGTGCAATATTTTATCTTTATATGTAATATATTATTTTAAAATATTATTACTCAATTAATATTTGAGTAAGGCTGTCATAGCGATGTAATTTTACCAAAAGTGTACTATAGAAAATTTCAACACTGTTATAAGTAGAATATTATAGAGAAAAAATATAACATCAAAAATTAGTTCTAAAAATTTGGGTTGTTACAGTGAAATGTTCTTTTAACGAATGATGGTTAAATAGCGAATTGAGTGTATGTCAAATATTTATGTTGACCAATTTTTCTTTTAGATATATTTATTTCAATAGCATAATTTAATATTAATATATGAACTACATCACTTATAGTGAAAAATATTTTATCTCATTAAGTTTCTACCATATCTTTGTGGAATTGTAATCCTATCTTTTTTTATGCAGCATACATTTCATATAGTTATTGTCTAATGAGAGTATCTAGTATCTTATAGAAGTTCTATCATGATATAAAATACTAAACTTTTTCAATAAAAAAATTAATTGATGAATAAAATTTAAATTATTTATTTATATAATCTTTAATTTGATTTAAGATCATTTTGTTATCAACCACTATTTTCTTATCTATTTTTATATAGCTTGCAAGGAGTGAATCTTGTGACGTATTTTCTTAGATGAAAATGAACACAAATAATAGAAAATTCATACTTTAAAAAGGTCAACACAACATAAATATATTTTCTTAGATCAAAATGAACACAAATAATAGAAAATTCATACTTAAAAAAAGTCAACACAATATAAATATAAAAAAGAATAAATATATGGAACAATTCGTAGCCAATGAAGAAGGAAGACGAAAATATATGTTCATGATGTATGTAACTCTAGTGTTCAATTTGATTGAAATCTCTTGCCACCAACACTTTACTTTCTTCAAAAAATATATTGAAAAATTCATAGCTTATGAAGAAGGAAGACAAAAATATATGTTCATGCTATATTAACCTTAGTGTTCCAAAATTAGGAAGAAACTCCTTCCTTTGAGGTTAAAAGAATAAAAAAAAGAAAAAGCAAAGAAGAAATATTTTACCCCAGTCATGTGCCTTTTTCGTATTTGTTTGTTATTATTGTCTCTCCCACAACTTGATTTATTTATTTTATTAGAAAATCTACAATGTGTGTATTCGTCATTGTTCACTCATTATGTTAACATTAGTTATTAACTTCTATCTCGAATTAAAATACAAAATAAATTAATTAAAGAAACAAAACAAGAAAAAGAAATGAAAATTTCTGCGCACTATACATAGAAGTTTTCTGTGTGAAGCAAAGTTCATAGATAATTGCACACTTCTTTGTTCTCTTCTTTTCTTCTTTAATAGAAAGACAATACGTAAATTTCAATGCTAAGAACTTTGGTGAAACATATCAATGGATTGGGGATGAATCATGTATGAAAATTTTAAATTATCTCAAATTGTTACAGAAAAGAAATCACCAAAAATTTATAAGGAGTGAATGGTTGTGATTTATGACAGAAGAAACATGAAGGTAGAAATTGTTGTGACTATTCGTAGGAAATTAGTATTTTTTAATAAATAAAATATGTAGGAAGGCTATTAATTTTCTAAAATGATATGAATAATATTGAAGTATTTGTGTGATGAAAATCGTAAGAGGAAAATACAATTGTGAATTGATGAATGGTTTGTTACAATTTGTTCACCAACTCTGTCTTATGTGGTACCTCCAATTTCATAGAATTTTGAACTTCATAAACTGTTGCAAATAACACTTGGATATTTTAAGAAGAAGAAGAATAGTAGAAAACCTTACAAAAATCGTAGTTTAAAAGTGAGAGGAAAGCCCTCTATTTATAGCTAACAAATAGTACTATGAATAGGTACTTATTGTGCCTTATCAGAAAAGTCACAACCCTTCAAAAAAGTCACTGCTCATCGGAAAAGTCATAACCCTTTGAAATAGTCACAACTCATCAGATAAGGCACAACTCTTTTGTAAAGTCACAACCCTTTGAAAAAGTCACAATCCTTTGGAAATGTAACAACTCATCGAAAAAGCCACAATCTTTTAATGTAAAAAATGTATGTATTGTTAATATAATATAATATAATTAAATAAATAAAATAAATTGAGTATTTTTTATTGAGGGTATTATAGTAATTCAACATTCATGTTTGGGAGTTCATACTTTTAAGATAGTATAGATAG
Organism: Solanum pinnatisectum; assembly: GCA_035578085.1. NCBI lineage: Eukaryota > Viridiplantae > Streptophyta > Magnoliopsida > Solanales > Solanaceae > Solanum > Solanum pinnatisectum. The sequence continues at coordinate 27,059,348 of CM069076.1, forward strand.
ATATAGATAGATGGGTAGTTGTTTTGGACCTGGTTTGTGTATCTTATCAATTTTTTCTATCATTGTTGGAAAAATTGCAGACACACTTTTGCATCAGTCTTTAGACCATCTTCAACTAACCTCTATTTTACTCTCTATTTTCTGTTTTTGGAGAGTAAAATAGAGAATAAGCTCTCCAACTACCCTCAATTTCACTCTTTATTCTTCATTTATAGAGAGTTGAATAGTAGTTCTCCAAATTTGGGGAACTACTATTCACTACTAAAAAACTGCTAAAAAACGACGGAAGTAAAAGCGACAGTTGACGTCGCTCCCAAAAGCGACGGACTAAGCGATGCCATCCGTCATTTTTTAATTAAAATATTTTTTTAAATTTTTTTTAAAAGTGATGGACTGCATCGCCGAGTCCGTTGCTTTTTAATTAAAATATATTTTTTAATTTTTTTTAAAACCGAAGGACTGCATCACAGAGTCCGTTGCTTTTTTTCGCGGAATTTTGCACCAACAATATATATAATAAATAATTAATTATTTTATATCGATAGACACGCAGTCCGTCGCTTTTTATTAAAAATAATTATTTATTAATTTTAAAAAAGCCACACCGTCCGTCGCTTTTTATTAATTTTAATTGTTTAATTATTTTTTAAATTAGCAACGGACAACATCTTTATGTCCGTCGCTTCTTGGTCAAAATATTTGGTCAAATAATTTAAAAAAGCGACGGACAATGTCTCTTTGTCCGTCGCTTTTTGGTCAAAATGTTGGTTAAACTTTTTTCAAAAAAAGCGACGGACATAGAGACTCTGTCTGTCGCTTTGAGAAATATTTTGATTTATTTTTATTTAAATCGTCTTCCTGAGGATGGTTTTGTGTAAAATAAAAAACAAAAAAGTTATAATACCGACTTCCGGATGTCGGTAAAATTAAATAGTATGTAATAAATTAATATTTTCAATTAACTCTAAATAAATAGTCCTACAAATGATGGTTTTATATAAGTTAAAAAATAATTTAATATAAAATACCGACCTCTCGATGTCAATATTATTTAATTAACATGATTGCGTTTTATTTATCTTAAAATTTAATGTGATACCGACCTCATGAGGTCGGTATTTTTTATTAAATCTAATTACTTTTAATAAAAACGACATCCGGAGGTCGGTTTGTTTAAAATATTCCTATTAATCATAATTTTGCTATTGTGCATAATACTAAAATTTCATTTACACCTACAATTAATTGTTCAAAAAGTGTAACAATTTTGTATACTTTTATAAATAAAAAGTTAGAATTCGTGGAATAAATAAAAAAATATCTATAATCCATATTTAGAGTATGAAACTACGTTGATATGAATTAGGAGAAAATTATATATACTTATATTTCTAGAGTAATGTACAAATTTTATCAGTCCGTCGTCTAATCATGAACTTAATATCTCATCTCATGATGTAGAGGTGAAGTGCTAACATATAATTCATTCGAGTATGAAATGCGAGATACTATAATTATACGTTCGATCTTGAATGGATGTCAAGTGTAGTGATCACCTCCTAATTAGGATGACATGTAAAGGATACTTCATCGGAGTATGAAATACGTTGATTAATTATATACTCCTCGAATAGTTTAACAAATCAAGTCTTATATACTAATGGTTCAGATATGAAATACATTATCAATTAAAGAAACACGTATGATCAATTCAAGGAGATTTATATATTAAATTTGATATTGATAAACTTTTGTTGATCAATAAAATTAAATTTCTATAATTAGAAGGTATTTAAATTTATAAAATTAACTTGATCGACAAATTAAATTTATTAAATTAAACTTCTGTTGATGTGTAGTTAAATTATATATATATATATATATATATATATATAATTTATAAAATTAACTTGATCGATAAATTAAATTTATTAAATTATATTATAAAATTAACTTGATGGATAAATTAAATATATTAAATTAAACTTCTGTTGATGTGTAATTTTTATATATATATATATATATATATATATATATATATATATATATATATATATATATATATCTATCTATATAGATATATATCTATCTATATATATATATATCTATATATATATATATATATATATATATATATATATATATATATATATATATATATGTATATATATATATATATATATATATTTAATTTTAATTAATTAAATCAACCTAAATAAATTAAATTTATTAAATTAAATTTATTAAAATTAAAACCCTAGGTCTAAGTGACAAGTCTCACTCCTCTCATCGGCGCCACGCCAGCATCCCCAACCGGCGCCACGCCACCATTGCAGCAGCAGCGGCAGGTCGTGCGCAGCAGCAGAGGCAGCTTGTACCGGCTAGCAGCAGGAGGTCACGCCGGCGCCTCCATCTCAACCCACTACCCTTCTCCTTTAATTCAAGGTTAGGGTTTCATAATATTATTTTTTATTTCTTTCATTTTGAGTGTTGAATTTGTTGATTAGTGTATTGAATTAGTTTTTTTTTTATTGATTGTTAGTTAATTAGTAAGTGAATGATTTAGGGTTTTTGATTGTTAGTTTGAATTAGGGATTATTTGATTGTTAGTTTGTGTTTGTTGATTGTGAATTGAAACTTTTAATGTTAGGGTTAGTTTGAATTAGGGTATCTTAGGATTTGTTTGAAATTTGGTATTTCTTGAGTTAATTAGTTTGATTTTGGAATTGTAAAATTAGATTGAATTAGGGTATTTAAGGAGTTGTTTGAATTTGGGTATTATTTGAGTTAGTTTGAATTATTATTGATATTTTAGGACTAATAGTTTGAATTTGGGATTAGGAATAGCTAGCTAGTTTGAATTTAGGATTTTAGCACTCATTAGATTTTGGGATTTTAGGACTAGTTTGAATTTGTGATTTTAAGACTAGTTTGAATTTTGAATTTAGGACCAGTTTGAATTATTATTGAGATTTTAGGACTACTAATATTTTGAATTTGAAATTTTAGCACTATAGATTGGTTTTTGAATTCTAGGAGTACTTCCAATTTGTGATTTTAAGACAAGTTTGAATTTGGAATTTAGGACTAATAGTTTGAATTATATTTGGGGAGTTGTTTGAATTTGAGTATTATTTTAGTTAGTTTGAATTATTATTGAGATTTTAGGACTAATAGTTTGAATTTGGGATTAGGAATAGCTAGCTAGTTTGAATTTAGGATTTTAGCACTAGATAGATTTTGGGATTTTAGGAATAGTTTGAATTTGGGATTTTAGCACTATAGTTTGGTTTTTGAATTCTAGGAGTACTTCCAATTTGTGATTTTAAGACAAGTTTGAATTTGGAATTTAGGACTAACAGTTTGAATTATATTTGGGGAATTGTTTGAATTTGGGTATTATTTGAGTTAGTTTGAATTATTATTGAGATTTTAGGACTAATAGTTTGAATTTGGGATTAGGAATAGCTAGCTAGTTTGAATTTAGGATTTTAGCACTAGTTAGATTTTGGAATTTTAGGACTAGTTTGAATTTGTGATTTTAAGACTAGTTTGATTTTTGAATTTAGGACTAGTTTGAATTATTATTGAGATTTTAGGACTACTAATAGTTTGAATTTGGGATTTTAGCACTATAGTTTGGTTTTTGAATTCTAGGAGTACTTCCAATTTGTGATTTTAAGACAAGTTTGAATTTGGAAGTTAGGACTAATAGTTTGAATTATATTTGGGGAGTTGTTTGAATTTGGGTATTATTTGAGTTAGTTTGAATTATTATTGAGATTTTAGGACTAATAGTTTGAATTTGGGATTAGGAATAGCTAGCTAGTTTGAATTTAGGATTTTAGCACTAGTTAGATTTTGGGATTTTAGGACTAGTTTGAATTTGTGATTTTAAGACTAGTTTAAATTATTATTGAGATTTTAGGACTACTAATAGCTTGAATTTGGGATTTTAGCACTATAGTTTAGTTTTTGAATTCTAGGAGTACTTCCAATTTGTGATTTTAAGACTAGTTTGAATTTGGAATTTAGGACTAATAGTTTGAATTATATTTGGTATTTTAGGCTAATTAATAGTTTGAATTTGGGACACTAGCTAGCTAGTTTGAATTTGAAATTTTAGGGATTTGAATTACAACTTAATTAGAACTCATAATTAATTATAACTTGAATTTACTATAAATTGAACTTAATTAGGAATATGAACTTGAAATTAGAACTTGAACTTGGAACTAATTAGCTTGAATATATAACTAATTAAGTTTAGAAATTAGATATGAACTTATTAAAACTTGAATATATATATATATATATATATATATATATATATATATATATATATATATATATATATTAGGAATATGAACTTGAAATTAGAACTTGAACTTGGAACTAATTAGCTTGAATATATAACTAATTAAGTTTAGAAATTAGATATGAACTTATTAAAACTTGAATATATATATATATATATATATATATAACTAATATTTTTGGATTTGAAGTTTATATTTAACTAATTTAAGAACTTTTCGTGCTAGGCAATTGAGGAAACTCAACATCTAAAAAAGTTGATACAAGACTATATTGCTTCTTTCATCAAAGTTGGAGATAAGGTTGGTGCTTCTAAATTTCTTAAGTTCAAGTACAATTGTTTTCAATAATGTGTTTGTGTCCATCTAGTATTAATAATTAACTTTAATTTTACGAATAATATATTTGTTAAGCATAAGTACCAACACTAGTTGATCCTATTGATGACAAAATTGATTTTCTTGCAAGATCGATTTATGTCCATTTAGTGTTGATATTAAGCTTTAATTTAGGAATAATGTGTTTGTTAAGCATAAGTACCAACACTAGTTGATCCTATTGATGACAAAATTGATTTTCTTGCAAGATCGATTTGTGTCCATCTAGTGTTGACACTTAGCTTTAATTTAGAAATAATGTGTTTGTTAAGCATAAGTACCAACACTGGTTGATCCTATTGATGACAAAATTGATTTTCTTGTAAGAACCATTTATGTCCATCTAGTGTTGACACTTAGCTTTAATTTAGGAATAATGTGTTTGTTAAGCATAAGTACCAACACTAGTTGATCCTATTGATGACAAAATTGATTTTCTTACAAGATCGATTTGTGTCCATCTAGTGTTGACACTTAGCTTTAAATTTAGGAATAATATATTTGTTAAGCATTAGTACCAACACTAAACTAGTTCAAGTTAAGTTTTTAAGTTATTTAAATAAGTTAAAATAAATAATGTGGTTTTGTTGATGAATTTAGTTATTGGAATTAAGTCAAAACTAAACTAGTTCAAGTTAAAAAGTTGTTAAGTTGTTTAAATAAGTTAAAATAAATAATGCGGTTTAGTTGGTGGATTTAGTTGTTGTATTAAGTCAAAACTAAACTAGTTAAAGTTGTTAAGTTGTTTAAATAAGTTAAAATAAATAATGTGGTTTTGTTGATGGATTTAGTCGTTGGAATTAAGTCAAAGCTAAACTATTTCAAGTTAAAAAGTTATTAAGTAGTTTAAATAAGTTAAAATAAATAATGTGGTTTTGTTGATGGATTTAGTCGTTGGAATTAAGTCAAAACTAAACTAGTTCAAGTTAAAAAGTTATTAAGTTGTTTAAATAAATTAAAATAAATAATGTGGTTTTGTTTATGAATTTAGTCGTTGGAATTAAGTCAAAACTAAACTAGTTCAAGTTAAAAAGTTGTTAAGTTGTTTAAATAAGTTAAAATAAATAATGTGGTTTAGTTGGTGAATTTAGTTGTTGTATTAAGTCAAAACTAAACTAGTTAAAGTTGTTATGTTGTTTAAATAAGTTAAAATAAATAATGTGGTTTAGTTGGTGGATTTAGTTGTTTGTATTAAGTCAAAACTAAACTAGTTAAAGTTGTTAAGTTGTTTAAATAAGTTAAAATAAATAATGTGGTTTAGTTGGTGAATTTAGTTGTTGTATTAAGTCAAAACTAAACTAGTTAAAGTTGTTAAGTTGTTTAAATAAGTTAAAATAAATAATTATTTATAATATAATTGAATATCTATATTTTTGTAGATGGATCATCGTTTGTGGATGTATAATATGCATTATGGCTAGTCTTTGGTTTGAAACTGAGTTTATTGACGGTGTTAGAAATTTTGTTGAACATAACTTGATAGTTTCAAGAATAATGGATTGGTTAGGTGTCCTTGTAGTGCATGTAAGTGCTTAAAATTTTTAAACCGAATCTGATTATGGTTCATTTGTACCGTAATGGATTTAAGCGTAGATATTTTGTATAGATTGATCATGGAGAAAGTGATGGATTGGATGGTATGTTTTATAATTCGATGCCTGTGGATATATATAATATGGTTGCACCACATGACCAAATTAGGGTTGAACAGGTTAGGGTTGAACACGATAGGGTTGAACATGATAGGGTTCATGAAATGATCAATGATACTTTCGGGGTTCAAGGTGGGATGGAATCGGAACAATATTTTGATGAAGCTCCTAATGAAAAAGCAAGACACTTTTATGATCAATTAGAAGAGTCTAGTCGTCCACTATGTGAAGGGAGTCCGCATTCTGCCTTGTCAGTTGCGGTTAGATTATGAATATTAAATCAGATTGGAATGTTCCTAATGCTGCTATGGACTCAATGGTTGATCTTTTGGGTGAACTAGTTAATTCGGAGTTTAACATACCAAAGAACTTCTATCAGGTAAAGCGTTTGGTGTCCAAGTTAGGATTGACGTATGATAGAATTCATTGTTGTGTTAATGGCTGCATGTTGTTTTACAAGACTGATAATGAATTAGAAAATTGTAAGTTTTGTGGACATGCTCGTTATAAGAGCACTCCTACTGGAAAGATGGTCCCAGTTTAGGCGATGCATTATCTACCTCTCATTCCTAGGTTAAAGAGGTTGTATGCATCGATGAGGTCTGCCCCACATATGAGATGACATCGTAAATATAGAAGGCCACCGGGTGTCCTGTCTCATCCATCTGATGGTGAAGCATGGAAGCATTTTGATATTGTATATCCTGATTTTGCTAGTGAACCAAGAAATGTAAGATTGGGGTTGTGTTCAGATGGCTTCACACCATTCTCTAAGAATGCTTCGCCTTATTCATGCTGGCCGGTATTTCTTACTCCGTATAATCTTGCTCCTGAAATGTGCATGACCAGTCCCTACATCTTTCTAAGTTGTCTACATAACATAGAGACACAAAGATGGACCATCAACATAATATAATTGAAGTTAAGCACACTAGGAAATACAGAAGTTATGATCCTTTTATTATTGCACAAAATGCTAAATAAGTGTATTACGCTTCATATCCATTGCGTAGAGACAAAGCTGATTGGTGGGTTGTTATAAAAAGTAAGTCTGTGGGAAGAATTGAAATTGACAATGTCTTAGATGTGGCGTATCAAAATGATGTTGCAATTGTTCAACAAGAAGTTGATGTTGAATTGGAAACCACACTGCAACATCCTCAACACATATTAGAAGAAGTATCTGATGATGAAATACTGAATGTTTAGGAAGAAATATTTGAGAATGAGGAAAATGAATCATTTGATGACGAAGAATGAGACGATAATGAAAATGAAACAACTGAGGAGGAAGAATGGGAGAATGATGGAATTGAAACAAGTGAGGAGGAATAGTGTAGAATGAAAGCTAGCTAGTATGTATGTAAGTGTATTTTGCTAATTTTATTTAATTTATGATTTTTTTATATATTATAAATGTAAATTTGCATACAGATGTCATCAAGCGGTGACGGTGATAGACATCGCGAGAATCTTGGAGTTATCCAGACTAAACAGGCTAAGAAGAAGAAGTTTAGGAGACCGATAGATCCTGAGGATATTGCAGGATCTATTTCTCCTACGCCAGAGCGCATCAGCCATGATACTCATTTATTTGCTATTTCGTTTGGTACGACGGATCTTCAACAATATTATCCTAATTACCGTCGACCAATCGGTGCTCCATCTACTTCACAACCATTGCCTTCACGACGCTACAAGGACTTACCTTTATAGGCTATTTGTTGAGCACGACCCTTATCAGCGGGTACTCCATCTCCCACAGGTACATCTCCTCAGTTATCTACCATGAGGCTTGGAGATTCTAGTAGCGAGCAGTCATATGCTATGGCCGGTACGCCTCCATTGACTCAGCGTTTTGTGCATCCTGATGTATCACCCTCGTCTACAACTACACCTAGTGCTACACCACATGATATGATGTCTGCTCTAGCTCTTGGCCAGAAGGACAAACTTGGTAGAGTCATGATTGAGCCGGATGGATCATCATAAGTTTGTTTTGTTATCTATTTGTTAGTTTATTTTATTTATTTCTTATACTTTAATATATTATTCATGAACTAACATATTTATTATGTGTTTTGCAGATGACATCCTGCAAAGGATGCTGCCCGAGCTTTAAAAGACTGTATTAGAAGATTCTATACACAGGCTTATCACTCTTGGAGCAAGATTCCAAATAGTATACGCTAGGCGATGTTTAATAACTTTAAGGTATATATTTTTTAGTTAATTTTAGTATACTTTACTTTTTTTTTACTATCGATCTAATTAACGTTATTCAATTTTTTTTCAGACTATGTGTACTTGGGAGTCGAGGTACAATTTGGTCATTGGGACCACATTTGAGAGGAAGGCATCCGCCAGACTGTCTAGCTGGCTAAAGAAAGTTTGGGATAGTGGTATATGTCCCGGTTGGATGTTGCCTCATGTTTTTGATGAATTGGGTTTGTATTGGAACACAGACAAGTTTAAGGCAATATCAGATCAAGCCAAAAAGGCTAGAGGCAGTCTTAAAGGTGGCTCGTTGCACACCGGAGGTGCAAAGATGGTTGGAACAATTGCACGAGAGATGGTAAGTTCTTATTCAAACTTTTAAATAAATAATTAGTTGATTCATATATATCATTATAAATTTCAGTTTTTATTTATAGGAAAAAGAATTGGGACACACTCCCATTGAACCAGAGGTTTTCAAGAAGACTTATGTCAGGAAGAAAGAAAAAGAGTTGGATTCGGATGTGTGGGTGGAGGAAAGGGCCAAACGAACTTTTGTAAGTTATTTAACATGAATAATATATATTAATAGTGCATATATGATATGTATATATATTGATGTCAATTTTTATATTTAATATGTAGAATGACTTTCATCAGTACGTTGCTGAGAATCTAGATAGTTCGGTCCAATTGACACCTGAACTGTCCACCCAGATTTGGAAAGAAAAAGTGGTAGGGGGGACACACAAAGGTAGATGCTATGGTCTAGGCTCTCAAAATGATGTTAGACGACTCCATCCAGGCTTAGAAGGTATTGGATCATCACGTCAAGCCGAGACACTTGATGGTGTTCAAATTGCTGCTATGTCAGATCAAATAGCTAACTTACAGCGGCACTAGCAGAGTCAGAGAGGAGAAGAGTAGCTGAACAAGAAGACATGATGGGACCGTTTAGCAAATCAAAGAACAAGTGATGAACCTCGCTTGTCGACCTACTACTTCGGCTCCCGATGACACCGACGACGAGAGTGATGAGGATGATTATGTAGTTCTCACTCCCTAGTTTAGATCTCTGGACATTTATGAACTTTTTGAAACTAATTTTGAAAGACTTTATAATTCTTTAATTTATGATTTAAATACTTTTGAATGTTATTTTATGTTTTGTTTAGATTGTTTATAATTGTGTGTGTTTGATTGGGCTGAATAGTGTAGAATTGAATTGAATTGTATTTGCAGGTGTGCAGCAGAAACTGCCAATTTGGGCTGGCAAAAATAATGCAGGAAAAGCGACGAACAACGTGGTTTTTTCCATCGCTTTTCTGGATTTTATTTTTTTTAAGAATCCTAGAAAAGCGACGGACAGCGTGGTTTTGTCGGTCGCTTTTCTGGATTTTATTTTTTTTAAAATCCCAGAAAAGCGATAGACAGCGTGGTTTTGACCGTCGCTTTTTTGGGTTTTATTTTTTTAAAAATCCCAGAAAAGCGACGGACAGCATCGCATTTTAGAAATAAAAAAATGAAAATTAAAATAAAGAGACGGAATACATCGCTTTTATGAAAAAAATTCAAAAAAAAAGCAAAAAGCAACGCAGTCCGTCGCTTTTTGAAAAGCGTTGGGCTAAAAAGCGACGGAAGTGACTGCGTCACTTTTCTGTTGATTTTGACCAGAAAAGCGACGCAGTCCGTCGCTTTTTGCCGTCTTTTTTGAACAATTTTTTTTAGTAGTGATTCATACTCTCTATTTCACGTTTTGATTATTTTGTTATTATTTGTATTATATAATATGTATAATTAATATATTATAAATCATGTAAGACCATTAATTAAACCTCTAATATTCGTTATTTATAAGAAATTAAAAAATAGATTGTTTAATATATACTACTTTTATTTCAAATTAATAATATTTCATTTTTTTAAAAGCACTTCAAATGGTATAATTTAAAATTATTATTATATTTTTAGTATGAAGAATGCACAAAATTTAAATGATAAGATGCAATTTTTAATTTTAACATACAATACATAACATAATAACATAAATACAAGAATGCATAGAAATGCTCATTTTGAACTTCATAGAGCATTTATGGGAGCAACGTAATAATCTTGAAAGCTGAATATTTGTGTAATGATTATGTAATTATATTTCATTAATGATTTCATTTTTATTTGATTTGTCCATTAATATGTATATATTATATTTGTTTGCAATTTATGCCATTTAGAAATTTAGAATAAAATATAATTTTATATTAAAAAAGAATTGAAAAAAATAAAATTTTATAGTACATGAAAATTATATAGAGTGATTATTTCAAAAACAAAAAAGAAAGAAATGATTTAGATATGAAATAAGAAAATAAAAATGAAATAAAAAAAATATAATATTGAGGAGAGAGAAGAAAGTTCTTTTTTAGAGAGTAAAATAGAGAACGAAAAAGGGCCAAACATACCCTTGCACTATTGGAAATAGTTTACATATACCCCTCGTTATACTTTTGAGCTAAATATACCCCTCTTGTTATACTTTCGGGCTAAATATACCCTTATAACTAACAAACGACAAGTGGACGACTAGGATTAAAAGAACTAGTCAATTTAAAATAAATTCAATTCGGATATAACCCGCTCCGCCCCTATAATATAACCCGCTCCGCCCCTATAATATAACCCGACATAATCTATAACATTGACCCATCCAATTTATCTTTCAAACAAAGAAACCCAATAATATTATCCGACCTAATCTATAACATTGACCCACTCAATTTATCTTTCAAACAAAGAAACTTAATGCACGATTAAGTTCTCTCCAACAACTAAAGAGGCATGTGCAGTCAAAGAGGTATGTAGCAGAATAATTTGTCAGTCCAACTTCAAGGCCAAATTGAGGTAGCTCATGAGCATGTGCAGAGGCAAGAATCTTGATAAACTTAAATTTTGATGTTGTTTTACAATTCAATAGTAAAATATTAGATCGCTGAGTCATTAAGAAATTGAAACTTGTAGTGTTGCTAAATTGAAGGTTGAACTTCAGATGTCTTTCCATAACCACCTCTGTCAAAAGTGACAAATCATTTAAGAAAGAACAACACGAGACATACAATGTTCCTCTTTCGAAAATGGTTAACTTCAAAAACAATTTTTACTAGGAATTATTGTACATGGTAACAAGGTGTTTAGTGAGCGCTCACTGGATGGCTCAACTTCATCAAACAACACTTTCTTTTGAAGTAGAGGTTCTAGTTTGCAATGCTCCTTTCCTTTGCTAGACAGAGAAGAAGATGCGTTTTAGGGCTCTTTTTTTTTTTTTTTTTTTTTTTTTTTTTTTTTTTTTTTTTGAGATGAATTGGGTGGGTCTACATTATAAATTAGATCGGGTTATATCTTAATTGAATTTATTTTAAATTGATAGTTCTTTTAATCTCATCTGTCCATGTATCCTTTGTTAGTTATAAGGGTATATTTAGCCTGAAAGTATAACGGGAGGGGTATATTTAGCCTGAAAGTATAACGAGGGGTATATTTAAACTATTTCCAATAGTACATGGGTATATTTGGCCTTTTGCCGAATAGAGAATTGGATTGAAGTTGGTTATCTAAAAAAATAGAAAACTCTATATTTGGAGAGTAAAATAGAGAGTAAGGTTAGAGATGCCCTTATGAATTTGCCAAGGAAGTCGTAGTATTGCTACAAGTAGCAAGAAGAAAGACATCTCAAGAAAATGCTGCAAATCTCAAATTTGTTATAAAATAAAGATAAAATTAAAATCAAACGGAAAGAGAAAGAAAGAGGAATACATAAAGTAGTAATATGGAAAATAATCCCCTCTTTTGAGTGTTGTATTGTTGTGGGAATGCCTTATATATAGGCATAATATGACTTGGGGAAGTCATACTTCTACGGTAGCAAAAGTGGGGGCCATCACATGGCATCTACAGATATATTATTTACAACACTCCCTTTTGGATGTCTATGTAAAAAATTTTTCTAAGAAAATGTACTATATGTAGATATATTCTTTGTTACTTTATTAAAACCTTATCATGAAATCTAGTAGGACAAAATCTTGGTTAAGAAGAAACAAAAGTGTGTAGTGTGTTCTACTCCCTTGACAAAGACCACAATTCAGTTGTTTATTCTTCATATGCCAATCTTGTATGCTATTTTCTCAAGTGTCAAAGTTGATATGAATTTGATGAATAAATCTGTTGTATTATTACTTTAACAGATTTGTTGTATATCAATATAACCATTCGTGGTTGCAATCCTGAGGAAGCTACTACAAGGATTTTCAGCAAACTACTTGTTTGAGCTATTTGAAACCTCTCTGCTCAAGCTATTTACATGTTGCCTTCTTGATTTCAAGCTTATCCAAAAAATTGGGTAATGGACATCCACAATATGGTATATTTATATTTACTACTCATTGGAGTTCATCCATAGATAATGTGCCTTGTTAAAACCTTACTAGAAAAAATCTCGTGGAAAAAAAACCCATTGAAGGAAAAAGAGCACATATCTAGTAATACACATTGAAAATCCAGTGGGACAAAACCTCAGTTAAGAAAAAAAGAGCGCAACACATATTTTACCCCCAATTAAAACACTACTTAATTCTTGTAAAGGACACCTCTCAATCTTATATTTAACTTTTCAAATATTGATATTGGTTGTGTCTTTGTAACCAAATCACATTCATGAAGATGTTGGATCTTTGAGTTTATTCTGATATATCGTTTTCTTGTCTCTTGGATATGTTGAGTTCAGCCAAATGCATCATTGACAATCACTTAGTTTATGACCTTGTCAGTGTAGACAAATTTCTCATTCGATTTGTTTATAGCAATCGTCAAGTGACAGAGGGTTTCATGTAATAAAATTGACTGTCTTGTTGAATAATATGATATGAAAGTATTTCCACATGAAAACACATATATTTCTTGAGATCAAACTTGTATAAATCAAATGATTTCCTATAGTTTCATAACCAATAAACCTTGAAAAAATTTGTTAGAATAAACAAATTTATATATCAATATTTGATTCGCCCTGATATCTCTATTGATATGAGTAATGTTATATTGTGTATTCACATTAATAAAATTACTATACCCTGAGTAGTAATAGCAATATACATAACTTCACCAATTGCACTATGACATTGTACATTCTAATATTTTAAAGAGATCGAAATAGATCTTTCTTTATGTTAAGCGATCTCACAATTATTGGGGTACTCAATAGGATCATTTTGAAATCTTTTAATCCCTTCAAGGACTTTCATATAATCTTTACCTGTCTAGCTAGATATGAAAATCATTTATTATATGTATTCGAGTTTTTCATATATTGTCAGATTGGAGAAATCTCATCGCATTTACCACAGGAGAACACATCTCCATATAATAATGTCAGGACTTTTGAGAAATTTTTTTTGTACCCACATGGAACAAGCCATACTTTATATCTTACAATTTTACTTGTTGAACAATAATCTATTTGTACCCCACTGACATTATATTCAAAACATTACTTTTACAAGTAAATTAAAATATACTTAAATTGTGTATTTTCTTTGGCCAATCATTTATCTGTCGATACTATTTGACAAAGTTGAATTCACGATCCTCATCACTATTTATAATTTTGAGTGCTACATTGTATTAAAGATATCGTTGATGGTTATCTGTTATTGATTCTAATATGACATAACTTGTCAAGCTCTCTTTATCTCTTATCATTTTCGGGTACCTAAACCTTTGCCAAGGTTTTATAAAGTATTATGTCATGATACTTTTTCAAAAACACTTGCCTCATTATTATGATCATCCTGATCATTTTCCCTCTTCTTCTTCAATAAGTTTTATCTTTCAAATCGATTTATCTATCATGCTTCAGGCATGACATAAATTATGTCCTTCAAGGACTTTTCATTGAAGAATTGTAACTAATTTTTAACATAGGGTTAGCAAATGTGTCTGATAATTGACTTAAATTATTTTTTCATAGAGGATCATACTAATGATAATTCATTATGTATAACATATTTTTCAATTGCTTATCATCCCTCCCCCAAATGTTAGAGAATCTAACATTCACCTAATCTTATTTGGGGATCATCTTTGTGCATTGCGTAGTGGTGGTGCAATTGAATAGTATACTACACATTTAAATTTCTAGATGATAATTATTTGGTTCTTGACCCTGAACCTATTTTGATAGGAGAATCTTGTTGGCTTGATATGTACAAGTGCTGCTACATTTTAAACAAAACATTTCATACAATTTTTTTGGGAGTCTTGTACTCATAACCAATGGGTTAGCCATAAGTGGAGTCATATAATTTCTGCTTAAACCACTTGGATATAAATCAGCATCATTAACATAATTTTATGATTTTTAATGTGCTCTTGATTTAACAATTCGAGCAAACATCCTTGCAAAAATTAAATTGCAAGTTTATAACAAAGCACATTTGACCATAACATAGATGCATCTATTAAAATCATATAATAGTATATGGTTCACATGGCGGGTGAACAGATCCATATTCACCTATTCATACATTTCAAAAATTCAGGCGATACAAATCTCAAACTTTGTCACGCCCCGAGGCTACCCCCTAAACGTAACATAAGACCTAGGATCACGAGTGACTCCAAGCTAACCCCGAGTCTGACATATATCAAGCATAGTATAAAAGTTATTGAGTAAAACATATACTATGCGGAAAATAAAACAGTGGATATTTAAAGATGGGGAAAATCCAATAGTTTGCATATAAGTGAAATAAACTAAGAGTTTAATGTTGACTGACCCAACACGTAACAAATCGATCTGAATCTACTACTATGTCTGAAAAGCCTCTACTGAATTGAGTTGCTGGGGCATGCCCCAGTGATAATGCTCAACTACACTTCATTCGATTCTAAGTATAGGTGGTCGTGATCAAGTATAAACCCAATGAAGAGTTGGGGTCGATCCCATAGGGAGTGATATGGTAAAGAATTCAATTACGAAGTGAAATATTGTTCTAATCTTTTGTAGGAGTAGACATGTTCGAAGCAGTTAAATTAAATGGTAGGGATTCGACAATTAATGTCAATTGGAGGGATGAAAGTGAACAATTAAAAACTACGAACACACGGGGGGTAATCAAGTAGAGAGGGATCCTTGGGACTGTGATCGATTGAACGCCAGTTTCACTATATGGGTGGTTATTACTTACTAAAAATCATTGAATCTTAGTGGGTAGGCAATGCTTTAGGTATAATAGTCATTTCTTAATCAAATATTACAAATCAAGTGAGTTCTCTCGAACCTCGATAAGATTAACAAAGATAAACAACCCAATACCTCAATTAATCTACTCTTTCAAGCTAGATTGGTAAGATTGAGTTTAAACCCACTTTCTCAAGCTAAATCTACAATAACCCAATCAGTAAAATCATCAATTAATAGTTTTAACTCTAAAACCTCTTTCTCAAGCAATCTTAGAATACTAGGCTAGAATTGCATTTGCAACTACAATTCATCAATTAATACTCAACTACTAATTGAACCCACTTCAAATCATCAGTAAAATTAGTAAATACTAACACCCATAAGCTAATTGAAGCATTCAATCACATAATCACACCCCCAAGAATGGGGGTTTTAGCCACACATAATAAATAGCAAGAAATAATTACCAAGTATGTTTTCCATCAGCTTGGGTAATAATCTACAAGTCATCAAAATACTTGAATTGAATTCAAAATCAAAATAAACCCTAAATTTCTACTCAAAAACTTAAAGAACAGTGTTGTGGATCAAAAACCTAATGTGGAAACTCTCTAAGACTTTAGAACTTTGGAAATCTCTTTTTAAAATCGCATATATGCACTTCTAGATTTTCAGTTTCGGAGCCACTCGATGGAGTAAGTCGAGCTTCACCGACCAAGTCGGTGACTCACTGAGTGCTCCTTTCCATCACCTTCTTGGCTTGTCTTTTCCACACTTTACTTCTGTGACTTTAGGCAATCAGAACTTCCATCACCGATCCAGTTGGCGCTTCGCCGAATTACCCTTTTTGTCGTCGAGTTGGCTTTGTCCATTGGCTGGCCTACTGGAACTTTTGGCAAGCTGAAGAGCCACTCGATGAATCGCTGAGTGTCTGTGGTGAAAATTAGACTTGTTTTTCTTCAGGTTTTTGAGTTTTTTGCTCCTTTTTGTTCGGTAATGTCCTTGCCTTGCTCTTTTGCCTTCATTGCTGTAAATTAAACATTAGTTAAGAGCATATAATAGGCATTGAGGACACTAAAACTCTAGATATTAAGACCTAAATGAGTCGAAATCCCTGACTCATCAACACCCTCAACTTAAACTTTTGCTTTTCCTTAAGTAAAACACAAGATCAATCAGTTCAATAAAGATGTTTACAAATAATGCTACTCAAGACTCAACATGAATGCACACAAGAGGCTCAATCTTCCCATGCAATGTTCAATTGTGCACTACAAGTTTCAAATTGTGACTAGCCATCATCAAATATAACGCAAGTTCACAATGCTTGCTTCAAATGCAAATTCAAGCTCAAAAAAAGTATTCAAATGCCCTCACATCAAGAATGATTCCATGCTCACACAAAGGTCATCAAACTTTTTGAATTAAGGAATCAAAAGCAACTCGTACACTTTCAAAGATAATTACATACATGGTTCTAACCATAGGCTTGCCCATATTTTTCATTCGACATGACATTAAGATCAATCAAGATCATGAAGGTCTTTCAAGGCTTGTAATAGGGCTAAGGGTAAAGGTATGATCATTTTGGCTTAATAACTTCTACCTTCATGAAGCATGACCTGCATTTCACTTTTTCTCCTATTTCTTTCACTCTTGTTGATTTTCACAATCCACCGTATGTTATTTTAAGCATGATTCATTGGACACCCCATTTCTTGTCCATTGCACAAACTTTATTGCAACATTCTATTTCTTTTTCAATCTTTTTCTTCTCTCTTTTTTTTTTTATATGGAGGGGTTCCATATTTTTCAACACAATCCATCAACGACAAATTTTCACAAACTTTGTGGCTTTCCTCCTTTTTCACCACCCCCTACTTAGGCTTTTGGCCTAAGTTGCTATTCAAACAGACCAATGCTTCATGAAGGATTTAGGTGATGGGAAGAAGAGATCAAAATAGTTCATGTTTCATCCAAAGAAAAGGTTAGGCTCAAATGGTGCCAAGCTAGGTTCACACTTTCACAAGGTGACCACAAATAGGTATACTAGCAAGGTTGTTCACTTTCCAAAAATTTTGCCTAAGATCATCTCTATTATTCACCTACATTAGCCGATTGGACTAACGAGGCAAGTTCTAGGTATTACCAACTACATATTTCAAGACAATATCACCACATATGGCATTCAACACAATAGTCAATCAAGGTTTTACAATTTTAGCTCGAGTGCAACGATCATCACAAGATTCATTTCAACAACCGACTAGTCACAATGATATGCTAAGAGTTCACACATGACTTATGCAACTTAAATTTGCCTCATTGGGATTGCACAAACATATTGTTCAATCAAGAGCACTATTCAAGTCATCGGTATTGATCGCAACTGATATTCAAATATGCAAGAGAACAACCACATTCACAAACAACACGAAGTGGAATTTTAAATTTGGATAAAAAACCAACCAACATTCACATTAAAAACAAAAAGAAGCCATAATCACAAAGAGTAAGCATAACTGACTATCAAATATAAAAAAATCACAAAAACAACCTTAAAGGGGCAGATATGAAGATATCTCACCTCACTAAATAAAACTAACATTGTCCTCAATGTTAAAGAAATGAATAGTCTCAAAATAAAACTAAAGAGAGTCAAGATCCCCCTATCATGCTAAGTCCGAGGTGAAATCTGCATATACGTGACTCCCTCAATCTAGGCATCAGTGCCCGACTCAGCTCCATCTTTTGCTCCACTAGAGCCCACCATTGATGTATCCCGAAAAGAGGCCTCCATAGTTGTCTACACCATCACGCCCTCTAGGTCATCATATACTGCTGCATCTCATGTACCAAGCTCCTCCTCATCAATCTCGGCATCCTCATCAACCACAACAACATCTCTGATCGTAGTAGCAGGAGGGATCTCGAAAATGGTTAACAGCTCTGTACTCAGGTCCTTAGGAGGTCCACCTGCCAAAAAACATAGACAGATCCATCGATTTAAGCTCATCCACATGATGTCTCATGCTAGCAACATCGACTCCCAAAGCCATCACATCATCAGATTGGCTCCCACTCTGCTCACATGCCTCTAATCTCACCATGAGGTCATCTAATGCCAAGTCATGTGCACTAATTAGCTGTCGGTGCTCTCTCAACTCATCCCAGATATGAGCTAAGGCAGCAATAATGGCTCTAGAAATCATGCCAGGAAAAATACCCTCTACCCGAGAGGCACATATATCAGCAGATTGGGCCAGTGGCCCATCTTAAATATCATAGCCTGGGTCGATGGGGGCCGAGAAGAAGCAGCAACATCAATAGAAGTAGAGGCAACAACAGATCTAGAAGGGATAGTAGTAGAAATGCCAAGGGTACCTGAAGGCTCACCATTCTGAGTAAGAGGGGCGGTGTCTTTCTATAACATTTCCACGTCAACAACCGAGGAAGTTTCCAATGGTGAAACTCTCCTCCTCTCAGCCTCATCTCTAGTGCACTCGACATCGACCATCCGGATGCCAGTAGAGGAAGTGGGAGTCACTTGCACATTTGTCTTCTACACCAATGGCACTCGGGCACGCCGATAGAGCTCTGTGATCAACACCGGGAAATGCAGTGAGGTCTGAATCTATTTGGGCCTCATGGCCATCTTTTGCTCAATAATCAGCCCGAGATTCAGTCTATCCTGGTAAATGATGCAACCCAACAAAGCAGCCTTAGGATGCTGGAGTATAGGCTCATTCTATGAAGGCATCAAGGTGCTGCTAATAAATACGAACCAATACCAAGAAGCCACATTAAAGTCCTTCTTCTCTATCTGAACTCCCGACTCGATCCATGGCGGTGTGACATCATAGATAAGAGGAGCCAACCACTCTTTAAAATCATCTAGCGTCTTCTTCTGTATCTGATCTACCAAAACATGGATGACATTCATAGTGCATCCCAACACCTCATTTATGTTGGTGCTACTACATTTCCCCTTTCTACCACACACCACAACATGGTCAACTAGTGAGAACTAGCTGGTCTTCTTCTTACCCTTTGGCACTAACTTCCCATACTCAACATAAAATTCTCGGATCCAGGAAGGTATGTATGCGCCTCAGGGCCATGTAAAGAGCTCAAACTTGTGGAACTTGATAGTGTTCCACACTTCAGGCCACTTGTCCACTACTCTATCTGTAGACAACTTCTTCTCTTCTAAGATAGTCCTTAATCCGACAACCTTTAATCTATTCAATGACTAAGGTAGAGGAGCCTGTACCGGGGGCACCGGAGGTACGTGCTCAATCGTTTGTACTGGAGGTGGGGGAGATATAGGAGTCATCAATATCTTGGTCGAATCATAAAGTGCTTTAGAGCGCAGTTCATCTCTCCTCCTTAGTAATGTCTAGTCATCTTTTAGCTCGGATATGCAGACTGGCAATCTAGACCCCGAGTTGACCTCACTGTCAGACTCTGAAGTGGTGAAGGTGGGCGTTGTAGATACCCATACTATCAGAGCTAGCCTTCGCTGGACTTGGCTCAGCAGGTCCCTTACCCTTGCCTGTGCTCTTACTCCATGTCGGAGGAAGTTTGGCCTGTGTAGCTCATGAGGGAGAAGCACCATCATTTATTACCATTCCTCGTGCTCTCTTTCGGGGTGGTTAATTTTTGCATGGAACCTCAGGTTTGGCCATTCCAAAAAATATCAATGTATAAAATCTGCAGGAAAACTCACCGACAAGTTTGGCGAGTCACCGAACCCATTCGGCGAACCAAATCGAGTTCGCCAAAAGTTATAGAATAAAATTACTCAGATATCAAAATAAGTCAGTGGTGTACAGGGCCTTTCAGCTATTCACCAACACCATTTGGTGAACTTAAAGTAACTTGCTGAAAGTTACAGAATATTTCCTAAAATTGGGGTTGAGAAAGGGCGATCAAATAGACATTCAGCGAGCTCAGGCATATCGCTGAATGTTAGAGAATAAACTCATAAAAATGAAGAATAAAAAGGCAATCCAAGTGTCACTTGGCAAACCTCCGAGCCATTCGACGAGCTCGACTAAGCTCGCAGACTGATCCCTCATGTTGGATTTTGACCCCACCCTTCAATTTTCAACCCACAACCCACAATAATGAAATTAACCCACTATTCTATGCAATTCAGCCCAGAACCATACCCATAATGACCCCGGGGTAATCAAACTTCCCCTGATTTGTCTAAAATTGACCAATCAACTTCTTTCTCCCTTAAGAATGACGTTACCTGCTCTATCATTGGGAAAATTCTACCAATCGATACAATTCGGGTTACTCATACTTCACCCATACCAGAACCAACATACAAACAACACACACCCACAATTTTAATCAGTTCAAACAAGAAATTCAACAAGTATTGTAACACCTCAGATCTCAAAATGAAGAAAATCCTTATTTTTAGAAAATTTGGTGCCAGTACCAACAGAACCACCCACGGACTGTAGGTGGGACCACGAATCATAGGTGGGGTTTTGTCGTTAAGGTCCAAGTCTTAATGGTCTTTGATCCCACCCACAATCAACTAGTACGGTCCGTGGTTGGACCTACGGACCGTAGGTAAGGGTCAGTAGCCAGTTAGAGGGAAATTGCTTTTGGGTCAACTTCAAATGGTCATCACTCTTAGAACAAAATAAATTAGGTGGACCATGACCCACCATATGATAGATAATTGACTTCTCTTTCCAACGCCATCGAGTTTGCAAAAATCCCATCTCCGAGTAAAAAGTTATGCTCGTTTTAGTGAAGCTATGTCTGGTAGACTTGACCGACGAACCCAAACGACGACCTGTAGGTCAAATGATGGACCGTCGTTCCCTTCATGGATGGGCTTCGTCAGAATTAAGTTAGGGTCATTTTAGTCCTTTCCCCTATGCGTTGGGCACCTAAACTACATCGTTTAATCCCTAAATTACGTCGTTTTACTCAAATTAAGACTAATAACCTACTCAAAACATAACCAAAACCTTTATTCACTAAAAAATCATCAAACTAGAGAAAAAAGAGAAGAAGAAGTCGACCAAGCTCTCTCAAAGAATGTAAAAAGTTTTCTTCAATTCCAACCCCGAAATCGAACGATTTCTCTATGAATTTTGTCACAGGTATGTGAGATTTTACTGTTGGATTCTTTTCATCCACTAGGTTCCTAGAATTCAGTCACATTCTTGATTCCCTTTATCTTGTTTAGACCTAGGGTTTCTAAAACTTCATATTATTGCTATGATTTAGCTGTTAGATTAATCCTAATCAGAATACTACGTTTTCATAACTATGTTGCTCAATTCTTGCATGAAATTCAGAACCCTAGTTGTGTAGATTCGTTTAGTTCATGAATTACACTTGCTAGGTCAGTTTATTCAGACATACATGCTCCAGTTTCGAACGTCACATTATCAATATATTTCAGAATGAACCCTATTTGGAGTTATAAATCTTGAGAAGCTTTTTAAAGACAACACCTGAGTTCTTAAACTGAGTTTTGAGAAAATAAAGATGAGTTTTGAGAAAAGAGTTTTCTAAAATATGATTAGTATGACAATCGAGTTATGCCATCAATATATGAGCAGTATGGTATCTAGATATACCATAAATGTTTATGCAGTATGACTTCCCGAATCATCAATGATCATATTATAATATGATTTGGAATTGTTTTTGAGAAAGTGCTTTCAAGTATGAGTATCTGCATGTCAGTATTTTGAGCTATTCATTATTTCAGTATTTTAGTCATAATGTATCATATACATATTCTAGTTGGGAGTAGGCTTAGATCGAGTTGGACTAGGGTTCAACATATCCTCATAGTCCCAAAACTACGTGCCCCCATAGGTAAGTCCCCTCTATTGGGCATCAGTTTTAGTGATCACGCCAGTCATGCCTCTATACCCCTAGCAAGGTATATTGGGTCCTCTCGATGGGGCGCATACATCAGACTCCACGTTTAGCTCACGTGGTTTTATTTCGGTTACTAGTAGCTCCCACAGAAAGATTTTAGTGTATTTGACCAGGTTTTCGGTTATACTTCATTTTTCAGTCCCAGCATGTTCAAATTATATTATTGATCTGTTATGCTTTGTTCAGCTTATATGTTTGTTCAACTTTTATCCTATCCTGTATGCTTAGTACCTTCCAAGTACTGACACGTACTCTATGTTACATCTTTTCGTGATGTAGGTTCAGGTCCTCAGCATCCAGATCATGCATAGATTGGTTCCCGATCTCCAATTCAACAACTTCAGTGGTGAGTCCTCATATTTCGAGGACAATAGACATGCTTTACACTTTAGTCTTTATATTCAGTTTTCAATTTTACTAGAGTTAGCTGGGGTCATGTCCCAACAACTTTAGTCAGTTAGAGGCTTTTTCAGACATAGTACATGATTCAATTTTAGTTTTGAGTTGATCCTCCAGTTGTTATTAAACTCATAGTCCTTTTTATATTTAGATGCGTATTGGGTATTCCCCACTTATAGTTATCACTGTTTAAGCTTCTACATCATATATTTATTCAGTAATATTTTAGTATGCTTATGATATGCCAGCTCAGGGTTAGCTTGGGGTCACTCGTGATCCTAGGTCCCGTGTCCACATCCTGGGGGTAGCCTCGGGGCGTGACAAGTATCAGATAAAACACAAACACAAACATGGTACGATAGTAGCCCTCACTTAAAAATCAGCCTACTCCATGAAATCATGCAGTATATCTAACAAATTACAAGCATGCATCACAAACTACTAAAAATTCAAGCCAAGTTCAGGAGACCAACCTCAAAAGTAGATACAAATAGGCAAGCAAATTCAGAAGCAAACGCACAAAATTCCCAGAGCAATTGATCCCCATACAAAATTACAAGCAAAAAATATAATCTAGATATGAAGTGTAACAGTGTGAAAATTTTGAATTTAAAATGATTGAGGCCTTTTTGACCCTTCAGTTTGCGCGCTAGTTGGTGATATCAACTTCGCCGAATGGTACTTTTGTCAGCGAATGTTACAGAAATTCCAGCCATTTAGTTGGTCAAAATAGTGGTCGAGATCGGGCTCGCTGACCTGTTCGGCAAGTCGCCAAACGACACCTGAGCTCGCATAATTGCCCTTTTTCAAAAATTTCAAATTTTCAACCTGCATATCTAACACCCGTTATTCAAACAACAACATTAAATACTGAAAGCTTGGGTTTCCACCCCAAAAGTGCCTTATTTAATGTCGTGGCACGATGAAGACATGCTTTCAAGCTTCATTCTTTGGGTTGACCATGGTATCACTTGGTAAACCTCCTTTTGGTCTTGGGTTTAAATGAGTCGAGTTTGGCACATTTGTACTTCTAGATACTTAATCGATATTGAATGTAAGGTTACTATTTTGTTCAGAGATGAGACGTCATCTTTCATTTCCTTTAGCACTTTGTCCGTTCCTTCTACTTTGTTGAGAATGTGTGCAAGCATATCTTCAGTGCGGAAATTTTAAGGATCAACCCTTTGCTCTTTTGGGTTTCCAATGCTCATGGGGAGGTACATATCTCTCTTTGTCACCGTTCCACTATCTCCAATTAGTACCACGATCACACCATTCCCTATCTAGGTCCTTCCAACCATCATCGCAATCCCTATTCCAGCCTTCATTCCCACCCGACCTTGGATAGTTCAGGCAGAAACCTCCTCCTTGATTTGTTAGGAAGTGTACTTCCTCATTGTACATAACTTCAAATTGCGCTTCATCGTGATTCACTCCATTAACTCCAATCACATGCACATCCTTAGAACCACTACCCATGACGTGTTTTGACAATGGATCCATTTGGGTCATCATCTTAGCCATGTTTGCATCCTGCTCTTGGTTCTTTTCAATTTGTTCCATTGTCATCCTAAAGTTCAAAGGAGACACTTGATCCTCTTTAGAGTACCAAACAAAGTTGATTTTTGTCATCTCATTGAGAAGAGTTGAGGGTATTTCAAACAGTTATTGCATAATTCCTCCTCGAATGAGCTGGTCAGCCACACCCTTGTTGACTAAATCTAGACTCTGGTAGAAATATTGTACCAATACAATGTTTAGGAGTTAATGAGTTTGACATTGGAGCAACAACTTCTGAAACCTCAGCCACGTCTCATGAATCAGTTCACCATCTACTCGTTCAAAGTTTTGAATATTATCTCTCAAATTACCATCTTCGAGGGAGCGAAAAACCTTACATAAAATGTGTCACGCCCTAAGCTACCCCCGAGATGCGGACACTGGACCTAGGACCACAAGTGATCCTAAGCTAACCTTGCTGGCATGATTATGCGAATACTAAATATAAATTGAATAATAGAAATTGTGTAGAAGCTATAATTATAAACAAAATGAAAAGATAGGAAATACCCATATATGTTTAATAAAAGGAAGATACTAACTCAATACTAAGCTGAATCTATCTATGTCTGAAATAAGCCTCTAAACTGAATAGAAATGTTGGGACATGGCCCAACTAGATCTAGCAAAACTAAAACTAAAGGACTAAAAGTACAAAAAAGATAAACATGTCACTGGTCCTCAAAGAATGAGGACTCACCACTGATGCTTCTGAACTGATGATCGGGAAGTGATCTAAGTGTGATCTGGATGCTGAGAACCTGAACCTACATCACGAGAAGATGTCGCGCAGAGTATGCATCAGTACTTCAAAGGTACTAAGCATGCAGGATAGAATAAAACTGAAATAACATATAACTAAACAAAGCAAATAAGCAATGATATAATCTGAACATGATATAGATACTGAATGATGAGCTAACTAAATGCAATGACCAATATATAAAATGTTGAAACTGAATATTGGATATACTGATAAATGGTCAATACAATAGAATCTGATTGAACTGTGGGAGCTACTAATAACCGATAGTAAAACCACATGAGCTAAATGTGGAGTCTGGTGTATACGCCCCATCGAGAGGACCCAATATACCCTGCTAGAGGTATAGAGGCATGCTGGCGTGATCACTGAAATGATGCCAACAGAGGGGTCTTACAAGCTATGTGGCTAGTAGTTCTGGACTATTTGGATACGCTGAACCTTATTCTAACTCGGTATTATGCTACTCCCAATGGATTAAGTAATTAACACCTTATGACTAAATTTCTGTAAGTTACTGGATAGCTCAAACTGAACATGCAAACTGAGTATGCAATAATTAAACTGATATTGATGCACTGATAACTGTGGCATGTATAACTGAATAACTGAAATATCTTACCTAGCATGTGTAATTCAAGAACTAAAGAAATAGATAGCTAGGTTCTGGAATTCCTGCAATAAACTGAATATTAACATACTAATTTGATTTGGATCATTCTAATAGCTAAGAACCCAAAATTCTAACATTCAAGAAACCCCAGGTCTAGTTATAATAAGGGAATTAAGAAACTGGCTGAAAACTAGGGACATAATGGGTGAAAAGAATCCACTAGTGAAATCCCACATACCTGGTGATGAATTCCATGAAGAAATCCTTCGATTTTAGGGCTGGAATTGGAGGAAACTTGTTGCATTCTTGAACTAGGGTTGCTCGACCTTTCTCCTCTTTCGCTTCTAATTTTTTATGTTTTGATTAATGATCTAACTTAAGTAAGTTCTAGTTATGTTTCTAGGCTTAAACTGACTAAAACCTCATAATTTAGGGTTAAAACGATGCAGTTTAGGTGTCCAACAAATTAGGAAAAGGCCAAAATAACCCTGACTTAAACAGCAGACGGGCTGACCACGGCCATCTTCACGGACCGTGAAAGGGACCATGGATTGTGAAGTCGGTCATGGTCTGGACTTGGTGACTACTAGCTGAGTGTCTGAGTCCACGAGCCCTACCATGGCCCATGTGAAGGACAACGGACCGTGAAAGTGTTCATGGTCTCCACTTGGGCTGTGGTCTGGAGGGACTGGCTAGGGGGCTTACTAGTAAGGCTCCACGAATGCCCTCACGGGCCGTAAAGGTCCTCGTGGTCCTCACTTAGGCTTGGGGGTCTAAGGGGCTGGCTAGGGAGGTTCACTGCCTCGACTCTATGGGTGCCACCATAGCCTGTCATCTAGACTACGGACCGTGGACCCTTTTATGGTCCGTGAACCCTGCCGTGGTTCACTGTTTCAGGTATATTTCTGTAATTATTTTTTGGGTTTGGTTTTTGAGGTGTTACAATATCTCCCCCTTGGAATCATTCGTTCTCGAATGAAGACTAAATTAGCTGAAATGGAGGGAATGAGCTACAACCCTATCACTAAACACTGAAGGCTGATTTCTGACTAAACTGAGTTCCAAAAACATGCCAATTTGCTGAAAATGTCGGTACAGACTGAAGGAACATAATACCAAGACCGATTTCACGCATGAATGACTGAAAAAATGAAGAGGAACTATTACCTCAAGCTGGAATGGATTCAGAAGGAAAGAGGTGAGGATACTTGGCTTTCATGGCTGCTTTTGCTTCCCAAGTAGCTCCCTCTACGGACTGACTCTTCCACCAAACCTTGACTGAAGCAACTTCCTTGTTTCTTAATCTTCTAACCTGGTGATCAAGAATCTCTGGTACATCCTCATAAGAGAGTCTATCTTTCAAGGACACACTCTCTAATGGCACCACAGATGTTGGATTACCGATACACTTTTTCGAATGCCAGATGTGAAAGACTGGATGCACTGCTGCCAAATCTGCTGGCAACTCTAACTCATAGGCCACTTTACCAATCCTTTTCAAAATTCAGTAAGGGCCTATATAGCTGGGACTTAGCTTCCATTTCTTTCCAAACCTCATCACCCCCTTTATAGGTGATACCTTCAGGAAAACCCAATCATCAACTTGGAAATCTAGTTCCCTTCTCCTTACATCTGTATAAGACTTCTGGTGACTCTGGGCTTTTTTAAGTCTAACTCTAATGAGTTGCACTTTATCCATAGCATAAAAGACTGAATCTAGACCTATCAAGGCTGCTTCACCTACTTCAAACCAACCAACAGGAGATCTGCATCTACGCCCATATAATGCCACATAAGGGGCCATCTGAATGTTGGAATGGTAACTATTGTTGTAGGCGAACTTAATAAGAGGAAGGTGATTATCCCAATTACCCTTGAAATCAATCACACAAGCTCTCAACATGTCCTCTAAGGTCTGAATGGTACGCTCTACCTGACCATCCATCTGTGGATGAAATGCTGTGCTAAGGCTAACTTGAGTACCAAGACCCTTCTGGAATGACTTCCAGAAATGAGAGGTAAACTGAAGACCTCTAACTGAGATCATAGAAAAAGGAACCCCATGCAACCTCACAATCTTATTAATATAAAGCTTGGCATAGTCCTCCACCAAATATGTAGTCTTGACTGCCAAAAAGTGAGAAGACTTAGTAACTTTGTCAACTATCACCCAAATGGAGTCATGCTGTCTGCTTGTACGAGGTAAACCTGTGATGAAGTCCATGTTGATCACTTCCCACTTCCAAGTAGAAATGTCAATCTCTTGAGTCATACCTCCTAGTTTCTAATGTTCTACCTTGACTTGCTAGCAATTGGGGCACTTAGCCACAAAATTTTCTATATCTCTTTCCATACCATTCCACCAATAGACTTCCCACAGATCGTGGTACATCTTAGTGAAACTTGGATGAATAGAATATTTGGAGTTATGGGCCTCTGTAGGAATATGTTGTCTCAACTCACCCACATTAGGAACATATAATCAACCCTGGTAGCGAAGCACACCATCTCCCCCTTGGGAGAAAACCTCAACTCTCTATTGGTGGACTGCACCCTTGAGTTCAAATAATATCAGATCACTGTCCTGCTTTTCCTTAACTTCCACTACCTAAGAAGATTGTACCCCATTCTGAACCATTACACCACCATCTGATATGCTCATAAGACGAACTCCTAGGCGAGAAAGTCTGTGAACATCCTTTGCTAGCTCCTTTCTTTCTTTCTCAACATGTGCTACACTACCCATATATAGTTTGCTAAGGGTATCTGCTACTACATTTGCCTTACCAGGATAGTAATGCACACTCATGTCATAATCCTTGAGGAACTCAAGCCATCTTCTCTGGCGAAGATTCAACTATTTCTAGGTGAACACATACTGAAGGCTCTTATGGTCTATGAACACATCTACATAAACACCATACAAGTAATGCCTCCAAATCTTGAGTGCAAACACCACTGCTGCAAGCTCGAGGTCATGAGTCGGATAATTCTTCTCATGCACCTTAAGCTGTCTGGAAGCATAAACTATAACCTTACCTCGCTGCATCAACACACAACCTAGGCTGACTCTGGATGCATCAAAATAAATCACATAACCGTCTGAACCCTCTGGTAGAGTCGAAACAAGAGCTGTAGTCAACCTAGTATTCAATTATGTGAAGCTTTTCTCAGAATCATCTGACCACTAAAACTTGACCATCTTCTGAGTCTATGGATGAAAATCCTTCCACAAACCGTCGTAATAGCCCACTAGACCTACGAAACTTCTGATATCTGTAGCAGAGGTAGGTATGTGCCACTGTTTTAGTGCTTCTATCATGTGGGAATCTACTCGAATTCCTTCGCTAGACACAATATGCCCAAGGAAAGCAACTGATTGTAACCAAAACTTGCACTTGTTAAATTTTGCAAATAACTAGCTATCTTTGAGAATTTTTAGAACAACTCTCAAATGACTCACATGTTCTTCCTCATTCCTAGAGTAAATGAGGATATCATCAATAAAGACGATAACAAACAAGTCCAAGTACTGCTTGAACACTTTGTTCATCAAATCCATGAAAGCTGCAGGAGCATTGGTTAGTCCAAATGACATGACTACAAATTCATAATGACCATACCGAGTTCTGAAGGCTGTCTTCAAAATGTCACTATCTCTGACTTTAAGCTGATGATAACCGGATCTGAGGTCTATCTTTGAGAAATGACTAGCACTATGAAGTTGGTCAAACAAGTCATCAATCCTGGGGATGGGATACTTATTCTTGATGGTGACCTTATTCAATTGTTTGTAGTCAATATACATTCTGAGTGAACCATCTTTCTTCTTTACAAACAACACTGGCACACCCCATGGCGAAATACTAAGTCTGATGAAGCCCTTATCTAGATGGTCTTTCAACTGCTCTTTCAATTCCTTAAGCTCCGCTGGAGCCATTCTAGAAGGAGGAATCAAATAGGCTGGGTATTTGGAAAGAGATTTATTCCAAAGTTGATTTCCCTTACGGGAGGAACTCCAGGAAGATCTTCTGGAAACACTTCTGGGAACTCACTGACTACAGGAACTGACTCTAGAGTTGGGGATTCGAAACTAGAATACTTAACCTAAACTAGATGATAGAGATAACCCTTAGAGATCATCTTTCTGGCCTTAAGGTAAGAAATGAATCGACCCATAGGCGTTAAGCTACTACCCTTTCATTCTAAGATTGGTTCACCTGGAAACTGAAAATGAAAAATCCTAGTTGTATAATTGACTGAGGCATAACAGGAATGTAACCAATCCACTAGAATGATATCGAAGTCTACCATTTCTAACTCTACAAGATCTGCTGAGGTGACTTTCTGGGAGACTGTGACAGGGCAATTTCTGTATACCCATCTAGTTATAACTCGGTCACCGACTGGAGTAGAGACTGAGAAAGGTTCTGGGAGAGTTTCTGGACTAACATTGAATTTGACCTCTATAAAAGGAGTTACAAATGACAAAGTAGCCCCTGGATCTAACAATGCATAAATGTTAAGATCAAAGACTCGCACTGTACTAGTGACTACATCAGGAGAATCTTTTTGATCTTGGTGAGCCTGAAGAGCATACAACCTGTTCTGGCGTTGTCCGCCACCTGTTCCAGATGAGTTACCCTATTGAGTAGGGCGACCTGCTGGTGCTGCTAAAGTTGTAGATGGAGCTCTACAATTATTACCTCCTTGACCCGATCTAGAAGGAGAATCCCTCAACCTGTGACCAGACTGACCACACCCAAAGCATCCTTCTTTTCCTGCAAGACACTCGCCTGGATGGTTCTTACCACACTTAGGGCAAGTTGGGTAGGTTTTGGTGCCTGAAATACTACCTTGAGACTTATAGCCTGATGCTCCACCTTTTTGATTATTCTAGAACTTGGAGGATGGAACACTGACTGATGAAGGTGTTGGAGTTGAAGACTTCTGCTGAAACTGTGAGCAATTTCCACCACCCGATTTCTGTTGGGAATACTCATAGTTTCCTATTCTTGCTTTCATGCTCTCCTTAGCATGTTCCCTAAGCTTGTCACCCTCAACCTGCTGAGCGTGAGTCATGAGCCTAGAGATGTTCATGTCTCCCAATAACATAGAATTCCCGCACTCTGTTTTTACTAAGTTTAACACACCATAAAGAAACTTATTCATCTGAGCCCTGGAGTCAGCAACCATGTGAGGAGCATACCTGGAGAGTTGGTTAAACTTGGCCCATACTCTTGGACCATCATGTTATCCTGCCTTAAGTTCATAAATTCCTGGGCCCTTGCTTCTCTCAACTCTATGGGGAAAAACCTGTCCAGAAAGGTTTCGCTGAAATAATCACAAGTAATAGGAGCTGCATCTGTACTCCTGTTCTCCTTCCACTGAGTATACCAGATATATGCCACATATTTCAGTTGATACGATGCTAACTCAACCCGATAATTTCCAGTTATCTGCATCACTTCAAAGATCTTTTTGACCTCATTAATGAAGTTTTGGGGATCTTCTCCAACTTGCGATCCTAAGAACTCTGGTGGATTCATCCTAACAAAGTCTCGCACTCTAGCTGCAACTGACCCAACATTGGCATTTGCCTAAATTGGAACCCGCTGATTGTTCTGGTTGGCCACACTCTGGGCCAACATCTGAATGGCATTCCTGAATTCTGCATTAGAAACTTCCTGATCTGGGACTGGAGGAGCTGCATTTGCATTCTTGGCATTAGCTCTACGAGGAGGCATGATCACTGAAACATAGAATGTCGAGGTAGAATAGAATTAGATCATACCTTATGCACGATAAGAGTAACAAGAAAATGAAGTTTTCATAAATCGGTTCGTAGCCTCCCTCTCATTAGATGTGGTGCACTTCACACCCATGAAAGGATGCAACTTAGTGCGGCTTTTCATACCTCCTTGGACTCTTAATCCCAATGCTCTGATACCAAGTTTGTCACGCCCCGAGCTACCCCCAAGACGCAGACACAGGACCTAAGACCACAAGTGATCCCAAGCTATCCCTGCTGGCATGATCATGAGTATACTAAATATAAACTGACTATAATTGAGATATATGAAAACTGATGTGTTTAATACAAGGAATATATTAACTCAATACTAAGATGAATCTATCTATGTCTAAAATAAACCTCTAAACTGACTAGAAATGTTGGGACATGCTCTAACTAGATCTAGTAAAACTAAAACTAAAGGACTAAAAGTACTGAAAAGATAACCATGTCATTGGTCCTCGAAGAATGAGGACTCACCACTGATGCTGCTGAACTGACGATCGGGAAGTGATCTAAGCGTGATCTGGATGCTGAGAACCTGAACCTATATCACGAGAAGATGTAGCGCAGAGTATGTGTCAGTTCTAAGCATGTAGGATAGAATAAAGCTGCAATAACATATAACTGAACAAAACAAATAAGCAATGATATATTCTGAATATGATATAGATACTGAGTGCTGAGCTAACTGAATGCAGTGACCAATTTATAACATGTTCAAACTGAATATTGGATATACTGATAAATGGTCAATGCAATAGAATCTGACTGAACTGTGAGAGCTACTAATAACTGATAGTAAAACTACATGAGCTAAATTTGGAGTCCGATGTATATGCCCCATCGAGAGGACCCAAATACCTTGCTAGAGGTATAGAGGCATACTAGCGTGATCATTGAAATGATGCCCACAAAGGGGACTTACTACCTATGTGGCTAGTAGTTCTGGACTATTGGGGTACGTTGAACCCTAGTCCAACTCGGTATTATGCTACTCCCAATGAATTAAGTAATTAACACATTATGACTAAATTTTTGTAAGTTACTGGATAGCTCATACTGAACATGCAAACTGAGTATGCAACAATTAAACTAATATTGATGCATTAATAACTGAGGCATGTATAACTGAATAACTAAAATATCTTACCTAGCATGTGTAATTCAAGAACTAAAGAAATACATAGCTAGGGTTCTGTAATTCATGTAATAAACTGAATATTAACATACTAATCTGATTTGGATCATTCTAACCGCTAAGAACCCAATAATTCTAACATTCAAGAAATCCTAGATCTAGTTATAATAAGGGAATTAAGAAATTGACTGAAAACTAGGGACCTAATGGGTGAAAGGAACCCACTAGTGAAATCCCACATACCTGGTGATGAATTCCATGAGGAAATCCTTTGATTTTAGGGCTGGAACTGGAGGAAACTTGTTGCGTTCTTGAACTAGGATTGCTCGACCTTTTCTCCTCTTTCGCTTCTAATTTTTTATGTTTTGATTAATGATCTAACTTAGGTAAGTTCTAGTTATGTTTCTAGGCTTAAACTGACTAAAAACTCATAATTTAGGGTTAAAATGATGCAGTTTAGGTGTTCAACGAATAAGGAAAAGACCGATATAACCCTGACTTAAATTGCAGACGGGCTGACCACGGCCACCTTCACGGACCGTGAAAGGGACCATGGACTGTGAAGTCGGTTGTGGTCTGGACTTGGTGACTACTAGCTGAGGGTCTGAGTCCACGAGCCCTACCACGGCCCGTGTGAAGGACCAAGGACCGTGAAAGTGTCCGTGGTCTCCACTTGAGCTGTGGTCTGGAGGGACTGGCTAGGGGGCTTATTGGTAAGGCTCCACGGACGCCCCCATGGGCCGTGTGAAGGACCACGGACAGTGAAGGTCCTCCTGGTCCTCACTTAGGCGTAGGGGTCTAAGGGGCTGGCTAGGGAGGTTCACTCCCTCGACTCTACGGGCGTTACCACGGCCCGTCATCAAGACTACGAATCGTGGACCCTTTCATGGTCCATGAACCCTGCCGTGGTTCACTGTTTCAGGTACAATTCTACAATTTTTTTCTAGGTTTGGTTTTTGAGGTATCTGATGGCTTAAAGGGATGCAAAACTGAGGTTGATTAGATGGGTATTGTTGCTACAGGAGTTCGATTTTTAGGTGCATACTAGAAAGGGGGACAAAAAATAAAGTTGCCGATCATTTGTCCAGATCAGAGGAGGAAGCTAAGCTCAAGCTAGGATATGGGGTTGAAATTAATGATGCTTTTCCAAACGAACATGTATTGGCTGCTTCTTATGATCTTATTCCTTGGTTCGCAGACTTTGCTAACTACTTGGCAAGTGATGTGGTTCCATAAGGTTTGTCTTTTCACCAAAGGAAAAAGTTTATGCATGATGTGAAGAAGTTCTTTCCGGATGAGCCTGATTTGTTCCATATTTGTGCTGATGGAATTATTCATCGATGTGTGCCCGGGGTCGAGATGATGAGTATACTAGAGGTGTGTCATTTATTGCCTGTTGGTGGAAATCATAGTGGTATTTGGTCTGCTCATGAAATCTTGCAATGTGGGTATTACTGGCCTACCATCCACCAAGATGCTCATGATTTAGCCAAGTCTTATGATCGTTACCAAAGAGAAGGAGGAATTTCAAAGAGGTAAGAGCTACCTTCGAATCCGATATTGGTGATTGATTTGTTTGATTTATGGGGCCTTGACTTTATGGGTCCATTTGTGAGTTCACATGAGATGAAGTATATTCTTATTGCGGTTGATTATGTGTCGAAATGGGTGGAAGCAACTGTGCTTTCAAACAATGAATGGAAAAGTGCCACCGCATTCCTAAAAAAAATTATCTTCCCCATATTTGGTACACCTAGGGCAATTATCAGCAATGGAGGATCCCACTTTTGTAATAAGTTGTTCAAGGCGTTGCTAGAGAAATATGGTGTCCATCACAATGTAGTCACTCCTTACCATCCGCAGTGTAGTGGGCAAGTTGAAGTGTCAAATAGAGACATAAAGCTAATCCTTGCAAAGACTATGAATGCAAATAGAACTGATTGGTCAAGGAGGCTTAATGATGCTCTATGAGCCTACCGCACTGCATTCAAGACTCCCATAGGTATGTCCCCCTACCAACTTGAATGGGAACTCGTGCCATTTTATGGTAGAGCTAGAGCATAAGGCTATGTGGGCACTAACGAAATTGAATTTGGATTGGGGCGCCACATCGAGTCAAAGAGTGAATGACATGAATGAGCTTTGATGAGTTTCGCCAAAAAGGTTATGAAAGTTCAGCCTTGTACAAGGAGAAGATGAAGAACTATCATGATCAAAAGATTGAGAAGCGTGAATTTGCTGTAGGTGATCTAGTGCGTTTATTCAACTCAAGGATGTGCTTGTTTCCTGGCAGGCTCAATTTCAAGTGGACTGGGCCATTCAATGTCACTCAAGTGTTTCCATATGGAGAGGTCGAGCTTGAGAACAAGGAGGGAACAAGGTTCAAGGTGAACGGGCAAAGGATCAAAGTCTACATGGGGCAATTGGAGAGTGTGCAAGAAGTGATTGAGGCCTATTACCTTGATGAAGTCTGAGTAATCAAGGGTCTGCGTCATATCGTGACGTTAAATCAAGCGTTGCTTGGGAGGCAACCCAAGATGTACAATCTAGCCAACTATTGGTTTTTCATTTCGATTTAGGAGTTTTGTTCTTTTATTTCAATTTTTGTAACTCTTTAGATAGGTGTTTTATTTTTGTATTAGTGTTGGCTAGATATAGCATAGGGTCCGTGTCTAAAAAATGTCCAAAAAATGGAAAAAGAAATCCTAATGATTGCTACGTTTGTAGGGATAAAAAGCTGAATCTACAGAAAAAGGCTGTGTAGAGGTCTACGGACCCCATCGATGGTCTGTGGGTCCATCCATGGACCATGAATGGTGTCCGTAGACCCCAGGTAAGTTCTAAATTTTTTTAAGTGTAAGAGTGACCTACGGACCTGACCTACGGACCGTAGACGGGGTCTCGTAGGTCCAAAACCTAGGGTTTGCCCGACCCGACCCGGACACCTTATAAAATAAAACCTCCCATTTTTAATTCATTCCTACCATTGAAAACTCCCTCCCAACTATTTTGAAACCTTTCCTCTCCAACAATCACTCCATTTAACTCCGAAATCCCATAAATCAAGCCCCCATTCACTTCCCCAAATTCCCATATCATTCTTCTCCCTTCCAAATCCCTCTTCTCCACTTCCCCAATGATTCCACAGTACGAGTTCGGTGTCTAAGGCTTTTCAAAGGGTCTAGAAGTTTATTGCATAACACTCACCCACTTTGATTACTTGAAAGATAAACGTCTTCGCCCTTACTTTTAATTCACTGTTCATAGTTTGTATAATGAAGTCACAAAGTTGGAATTTGACCTTGGGTTGTTCATTTTGTGTTAGTATGTGAAATTGTATGCTAGAACACCCTTGGTATGAAGGTATGTGAGTGTGTAATTACCTAAAAACTGAATAATCCAAGTTAATAGGCTGAATTGAAAGTTTTGACTTAGGGTTCATAGGTTGTGGTATAATAATCTATAAATTCTTGTGAAAATGGAACACTAAGGATGACGAACTACCATATATTGCGTTGAAATGCATGATTAGACCTAGGTTGATTAATTGATTTGTTGAAATAATGAGTACAATATGAGACATGTCTGATACCTGGCACAAAACTGACCCATAAGACCCCGTCCATGGACCGTAGGTCGGGTCCATGGGTCTGTTGCTTATGAAATAGTCACCAAATATGGAACCACGGAGGTGGACTATAGTTCATTGTTCTATCGACGGACCGTTCTGTACATCCGTGGTTCACATCAGAGACTCAACTTCTAGGAACCCTGACCTACGGAGGGGACTTACGGATCGTAGGTTCATCCATGGACCGTAGGTACCCACCATAGGTGGATAGTTCTCCTACTGTCTAGGAATTTTTCAGTTTTGGTTTTGGTTTGTTTCTTGTTCTAAAATTTTTCCGAGTATGCTATTTGCTTGTCTTGGTACTAACTAAGCTTTTACAGGTACTATAGCCCCCAAGCAAGCTCCGACTTACTCCGCAAAGGGCGAATCAAAATCAGTGGCACCGTCCGTTTGGCTGATCGATGAGGATACTGATGTGGAGTACGTTCCACCTCGCACCAGGACCTCCCCCACTGCTCCCCGCACTACACAAAATAGTGCTCGGTAGGTGAGTTATGATGTGGTCACTCCCTAGTCTGAAGAGGGTGCAACACCAATCGGCTCACAGGATGACTCTGAGTCCTCATCCGGCTCCAGTGGTAATGGAATCGCCGTGTCATCTTCTAAGACGGATAGTGTGGGTGACGTCCAGTGCCCTCAAATACTATTCCTAAACCAGTTGCTGAGGAACCAAATCAATGGTGTGTGGAGGGCTAGTATCAGATATACAGAGATTCCCACACACTGAATGATAAAGAGAAGGTGGCTCGACTAGTTATTGAGTAGCCCCAGGCTGTCAAAGGTAGCCCGCACACTGCTCTAGTCATTGAGGGGCTCTTTCATAGACACATGGTCTAGTGGATGGCCCGGACCCTAGGCACGTATAGTGAGGAGATAGTCAAGGAGTTCTATGTTTCCTATGATGCCACCGTCCGAGGGTCCATTTCGGCCGCCAAACTCGCAACTCCACGAGGCCACGAGTTCGGGGTTCATCATGGCATCTCCGAGACCACCCTCTGCAGGTTCATCTATGGTTCAGACCAGACTCTGCCTATTAATACGGTAGAGTTCGACTACTGCATGGGTATCATTAGGAGCGCGGCATTTCAGAGGAATGCCGAGCAGTGGGAGTCACTCATTAGGTGACTAGCCAGGCATCTTGTTATTGATGGAGAACATTCTAATTGGGTCAGTACCTCTAGCTTGGGCATTCGGAAGGCGACTCTCACTATTGCTGCCAAGGTTTTTTGGCTACTGGTACAACACAGACTATCCCCAACTCAGGCAGACAATGTGGTTACTTAGACCCGAGCGGTGATACTTGCATCAATGGTAGCAGGGTTGGAGGTTGATTTTGTCCGCATCTTGATAGTGGAGATTCACGAGAGGGTCTTGAAGGCCACCACCACTTTGCCATTCCCCTGCCTCATCTTTTAGCTTTGCAGGTACTCCGGTGTACCAGTATGGCATTGTGATCGGTTACTTCAGGCAACCAAGACTCTTGATATAGACCTTATTTGGGATGAGGCCAATGCAACTGCAGTTCGCAGGGAGCCACAATTTAAGGTGCCACGATTGGGTGATTATCTTATAGCAAATGTGAAGCAGATGTAGGATGATGACACTACCCCTCCAGCCACTACAGCAGACATCCAGGCTCCTCCGTCTCCGGCCACCAGTCAGGCCCCTAGCTCGTCCAGAGCCACTCATTCTTCTGGTTCCATCGCCATCCCTTTAGCTCGAGTACAGAGGCTAGAGGCACATAGGGCCACTCTGCTTCAGCATGTGAGGCCATGGATGCAGAATGCTATAGTAGAGTCCGAGGCTAGGGTTGAGCAGCGGATGGAGCATATGATGGACCCGAAGGTCAATGCTATTCATCAGCGCCTGGATTCCTTTGAGTTGAGAGTCGTATAAAGGTCGGCCCCAACTGTTGATGTGACAACACTCAAGAAGGAGATAGCTAGCCTCCATGCTGATGTCACTATACTTCTTGCTCCCCAAAGACTGAGCCCGAGTCTGCCCTTATGAAACTAGTTGATGATACAATGTTGAGTGCCCTATTCGGAGATGGTATGTCGCCACCAGATTCTTCTCGTACTGCTGGGAAGTGCCCCCACTCCGGTCGTACTTCTGATGACACTAAGGCTGGGAGAGTGAGCAAGAAGGAGCGCCAGCAGACTGAGGTGGCCTAGAAGGCATCCATAGTCTACGAGGAGATAAGACAGTAGCGGGCTAGGGAGATAGGTCATGGTGTATCTAGCAGCGTAAGCACTACTGATGGTACGATGAGTGTTGATAATAGCACTATTGAGGGTGTTGAGATGATATATGGGAGTGTTATTAATGGCGTTCCACATGTTGATCAGTGGGCTCCGGGAAACTGGACTCACTCGCTGCTTGAGTGGTCTTCGACACATATATGCCACAGGTTTGCTTCACCCGATCCTTTGCTTTTTACTTTTTGTTCATTGGGGATAGTTGCACTTTATTTTGTTGGGGGTGGGGTAAATGGATTGTGAGTGATTGTGTGAAGTCTGAGTAACCCAACTCATAATCCTCTCTTGGGGTTTTCTTGCCTATGTTCTTTTCACCCAACAGATTGTTTCATTTCTGTTGAACTGACATGTTTAGGAATGTATATGTAGGAGTAAGTAGAAAAATGAAAACATGATGGAATAAAAAGCATTAAAAAATTATCCTTATCCAAAATTGTTGAAATGTGCTAGATCGATAGTCTTGATGAGTTGAATGTGTTGGATCTCAATGTGACATGATAAGGAACCGATTTGACTCATGACTTAA
This sequence comes from Solanum pinnatisectum, assembly GCA_035578085.1. NCBI lineage: Eukaryota > Viridiplantae > Streptophyta > Magnoliopsida > Solanales > Solanaceae > Solanum > Solanum pinnatisectum. The sequence continues at coordinate 27,098,760 of CM069076.1, forward strand.
GCTAAAACTTGAACTGGGTAATCTAATAATCTGATAATGAAACAATGTGCGAAGAGTGTGTGAGAAAAGTTGAATGTTCAGACAGTTTGTGATAATCTAGAACTTACCCCGTTGGTCCTGGTAAGATGATCTAGGCTAGAAGTTGGGAAGTTATCATAGGCCCCTGTTCAAATTATTCCACTTAAGCCTAAAATAATCCAACCAAACGCAATCAATGTTCCCTTTGATCCAAATATTTGTGCCTAAACTAGACCATTTCGTTTGATTCACCTAACTCGCCTTCCCTAAAATAATTGTCTTGGCCCCTGTCCCTCCTTGGACATGTGCACTTTGACTTAAGCCAAAAGCCTAAGTTGAGGGTGGCTAATTCAAAAGTTACCTTGATCTTGGCCCTGGTCCGTCATCGGATATTGTGCACCTCAACTAATGCAAAATCCATAAGTTGAGGGTGGCAATGAAAGAGGAAACCAAAAGCAAAAAGGGTATGGAAAGAGTTTTGTGTTTAAAAGAGAAAAAGAAAGGATAGAAGAGGATGTCACTTTGTGTAAAAGAAGCAAAAAGATGATAAATAAAATTGCTAAAAAAATAAATAAAGAGAAATAAAGTAAAAGAAGAAAGTGAAAAATAAGAGCCGCAAAGTCAAAAGTCATATCCATGTTGAAAAGAGTCAAGGGAAATGAAGTAAAATGAAAGGATGTCAAAAATAGGTTGAGAAAAGAGGTAAAAGCCAATGTATTATCAAAGAGGGCAGAAAGCCACTAAAAAGTTCCCAAATGTACCACACCTGACCCTGAGCCTAGGTTACAAGGTAAAGAAAGTACCATAATGATCCTAGCAACTAATTTGTTAAGTCTAAGCAGTGAAAATAAGGGCAAGCCTATGGTATTGAGCACTAACTGTACTTGAAGTCACTTGTGAGTGTGAGTGTAGAATGAATCTTGAAACTCAAAATTCATATCTTGTGTGAAAATGATTTCATTTGAAGTGAGGGTACTAGTTACATTGTCAAAAAGTTGGTACCTTGCTGATTGTGAAAAAGTGTATGTTGTGTTCTCTATTGGTCGATCTTTGTCATATCTTGATCCGCATGAGTTAGCTTGTTGAGTCTAAGAGAAAAGATTTTCACTGAGAAAATGGAATGGATTGAAATGGCCATGTGATTGCTTGAGTCTGTATGTATGCTTCTACACAAGTGTCATCTAGAGTGTTAGTGTGCCGCTTGAGGACAAACAACATGTTTAAGTTGAGGGTGTTGATATACCATGAGTTTATGGTATTTTTAATACATTTCACTTAAGGGTTGTGTGTGTCTAGGGCCATTTTGTATTGAAATGAATGTTTTTGTATCATGTTTGCAAGAAATAGGCTTGAACGTGGTAAAGTGAGATGACAGCTGAAAAATCTGCAGAAGTAGCCACCCACGAAGGGACCTACAAATCGTAAGTCCTATGACGGTCCGTCAATGGTGGGTGTAGATGGGAGCATCAGGGAAGTCTGACCAAGTGTGGAACAACGACGTAACTATGGACCATAGGTCGACCTACAAGCCGTCCTGCATATCCGTAGAAGATGAACTAGGAGTGGAAGTTCCAGTACCTGATGAAAATCCTAAGTGTGGAGCCACATAAGAGATCCTGTACGTCCGTCAGTGATTAAATGGGAGTTGAAGGTTCCAGCTGCTATGGAAAAGTTCTAAGTGTTGACCAACGGAGGGGACCTATGGACCATAAGTCAACCCATGTTCCGTAGGTCGAGTCGTCGATCAAAGCCGCGTCTAGAAAGTTTATTTCCTTATTTTGTTTCCTTTTTGTTTAGGACATGGTTTTCTATAAATTGGTAATGTAAACCTCATTTTTGGGGGTTAGACATTACTGTTTACTTTTAGTTCTTAATATTTTCTGTGGAATTAAATTGCAAACTTTAGCAATTTGATTTTCGGATTTCAGTTTATAAGATTTTTTCTTTGATATTCTATTCGAGATTATGGGTTTCTTCTACTCTAAACGTAAGTTCATGAATTCTCTTTACAAAAATATGAATTGTGTTCTTCCAAGCACGAGTAACAAAATCCACAACTAGGGATTTGGGAACCATTTTAGCAACGTATGAATAATAACTAAGTAATTCTTGAAAAGTGTTTATGCATGTATTGGTAATTATTTCGCTTAGAAGTCCTTTTAACGGTGCACAATGTTAGAACTCACCTTGTTGCTACTTGCTAGACCAAGGAGGTAGTTAATAAGAAAATAACTATCAACAGAGATTTAGTGTGGTACTATCTAATAGTCTAATGTCAATTGGTGCGAGGGTGAAAATAAGCCATACATTGATGTGATGTCTAATCTGAGGTAAAGGTAAGGGTTGGTAAATTATACACACGTAGCCAGACCAAGGTGTGGGGTGAGATTCTGTATTTGGAGGACTAATAACTTAGGGATACCTATCTTACCAACTTTGCATGCAAAACACTAGGAAATGATTACTATTATTAGGATTACCGCGTTAATATCTTATGGGGAACACATACACCCTAGTTTCTCTCTCTTATTGATAATAACAAAGTTTAAATCTTGCTCACTTGTTACTTAAACAATAATCATTTATTTGTTTCACAAATTTCCCCCTCCCTTTATTTATTTGTCTCGGAAATAAGTTGGCTAAATGGATATAATAGTGACTTAAGTTTAAGTCAAAACCATATTCATCGTGGGATCGGCCCCAACCTACTAGTTGGGTTCTTTGTTTGACAACGATCGCTTATACTTATTTAGGGAGGTGTAATTTGAGTGTACCAGATAGTTCATGGATCAACTAATTAATTTTTTTTCTAAAAGATATGACCGTTTGAAGTTGACCCAAAACTCGTTTTCTCTAAATACTTGCTGACCCTCACCTATAGCCAGACCTACGATTTAGGTCCAACTATGGACCGTATTGGTCTGTTGTAGTTGGGATTAGAGATCCCTAAGTCTGGAAACCAATGAAGGGACCCCAACTACAGTCAGTGGGTCCATCGACAGATAGTGGACCATGACCGTAGGTCTCATCTTTCGCTCCTGAAATTCCTTTAAATCACCTATGAGACCTGCATATGGCTTGTGCATTGAATGAACAATTGTCCCGGTGAAATTTATAAAAGTATTGGGACCTAACATTTTGGAGAACTAGGTCTAGCCAACCACGGGTCCACCTAAGGACCGTGTGTTAGACCACGGACCGTCGGTGGCTTCCATTGGTTCTGGCACTAGATCCTGAAAAGCTACAATTTTTTTCTACCTTCTCAAATCAGAGGTGTTACAATATCTGCCCCATGGGAACATTCCTTCTCGAATGAAGCCTAAACAATCTGAGTTTGGTGGAAAGAGCTGAAATTCCTACTAGCTGAGTACTATACATTGGTATCCAACTGAACGGAGTTTCATGAATCATGCTAGTGTGCTGAATTACAGTGATAACTAAGGGAACAAGATATTGGGGCTGAATTACACAAGAATAAATTGAGAGACTGGAGAGGAACTATTACCTCAAGCTGAAATTGAATCGAAAGGAAAGAGGTGAGGGTACTTGGCCATCATGGTTGCGTTTGCTTCCCATGTAGCATTCTCTACCAGCTGGCTACTCCACAAAACCTTTACTGAAGTGACTTCCTTATTTCTCAACCTAGGAACCTGACGGTCAAGAATTTCAACTACCACCTTCTCATAAGTGAGACTATCCTTCACAACCACACTCTCTAATGGTACTATTGATGCCAGATCACCCACACACTTTTTCAACAAGGAAATGTGAAAGACTGGATGAACCGCTGCTAGTTCTGCTGGCAACTCTAACTCATAAGCCACATTTCCAACCCTTTTTAGGATTCTGTAAGGACCTACATATCTAGGACTGAGCTTCCCTTTCTTCCCAAATATCATCACCCCTTCATAGGTGACATATTTAGGAAAACCCAATCATCGATTTCGAACTCTAAGTCCCTTCTTCTCACATCTTCATTGGACTTCTAACAACTCTAAACTATCTTTAGTCTATCTTTGATGAGCTGAACTTTCTCTATAGCCTCATGAACTGAATCTGGCCCAATCAAGGCTGCTTTACCTACTTCAAAACAACCAACTGGGACATGCATCTATGCCCATGTAATGCCATATATGGGGCCATCTAAATACTGGAATAAAAGCTATTACTATAGGTGAACTCTATGAGAGGTAGGTTATCATCCCAACTACCCTTAAAATCGAGCATGCATCTAAACATGTCCTCTAAGGTCCGAATGGTACGCTCTACCTGGCTATATGTTTGTGGATGAAATGCTATATTGAGATTTACCTAAGTACCAAGACCTTTCTGAAATGATTTCCAGAAATGAGAGGTAAACTGAGGACCTCTATGTGATATGATAGATAAGGGAACCCCATGCAACCTAACTATATCATTGATGTAGAGTTTGGCGTAGTCCTCCGCTGAATCTGTAGTCTTGACAGCCAAGAAGTGAGCAGATTTTGTGTCTCTATTCACTATCACCTAAATAGAGTCATGTTGCCTTTGAATACGAGGTAAAATCGTAATGAAGTCCATGTTTATCACTTCCCACTTCCATGTAGGAATGTTAATCTCTTGAGTCATACCTTCTGGTTTCTGATGTTTTACCTTAACCTATTGACAACTTATCCACAAAGTGTGCTATGTCCGTCTTCATGCCATTTCACCAAAAGACTTCTCATAGATCATGATACATCTTACTGGCACCTGGATGAATGGAATACCTTGACTTATGAGCTTCTTTAAGGATCTTCTACCTCAACTCACCCACATTACGAACACATAAGCGACCTTGCTATCGAAACACACCATCTCCCTATTCGAAGAAAACCTCAACTTTCTACTGATGAACTACACCTTTCAACTGAAGTAATATAGGGTCATTGTCCTGCTTTTCCTTAACCTTCACTACCAATGAAGATTCTGATCCATTTTGAACTATCACACCACCATCTAATGTGTCTGTAAGGCAAACTCTTAAGCGAGGAAGCCAGTAAACATCTTTGGCTAACTCTTTCTTTTCTTCCTCAACATATGCTACACTACCCATAGACAGTCTTTTGAGAGCATCAACCACTACATTGGCCTTACCCGGATGGTAAAGCACATTTATGTCATAGTCTTTGAGGAATTCAAGCCATCTCCTTTGACAAAGATTTAACTCATTTTGGGTGAACACATACTAGAGGCTATTATGATCTGTGAACATATCAACCTAAATACCATACAAGTACTATCTCCAAATAATTAGGGTGACTACTACGGCTGCAAGTTTGAGGTCACGAATCGGGTAATTCTTCTCGTGGACCTGAAGATGTATAGAAGCATAAGTTACGACCTTACCTCGCTGCATCAACACATAACCTAGGTCGACTCGAGGCATCACAATAAATTACATAACTGTCTGAACCATTTGGTAGAGTCAAGACATGAGCTATAGTCAACCTAGTCTTCAGTTCTAAGAAGCTTTTGTCTCACTTATCTGACCACATAAATTTGACCTTCTTTTGAGTCAACATGGTCAATGGGGAAGCTATGGATGAAAATCTTTCAAAACATCTCCTGTAATAACTGATCAAACCTAAAAAAACTTCTGATATATGTTGGAGAGGTGGGTCTGGGTGAGTGTTGGACTGCCTCAATTTTCTAAGAATCCACTCGGATCCCTTCGCTCAATACCACATGACCAAGGAGTGTGACAAACCATAGCCAAAGTTCACTTTTACTGAACTTAGCGAATAACTGACGATCTTCGAGAGCTTGCAAAACAACTTTTAGATGAGTCACATGCTCTTCCTCACTCCGAGAATAAATGAGGATATCATCAATAAAGATGATGACGAACAAGTCTAAATACTGTTTGAACACCCTATCAATTAAATCAATGAAAGCTACAGGAGGATTGGTTAGTAAAAAAGATATAACTACAAATTCATAGTGACCATATCGTGTCCTCTGAAGGCTATCTTCGGGATGTCACCATTTCTGACTCTGAGTTAATGATAGCTGGATCTTAGGTATATCTTAGAAACGAACCTAGCACCCTAAAGTTGGTTGAATAAGTCATCAATCCTAGGGATAGGATATGTGTTCTTGATTGTGACTTTGTTCAAGATAGTCAATGAACATTCTGAGAGAGCCGGCTTTCTTTTTGACGAACAAAAATGGAGCACCCCATGGAGAGATACCGCTCATTCAATTCCTTAAGCTCGACTGCAGCCATTCTGTAAGGAGGAATCGAAATAGGTTGGGTATTTGGGAGGAGATCTATTCTGAAGTCGATTTCTTTTTTTGAGAGGAACTTTAGAAAGATCTTCTTAGAACACTTCGAGAAACTTATTTACTACTGGGACTGACTCTAGAGTTGGGGTTTTGGAGTTTGAATCATTAACCCAAACAAGATGATAGATATACCATTTGGAAATCATTTTTCTGGCCTTATGGTAAGAGATGAATCGACCTATAGGCACTGAGCTACTACCTTTGAACTCTGAGATCGGATAGTTTGGAAACTGAAATAGAGCAATCCTAGTTCTACAGTTGACTGAGGAATAACAAGAATGTAGCCAATCTATGCTTAGAATGATATCAAAATCTACCATTTCTAACTCTACAAGGTCTGCTGAGGTAACTTTCTAAGAAACTGTGACTGGGCAATTTCTGTATGCCTGTCTAGCTATAACTGGGTCACCAATTGGAGAAGAGACTGAGAGTGGTTTTGAGAGAGTTTCTGGATTGACACTGAAGTTTACTACTATATAGGGAGGTATAAAAGAAAGTGTAGCCCATGAATCTAATAATTCATAAACATCTAAATGAAAGACTCTCTATGTACCAGTTACCACATCGGGATAATCTTCTTGGTTCTAGCGAGCCTGAAGAGTATATAACCTATTTTAGCGCTAACCACCACCTGTACCAAACGAGGCACCTTACTGGGTAGGGCGACCCGCAGAACTGCTAAAGTAGTAGATTGAGTCTTGTTACCTCCTTGTCCTTACCTAGCAGAAGGGCAATCCTTCAACTTGTGACCAGACTGACCACACCCAAAGCACCCACCCCTCTCTGCCTGCAAGACACTCTCCTGGATGATTCTTACCATATTTTGGACAAGTTGGAAAATTCTGGTTACCTGAAGCAATCCCCTGTGACTTAGAGCCTGATACCCTACCTTTCTGATCTTGTCAAAACCTAGGGGACAAAGCGCTAGATGATGAAAGAGCTGGGGCTGTAGACCTCTGCTGAAACTATGTGTGATTTCCACTACTCGATCTCAGCTGATAGTATTCATAATTCCCCAATCTAGCCTTCTTGTCTTAGCCATTTCCCTAAGCTTATCTCCCTAACCCTGCTGAGCATGATTCACGGGTCTAGAGATATCCAAATCCTGTAACAACAAAACCTTCCTGCACTCAGTCTTTACTAAATTGTATACTCCAAACAAGAACTTGATCATTTGATCCCTCAAATCAGCAACCATATGTGGAGCATACCTTGAGAGCTGAGTGAACTTCAGTCCGTGTTCTTCGACTAACATTGAGCCCTGCTTCAAGATCATAAGCTCTTGAGCCTTAGCCTCCCTCAAATCTGTTGGGAAGGACCTGTCCAGAAAAGCTCTAGTAAAATAGTCCCATGCCACAAGAGCTGCATTCACACCCATGTTTTCCTTCCACTGTTTGAACCAATTATGAGCCACATCCTTGAGTTGATAGGATGCTAACTTAACACTTTCAGTACCCATCACTTGCATTGCCTCTATAATCTTCTTAACCTCATCAATGAAGTTCTGTGGGTCCTCACCAACCTTCGATCCTAGAAATTCTAGCAGATTCATACGAACAAAGTCTCAAACCCTAGTTGCAGGTGATCCACCGTTAGTATTTGTAGGAACACTGGCTTGCTGATTGTTTTGATTGGCTGGATTGCATTTTGAAATTCTACATTCGTAACCTCATGGTTAAGGACTTGAGGAACTACATTAGCATTGTGCGCATTAGCATTTCGTGCGTTATCTCTATGAGGGGACATGATCTGAAATGCATAATAATGGATTAGAAGGAGAAATTGAATCATACCTCACACACGATAAGACTAGCAAGGATAGTGAAGTTTTTTCTAAAACACTTCGTAGCCTCCCCCTCATAGGTGTGGCACACTTCACACTCATGAAAGGAAATCTACTTAGTGCAACTTTTAGACACCCTAGGACTCTTGAACCTAATGCTTTGATACCAAGTTTGTCATGCCCCGAGGCTACCCCCTAGATGTAACACGGGACCTACGATCATGAGTGACACCAAGCTAACCCCGAGTCTGGCATATATCAAGCATACTGTAAAAGCTACTGAGTAAACATATACTATGCAGAAGCTAAAGCACTGGATATCCGAAGATGGGGAAAAACCCAAATAGTCTGAATATAAGTGAAATAAATTAAGAGTTTAATATTGACTGATCCAACACGTAACAACTCGAGCTGAATCTACTACTCTGTCTGAAAAGGCTCTACTAAATTGAATTGCTAGGACATTCCCCCAACTAACTCTAAAAAAATTGAAAACTGGAAGTAATGACTAAAATAGGAAGCATTTCTATTGTCCTCAAAGTATGACGACTCACCACAAAAGCTGCTGAAGTCGAATCGAGAATTGATCTAAACGTGATCTGGATGCTGAGTGTGTGAACCTACACCATGAAATGATGTAGCACAAAGTATGCATCAGTACTTGGAATGTATTGAGCATGCAAGATATAGATATGCTAAGTTGAACAAATTATATAAGCTGAACAATGCATAACTAAGTAATGATATAATCTGAACAAGGATATAGATATGTACAAAAGTATAATTGAAAGATAAACTGAATGCAATGATCAAATACTAGTCATGAAGATAACATGCTGAACTGATACTGAAGTAACTATTGAAAACCTGGTCAATGCACTAAGAGTCTGACTATGGGAGCTACTATTAACCAACATAAATCACGTGAGCAAAACCTTGAGTCCAATGTATACGCCTCATCGAGATGACCCAATATACCTTGCCAGGGGTATAAAAGCATGATTGTGGCATGATCAGTAATGCTGATGCTTACTAGAGGGAGCTTATAATCCTACACAGACACTTAGTTGTAGGACTATAAGGGTACGCTGAATCCTAGTCCAACTTGGTGGTAAGTCTACTCCCAAATTAATACATATGAAGTTAAAATGCACTAAATATTGAGTAGCTCAAAATATTGACATGCTAACTCAGAATGCAATATTTATATACTGTGAATGTGACATTCGAAATCTGGAGCATTATTTTTTTTTTAACTAACCTAGCAAGTATAATTCATGAACTAAGAGAATTTACACAACTAGGGTTCTGAGTTTTATGCAAGGAATTAAGCAATGTTTCCAAGAAAACATGTTATTTAGACTATGGATACTATTGCATCTGAAATCACCAAAATTCCCAAGATTTTACAAACCCTAGATCTGAACAAGTTATGTGGAATCAAGGAAATGAAGGAATTCTAGGGGCCTAGTAGATGTGTAACACCCTGTATCCAAAAAGGGGTAGTGAAGCAAATTTTGGGAAACTTTTAGGTGCCACCCACGACCTGACCTACGGACCATAGGTCAAATCACAGTCTGTGGTCTGACCTACTGTCTGTTGTCTGGTCCGTGGTTGAGGCCTTGAAATTGACCAATTACTGATGACCAATCACGAATCACGAGGACGGGCCGTGGGTCAGACCACGGTCTATCGATTGGGTCCATGGATAGTCACCTGGACGGTGATTTTAGGGACAATCGGTCTTTTCCGATTTTAATTAAATCAATGTGGTGTCGTTTTTCCTAAGTCTAGAACACCAATATAAGTATTTTTAACCCCCAAAATACCTCATTTAAGTCAATCTCTCAAAATCCCAAAACAATTCCCAAAACTCCTCTCAAGTATTCTTTCTTTAGAAGTTGGAAGAAGAAAGAAGAAATTGAAGCTAGGTAAAGAAAAAGTCTCCAATATTCAATCTTTTGAGGGAATTGTAATATAGGTATGATAGCTATTCATCCATGGATATCTTCCATCCATGGAGTCCCGTAGAATTTCCCAATTTGATGTAGAATTCCCCAATTCTAGCTAGGGCTTTTTCCAATGTTGTGGGTTATGATGATTGTTGATCCAATTGAGTGGATTGTGGTTGTTTATGATAGAATTGGTATAATTACATGTTTTTATAATGAGATTACATGTATCCATGCCTATTCCATGATTCTAACCTAGAATTGATATAATTAGGTTGATGCCATGAAGGGAAACTTTGTGGGTTTAGATGTATCCTTATAGGAATGATGAATTACTATTAGAATTGCTGGATAATAAAGTTTAGATGATGATCATGAAATCTAGGGCTTGAGAGTAAAGCTTATGACAGGAATTGTTGGTAATTGATGTCATTGTTGTGGAAGGGATACTTCCTACATGAATTTCTAATTATGAATGAATGAATGTGAAAGGCTTTCTCACATGATCGATTATAGGTTGAAAGGATTGCTCATGTAAAATTAATCTAGACTAAAAGACTACATAATTGATTAGGCTAGAGGTGATTACCCTTGACCTCCATATGAAAGGATATGAGGCGATTCCCCTATTCCTTAGAATTGAACAAGAGGTGAGTTCCCATGTTATTATTATGTTGAGTGGACAAGGAGGTGAGTACCATGATCCCTATGAAATAATGTAGAGGTGAGTACCCATATTATATGATGAATGATGTGGAGGTGAGTACCGACATAATGTGATGGGATTGTGGAGGCGAGTACTCGTAATCTAAAAGTAAGTAAGGCAAGAGGCAAAACCCATTAGCCTTTATCAGCTTGGCAAAGAGGTGAATCCCCATGTCTTTAAAAGTAAGTAATAATAATGAGATTATGATATAAAGAGTGAATAATGTGGATTGCTGCTAGAGATTCCATCCATGAGGTATGTTTGACTAGAGGCGGATGACCCAAGTCCTGACTAAGGATGAGTAAGGTTGCTTGAGAAGTATTCCTTTCTTATTATGATATTGATTTATGCGCATTGATTATGCTTATGGTTTGTATTGACTAACCATGATGTTTATGTTGTTTATGCTACCTATCATATTTAGTACTTGATTGAATAATGCATACTTTGCCTACATTCTTGTCAAATGTATGGTCCGGCGACGTTGACACTCATTCTCGTGGCTAGGAGCTCAAGGAGGTGAAGATTGGTGAGACCTTATTGGATTCGAGGATGTGACCACCACTTTCTTTTATGTCTTTGTTTTATGTGTTGGACTATTGTACATGCTATGTCCTAAGATTTTATTCTTGATGTTTTACATGGTTTGAGACAATGGTATTAGACTTCTGCTTCGTTTTTTATAAAGATTTTGATTGTATTGAAAAGTTTTAAATTTCCATTCATTTATATTACTTTATGTTATGATATTCTAAGTGACTTGTATGAGACCTTTAAGGTCAAATGGGGGGTTTAGGTTTCAATTATCAACTACACAACAGTCACAAGCAATTCAAAATAACAATAGGGAGAAGGATTCTCGTGATGTGATCAGTTATAGGAAAATTCGATATATGGGTAATTGAAACTACTAGCAAACAATTGAAAATCAGCGAGTAGGCTAGACTATAAGGGAGATAGCATTCTCTCAAATACCTATCCTAAATAATGTGATTTCTTTCAAAAATCAACAAACATGACGATGAAGAACAACCCACACCTTAATACATCCACTCTTTCAAGCTAGATGAGTAGGATTGAGTTTAGGATTCACTCTCTCAAGATACACCTAGCTCAACCTAATACCCACAAATCATTAATCAATAATCTTAGTTCTAAAACCTCTCTCTTAGGCAAGCCAAGAATACAAAAGTAGAACTGCATTTGCAACTATAATTCATAAATTGAACCTCAATTAATGATTAAACTCACTTCAATTCAGCATTTACACTAGTAATTAACAATACCCATAAACTAATTCAACCCATAATCATATAATCACACCCCAAGAATTGGGGTTTTAGCCAAACATCATAAAAAGGTAAAAACTATTACCAAATCGGTTAGCCATCAACTCGGTAAGAGAGATTTAGTCTTTACAATGCTCAATTTGAAGAAAATCTGAAACCCACTTCCAAAATCTCCAAATTGAATCTCTAAGGTTCTTTAAAGCAAAGAAAAAACTTAAGATAAAACTCTTCTAAACTAATTTCGTATTGTCCAAAATGTATCCACTAAAACTGCATGTTAAATAAAAATGTTCAAAATCTAATTTATAGTAGCCAAAAATAAGCCACAAATGACTACTCGGCTAAGTAAGTCGGGCTCGCTGAACCACTCGGTGTGCCACCCTTTGACCTCTCAATTGCCTTTTTCCACCTTAGCCTTTAGCATCCTCGAGGTCTGTAACTTTGGGCGATCTATCTTTTCTTCGTGGATCTACTTGGCAATTCGCCGACTGCTTCTTTTATTCTACGACTTAGTTTCTCCTTTCAGAACTTGGCACACTGGAACTTTTGGTGGTTAGATGAGCCACTCGGTGACACGCCAAGTGCTCTTAGCGATCCTCAGGCTTGCCCTTCTTCATTTCTTCAGCTTGTTTTGTTCCTTTTTGCCTGTTAGTGTCCTTGCTTTCTTCCTCAATCCATATACCTGAAAATCAAGGATTTACCATTAATTTATGGCATAAATCAAGCATTTGAGGACACTAAATCTAAAAAAAAAAAGCCCTAAATGAGTCCAAATCCAGGACTCATCAACACCCCCAACTTAAAACTTTGCTTGTCCTCAAGTAAAACTCAAGTTCAGCAGTTCAAAAAAGATGTCTCAAACAGTGCTGCATAAGACTCAACATGAATGCACACAACAAGACTCAACTTACTTATGCAATGATCAATTATGCACTCAAAGATTCAAATTGTGACTCACCATTATCAAAGATGCTCAAGTTCACAATACTTGTTTCAAATGCAAGTTCAAGCTCAACAAAGGTACTCAAATGCCCTCATAACCAAGATGATTCCATATTTACACACAATTCTTCAAAAATTTGTAGTTCCGGAATCACATACAACTTTCACACTCACAAAGATGAACACATGCATGACTTCACCTATTGGTTTGCCCTTATTTTCAAATCAACACTCGTTTCAGCTCACTCAAGATCACAAAGGTCTTTTCAAGGCTTGTAACGGGGCTGAGTGTAAAGGTATGGTCATTTAGACTCAGTGGCTTCTACCCTCATTAAATGTGGCCAGAACATCACATTCCTCCTTTTCTTTAACATTGTAAACATGCTTAGAATCCACCCCATTATTCAACTTCTTATGAAATACCGGACACCCTATTTCTTTTTCAATTTTATTCACTTATTTCACCACTTTTTCATTCTTTTTCTTTACTTTTTTTCTCTTTTCTTGTCTCTTTTTTTTTTTTTTTATACATGGAGGGGTTCCATCTTTTTTTAAAACTATTCTCAAAGGGGGATTTTTTTTTACACTTCTTGATTTTCCTTCTCTTTTCACCATACCATTCAAACAAACCACACTTCATAAGAGTTATGGGTGAATGGATAAAGAGGGATCACAATTGTTTAAGTTTCTTCCAAGAAAAGGGTTAAAGCTCACAGGGTTCAAACAAGGTTCACACATCTCACAAGGTTGGCCACAAAAGAGGTTTATTGTCAAATTATTTTCATTCTTCAAAATTGTTGCCTAAGATCATTTCTAGTGCTTGCATGACTTAGTCAACTGGACCAACGGGGCAAATTCTAGGTGTCATCACACAATGTTCAAACTAAGCTCATCACACAAGGCATTGGCACCAATATCAAACAAGACTCCACACTTTCTAGCTAGTGTGCAATGTTCATCATGAGAGATTCATTCAATAACTGGCTAGTCAGAACTAGATGCTAAAAGTTCACACATTGTATATGCAACTTCAATGGTCTTATCGTGACCGCACGTTGATTTGGTTAAACTAAGAGCACTATTTAAGTCATCGGTATTGATCATCACCGACACTCAAATTTGCGCAAGAACAACCACATTCACACACAAAAGAGGTGGCACAAAATTTCAAAATAGGTCAAAACCAATTTCATTTAAAACAAGGAGCCATAAGCTCAAACATCCACAAAATATGATCACAAAACTCAATATTCACCAACATAATCAAAACACAAGAGGTAGGTATGGAAATACCTCACCCACCCACAAAAGAAAAACAGTTGTCCTCAAATGCAACTAAAAACATAAAAATCACAAAAACAACATAGAGTGAGGTAAAAAATGATCCTGTCTACATAGTCGCTCCGTCTGTCTGGGCATCAATACCCGGGGTTACACTCTGGTCTTGGGCATTAGTGCTCGGGGTAACATCAACATTGGCTCCACTAGAGCTTGCCATGGAAGTCTCCCTCAATGAAGTCTGAACGGCTGAATGCACCATATCCTCCTCAACCTCAGTCAGGCCCTCATATGTAGTCTTCTCATGAACACCAAGCTGCTCCTCATCAGTCTCAGCCTCAGACTCTGTAGCCACATCATCAACTCAAACCACACCTCCGGTGGAAGCTGGAGCCACATCAGCATGGGATGGAATATCTGTGTCCAGATCATCAGGGATCTCCATGGTCCCAAAAATCATCAACATATCTGTGGACTTCAAATGGTCCACATCTTTTCTCAACTCTGCAATTGCGGCCTTTAGGGCCGTCACCTCATGAGTGGCTCCATGACTTCTCTCACACACCTCTATCCTTGGCGTGAGGATATTAATAGACTCTCTAAGAGGTGTAACAATAGTTGTGAGAACTCTCTCAATCATCTCAGGTACTGTAGTCTCTAGCATGGAGACACATGCATCAGCAGAATGGGCTAGGTGCCCCATCCGTAGCAGTATGGCCTGGGTGAGTTGAGGTTGAGAGGCAGTACTAGCAGCAGACATAGGATGTAAGGCATCAGTAGTGTCTCAATATCAACAGTTGGGGATGCATCCACCAATATCAATACCAAAGGCCTAGGGGTCGGAGTAGGCATTACTACCTCTGCAGGTAGTGTCTCAATATCAACAGCTGGGGATGCATCCACCAAGGCTGCCCTCTTCTTCTCAGCCTCATCCTTCAAATACTCAGCCTCAATAAGCCAGATATCGGTAGAGGAGGTGGGAATCACTTCCACCTCCTTCTTCTTATCACGAGGTACCCGGGCTCGTCTGCACAACTCGGTGATCAACACCAGAAAAGGGAGTGATGTCTGACGCTATCTAGCCCTCATGGCCATCTTTTGTCCAATGATCATACCCAAATTGAGGCTATTCCTAACAATGATAGAGCCAAGTTAGGCCACTTTCATGTGGTGGAGGATAGACTAATTCTGGGACGACATGATTGTGCTGCTAATAAACCCAAACTAGTACCTCGCTACCACATTTAGATCTTTCTTCTCTATGGGCACTCTGGCCTCAATCCACCTAGGAGTACCATATGAAAAGAGTGGGATCAGCCTACCTGTCATGTCCTCCAAAGCCATTCCCTTTATCATGCTCTGGTAGTCATTGATAATGTTGGCAGTACATTCCAGAACATCATTTATGTCATCACTATCATATTTTACCTTCTTCCCCCCTGATAACTACATAGTTGATTGGCTTGAAGGTGAAAACCTTCTTCTTCCCCTGTGGCACCAAAGCTCTATAGGTAGTGTAAAATTCTCGGATCCAATTAGTAATGTAAAGCTCCTGGGGTTTAGTAAAAATCTCAAACTTGTGGGAATTTAAGGTCCACCATATTTCTTGGTATCGATTTATCACACCATCTATAGACAAACTTTTCTCCTCAATGATAGTCTTTAGTCCCTCGGCCTTTAGTCTGTTGAGAGACTTGGGAGAAGGACCCTGTACCGGTGGTGCTGGGACCATGTCTGATTTGGAACTGGAGAAGGAGTGGGCAGAGGCACCCGGATCCTAGATGGATCATGTATCCTTTTGGAGCGCATTTCAGCTCTCTGGGCCAATAGCAGTTGGTCATCCTTAGAGCTCGCAGATGACAGCCCGAGAATCCTGATGTTCCCCTTCGCTTCCAAAGGTCATAAGGTGAGTCACATAGACTCCCTCACTGTCGGAGTTGACCTTTGGTGATGCAGCTATGGGAGCCTTGCCCTTTCCTTTTCCTTTCCCACTCGTGGTAGGAAGTTTAGTAGCCTTTTCTTTGGATGTCGCTACATCCTCATTGATGACGATTCCCTTTGCCCGTTTGTGGGGAAGTATGTCTCATCTCGGTACTTTGGGTCTATCCATATCTACAAAATGCATCAAAAAGAGTTAGAAATCATTTAAGAAAATGAGCAGAATTCAAGTTGCAGAAAGACTCACCGAACTAGTTGGTGAGTCGTCGAGTCTGTTAGGTGAGCCAGATCGGGCTTGCAGAAAGGACGGCCTAAAAAATTCCCACAATTAAGGCATCTTGGCAATGTTCAGGGCTTTTCAGTGAATTGTAGACACTGCTCGGCGAGCTAGACTAGCCCGCCGAATATTGCAGTGTGTTTTAGAGATTAGGGATGCAAAAAGGGTAATTAAAGGGACCTTTCGGCGAGTCACCGAGTTAACTCGGTGAGCTCAGGCTTCCCACCGAAAGTTACAAACTCTAACTCCACCAAATCACGAAATTAAAGGTGATCAAGGGGGACGTTGGTGAACTGCCGAATCGTTCGGCGAGCTCGACCTAGCTTACCAAACTGCCTAATATGCCAAATTTCAACCCCATATCCCAAAATCAATACCGTAGCCCCCGAAATCAAAATCAAACACACACATTATGCAATTCACACACGACCCATAATACCCATGCCTCCGGGGTACTCAGACTTCCCCCAATTTTGCCAAAATTGGCCATTTGACGACTTTTGCCCTAAAGAATGACATCCACTGCTCTATCATTGGGCAAATCACGTCATTTGGCAAAATTTAGGGTTACTTAGATTTCACCCAACTAGACCAAACATCAAATAACCGCAACCCAACAATTTATGATCAATTTTAACACACAAAACTCGGGAAATAATCATTTTAAGCAATTAGGCACAATTTTGAAACACTAAATAAGCAATCAACCACATCAAACACAATATAAGAATAGACCCAACACAAAACAACACATATTTATCTAATGCATTCGAGGTCAACCACTAATCAAGAGTTTGGGGGTTTGGAAAACCAACCTGAATGCCAAATTTAGAGTTTGATAAGCTAGGCAGCAATGCAATCCAAATCCAAACATGAGATCAAGAGCAAAAAGCAAGTAAAATAGCAAAAATACAGGAAATCTAAAGTGCGGGTGTGAATGTACGGGGTTAGAAATGAGAGAATATGAAAGATTTTGAAATTTTAAACCATTTCGCCTTTTAAACCTTTCAGTTTGCAGCCCTTTTGGCGGTATTAGTTGACCACGCCGAACCACTCAGCGATGCACCGAGTGGTAACTCACCTCCACAAGTTTTATAGAACCTCCAATCAATTTGGAGGTCCAAATGATGGATAAAATCGGGCTCCCCGACCTATTTGGCAAGTCACCGATATAGACATATACTCGTCTAGTTTTATATACTTCCATTGCAGATTTTTATGGGTCCAACGACGGTCCAAGTCGGGCTCACCGACCTCTTCGGCGAGTAGCCGACTAGACTCTTTGGCTCGCGAAACTGTACAATCTCAAACACACTCCACCTTTCAACCTGCACAATCAACACCCGTTATTAAAAATAAAACTTAAAACATTAAAAACGTGGGTTTTCTCCCAAGAAACGCCTTGTTTAACATTGTGGCATGACACAAGTACCTATTCAAGCTTCATTCTTGGGGTTTACCATAGTATCACTAGGCAACCCCCTTGTTGTCTTGGGTTTAAATGCGATGAAATTTGACCCATTTGGGTCTCCAACTGCTTAATAGAGACAGAATGAGAGGTAACTGTCTGGTTGCGAGTCGATACCTCCTGCTTCATTTCCTTCAACACTTTATCAGAACCTTAAACCTTGTTAAGAATGTGTGAGAGCATGTCCTCTGTATGGCCACCCTCAGAATCTTTGGGCTTTTGACGCTCATGGGGAGGCACATACCTATCCTTCTACCCTTCTCTTTCCTTCTCAGAGGCGTTACAATCACACCACTCTCTGTCACTGTCTCTCCAGCACTCATCTCTATTCCAACCTTGATTACCACCTGGCCTTGGGTAGTTTGTACGATAACCTCCTCATTGGTTGCCTAGGAAGTTCACTTCCTCATTATACAATGCTTTAAATTTGGCTTCCTCGGGGTTTACACCACCAACACCCATATCATTAACACTTCTTGTACCAGCACCCATGACATTTTTGGCCAAGATGTCCAGCTGTGTCATCATCTTTTCCATGTTTTGGTCTCTCTCTTGATCTTTTTTGATTTGCTTCTTTGTCATTTTATAAGTAAGACGAGAGACTTGGTCTTCACACGTGTACCATGCCCGGTTAATCTTTGTCATGCAATCGAGGAGTTGGGATGCTATCGCATAGGGTTGTTGCATTAAACCATCCAGAGAGAGTTGATCAACCACTTTGCTTTTTCACCAAATCGAGGCTTCTATAGAAGTAATGCAGTAGTACATTATCGAGAAGTCCATGAGTTGGGCATTGCAACACCATCTTCTTAAACCCTAGCCAGGTCTCATGGATTGGCACACCCTCCAAGTGCTTAAAGGTTTGGATACTATCCCTAAGAGTCATCATCTTCGAAGGGGGAAAGAATCGCACTTGAATGCAGTAGTGAGTTCATCCCACGAAGTGATTGAATCTATTGGCAACTTAGCCAACCACTGGCTTGTCTCTACCATCAGAGAAAATGGAAACAACCTCAGACGGACAGATTTTTTAGATATGTTCTTAAATGAGAACGGTCCACAGAAATCAACAAAATTCCTAATATGCACATGCGGATCCTCATGAGCCAGTCCACCAAATAAGCTTCAGTTGTAGGAGCTACAGCATGGTGTTTGTGATGTGAAACACAACGTTTCCTTCAGCCAGAGGTAAATGAACGGCACCAACACCACCCAGTAGATTTGGGTCATTAACATCATTGAGATTCCCAATGTCGTCTTGGTGGCCCACTTGGCTACCATTACTTCTGCTGACACTCATTTCCTGCTTTGTTTTAACACAAGCAACACAAAACCAAGTAAAGTAAGTAGATTCAACTATGGCTAAAAAGAACACAATTCAACTTCACCAAAAGAATTTCAAACAACACCACTCCTGGGCAGCGATGCCATTTTGATTAACATTTCAAGCACACTTCTTCAAATTCTAAGTTTCAACGATCGTAAATTAGTATAAAACCCAACTAAATGAGTTGCGGTCGAATCCCACAGGGAGCGGTACGTGTTTTAAATTTAATTAAGAAGTATGAATGCGGTCTAATCAGCCATAGGAATAAAAATTATCGAAAAAGACATTAAACAAATTAAAGGGCTGGCACGAATGTCAAATGGGGAGTTTTAGTTTTCAATTATCAACTACACATCAGTCACAAAAAATTCAAAATAACATTAGGGAGAAGGATTATCAGGATGTGATCGATTATAGGCAAATTTGATATATGGGTAATTGAAACTACTAGTAAACAACTGAAAATCAGTGAGTAGGATAGACTATAAGAGAGATAGCTTCTCCCTAACAACTACCTCAAATTATGTGATTTTTTTCAAACATCAACAAGCATGACAATGAGAACAACCCACACCTTAATACATCTACTCTTTCGAGCTAGATGGGTAGGATTGGGTTTAGGATTCACACTCTTGAGCTAAACCCAGCTCAACCCAATACCCATAAATCATTAATCAATAATCTTAGTTCTAAAACCTCTCTCTCGAGCAAGCTAAGAACACAAAAGTATAATTGTATTTGCAACTACAATTCATAAATTAAACCTCAATTAATGATAAAACTCACTTCAAATCAGCATTTACACTAGTAATTAACAATACCCATAAACTAATTCAACCCATAATCACATGATCACACCCCAAGAATTCGGGTTTTAGCCAAACATCATAAAAAGGTAAAACTATTACCGAATCGATTAACTATCAACTGAGTAAGAGAGATTTAGTCTTTACAATGCTCAATTTGAAGAAAATCTTAAACCCACTTCCAAAATCTCCGAATTGGATCTCTAAGGTTCTTTAAAAACTAAGAAAAACTTAAGAGAAAACTCTTCTAAGCTAATTTTATATTATCCAAAATGTATCCACTGAAACTGCATGTCAAATAAAAATGTTCAAAATCTAATTTATGGTTGCCAAAAATAAGCCACGAAGGACTACTCGGCGAAGTAAGTCAGGCTCATTGAACCACTCGGCGAGCCGCTCCTTGACCTCTTCAATCATCTTTTTTGTCTTAGCCTTCAGTCTCAAGGTCTGTAACTTTGGGTGATCTAGCTTTGCTTCATGGAACTGCTCGACAATTCACCAACTGCTTCTTTTTGTCTCCAACTTGTTTTTTTCCTTTAGGACTTGGCACACTGGAACTTTAGGTGGTCATATGAGCCACTTGGCGATCCTCAGGATCGCCCTTATTCATTTCTTCAGGTTGATTTGTTCCTTTCTGCCTGTAAGTGTCCTTTTTTTTGTTCCTTAATCCATATACCTGAAAATCAAGGATTTAACATCAGTTTATGGCACAGATTACGCATTTGAGGACACTAAATCTATAAAAACAAATCCCTAAATGAGTCCAAATCCAAGACTTATCAACAAACTTGGTAACAGAGCACAAGGCTTAGAATTTTTCAAGGATGTCTCAAACCACATCGAGTAGAGTTTTGTTCATAAGTATGAAGCGCGCCACATTTATGAATGAGAGGCTACTAGATGTTTAGGAAACATCACTTTTTCATTTCTCTAAGTCGTGCCATGGAGTTTAACTCTACAAAGTCTTTCTCCTAACCCTTACCCCATGGTTTTCAGGATATGACTACTAAAAGGCTAATGCAAGAAGGATGGAGGGAGACAATGTGGGTCAAGAATTTCCTCCCCAAGCTCCTCATCAAGCTCCGATTGATCCTTTGGCTGAGAATGTAGCCAATGCAGAGTTTAGTTCAGCGTTCCAAGTGTTGGCTCAAGCTATGAATGCTCAAGCCAATAGAGAGGTAGTAGCTCTCATGAACCCAAATGTGGGTACGTCGATGGCAACAGTGAGGGACTTTACAAGGATGGACCCTCCAAAATTTTATGGCTCCAAAGTTGAGGAAGACCCTTAAAGAATTTATCGATGAGGTCTATAAGATACTTGCTATTATGGGGGTCAAGTGACTCCAGTAGAGAAGGTGGAATTGGCAGCTTATCAACTCAAAGGGGTTGCTCAAATTTGGTTCAATCAATGGAAAGAGGCAAGGTAGGAAGGAGCAGGTCCCATAGAGTGGGAAAGGTTCAAAAGTGCTTTTCTTTATAGGTTCTTCCCTTTAGAGATGAGAGAGGCCAAGGTAACTTAGTTCATCAACCTTCGGCAAGGAAATATGAGTGTGAGGGAGTACACTTTGAGGTTCACTCAACTATCTAAATATGCTCCTTTTATTGTGGCGGATCGAAGGACCAAGATGAGTAAGTTTGTGTCGGGAGTGTCCGAATTGGTTGTTAAAGAACATCGCACTGCTATGCTTGTTCATGATATGGATATTTCTTGTCTTATGGTACATGCCCAATAAATTGAGGAAGAAAAACTCAAGGAAAGATCTAGGGAAGCAAAGAGGGCAAGAATGGATGATGTTAACTTCTCACATTCTAGGTCTGGTGGACGGGGTCGTTCAAGGTTTCGAAAAAGGTTCTTCAAATGCTCCTCTAAGGCCTAAAACTGAACGGGTATCTAACCTTAAACTTCAAGGAGATGGTAGTGAGTCTTCAATGCCTACTTGTGCTAAATGTGGGAGAAATCATGAGGGTAAGTGTCTAGCGGGCTCCAATACTTGCTTTGGGTGTGGCAAGATGGGTCACAAGATAAGGGATTGTCCCTCAGTTGCTAGGAATGAGGGAGATACTCATCGTAGGGCTCAACTCAACCCCTCATTTGGTCCAAGTGGTTCAGGTGCTAATGCTCCTAAGCAAAACCGATTCTATGCTCTCCAGACTAGAGATGATGAAGACAGTTCCCCAGATGCTATGACTGATATGTTAAAAGTTTTTCAAATTGATGTGTATGCTTTGCTTGATCCCGGTGCTACTTTGTCCTTTGTGACTCCTTATGTAGCTATGAGGTTTGATGTGTTCCTTGATGTGCTATTAGAGCCTTTTTTTTGTTTCTACCCCAGTTGGTGATTCTGTGTTGGCTAACAAGGTATATAGAAGGTGTCCCATCTCCTCGTCCCATAGAGTTACTCTTGTTGACTCGGAAGAACTTGATATGTTAGACTTCGATGTCATCCTTGTTATGGATTGGTTACATTCATGCTATGCTTCTATTGATTTCATAACTAGAGTAGTTAAGTTCCAATTCCCTAATAAGTCAATCCTAGAGTGGAAGGGGGGAAATTCTATGCCTACAAGTTGGGTTATTTCATGTCTTAAAACTAGAAATATGATTTCTAAGGGTTGCTTGTACCATCTAGTGAGGGTGAGGGATGTAGATTCCGAAACCCCTTCTCTTGAGTCGGTCCCTATTGTAAAAGTGTTTTCGAAAGTATTCCCAGACGATCTACCTGTTATTCCACCCGAAAGGGAAATAGATTTCAGTATTGACCTTCTTTTGGATATGCAACCTATTTCTATTCCTCCTTATAGAATGGCTCTGGCGGAACTTAAGGAGTTGAAGGAACAGTTGGAAAATCTATTAGACAATGGTTTCACCCAACCAAGTATATCACCGTGGGGTTCTCTGGTATTGTTTGTTAAGGAAAAGGATGGTACCCTCCCAATGTGCATCGATTATCGACAGTTGAACAAGGTGACTATTAAGAACAAGTATCCTCTCCCAAGGTTGATGATTTGTTAGACCAACTTCAAAGGTCAAGTTATTTCTTTAAGATTGATCTACGATCGGTTTATCACCAATTGAGGGTGTAAGAGGAAGATATTCCAAAACAGCTTTTAGAACCCGATATGGTCATTATGAGTTTTTGGTAATGTCGTTTGTATTAACTAATACTATGACAACATTTATGGACTTGATGAATAGAGTGTTTAGACAATACCTTGATATATTTGTGATTGTATTCATCGATGATATTTTGATCTACTCAAGAAGTGAGAATGAGCATATTGATCATTTGAGGATCGTGTTGCAAATCCTTAAGGAACAAAAACTTTTTGCAAAGTTTAGAAAATGTGAATTTTGGCTAAGATCGATAGCTTTCCTTGGTCATATTGTGTCAAGCAAAGGTATAGAGGTATGTCCTAAGAAGATGAATGCGGTCAAAAGTTGGCCTAGACCTCTAACACCTTCAGACATTAGAAGTTTCTTGGGTTTGGCCGGTTATTATCGACGATTTGTTGAAGGGTTTTCTTCTAGTGCCTCTCCATTGACAGTTTTGACTCAAAAGAAGGCTAAGTTTGTATAGTCCAAATCATGTGAAAAGAATTTTCAAGAGTTGAAATATAGACTTACCTCCGCTCCGGTTTTGACACTACCGAAAGGAACATATGGTTTTGTGGTATATTGTGATGCGTTGAGAATTGGGTTGGGATGTGTTCTCATGCAAAATGGAAAGGTTATGGCCTACGCTTCAAGGCAACTTAAGGTTCATGAGAAGAATTATTCGTCCCATGATCTTGAACTAGTGGTAGTGGTTTTTGCCTTAAAGATATGGATGCGTTATTTGTATGGTGTGTATGTAAATGTGTTCACTGACCACAAAAGCTTGCAATATGTGTTTAATAAAAATGATTTGAATCTTCACCAAAGAAGGTGACTTGAGTTATTGAAGGATTATGATATGAGTGTTCTCTATCACCCTAGAAAGGTAAATATAGTAGCGGATGCTCTTAGTAAGCTGTCTATGGGTAGTGTTGCTCATGTGGATCATGATATAAATAAGTTGGCATGAGATGTGCATACATTAGACCGATTGGGTGTTCGATTAGTAGACATCAACAAGGGTGGTGTCATGGTTCGTAACGGTTCCGAATCATATTTTGTAAGTGATGTGAAAGCTAAACAATGTCTAGATCCATTTTTGGTAGACTTGAAAGAAGCGATACTCAAGAAGTCCGTTGAAGCTTTCTCCCAAGGGGGGGATGGAGTACTTAGATACCAATGTCGATTATGTGTTCCAAATATTGATGAGCTAAGGGAACAAATCTTTGCAGAAGCCCATAGTTCTTGGTATTCTATTCACCCAAGAGCCACCAAGATGTACCGTGATTTGCGGGAGATCTATTGGTGGAATGGGATGAAGAAGGATATTGCAGGATTTGTGGCTAAGTGTTCAAATTGCCAACTTAGTGAAGGTTGAGCATCAGAAATTGGGAGGTTTATCCCAAGACATTAGAATTCCTACTTGGAAGTGGGAAGATGTGAATATGGACTTTATAGTGGGGTTGCCATGCACTCGGTGACAATATGACTTGATTTGGGTTATAGTGGATCGAATGACGAAATCAACCCATTTCATTCCCGTCAAAGTTTCTTATGTGGTGGAAGACTATACCAAGTTGTATTTGAGGGAGATGGTAAGATTGCATGGTGTGCCATTGTCCATTATCTCATATACAGTTTTGGAATTCATTCCAAAAGGGTCTTGCCACCAAAGTGAAGCTTAGCATGACTTTTCACCCACAAATCGATGGGCAAGCGGAGAGAACGATCAAAACTTTAGAGGATATGTTGGGAGCACGTGTCATCAATTTCAAGGGGATTTAGGATGATCAATTGCCATTGACAGAGTTCGGTTATAATAATAGTTACCATTCTATTATTGGTATGGTCCCCTTTGAAGCTCTTTATGGTAGGAGATGTAGATCTCCCATAGGATGGTTTGAGGTGGGTGAGGTTGCCTTGATTGGACCCAAACTAGTTCATGAGGCTATGGAGAAGGTCTGGCTTATTAGAGATAGGTTGAAAATGGCACAAAGTCGACAAAAGTCCTATGCAGATGTTAGAAAGGGAGACCTTGAGTTTGAGCTTATTGATTGGGTCTATTTGAAAATCTCGCCCATGAAGGGTGTGATGAGATGTGGGAAGAAAGGGAAACTTAGTCCCCGGTACGTAGGCCTGTATAAAATCTTGAGATGTGTTGGTAAGGTTGCTTATGAACTTGAATTGCCAAATGATTTGGCAATGGTGCATCTGGTGTTCCATGTCTCTTTGCTTAACAAGTGTGTTGGCAATCCGATATCCATAGTTCCCCTAGAAGGGTTGGGAGTTGATGAAAGTCTCTCTTATGAAGAAGCTCCGATTGAAATTCTAGACCAGCAAGTTAAGAGATTGAGAAACAAGGAAGTTGCTTCTGTGAGGTATTGTGGAGAAACCACTTAGTTAAGGGTTCTACTTGCGAGGCTGAGGCTGATATGAAGTCCCGTTATCCTCATCTCTTTCCTTCTAATCTACCTTGAGGTAATAAGTTTCCTCTTAGTTGTTTTATGGTTTGAAGTCATGTGTGTTTTAGATGTTTTCATGATTTCTTTATTTATGCATGTTCATGAAAACTTGTGTTTTGAAAGAAAATTAGTTTATGTGATTGATTTTCCTCATGTTGTAGTGCACTGAGTATAAGTTTCTTATAGACACATGAGATGAATTGATGAACATGTTTAGCTATGCTTTTTGAAATTGAATTGCATATCAGCTCCATGAGATTGTGTTGAGGATGCTTTTAAGTTTGGAGATGATAGTACCTCCTTGAAGTAAGAAATTTCAAATTTCATGCATATTGGGTTGTTAGATGTAGTTCCTACCTCCTTAAGGTGCATTGAGTAGATTTGACTCATAGTTAGTGTTTCCTCCTTAGTTGTGTGCATTTTGATAGGTTGCATGCATGGTGGGCTGGTAATCTTGAGTCTTTTGTCTAGAAACGTTCTTAGAATCTCATTTGAGCACAAATGCTCCCAAGGGGGAGATAATATAAACCCCGTATCCAAAAAGGGGTAGTGAAGCAAATTTTGTGAAACTTTCAGGTGCCACCCACGACCTGACCTACGGACCGTGGTCTGATCTGTGGTTCAGGCCTTAAGATGATCAATCATGGCTTAGCAGGACGGGCTGTGGATCAGACCACGGTCTGTCGACTGGGTTCGTGGATGGTCACCTGACGGTTATTTTAGGGGCAATTGAGTCCTTTCCAATTTTAATTAAATCAATGTGGTGTCATTTTACCTAAGTCTAGAACACCTATGTAAGTATTTTAACCCCCAAAATCCCTCATTTAAGTCATTCTCTCAAAATTCCAAAAGACTTTTCAAAACTCTTCTCAAATATTCTCTCTAAAAGTTGGAAGAAGAAGGAAGAAATTGAAGCTAGGTCAAGAACAAGTCTCCAATCTTCAAGCTTTTGAGGGCATTGTAATCAAGGTATGATAGCTATTCATCCATGGATATATTCCATCCATGGAGTCCCCTAGAATTCCCCAATTTGATGACGAATTCCCCAATTATAGCTAGGGTTTCTTCTAATGTTGTGGGTTATGATGATTATTGATCCAATTGAGTGGATTGTGATTGTTTATGATAGAATTAGTATAATTACATATTTTAAGAATGAGATTACATGTATCCATCCCTATTCCATGATTCTAAGCTAGAATTGATATAATTGGGTTGATCCATGAGGAGAAACTTTGTGGGTTTAGATGTATCCTTATAGGATTGATAAATTTCGATTAGAATTGCTTGAGAATAAAGCTTAGATGATGATCATTAAATATAGGGCTTGAGAGTAAAGCTTATGATAGAAATTGTTGGTAATTGATGTCATTGTTATGGAAGGGATACTTCTTACATGAATTGCTAATTATGAATGATTGAATGTGAAAAGCTTTCTCACATGATTGATTCTAGGTTGAAAGGGTTTCTCACCTAAAATGAATCTAGACTAAAAGACTACGTAATTGATGAGGCTCAAATTACCCTTGACCTCCCTATGAAAGGATATGAGGCGATTCCCATATTCCTTTGAATTGATCAAAAGGTGAGTCCCCATGTTTTTATTATGTTGAGTGGACATGGAGGCGAGTACCCATGATCCCTATGAAATAATGTGGAGGCGAGTATCCGCATTATATGATGAATGATGTGGAGACGAGTACTCGCATCATGTGATGAGATTGTGGAGGCGAGTACCCGCAATCTAAAAGTAAGTAAGGCAATAGGCGAATACCCATTAGCCTTTATAAGCTAGGAAAAGAGGCGAATCCCCATGTCTTTAAAAGTAAGTATGAATAATGAAACTATGATGTAAAGAGTGAATAATGTGGATTGTTTCTTGAGATGTCATCCATGAGGTAAGTTTGACTAGAGGTGGATGACCTAGTTCTTGACTAAGGATGAGTAATATTGCTTGAGAAGTATTCCTTTCTTATTATAATATTGATTTATGTTCATTGATTATGCTTATGGTTTGTAGTGATTAACCATGATGTTTATATTGTTTATGCTAGCTATCATATTTAGTACTTGATTGTACTAACGCATACTTTGCCTACATTCTTATCAAATGTAGGGTCCGACAACGTTGAAACTCATTCCCGGGGCTAGGATTATAGTAGATCAAGGAGGTGAAGATTGGTGAGTCCACATTGGATTCGAGGATGTGACCACCACTTTCTTTTATGTCATTCTTTTATATGTTGGACTATTGTACGAGCTGTGTCCTAAGATTTTATTCTTCATGTTTTAGATGGTTTGAGACAATGGTATTAGACTTCCACTTCATATTTTAATAAAGATTTTGATTGTATTGCAAAGTTTCAAATTTCCGCTCATTTATATTACTTTATGTTATGATATGCTAAGTGGCTTGTATGAGGCCTCTCGGGGTCTTATACGCCTTGTTACATCTAGGGGGTACCCTGAGTCTTTGGTGTTTCCGTAATTAATGACACAACTTCCAATGCAAGTGTCTACGATCGTGCAATAGTAATAACCCATACAAGGGTTGGGGTCGAGTCCCAAGGGAGTGGTTTTGATAATTAATAGAAAAATAAAATTAGTTCTAACTAGTCGTAGCTAAAGACATTAACGATTAAAAACATTGTAAATTAAAGGGGGACACAAGAGTGTCAATTAAAAATGGGGGTTTGTCACTAGTGATTAAAAAATAGCGAAATTAACAAGGAGATCTAAGTAATGAGAGGGGATTCTTGGGATGTGACCGGAATACGGGTTAATTTAAATTATTGTGTACATTCTTTCAATAGAAAATTTATAGAGTAATAGTGACTACGCTAAGCTATACATGGGAAGAAATTCTCTCTTGAGCAACTTACCCCATTTTAAATGAGTTCCTCTCGGACACCCACTTGCCTTATGAAGACCAACCTACGCCTTACCCCACTCTCTTTCTCGAGCTGAGTGTTAGGATATGGGACTAGGGTTCACTCTCTCGAGTTGAACCTCATGTCGACCCACTCCTTAGGCCATCAATCTAGTAGTCTTGGTTTCACGACCTCTCTCTCGAGCAAGCCGAAAACACATAAATATACTTGTATTTGCAACTACAAATTTGTTAAATTCAACCACGGCTACAAGACGAAATCACCATTAAAATACATCTAATTTATCAGCAAGCAAGACCCAACAACAATCTTAACCCCTATTCACTAAATCACACCCTAAGAATTGAGGTTTTTAACCACACATCAAGAGATAGAAATTTATACCTAAATGAGCTTGCATTCAAATGGGTATGAAGATTTGAGTCTTGTTATAGGCCAAGAATGAAGAATCCAAGAGACCCAAGTCCAAATCCTTAGAGATGAAACCCTATTCTTCTTCAAGTTTCGAAACCCTCTCAAACTCAAAGCAAAAATAAAGAGTACTAAAATTATATTAATTGTTTCACAATAAAAATCCCATCTAAGCTATAAATCTCAACGAGTATTTATAGTTTTAAAGAAATATGTGCTGCAGCGGACCATTCAGCGACATTAGTCAGAATCGCCGATCAACTCGGCGATTCACCCTTTGATGTAGTTCATCGCTGTCTTGCACCATCCTTCATCATCGTCATGCTTTGGGTCATTGGGCAATATAGTACTACCTCACGAAACGTCTCGGTGATGCGCCGATTGCTCCCTTTTTTCGTCGACTTGATCCTTTCCTTCAAGGCTCAGCACACTAGAACAAAAGGCAAAGTGAGACCCTTCGACGACTCGCCAAGTGGACTCGGCAATCCTCAGGCCTTCAGTTTCTTCATTCTTTTTAGCCTTTTCATTTCTTTTTGCGAAGTAGTGTCCATGCTCTCCTTCAAACTTTAAATACTTGAAACTTAAGGGGTTTCATTAGGTATTAAGATAAAATAAGCATTTGAGGACACAATTTCTATTAAAATATAGCCCTAAATGAGCCCAATTTGTGGACTCTTCAAATACAAGTTCAAGCTCAACTAAAGTGTTCAAATGCCCTCACAGAAAGAATGATTCCATAATCACACGATGGTTTACAGTTCAAAGCTTCGGAATCAGATGCAACGCTCGCTCTCACAAGGAAGAACACAATGCATGCTTTCACCCATAAGTTTGCCCGTATTTTCTGATCAACATTTGTTTAAGTTCACTCAATATCAAAAAGGTCTTTTTAAGGCTTGTAATGGGGCTGAGTGCAAAGATATGGTCATTTAGGCTCAGTGACTTTCATCCTCATGACATGTGGTGCTCACAACACTTCCTTTCCTTTTCCTTCATCATTCTCTTTAGTGCTCATAAGTCATCCTATTATTCACTTTCCATGGATTGTTTGGGAACCCCATTTCTTTTCTACTTTTATTCCACAACTTTCTTTTTCATTCTTTTTATTTTTCTTTCTCTGTTTTTTTTTATATGGAGGGGTTCCATTTTTCTTAAAACCATGGGTAAGAGAGACTTTCCTTGCACTTCTTGACTTCCCTTTTTATTTTCACCACACCCCCAACTTAGGTTTTTGGCCTAAGTTGGCTATTTAATTGACCACAATTCAAGAGGATTATAGGTAGTGGATTAAGAAAGGTTATGGTTTCGTCAAGTTTCTTCCAAAGAAAGTTAAGGCTCAAGGGGTGTTCAGAAGAGAATCACACAGGGTAGGTCACAAAAGAGGTATGTGTCAAATTGTCTCACACTCTTAGAAGTTGCCAAAGATCATATCAAGAGATAACATCACTTAGTTGATCGGACCAACGGGGAAAATTCTAGGATCTATCATGCATGGTTCAAAATAAGATCATCACACAAGGCATCGACACTAAAGTCAAACAAGACTCCATACTTTCGCAAGTGTGGAATGATCATCACAAGAGACTCGATTTGATAAATGGCTAATCACAATGAGATGCAAAGAGTTCACATATTGTTTATGCAACTTCATTTGGCCTTGTCGAAGCCAGGCATTCATGTTCGTTCAATTGAGAGCACTATTTAAGTCATCGATATTGATTGGAATCGAGAATTAAATTTTGCAAAAGAACAACCACATTCAAGAGCATATAAAGGGTGGTGAAAATGTGCAAAAAATACAAAAATTTTCAGAAGGGTCAAAATCATTTTGCAATTTAAAATTAAAGGAGTCATAAGCTCAAACATCCACAAAAAGCAGTGTAAACACAATTTATAAACAGACAGCCCAAATATATATAAAACACAAACGTTGATAGCGCACAAAGGTGGGACTCACCTCATCACAAATAAAAGCAATTGCCCTCAAATGCGAATAAAAGTACCCTAAAATAAAAATAAGTAAGACAAATAGGGAGGTAAAGAAGTGATCCTGGCTATGCAGTTGCTCCATCTGTCAGGGCGGCATGGTTCTTCTGTGACTTTAGGTGTAGGCCTTCCACAATTTTAGCATTAAAAAGAAGGTGAGGTGGGGACGCTAAGTGAGCCGTTGAGTGATTCAGCTAGCTCTATACAGCATCACTAAGCAACCCAACACTCCTATTTTCAACCCACTTTCTTGAATGCTTCACAACCACCCTGCTTCAACTTTACTCAAGTGTTGTCCAATTCCTACGCACCCGGTGCTATTAGTCTGAATCACTGAGTCAGTTGGCGTGTTGCTGAGCAATCACTTGTTTCACTGAGTTTTACAGAACTTTCCAGTAAACCTGGGAGTTCAAACAGTGGTCACCATTGAGATCGTAAATAGAGTCGACGATGCGCCAAAAATCTCAAGCTTGCTGAGTTTTACAGGCTCCAATTTTGGAGATGTTTGGAGTCAAACGGCGGATAAGGTTGAGTTCACCGACCTCTTGGTGACTCGCCAATTGGATCTATTGCTTGTCACCCTGCACTTTTTGAGCACTTCTCACACTTCAACCTATACCAACAACACATCATTTTTTACTATCAAATGATGTAATTAGAGTCACCCATGTTGTAATTAGGCGAGTCCTCGGCAAATGATGGATAATGACCTACTATCATATGACCGATTTGAGAATCCTGCAGCTAAATAGTCATGGAGTGAGAGGTTGACACTTCGTTTAGCATTTCGATGTTCTCTTTCATCTCATTCAACATCTTATCCCGTGTCTCAATTTGTTTTTGAATGAGTGAAAGAACTCTACCATCTTGCACACCTCTCTGCTTATTTCGATGTTTACACTCTCAGAGGGAGGGGTGCTTTTCTTTTCCCATGACTTGGACTTCAAATTCTATGAATCGGTTGGATAGAACATCCAACTGGATGACTAGTGCGATCCACTCCTGCTTCTCTTTGGATTATTTGTTGGCTTCTACTATGCCATCAAGGAGTTTTACTACAACTTCATAGGGCAGGTGTAACATACTGCCCTCGCAAAGTTGATCGGCTATACCTCTATTCTTGGTTCCAAGACCCCTTTAGAAGCACTCTAGTAGTCCCTTGTCCGTCATCCCGTGAGACGGGCATGGTTTCAGCACCGCTTGAAACTTTAGCCATATTTCTTGAATTGTCTCATCCCCTGCCTATTTAAATGTCAGGAGGTTGTCCCTGAGGTTCAATAGTTTCAGAAGGGGATGATCCGTGTGACATGCATAATGATTTTCCATCCTTAGTTCCCTACTTTGATATTCAAACTAGCAAAACAAAACTACAATTTAGACTAATAAAACTAATCATTGGAAGAATAAAAAATTCTACTTAATTAACCATGATGTTTATGTTGTTTATGCTAGCTATCATATTTAGTACTTGATTGTACTAACACATACTTTGCCTACATTCTTATCAAATGTAGGATCCAACAACGTTGAAACTCATTCCCGGGGCTAGGATCATAGTTGATCAAGGAGGTGAAGATTGGTGAGTCCTCATTGGATTCGAGGATGTGACCACCACTTTCTTTTATGTCATTCTTTTATATGTTGCACTATTGTACGAGCTGTGTCCCAAGATTTTATTCTTCATGTTTTAGATGGTTTGAGACAATGGTATTAGACTTCCGCTTCATATTTTAATAAAGATTTTGATTGTATTGCAAAGTTTCAAATTTTCGCTCATTTATATTACTTTATGTTATGATATGCTAAGTGGCTTGTATAAGGCCTCTCGGGGTCTTATACACCTTGTTACATCTAGGGGGTACCCCTGAGTCTTTGGTGTTTGCGTAATCAATGACACAACTTCCGATGCAAGTGTCTACAATTGTGCAATAGTATAATAACCCAACCAAGGGTTGGGGTCGAGTCCCAAGGGAGTGGTTTTGAGAATTAATAGAAAAATAAAATTAGTTCTAACTAGTCGTAGCTAAAGACATTAACAATTAAAAATATTGTAAATTAAAGGGGGACACAAGAGTGTCAAATAAGAATGGGGGTTTGTCACTAGTGAGTAAAAAACAGCGAAATTAACAAAGAGATCTAAGTAATGAGAGGGCATTCTTTGGATGTGATCGGAATACGGGTTAATTTAAATTATTGGGTACATGCTTTCGATAGAAAATTTATAGAGTAGTAGTGACTAGGCTAAGCTATATGTGTGAATAAATTCTCTTTCGAACAACTTATGCCGTTTCAAATGGGTTTCTCTCGGACACCCATTTTTCGCATGAAGACCAGCCTACGCCTTACCCCACTCACTCCTTGAGCTGAGTGTTAGGATATGGGACTAGGGTTCACTCTCTCAAGCTGAACCTCATATCGACCCACTCCTTAGGTAATCAATCTAGTAGTCATGGTTTCGCGACCTCTCTCACGAGCAAGCCAAAAATGCATAAATAAACTTGTATTTGCAACTACAAATTTGTTAAATTCAACCACAACTACTAGACAAAATCACCATTAAACTACATCTAATCTATCAGCAAGCAAGACCCAACAACAATCTTAGCCCATATTTGCTAAATCACACCCCAAGAATTGGGGTTTTTAACCATACATCAAGAGATAGAAATTTATACCTAAATGAGCTTGCATTCAAATGGGTATGAAGATTTGAGTCTAGTTACAGTCCAAGAATGAACAATCCAAGAGACCCAAGTCCAAATCCTTGGAGATGAAACCCTCTTCTTCTTCAAGTTTCAAAACCCTCTCAAACTCAGACAAAAAAAAAAATTGCTAAAATTATATTAATTGTTTCACACTAAAAATCCCATCTAAGCTAAAACTCTCAATGATTATTTATAGTTTTTAAAGAAATATGTGTTGCAGCGGACCATTCAGCGACATTAATCGGAATCGGTGATCAACTCGGCGATTCTCCCTTTGATGTAGTTTATTGCTATCTTGCACCATCCTTCAGCATCGTCGTGCTCTAGGTCATTGGGCGATATAGTACTGCCTCGCAGAACATCTCGGCGATGCGCCCACTTCTCCCTTTTTCCGTCGACTTGATTCTTTCCTTCAGGTCTCAGCACACTGGAACAAAAGGCGATGTGAGACCCTTCGGCGACTTGCCAAATGGACTTGGCAATCCTTAGGGCTTCATTTTCTTCATTCTTTTTAGCCTTTACATTCCTTTTTGTGAAGTAGTGTCCATGCTCTCCTTCAAACTTCAAATACCTGAAACTTAAGGGTTTTCATCAGATATTGAGATAAAATAAGTATTTGAGGACACAATTTCTATTAAAATATAGCCCTAAATGAGTCCAATTTGTGGACTCATCAGTCGTGACATGATGAAAGGGACCCACTAGTGAAATCCCACATACCTGGTGACGAAATCTATGGAGAAATCATTTGAATTTCGAGGCTGAACTTTAAAGAACAGTTCTTCTTGTTCTTGAAAGAAATCGATGCCTCTTTCTCTTCTTTTCGTTCTAACTTGGATGAGTTTTTGAGAATTAGGGTTCTAGGTATGTGTGACTAGATTATTAGGCTTATTTTTTGGAAAATGATAAAAAGAAAGATTATCCCCACTCGAACCAAGACAAAACTTTTACTAAACGATGTAGTTTGGGCATCAAACGATGTAGTTTAAGTGCCCAAAACATAGGGGAAAAAATGACTGTGACTTAAAGCTAATGAAATGCCACTTACGAGGGGATTGATGGGCCGTCGTTTGAACCACTGCTCGTCAACTAGGTTGTGGTTCGAGGTCTGTCCGACATGGCTTAACTATAATGAGTATAAATTTTTCCTTCGATCTTGGATTTTAGCAAACTCGGTGGCGTTAGAAAGGACTCAATTATCTTTAATATGATAGGTTATGGGACATCTAATTCATTTTGGCTAAAATATATGACCGTTTGAAGTTGATCCAAAAGCCATTTTTCTCTAAATAGTTGTTTACGCTTACCTATGGTCCGTAGGTCCAACCACGGATCGTACTGGTCGGCCGTGAGTGGGATCAGAGACCCTTAAGTCTGGAACAAAATGATGGGACCCCACCTACAATTCATGGGTCTACCAACGAATCGTGAACCATGATCATTGGTCTCATCTTTCGCTCCTAAAATTCCTTTAAGTCTTGACTCTCCTACGAGACCTACCTACGGCTCGTGTATTGAATGACTAATTGTCCTGGTGAACCATATAAAATTACTGGGACTTGATATTTTGGAGAACTGGGACTGGCCGATCATGGGCTCACCTACGGACCGTCAGTGGCTTCCGTTGGTTCAAGCACTTGATCCAGGAAAACTGCATTTTTACCTATCTTCTCGAATTCGAGGTTTTACAACCTTAGCTAGTACAATGTTAATTTTATCAGGAGCACAAACAACACAAGAATTCTTGAATAATTTATTATTTCTTCAATATATAACCACATGAATTCTCAATTACTTTCTCATCATATTTGAACCGAGATGGTCAACCGGCTATACCCACTGACATTTATTTTAGTGGACTTCTAATTTACTTTTGCATATGATTCATCATCATGCTCATATTTATATACCACAAACAACAAAAAAATATGTAATATTTCACATGAATATTTATATCCCACTTTGATTGTAGTAATATGAAGATCTTAAATATTCTTATGTTTTATAGTCTCAATATAATTATTTTTCTCCTTGACTATTTCTTTGAAACTTATAAAGTTCCTTTCGAGACTTACTTGAATTCCTAGATCATGAGCAATTTTATTTCTTTGAGTAGTAAGCATGTTAGCTCACCAAAGCTCACAATTAACATTGAATACTACCACACATTTCATATATAACATTGTTTGTGGAGGAAAATCTCCTTCAAGGAAAAATTATATCATCATTGTCATGGTTAAATCAATTACAAGCAAAACTTGTTTCTATTAGGTATATGGTAAGAATAAATGAGAAATGAAGGTAAGATGACAAGAGGAATTTGAAAGGTTCTCTTATGCTTTAGTAAGAAAAAGTATTTCTCCATTGTTGGTGGTGGAAAGAAAAAGTTAAAGTTTTTAAATAGAGAAACACTTCTACTAGTTGTTAAAAAGGGTTGGAAAGAGGGACCCCATCAAACCATTGTCGTCGTCGCTCACTCGCCTTCGACTTCAGCTATGGAAAATGATCAATAGATTATTTTTTGGACAAGGTTTATTTTAATTATTCTGCATGAACCGTGTTTAAAATGTCTTTTCCTTTTTATTTGAATTTCCCACTGCTAGAAATGTCTATTTTTAAAGGTTGTAACTTTTAGGAACAATCATGACCGTTCTGGATGATTGAAAACTTTCATGAATAGTCGTGTGGTTTTTGAAAGGTTGCAACCTTTCGGAACTAGTGTTTCTTCGCTATAAATACATGTGTTTTCTCATACTTTTCACTTATGAAATTTGTGAACTTCTTCTTCTTCTTCTGCACAAATTCATTATTCGTGTACTGTACTATCGTTAAGTGGCTCAATCACACCATTGTTTTGGGTATCAATACACTGATGAATAGAATTGTTCTCTCCTGGGAGGATCTATTCCAATTAAAACTTTAGATACTAAAGGGGAATAATTTCCTTAAGGGGACACTGTGCATTCAGTGGTTTCGATTTTCTTATCTTTCTATTTCATACGATTGTTACAAATTTTGGTATATTTTACAATCATTAATTTCTATTCTTCACTACATGATTTAAACTTTGGAATTTACTGTTTCTGCAAAGTTTTGTTATCATTAGTATTGCCTTAAATACATATTGAATAATAGTTTTATGATTTACTATTGCCATTAATATCTTCTTCCTTCCTTTTTTCTTTTAGTACCTGACCAAAAATTATTTTTAACGTACAAAGGTAGATAAGCAATGACAAATTTGTGCGATAAAGAATTAATTTCTTTTTCCCCTTTGATAAATCATAATAAAACATACAACAATATTTTTGATGTACTAAAAATACTTGACTAATGGCCATTTATATCAAAACAAAATTTTCTTATTTCTCTCAACCTCTCATAGAGGTGAGTTGTGACACTTATCCATTCGTATATGGACATAATATTATTCATAATTTTCATCATATCATAACACATTTACTTTAAAAAATGGTCGATCATTCACGATGCTTATCAGAAGTCACATTCTCTTCAACGAATGGACTATTATCATATATACATGCTTCATAATTTTTCATTAGAAATACATTGTCTTTCTTAGAAATTTATCATATTTATATGACACACCTTAACATGTGTACCACTAGTTTGTCTTCCTTTGCTTTGATGTAGGATTTATAAACTTGTCAAATTATTAGGCCGCACAAAAATCATGTGTCAGATGACCTTTCATACTATTTTGATGAGAAAAATGATCTTCACTCTTTGAGGGACCATTTTAAGAACTCATAATATTCTTTCATTTATAATTATCACAATGATGACTATTATAATTTTGTCCCTCCATTTTCATATTCATATGTTTAAGTGTAAAATTATTTTGTAATCCTTCAAACTTTTACTGTATTGCTATCATATTCACTTCAAAGAATGAAGCATATTCAATGGGATGGGGTTCACGATTTTTATCAAGAGGATATCGATTTGCTCAGTCATCATTATATCATCAATATATTGCATTAGGACTTTAACCCAATGTCTCATCTATATATAGAAGTGTTAGGCCAAAATAGATGGGACTTGAAACCAAAATATTATCATCATGGTGCATCAACAATTTAATCAGTGTCTTACCCTTTTGGTGTAATAATATCAATTGGTCTAGAACACTTTAGGCTATGGTAGGATTAAAACCCAATATCATAATAGTGGATCAGGATTCAAAGTCCATATTTTATCCTCTTGGTACAATGAAGTTGTGGGGATCTTCTCCAACCTGCGACCGTAGAAATTCTGGTGGATTCAATCGGATGAAGTCTCGGACCCTGGTTGCTGTTGACCTAATATTAGTGTTAGTAGGAATTGGGGCCTGCTAATTGTTCTGGTTGATCAAACTCTAAGCCAAAAGTTGATTAGCATTCTAAAACTCTACATTTGAAACCTCATGGTCTGGAGCTAGAGAAACTGCGTTAGCGTTGCGAGCATTCGCCTTCCTTGTGTAAGCTTTATGAGGAGGCATGATCTGAAACACATAACGATGAATTAGAAGGTAGATCATACCCACGCACAATAAGAATAGAAAGAAAGTGAAGTTTTCCTAAAACACTTTGTAGCCTCCCTCTCATTAGATGTGGTGCACTTCACACCCATGAAAAGGACTCTACTTAGTACAGCGTTTCAGACATCCTAGGACACTTAAAACTAAGGCTCTGATACCAAGTTTGTCACACCCTGAGGCTACCCCCTGGACGTAAACATAGGACCTAGAATCACGAGTGACCCCAAGCTAACCTTGAGCTGGCATATCATAGCATACTAAGATAAATTGAAATAAGAAATACTGTGTGAAAGCTTAAACATGAGATAAATTGGAAGATGGGGAATACCCAATCTAAGACTGAGTATATAAATACTGAGAAGAGTTTAAGATACTGAACTAAAACTCAAATACTAAAGTTGAATCTGTCTATGTCTGAAATAAGCCTCTAACTGACTAGAGATGTTGGGACATGCCCCTAGCTAGCTCTAGCAAATACTGAAAATTGAAATGAAAAGACTAAATATAGAAACATATCTATTGTCCTCGAAATATGAGGACTCAACATTGAAGCTACTGAAATGGAGATTGGGAGCAGATCTATGAGTGATCTGGATGTTGAGGACCTGAACATACATCATGAGAAGATGTAGCGCAATGTATGCATCAGTACTTAAAGGGTACTGAGCATGCAAGATAGGATAAATCTGAACAACATAAGATAACTGAAATAGAGCATACTGATCAATGATATAAGATGAACGTGAAGAATATACTAAACATGTTGAATATGAACTAAACTGAATGCAATGGCCAAGTTTGTAACATACTGAAACTGAATGCAGGGTCGTAAATGATAACCTGGTCAATACACTAGAATCTGACTGTGGGAGCTACTAATAACTGACATAAAACTACATGAGCTAAATGTGGAGTCCGATGTATACGCCACATCGATAGGACCCAATATACCTTGCCAAGGGTATAGAGGCATGACTGGCGTGATCTTTAAGTATAATGCCCACAAAGAGGACTTAATTATGGGGGCACGTAGTTTTGGGACTATGAGGGTGACTGACCCTAGTCCAACTCGGTATTAAGTCTACTCCTAATAGAAAGTATTAAATACAACAAAACTGTAATAAACTGAATAGCTCGATATTCTGACATGTTAACTGAAAATGCAACATTAAGTACTGATAATCAAACATTTACCAACTGATGCATGTATATTTGTAAAAATTGGCCTAGTAAATGTAATTCATGAACTAAATGAATCTACACAATTAGGGTTCTGAATTTCATGCAAGGATTGAGCAACATAGTTATGAAAACGTAATATTCTGATTAGGATTAATCTAACAGCTAAATCACAGCATTAATGTGAAGTTCTAGATACCCTTGGTCTAAACATAATGAAGGGAATCAAGAATTTGACTGAATTCTAGGGACCTAATGGTGAAAAGAACCCACTAGTGAAATGCCACATACATGGTGATGAAATTCACAGAGAAATCTTTTGATTTCTGGACTGGAACTATCGAGAACTTGTGTTCTTGGAGGGGTTTGGGTAGCCTCTTTTCTCCTCTCTTGCTCTAAGATCGATGAACTTAGGTGAATGATCGATTAGGGTAGGCTCTAATTAAGTTACTCCGCATAAACTGACCAAAACTACATAGTTTAGGGGTTAAACGACGTAGTTTAGGTGTCCAATGCATAAGGGAAAAGACCAAACGACCCCTGACTTAAAAGACTGACGCAGCCGACCATGGGCCCTCTGACGAATTGTTAAAGGGACCATGGACCGTCAAGCTGGTCGTGGTCCTTGGTCTAGTGGCTACTGGTTTTGAGGGTGACCTTCCACGGGCACCCCCACTGTCTGTCGTCATGACCATAACCCGTGAGGGTTCCATGGTTTGACATTTGGACCTAGTGAAATCTGCCTGGCTCCCACGAGAACCAGTACGGCCAGTGAGGTGGTCCATGGCCCATGAAGGGCTTCGTGGTCCATCTCTGTTGGAAGGGTGTGAGTTCATGGGCAGGTTGATAGACTGTGGTCCCTTTCACAGTCTGTGAACCCTGTCGTGGTTCACTGATTCTAGTGCTTTCTGCTACATATTCTAAGTCAGGTTTATGAGGTGTTACATTGACCCACCTCACGACCAGCTTCACGAGTCATTTCCCCATTCACGACCCGTTTGTAGGTCTGTTAGAAGGGGCTGGTGTCACGACCCGAGCCTACACCCTGTGACCGGCACTCAAGAACCATTTTTGGTACCCAAGTGAACCCTCAACCTGGCTGACTACAAGCGGAAGACTAACTTGAGCATACATAAGCATCAAATTGACAGAAATGTTTAAAAACATTTTACTAAATCTCAAAACTCTGCTGAATATACTAAGTATGAAACATAAGTTTTAAATAAAACATTTGAAAATTGAAAGACTTCCTAAAACTGTTAATCTATGAAGCCTCTACTATACAAAGACGAATGTCAGGACAAGACCTACGACTCCTCAAAGAACTACTACTAACGACTTATAAAATTGGAGTCCTCCAAAAGCAAGGATATCTCACTCATAAGCAGACGAGCAGATGAAGTGATCTCAACAGACTTTTGTTGAGGATCCTAAGAACTTGTATTTGCATCATTAAAAAATGCAGGTAGAATAACATCAATCTATTGAATGTACGAGAATGTAATATAGCTGAATAACAAATAATTGAAAGAAAGGACTGCAATAGATAACAATTAACTCAAGCTTAATGTAAATAAATAAAGGAATAAATTCATTTAAAACTTTAAAAAAAAACTCTCATCTCTGAACTCAACATAATACGTGATATATAAAAATACAATTTAACTTTGTTGGGAGATTCTTTAAATGACAACCATCACTATGAGCTACATGATCATACGTCTCGCCCACACTATCAGATTTGTTCAATACCTTGTCGGGATATAGGACACCTCAATTAAGTGGATCCACTAAGCTATGCTTAAAAAGCAATAAGGAATCATCTGAAAAGTATGACCCTTTACCCATGTTGGCAGACATGATTTATGAGGATTTTGAGTTGTCTAAACTCATCCTTATATGTTTAAAAACATAACTCTTCCTCTGGTTTTAGATAATACTACCCTCTTAAAAAATGTAACTGCTCTTGAAATATCTTTTGAACTCATAACTAAGTAAGAAATCCCAATTTCTCTTTTATCACTATAAAATTTATACCTCTAGGAATACATAGTCCCTTTATATTCTTACTCAGATGATACTTGAAAAATCTTTATCAAAACATATCAAAATCATATTATACTATGATCATTGATGACTCAGGAAGTCATACTGCATAAACATTGATGGAATATCTAGATACCATAGTGCTCATACATTGATTGCATACTCAATTGTCATACTAATCATGTTTTAGAAAACTCTTTTCTCAAAATTCATCTTTACTCTCTCAAAACTCAGTTTAATGACTCAAGTGTAGGCTTTAAAAAGCTTCTCAAAATTTATGACTCAATATTAGGATTCATGCTGAATTATAGACATGAACAAATCAACAGAAGGATCTCAATAACAATATAGAAACTCAATAGTCAGAACTCAAGGGCTCAAGAACTCAAAACTCATGCCTCAATGATATTTCCCCTCTAAAAAATACTCAGTTTATAAGGTTCATGCTGAAATATAGACATGAACGAATCAACTCAAGCATTTTAATGCATAACACATATCAATTCAATAATTATGAATAGAATTTCAAAAAGAAACAAGCACTCAAGTACTAAAAATCAACTTATCTCAATAATACTCAAATCTAGGGAAAGAATCCTAGATTGCTCTTTTACTGATCTGAATGTAGATGTAGGGCGTGAGAAAAAACTAGTCCAACATTATGGTAGCCTAACATACTTGGAAGAACAAGGTTCTTGAAGAATCATGAAGAATCTTGAAAAAGAACTTGATTAGAAGCCTTAATACCCTAGCTTGAAGGTAATCAATCAAGAAAACCTTTTTCAAATTCTTGAATTAGTTTCTTGAAACTCTATGGCCAAGAATTATTATTTTCATTAGTGATTAATAATTGTATGGAGGAGTTTGAGTTGGAAAGAATTAAAATTCTAGGGGAAGGACTTACCTTGAATAAGATTATTGAAAAAGATTGAAAAAATCTTCAAAAAGATTGAAAGAATCTTGAATGAAGTCTTCTACTTTGACTTTTTCTTAGGGTTTTTCCCTAGGGTTTGAGAGAGAAGAAAATTATGGATTAAAAGATGGAAATAGGATTGTTTAGGGCTTTATAGAAGTTAAGAAATCTGTTTTTAATGTATTCCTAGTGTTGTAAGGAGAAGAAAATTACATTATTTAGAATTTTACCATGGCTAAAACGGAACTACACTACATTATTTAGTAAAATGGTCATAACTCTCTACTCCAAACGCAGAATGACGCAAACTTAGTCGTGTTGGAAAGATAATTCAAAGACCTTTAATTTGATAGGTTATAGGTCATATAACTCTTTATATTCTAAATGATATGGTCATTTGAATTTAAGTCAACTAGAATCTTACATTAAAACTTAATCGATAAGGAAACTTTCAACTCTACTTTGTGCTAGGAGTTTCTAGTGACCTTAGTTGATATCAAAAATCATTGTCACACTAAAGAATTTACCTTACACATATGTAAAGTTTAAGAATCACCCGATATGACTCTACAAGTAAATGAAAAATGATTTGAGTCTTAACATAGAAATTTTCAGGATGTTACAATATCTCCCCCTTGGAATCATTTGTCCTCGAATGACGGCTGGCTTGAGAATGGAAAAGGGTTACTCTTACTATATTCAAGTCAAACTAATAATCACAATGTACCTAACATAGGATGATTATTCTTATCTAAATTACAAGATTCAGGTTCTATACCTCTATAGGAAATCTCATCCCAAGAACACTACTCCTTACCGCTACATTCAGCTAACCTTGAGCGCATATCACGAAACACCTAATCTATCACACATTATCAACATGTTAACATTACCAAATTCAAGCTTAGAACCTTAAACACTCCATAGACTCCTACTAACCAACACTCTAACAACTTTTCATCATCTCTACCGACTGAACTTTCATGCATTATCATCAGGAAGCTGACTTAGTACTCATTAACCTTATCTCCTTCTTCCTCCACATTTATAACATTAGATGGAATAAACACACCATCACTATCACAATAAGAAATAGCAATCATCTCTCCATCATCACACAACTACTATCAAAAACACCTCTCTCTAAAACTAAAAAGGATTACTAAAAGAACTTTAGGGAGAACGACCATAAGCACGATTCATTCGAGAATTCTAATATAAGAATATGCATGGCATAACATGATGTTGCTAGCCATTGAGATTAAATCATGAACTTGTGATACTAAACATACTATGAGACATGAATACTTATATGAATAGGTTCATTTCATGATGCTAATATCTACAACTTTATGGATTAAGCTTAAGGTTAATGGGCTAAAGTCTTTGCCCCTCATTATGGAAACTGAGAATAGATGTAAATCTCTCTTAAGTGTATGAGCATAGGTCATAGACACAATTCTGATATTAGGAATATCCACAAGATGTTGTAATAACTTCACTTGAGGAATATGTAAGACTATGAACGGATTGATATATCTCTAAAACTCTTTCTGAAGACATCACTATCTCATCCTCAACAATTCACTTGATTTCTCATCTTATCATCTCCCCCTTAGGTTTGGAGTTGACACTCTAAAGCCATGTATCTATTCTCATCATCTCTAAACTGGTCAACATTCCATTTACTCTAATACTCGGGAAAGACTTATCTCATGGCTACTGAACTCTCTACAAAAAGGTGCTAAGACTCATTCTAAGACCTCTTTCTAAGATGCTTCTCTTAACCTCTTCCCAATGTCTTATATGGATGCTTTCTCTAGATTTTATGGGAAGAAAATTAATGCTTACCTCAGCCTATTACACATTAATATCCCAATTATACTATCTAGGCACATATGAAAAAAATTCAATAACTTAATTGGAACCTCGTCTAACTACATTCGATCTCGGGTACACCTCTTAATTATCTTGTTAATCTAATGACTTAGCCATACTTCATTGCTCTCATCTAGAAGTTAGAATCTCATACTTGTACCACGCACACTTGTGAAAGGCAACACCTTAATTTCTTACCTACTCAATGTCAAGTCTACAAGATCAGATCTCAAGACTAACATCATCACCCTCATGTTGTCATTCTTTTGATCACGACACTCATTTCAAATTCAAGCTTAATGTTTATTAATAAACCCAAATATTAATATGATTGCTCGCTTACCATACCAACTTACAACTACTAGATAAAATTTTAGAACCACTCGCCCACTAAAACCTCATGACAAGTAGTCAATCTTTATCTCTCAGTCTACATCCTTACATATT
This sequence comes from Solanum pinnatisectum, assembly GCA_035578085.1. Classification (NCBI taxonomy): domain Eukaryota; kingdom Viridiplantae; phylum Streptophyta; class Magnoliopsida; order Solanales; family Solanaceae; genus Solanum; species Solanum pinnatisectum. The sequence goes on from CM069076.1 coordinate 27,143,402, forward strand.
ACTGCCACATTCCACTTCACAAGTTACATACTATTTACTCATTTACTATACATCATTTCCTAATTAGTTCTATAACACTTTGAATATTATGGGTTCTTGCTCAAAAATCATAAGCCTAGCTTAGATCTATCACCTCATGAATACTCCTTCTCTTTTGTTCAACACCTACACTTGGTTCTTACTAACACAATGACACATCAACTCAAACTTCTCTCCGCGTAAGGTACACTCTAACTCATCCTAACTAGTAATTATTTCTCACACAAGGTTATTATTCCCCAGTCTACTCATAAAGGAAAATTCATCATTAATAATTTACTGGGTGTATGACTACAACAAAATACTTTGTTTGATCACTATCTCTTTTTCTTGTATTACTGACTTCTCTACATGCATTCTTCTAACTTTGGGTACTTTTAGTACTACTGCTTATAACATCATAACTCATACTATCTTTTCGGGTGAAACTATTACCCAAGCTCTAAAACACACTTACGCATAAGGGTCTCAACTAAAAAAAGGTTTAGAGAAAAGAGTCTGGAATATATCACACTTTTAGCTTGAACGTATGATTCATATGAACAAGAGTGCATTCTTTTGAAACCTAACACTTTACTTACTCACGGGCTTCTCTCAAGCCCCTCTATAGTGTCATGAATTTCTCAAGATTTTTGCTAAGAGTAACTCATCGATAATGATTTGGCTTTACTTTTCAACTACCTTGAGTATAAGGGGTATTCGAATGGATATGAGAAACACATAAGTTTTGAATAAGTTCCTTATGACACAACTCTACTGCACAATTTAGAGTATGAAAGAAGGGAAACTTTTTCCTAAATGTCTCTAGTCCTTCAATTATAGAAGTGGGACCTCACTACCATAAATAAGATTCTACTTGACACGACTTCATAGACACCCTAGGACACTTGAACTCTGTTCTCTAATACCAAGTTTCTCACGACCCAAGCCTACACCCTGGAAGTGGCCAGGACTTGAGAACCATTGTTGGTCCCCATGCAGACCCTCGTCTTGGCTGATTACAAGAGGAAGACTAACTTGAGCATACATAAGCATCAAATTGAAAGAAACATTTAAAAACAGTTTACTGAATCTCAAAACATTGTTGAATATATTGAGTATGAAACATAAGTTCTAAATAAAACATTTGAAAACTGAAAGACTCTCTAAAATTGTCTATCTATGAAACCTATACTATACAAAGATGAGTGTCGGGACAAGACTATGACTCCTCAAAGAACTACTACTAACAACTCATAAAATTGGAGTCCTTCGAAAGCAAGGATGTCTCACTCATAAGCAGACGAGCCGATGAAGTGATCCCAACAAACTTTTGTTGAGGATCCTAAAAACTTGTATCTGCATCATTAAAAGAAGTAGGTTAAATGACATCAGTACATTGAATGTACGAGTATGTAGTATAGTTGAAAGAAAGTACTGCAATAGATAACAATGAACTCAAGTTGAATGTAAATATATAAAGGAGTAATATCTTTTAAAGCTTTACAAAATACTTTCTCATCTCTGAACTCAACATAATAAGTGATATATAAAAATACACCTTAACTCTATTAGAAGATTCTCGAACCAGCAACCATCACTATGAGATGATACAATGTCTCACCCACACTGCCAGAACTGTTCTATACCTTTCCGGGATATAGGACACATCAAATAAGTGGATCCATTAACCTATGCTTAAAAAGCTATAATGAATAATCTAAAAAGCATGACCCTTTACCTATGTTGGTAGACATGGTTTATAAGGATTTTGAGTTGTCTGAACTCATTCTCATACGATGCTCAATACTACTCCGAATAATATATACTTAGGCTCATATGTTTAAAAACATAACTCTTCCTCTGGTTTGAGATAATTTCTCAAACTACCCTCTTAAGAGAGATAATTGCTCTTGAAATATCTTTTAAACTCATTACTCATTTAGAAATCGTAGTTTCTCTTTTATCAATGTAAAAATTGATACCTCTAGGAATACATAGTCCCTTTATACTCTTACTCAACTGATGCTTGAAAACTCTTTCTCAAAACATATCAAAATCATATTATAGTATGATCATTGATTACTGGGTAAGTCATACTGCATAAATATTGATGGTATATCTAGATACCATACTTCTTAACATTGATGGCTTACTCAATTGTCATACTAATCATGTTTTTGATAACTCTTCTCTCAAAATTCATCTTTACTTTCTCAAAACTTAGTTAATAACTCAAGTGTTGGCTTTAAAAAGCTTCTCAAAATTTATGACTCAATATAGGGTTCATGCTGAATTAAAGACATGAACAAGTCAACCCAAGGATCTCAATAACAATAAAGAAACTCAAGGACTCAAGCACTCAAAAATCATAACTCAACGATATTTCTCCTCTAAAAAATACTCAATTCATAGGGTTTATGCTGAAATATAGAGATTAATGAATCAACTCAAATATTTTAATGAATAACATATAGCAATTCAATAATTAGGAATAGAATTTCAAACAGAAACAAGAACTTAAGAACTCAAAATCAACTTATCTCAAGAATATTCAAATCTAGGGAAAGAATCCTTGATTACTCTTTTACTGATCTGAAAGTAGATGTAGGGCGTGAGGACGAACTAGTCCAACACTATGATAGCCTTACATACCTGGAAGAACAAGGTTCTTGAAAAATCATGAAGAATCTTGAAAAAATAAAAACTTGATTAGAAGCCTTGGAACCCTATCTTGAAGGTAAACAGTCAAGAAAACCTTTCTTGAGATTCTTGAATTAGTTTCTTGAAACTCTATTGCCAAGAATTATGATTTTCATTAGTGATTCATAATTGTATGGAGGAATTTGAGTTGGAAAGAATAAAAATTCTTGGAGAAGAACTTACCTTGAAGAAGAATCTTGAAAAAAGATTGAAAGAATCTTGAAAAGGTTTGAAAAAATCTTGAATGGAGTCTTCTACTTTGATTTTTCCTTAAAGTTTTGCCCTAGGGTTTGAGAGAGAAGAGAATGATGGATTAAAATATGGAAATAAGATTGTTTATAGCTTTATAGGAGTTAAGAAGTACGTTTTTAAGGTTTTTCTAGTGGTGTAAGGAGAAGAAAATTACCTTATTTAGAATTTTCCAGCGGCCAAAACGAAATTGCACTACATTATTTAGTAAAATGATCATAGTTCTCTACTCCAAATGCAGAATGATGAAAACAAGGTGGCGTTGGAAAGATAATTCAAAGATCTTTAATTTGATATGTTATAGGTCCCACAAATATTTATATTCTAAGAGATATGGTCGTTTGAAGTTGACTCAAGTAGAATCTTACATCAAAACTTAATTGATAGGGAAACTTTCAACTCTACTTTCTTCTAGGAGTTTACAGTGACCTTAATTGTTATCCAAAATCATTCCCATTCACGGGTACCACCACGAGTCTTCTTAGGGCTCGTGGAAGGGGATCCCCTCTTGGCTAGGCTCTAGAAGTCTTCACGAGCACCACCACGATCCGTGGTACCCCTTCACGGCTTGTCAATGGCTCCATAAAGGGTGCCCTAGCTCAGTTTTGGGGTGGTGACCTCCCACATGACCCCTTTCTTAGCCCTCTTGATTCTGAGGTATTACAATTACCATTTTAAGGGTTTATTCTCCTTTGAGTAAAGAAAATTTTCGTTCTCTTTTCGTTTCAAATTTTGAATTTCAATTGATCTGGTATGTATGGTAAAAGTTCAATCTTGAAGAATAATTCTCTACCAAGGTTTTTGTTTTACCTTTCATAAATTTTCTTGATATTTTTTTTTGTCGAGCTTTCTACATCTTAATATATTTGTAATTATGCATCTTTATGTCAATTAATTTAATTAGGTTTGTAATTTGTTATTGATGGTCAATTTCTTTATCATTGTTCGTTGTGTATGAACAAGCACAACTCTTTCTGTTGTTAGCTATTCATTGTTTCATAACAAACTATTTGAGCCACGTCTAAAGCTTGAAGCTTTTTGTCAATACTCTTTTTAAGTAGAGGAAGAAGTGTCACTGCCATTTTGAATCTGAAGAAAAAAAGTTCATTACAGGCTTACTACAGTTAAATTGCTAAAAACTGGTGATGCATTCCGTTTACTCTCATGAGCATTGCAAAACAGTCTTTCTTGTATTGATTCTATTGGCTTTTTACCAAAATATAGGATTTTTTTTTTTGTTATTTGATCATTTGTGGTTGTTTATGGATATTCGATTAAAAGTCAATCATAGACTTTTTACTGCACCAAAGGTTCAAACGTTCAATTTCCTTTTATCTTTTTAATATTCTTCTAGTTATCAAATTGTAGCTGGATGTATATTTGGAAGCTTGAATAAGAATTTTATTCTCAATTATACAAATATCAAGTTCTTTCTTCTCTGCTAGCATGTGATCTCGTGTATTTTTTTGACATTCTAGAATACTGATCTAAGGCTTCATTGCTAAGTGAATGGAATATAATTTAGTAGAAAATCTGAATATGAGTTCTTTTTGTACATTTAGAACTCATTTCGATCTAAATAAGGTGTTCCCGACAAGAAGGATAATGATGCTTAACAAAAGAGGCTTCATGTAGGATTTATTTGACCACACACTAAAATACATTGAAGTGAATATATGAGCAACAACCTTATACCCAATAACAGCCCCACAAAGAGTTCTGTAGCTCCAAGACTCAAGAGTAATCATATGGTCTTGGGACTTTTATGCCTCAAAATGTTAGTTTTCTCTGTATTTTATTTAGTCGTTGCTCATGTTCAAACACGAAAATTCACTCCATAGGATTTTCCTGATGCACATTTTCAAGGTTATGCCTTACCTCTCATCAGTATTGATAAATGACATTTTTTTTGGATATATTTATTTTTGTGAGTTTTAGACTTGTATTTAGGACAACGCTGCATTGCGCCTACTGTGTGCTGCTTATTGTATCTTCTTGTGTGATAGAAATGTTATTCTAGGAGTCCCATTCTTGTCTAGAAGCCCCTAATTTGTCATTATATGATAAAAGAACTTGAATCATTTGTTGTAATTGACTTTTTTGTTATTGTTAGCTTAGCAAATCAAATTTTAGAGTATGAAAAATACTTAGAAGAATAAATAGCTGAAGTGGTTTAGGTTGTACATAAATAAATAGGTTATGGTTAGATTTTGTGTAATATTTCCACTACACCATTTTAGGCCAACGACCACACTAAATCTGGACAACGCTTGTAAAGTGTTGCCTAAAATACTTTTGGGGACGCTTTTAAAGCGTAGCCCAAGTTTTTAACTTTTAGCTTTAATAATATTAGCAACACTTCTAAAGTGTACTCTTTAATGGTATAAGCTACACTTTATAAGTATTGTTATAATTGGCAACAACTATTTATATAAATTGCCACACTTTTAAAGTGTCCTATTTTTATAATTATAAAAACAACACATTACAAATGTGGCCTTAGTGTTTTCACTAAAGTATTATATTCCCCCCAACATTTTAACATTAAAACTTGTTCACCCTCCAATTTTTAATGGGCAAAAAAATAAAACATTAAAGGTTATTTTTAGGTACAGAAAAAATACTATTTCCCTAAAACTTCAGCTGACGTTTCCATTTCCCTCAAACTTCAGTGAAGAACGCGATTTTCAGCTGAGGAACTGAAGAAATTGGCTTTTCTCTCAAGAAGAACTTAAGAACACGTACGATTTCCCTCACAAATTTCCATCAAACTTCAACTGAAGAATACGATTTTCAGCTGAAGAACTGAAGAACAATACACTTTCTCTCTCAAGAAGAACTGAAGAACACGATTTTCATCTCACAGATTCCTTGTTGAAGATTGAAGAGTTGAAGAACACGATTTCCTCACAGATTCCTTATTGAAGAGTTGTTCCATCAAATTTCTTGTTGAAAATTGAACAAAATGCTTCACAGATGAACTTGCCTCACGTCTTAAAGCTTTAGGATTGTTGGAATAGAGTTTATCAGGTAAGAAATTCTATCTTTAATAGTCTAAATTATAGCTTTAGGGTTCTAATATTCTTGTGTATCTTTGAAATTCTAAATTTTAACTTAGGGTTTTGATATTCTTGTGTTGTTGATACAAATTTTGTTGATTTTTAGGACTCTAGCTCGTAGTTGTATTACGTATAAATGGGTTGTTATCTTTGACAGTCTAGTTTTTTTATTCTCTTGAATGTTGAATGTACCAGCTGAAGCTAAGTCGTCTTTCTCTGAAGAACTAAGCTGAAGCTAAGTCGTCTTTCTCTGAAAACTAAAGAGTTGAAGCTGGCAATACCTACGATTCTCTTCTCCCTAATACAAATTCATCAATAATCTAGTACTAAAAACAGCCTTCTTGTCAATTAACTGAATTTTTGTTTTGTGTTTAGAAAAGGAGAATAAGAAGGAATTGATTACTTTGGGGTTGTTGGAATGGAACAAATCAAGAGTTACAGCTGAAATTCCAAAGTATAGGAAGAAAGTGCCAAAAATCGTGAACCCTAGGCATATTTAATAGCCGAGATAGAGGGAATTACTACTTGAAAGCATTTGAGTGAGTTAGTATCTATCGTTAATAGATTGTTTTAACTTTCAATATAAACTCCTCTAAGCTAATTCCAAAGCATATTGTAGAATTGTAGTATCAACTATGGAATACTTGAACTTCTCATTTATGCTCTCAATATGTGTCATAGTCTTATTGTACTCATGTTCGAGCTTGTACGCTCTTTTAGATGTTTCAACATCGTCGTTTAATGGGAAGTTGTATGAATGTATTTGCCAAAATTATGATTATTGTGTTCCTTTCTCCACATCTTTCGTCACCCCAACAAATGATTCGTTCAACACAATCCAATAATCCACTGCACAAAATCTCAGATGCTTACTTCTTCTGTTACTAAACCTTAACTTATTTTCACACCATTGGTAGAATCACATGTCCAGGCTACTGTTATGATGGTTGTTTCTAAAGTCATTTTCTATGTGTATATTAGTGTCATTTTCTTTATATTGTTGTTATACAGTACAAACAACTTGAGTAGAGATGAAGTAAAAGGGGGGGGGGGGGGCGAAGAATTGGATATATATGAGTTAAATAATTTTAATTTATTTTTTAGGTTGAATTTTTATTTTTTTTCTCTTTTTCTGTTTTTGGCTTATTGCTGCTCTTTTATTGTATATTTGGTTGGTGATAGTTGAGGTATTTTGTTTGGTACTTAAGGCTTTTCTCTCTCTTTCTCTCTTCTGGAACCTCTCAACTGTATTTTCCTCAACTTTGACTAGTTATTCTTCATTCAAATCATCCTTTATTTTGTTTGTTAATGTATTTCCTTTATTGATGTATCGAATTGTGAAGGTGGTTTTCTTGTTCTTCTTGGCTGTTGGTTTGATCCTGCACAACAAGACTATTATAGTTATTATGAGTAGAAATAGTAGAGTTAAGTGTCTTACCTGACTGTTTCTTCCCAAAGTGTGTTGGTTCTGCCTGTAGTTCTCCTTCTTTCAAACTTGCCACTGCTCATCTCATATCTCATTTGCCTTTTCCTGATTTGGTTGTTGATTTGTGTGTGTAGTTGTGGCTCCAGCCAGGAGTACTTGCTTGGTAGTGATAATAGGAGTCGCAAGGTCAATAGGGATATCATTTTTAGCCTAATTTTGTGTTAGTCGAGTAGCAAATGATTTGATAATAGACACCTGATTCATCATGTTTATATCTTTTTGTAAATTTGGAGTAGTTTGATTAATGTGTGTCATCTTCCCCTTTTTCCACCTTGAGAATTGGAGTTCACTAACTTGCAACTTGGTGTGAGCTTGTAATCCTAAGAACGGATGGTTGGATCAAACATCAGTTTAGTTGAAAGACTTTGGTACAACTAGCAAATGAAAACTTCAGACATGTTATATAGCTAGGAACACAAACTGTTTTAGTTCGTTAGTCGTCATTATATGTCTTATAAGTTTCCCTTTCTGATATTGTCTTGCGAAATATTTTGAACCTGAGTAGATGAAACATCAGTTTAGTTGATGAACTTTTGTATAACTATCAAATTAAAACTGAAGGCATGTTCTGTAGAAAAGTGATTATTTTATTCTTTTAAGAGGTTCAAACCTGGATTTGTGTATGAACGACGTTGGCCAACTTTATCCTATTCTGACATTGATCCACCACCTGAAACTACACCACGACTAGAATCTGAGAATTCTTCAAGATCTGGTCCTCTTGAGCCTACCCGACGATCTGCTAGAGTATCTCGTAATCCCAATTGGTATGGCTTTTCCTCTACTTTATCCAACATATCTGTTCCATCTTGTTACTCACAAGCTTCCAAGCATGAATGTTGGCAGAAAGCAATGGAGGAGGAACTTTTGGCTCTTAAAGAAAATGACACATGGGACATTGTTTCATGTCCTTCAAATGTCCGCCCTATTGGATGTAAATGGGTTTATTCAATCAAACTTCATTCTGATGGATCTCTTGATCGGTACAAAGCTCGATTGGTTGTTCTTGGTAACAGACAAGAGTATGGCGTGGACTATGAGGAGACTTTTGCACCCGTAGCCAAAATGACTACGGTGCGAACTATTATTGTCATTGCTGCTTCACAAAACTGGTCTTTGTATCAAATGGATGTCAAAAATGCTTTTCTCCATGGTGATCTTAAAGAAGATATTTATATGAAACCTCCACCTGGTTTGTTCTCATCGCCTACATCAGATGTATGCAAGTTGAAGCGGTCTTTGTATGGATTAAAACAAGCTCCAAGAGCTTGGTTTGATAAGTTCCGGTCTACTTTGCTACAATTTTCTTTTGAGCAGAGCAAATATGACTCATCTTTGTTTCTTCGGAAAACATCTACAGGTTGTGTTCTTCTTTTGGTGTATGTAGATGACATTATTATCACAGGAACTGATTCTTCACTAATCACTAGCCTCCAACAGCAGCTTAAAGATTCTTTTCATATGAAAGATCTTGGTACTCTTACTTATTTTTTGGGTTTGGAAGTTCATAATGTTGCTTTAGGTGTGTTTCTAAACCAACACAAATATACTCAGGATCTGATTTCTTTGGCTGGTCTTCAAGATTCATCCTCCATAGATACTCCATTGGAATGTAATGTGAAGTATCTTCGTGAGGAAGCCGATCTTCTTCCTGATACAACTATATTTCGGCAATTAGTTGGGAGTCTAAATTACCTCACTATTGCTCGGCCTGATATCTCTATTGCAGTTCAACAAGTTAGTTAATTTATGCAAGCTCCCCATCATCTCTACTTGGTGGCTGTTCGTCGCATCATTCGGTATCTTCTAGGAACATCTACTCGTGGATTTTTCTTTCTAAGTGGTTATCCTATTCGTATTAATGCTTTTAGTGATTCTGATTAGGAGGGATGTCCTGATACTTGTCGTTCAGTCTCTGGTTGGTGCATGTTTCTTGGAGAGTCATTGATATCTTGGAAGAGTAAAAAATAAGATCGTGTGTCAAAATCTTCAACAAAGGCTGATTATCGATCCATGTCTACTGCTTGCTTTGAGGTTGTATGGCTTTGTGGATTACTTGATGAGATTGGATTTCCTCAATCTCATCCTACTCCTCTCCACGCTAACTATTGTGCCATTCAGATTGCTACTAATCTAGTTTTTCGTGAGAGGACCAAACACATCAAAGTGGATTGTCATTATATAAGATAAGCAGTAGATAACGCAGTCCTTACTCTTCCATATGTATCCAACGATCTTCAAATAGCTGATGCATTTACAAAATCCATGGCACGACAACGCCATCAGTTTCTAGTAGGCAAATTGATGCTTCTTGATCCACCAGCATCAATTTGAGGGGGGATGTTAGCATGATGGACAACTAAATGTTTGTATATATTAATGTAATTATATAGTTATATAAATTAGCTTGATCATATACATTTGTTGTAGAATCAAAAGAATAAATATTGTGATAGAATAGCTGATTTGGAGGGATATCAAGGCAGATTTAGAGTGATTGAATAGCAGATTTATAGAGATAGAATATATGATCTTTAGGGATAGGAATGACGGATCTTTAGGGATGTGTAATCTTTATTTTCTCTATATAATGGAAAGACTCTCACTTTGAGGGGCATTCAATAGAAAAATTAACAGTAGACGTGCAGTAACTCATCTTGTTTCTGATGATATTCATTCTCATAAATTTGTATTTAAGGTGCTTAATATTTTAATTTAGATCATAAATTGGTTGGAAAGCTTAATTTAATTTCAGATGCTACATTTTCTTTCAGATGTTATTTGTCAGTTTGATCTATAAATATGTTGACTGATTTAAATATTGTATTATTTTTGTGCAAAAATAGATTATCTAGCATGTAATGTGGTCAAAATTTGTAATTATTTATACTAATACTATGTATAGTATATGGCTTGTAAGACGTCGTGTTTGACAATCAATTGTTTAGTTACATTTCCTTATGGGAAACACTTCTCGTTTGAAGGATTTGGAGAAAACTAAATTGTTTGTTGACCTGATTCTAGAATTTCAAGAAAGAGGTTAGGCTTCTTCAATTACCTCCTTGGACAATTAAGCCTTTATATGAGAGTGATCTTGTATATCTCACTTTTAAACTAGAGGTTCCTGTGATTACTGAAGGAACCTTTCATGTTTATGGTAATCATCAATCTTGATTAGCACTTTCTATTCCAAAGCAGTTTATTTGACCATTGTCTTTGAGGGAATTTGGTAGCTCTATTTTTGTGTTCTTGCTTCTCAATAGATAATGTAAACTGGACTAATTGTAAATTATTTTCATAGTAGTATTTTTTGTTTCATTCCTTGCACAAGGAAAATAGAAAAATAGTACTAGCTAGTATGAGTTTTATTACTCTACTGACATAAATTTGTTCATTTAACAGATAAACAATTTGATGTTTGAGGAATTAATCTGTTGAGAAATTGCAGAACAAGTTGAAGCAATCGAAATGTTAAGGAACAAGTTCAAAGGATTAGAAGAACCTATTTTTTCTTTCATAAGGAGTTGTTTAAAGATATTTTTCCTGTACATTCTATATTTCTATTTTTTCATGAAATTTACAGATACAATGTAACGCTTTAGCCCTTTTGTAAGTAACTATAATATTTTATATTCATATTGATCCTTTTGTATGTTTTGGTTCTGTTTGTATGCTAATCACTATGAAAGAAGTATTTAGTTTTTATATGCTTTTACAATGATAACCATGTAACTTTCAAAGGGATAAAGTATTCAATTATCAAATATTTCTTGTTAAAAGTATTTGTAACGATCGTATTTGTTGCACTCTTTAAAGGTTTACAACAACCAAAATTACAATCATCAAACATAAAATCCGATCAATAAAAAGGTACTATAAAGACTATTTTTTTTGTCATCATTAAAGGTTCTTAACAATCAAATTAAAATCCGATCGTGCACTTTTAACAATGGAGCCTTTAGCGACTAATGACGACTGGTTTTTCAGTCGTAATTGACTTGTAGCGACCAAATTATGAGTTTTAACAACCGAATTTCCCTTAGTTAAAAATAATTTTTCTTGTAGAGTTCGCCAAAGAAATTTAAGACTGCCTAAGTTAACAGTGCACTAAGTCAGCCGTCAAGGTCAATCAGCTATGTGAGGAAAGAAAGGCAATCCACCAAAAAACATTAGGCGAAGTGAGTAGATGTCGCTGAATCTAACAGTGCTGACAAACAAAATGGTGGCTCAAAGGGCGATTCAAGGGGGAATTGGCGAGTCGCCGAAGTTACAAAAGCGAACTCAAATGTGATCGCCTAATGAAACTCAAACACTTGAAGCTTGAAGTAATAAAAAGGTAAACCAAAGGAAGATGGGTGATTCACCGAATGCAGTTGATGAACTAAGCTAATGTTAATGAAAGGGAGACAAGACTAATTTTTGGGAAAATTTTTGGGAAACATTAAATATCCCTGAGGAGAGAAATATTCTAAACATTCTAGAGAGAGAAGAATTTCCATTGAGCAAGAATAGTTTTATTGTCGAAGCTTTCAATTGTGTAAACTTAAATTTGGGAAATTGAGGTTGATTTTGAAGTGAGTTTGACATTAAATCCTTCAATTCATGCTACCCATGGCTAATCTCATGCAAGGTATAATCTATTTAGGCTTAAGTCATCTACGGCCCCTTAAAGTTGTCCGCATATTTCACTTAGACACCTCAACTAAGGCTGGTACCTATTGAACACCTCACATGTTCAAAAGTGATTTCTATTAGACACAAAAGGTTGACATGGCAAAAAGGGTGTACTTCACCCTCTTTAAGCGCGTAAAGGAATTTGAAAGTATATTTTTTCTTTTTCTTTCCAACTTATACACCTAATTAATACATAATAATAATAATAATAATAATAATAATAATAAATTAATTAATTAAAAAAAGACATGAACGTTTTGTCTTCTCCAGTTCGCCCCCATCTTCCTGCAACTATTCATCATTCTTTACACACACACCCCACCCCCTCCACCTTTCTCCTCACCTTCTCCAATTCTTTTTCGCTTTTTCCTTTTTTTTTTTTAATTAATCCGGCAAAGCTCCATTATTTCTGTTGAAAAAAATATTCCAGCGAGGTTGATTATTTTTTTTCGGCAAAAGTTTTTTTTTCTTGTAAGTGTGATAAATGATTACTAGTGGAAAGAAGATGAAGACAATGGATGAAAGGTTTTAACGCTATTAGAATGAAAGGTGATTGAGGAGTTAACTTAGATAGGGATCAATGGTATATTATCCGTGCCGGTGAAAGGGATATATTCGAGAAAGGGGTGATTTACAGGCGGTTGAAGTGCAACAGCCCGGTAGAAAGGAAAGAAAGATCCGATGGAGAAGAAGGAGGATAGAGGCAATGGTTTACTAGTAGCTAAGGCGCAGTGAAAAGGAGAATAAGTTCGCCTAAAAGTAAAAAGAAAGAAGGGTGGAGTGGGGTGGGGGAGGGGTTAACTTAATAAACATAATATTTTGTTTTATTAAAATTCCTTTGGGATTATTTGAATAGAGTTTATAAAAAAATTTAATTCAATTGCCATGTGTCAATATTGTATTGGTCTATTTTTATGTATATGCGTTTGAGATGCACGCATGTTTGTGTTTTTATTAATTATCATTTTGTGTTAAATAGGTAAAAATTTGTTAAGATTTAAGTGTTCAGTAGGTACAAGGCTAAATTGAGGTGTCTAAGTGAAATATGAGGACAACTTTAAGGGGCCGCATATGACTTAAGCCATATATTTACACTTTGCAATGTGTGCCTAAAACCCCAAACTCTTGGGGTGTGTTTATGTGTTTGGGTGTTGATTTAATTTAGTGTTTCTATTGAATTGCTCTGTTTTATGACTGTTGCATAAATTTGACTGATTGCCGAGTGATTCATTCAAGAATTGAGGTGGCCAACTTAATTCTAGTTTCGATCTTGTAATGGTGTTCGAAAGAGACCAATATAACTGGGCAATTTGTTCAATAGTTGTAATTTAGTTTACTTGATTAGAAACTAAAGTTTTTGATTGCTTTGAATGAAATATAGATGAGACCGAAAGTAGAGTCTATGTAAGGATGCTTTGAGATTGAAAGAATATTAGCGTCAATTATGATGACCTAGCTTATTTGTGATTGAATAGTTGTAACGAGCAATTCTACGGCACCCCAATTGGAATCAACATTTGATCTCCACTCCTAGAGTTCTTTAACTTCCTGAATTGTCGATTACTTCAATATTGTTAATTGGGTGACTGAATTATTGCTATTAATGTTAGTAGAATCCCAATTGTTATTTCAACTTCAATAGAATTAATTGCTTGCTAGTTCTCTAATTAAATTCCTAATTATATACCATTCCCTATGGGATTTGACCCTGACTCTTAGTTGGTTGATATTATTGACAACGACTGCTCATGCTTTTTATTAGTTTTGAAGAGTGATTTGAGCGTTATCAATCTTTCAAAATTCGTTTCAAAAGTCTAAAAGATCAAAAATTAAAGGGATGTTATCTATGTATTCATCCTCCTCATCACTGTTGTTGTCATTGTCCTTGACAAGAAACAATGCAGCAGACCAACGAGTGAGGTTGAGAACTTTTTCTTTAATTTGATGAACTGTCTCATTCATGCTTTATTTTTTCGCTCAGACTCTGCCAATGCTGCTGTATGTTTTGCTATTTGTTCCGACATAAAAACTATTTGAACACCTTCAAGAGTTGGCTTGATGTGACAATCTAATACCTTCTAAACCTAACTGGAGTTGTCGTACATCGTTTCAAGAGCCTTGACCATAAACTCTACCCTTGTGTGTCCTCTCTATAATTTGTTTTGTCCAAATTTGTGTGGACATTTCAGACGTGGTCTGGACCAAACTATCCATATTCTTGTCATGACCCAAGGGTACCCCCTAGATGTAACATGTCGTATAGTACTACAATCCACTTAGCATTCATAACATAAGAAATAGAACAAAGAAGTAAAACAATATTTCAAGTCCAATAGTTTTATAAAAGTAAAGCGAAAGTCTAAAATACTTGTCTCAGTAGCCATCTAGTAAAATAGAATGAAATTGTTCCTAGCCCATACATCATGTCCCAAAAATGGAAATAAGAAGAAACTAAGAACAATGAAAGTTCATCCACGAAGCATAACGACTCACTAAAGATCGGGAACCTCGCAATAAACCACTAGCCACGAAACTGAGAAACTTGATTGTCGGACCCTACAATTGGGGAAATGTAGGCAAGAGTATGCGTTAGTACAAAACAATGTACCCATTATGATAGCTATGCATAAAACATTTAAATCATGCTAAAAGGGGACATTTCATGACATGCAATTGACCAAGCTAAAACATAATATAAAAGGTTTAGAAAACATAAGTCATAAAACATGGTCAATGCAAGCTAACATCTTTCATGCTTTTGAACACATATGAGATACTTTTTGAAATAACCTTAGTTCATTATTAATGAGGAAAGTAGCCTTAACTGACATAGAGACCATGCAAGCTATAACATGATCCCCCGGTGTCTCCCACACCAAAAAGGGTTGTCCTACTTGCCTAGGTAAGGAACATGAACTTCTAGCTTAGGTGGATCCACTAGCTAATGTCTATCTAGACAATCATCATATGGCCTATATTCAAAAAGACCAAAATAACATCTTTTCAAGATGTTGTAGGTACCAACCACACCGGCCACCCACGACCAGTGGAATGGACCATATACCGTAGGTGTGGTTCGTGGAATGGTTTGCCTGCAGCTGGTTTGAGGTCCTGACCAACGGATCGTTGGTAAGACCACGGTCAGTGATTCGAACCCCAAATTTAGATTCTCTTACTACCAATGAAAGTCATGCAGGATGGTAGTCCTGACCACAGTCTGTCGGTGGTGGGTCATGAGTCAGTGCTGGCAATTAGTTTTTAGGGGCAGTTGGATCTTTTCCTAATTAATTAATTCCTATTCTATATAGTTTCTCCTATGTTTAGGACCCTTATATAAGTCTTTCAACACCCAAATTCACCCCATTTATTTCATTCTTCCAAATTCCCAAAAGAATCCCAAATATCCTCTTAAATATTCTCTCTAGAAACTTGAAGAAGAAGAAAAAGAAGAAGATTCAACCTAGGGTTTCAAGCTAAGGTGCTAATTTCTCCATTTGGAGGCTAGTAAGTGGATTCAAGGTATGATAGTTTCATATATGGATTCCTTTCATCCACCGAGTACCCAAATTCCACTATTTCAAATGGTAGAGTTAACCAATTGGGTTAGGGTTTTCTTCAATTATCATGGGTTCTTAATTATTGATGTAAATGATTTAATTATGATCTTCTATGTATGAATTGATGAATTGTAATGCTTTTATGATGAATTTCCCTATGAACCTATGTGATCCCTATATTTTCAAGTTATGAACTATATGTTGTGGGATTTTGATCTTCAAGGAAGAGTTTTATGAAATTGAGCATATATTACCAGTTTTACATGAATTTATGATAAAATCCATATCTAACCCATGTTTTCTATGAGTTGATGATTGAAATTGGGCTTTGACCTCAAGGAGGTAAATTATGGACAAGTGTATTTTCTTATGCAATATATGCAAAGGTTTTAAGGGTGCTTTGAGAGTAAAGTAACAATGATGATGAGTATGATGTGTTATTGAAAGGTTTTCTCATGTACGAATACTAGCATGATGTGAAAGGTTTTCTCACATAGAAAGGAATCTTATGATGAAGGGCTTTCTCACCTAATTGAATCAAAGACTAGGAGCTATCTTAATTAAACTAACTTGTATTAGAAAGCCAAGGGCACCTTTTCATGAATTATGAAGTTAAGTAAGAAATGACTATTTCGTGGGCATTTATGCCTAGCACCGAGTGTGTATTGAATATGAAATGGAAGCTCTCATGTAGTAGAGTCCGGGTTTCCAAAGTAATCTCATGAGATGGAAGCCTTCATGTAGTAGAGTTTGGGTTTCTAGTGGCAATCTCCTTATCCCATAACTATGTGCCCATATAGGTTGATTAGCTAGTGGATCCACTTATGCTAGAAGTTCAAGGTTCTACCTTCGGCAAGTAGGACACCCTTTTTCGATTTGGGGTAGACACCAGATTCCATGTTATAGCTCACATGGTCTCAATGTCGATTAAGGCTAATTCCCTACAAGTAATAATGAATTAAGGTTACTCAAGGAGTATCACATATGAGTTCAAAGATTTTATAGAAGAAGTTAGCTTGCATTGATCATGATTTATGACTTATGTTTTATAACTCTTTCATATGATGTTTTAGCTTGGTCAATTGCATGTCATGAAATGAAATGTCCCTTTTAGTATGATTTAAATGTTTTATGCATGGCCATCATACTTGGTACATTGTTTTGTACTAACGTGTACTCTTGCCTACATTTTCCCCAAATGTAGGGTCTGATATTCAAGGTGCTTAGTTCCATGATTAGTTGGTGATTTGATTGATTCCCGAGCTTTGGTGAGTCCTCATGCTTTGAGGACGGATTTCATTATTTCAGTTCCTTTCATGTATTTTCTATTTTGGACATGATGTATGGGCTAGGCCCAATTTCATTCTATTGTATTCGATGGCAATGTTGAGATAAGAGTTTGGACTTCCTCTTTCCATTTTATAAAATGTTTTGGACTTGAATTGTTTTACTCTTATTGTTCTATTTCTTATGTTATGAGGGCTAAGTGGCTTGTATTGGGTCCTTCGGGGTTCTAATCACCATGTTACATCTACGGGGTACCCCTAGGTCATGACAAACTTGGTAATCAGAGCACACGATTTAGAATGGTCCTAGGATGTCTCATAAGCCACGTCTAGTAGAGTCTTGTTCATGAGTATGAAGCGCGCCACATTTATGAATGAGAGGCTACAAGATGATTAGGAAACTCCACTTCTTTCATTACTCTTAAGTCGTGCGATAGAGTTTAACTCTATAAAGTCTCTCTTCTAATCCTTATCCTATGTTCTTTAGGATATGGCTACCCAAAGAGCTTATACTAGAAGGAATGTGAGGGAGAATGTTGAACAAGAAGCTCCTCCCCAAGCTCCTCAAGTTCTGGTTGATCCTTTGGCCAAGCATATGTCTAATACGGTGTTTAGGAATGCTTTCTGAGTGTTGGCTCAAGAGGTGAAGGCTCAAGCCAATAGGGAGGTTTTGGTTCCCGCAAGCTAAAATATGAATTCGACGTCTCCAAGAGTGAGGGACTTCACAAGGATGAATCCTCTAGAGTTTCATGGTTCTAAAGTTAAGGAAGATTCTTAAGAGTTTATCGATGAGGTCTACAAGATTTTGATGATCACAGAAGTTACACCGTTGGAAAGGGCGGATTTGGCTGCTTATCAATTGAAAGGTGTGGCTCAAGTGTGGTATAACCAATGGAAAGAAGGGAGACCAGATGATGCAGGTCGTCTTGATAGGGAGAAGTTTAAGGCCACATTTCTTGATAGGTTCTTTCCCCTTGAGATGAGGGAAGATAAGGTCATAGAGTTCATTAACCTTCGAGAAGGGAGTATTAGTGTGAGGGAATATGCTCTAAAGTTCACTCAATTGTCTAAGTATGCTCCAATGATAGTTACCGATTCAAGGGCCAAGATGAGTAAGTTTGTTTCGCGTGTGTCCGAAATTGTGATTAAAGAGTGCCGAACCAAAATGCTCATTCATGATATGGACATCTCTCATCTCATGGTACATGCACAATAAATTGAGAAGGATAAATTCAAGGAAAGATCTAGAGAGTCAAAAAGGGCTAAGACCGGTGATGGTGATTTCTCTAACACAAGGTCCGATGGACAAGGTCGTCGAAGATTCCCACAAAGGTTTTTTGGTCAAGGTTCCTCCAATGCTCCTCCTAAGTTCAACCAAGATAGGGTCTCTAACCCTAAGCCTCAAGGAGGTAACGGTAGTGGATCTTCTTTGCCTAGGTCTAATTGTACTAAGTGTGGAAGAAAGCACGATGGTAAGTGTCTAGCCGGCACAGATGGTTGCTATGGTTGTATAAAAAGTGGTCACAAAATGAGGGATTGCCCGATGCTTAAGGCTAAGGGAAAAGAGGGAAAGCAAGCTACTCCTAGTTGTTCGGGTTCCAATACTCCTAAGCAAAACTACTTTTATGCTCTTCAGACTAGTGGTGAACAAAAGAGTTCTCCGGATGTGGTTACTAGTATGTTGAAAGTTTTCCAACTTGATGTATATACTTTACTTGATCTCGGTTCTGCCTTGTCTTTTTGTGACACCATATGTGGCAATGAGGTTTGATGTGCTCCCTGATGTGTTGTTAGAACCTTTTTCTGTCTCTACTCCTATTAATGATTTTGTGGTGGCTAAGAGAGTCTATAGAAAGTGTCCCATTTCCTTGTCCCATAGTGTTACTCTTATTGACTTGGTAGAGAAAATATGTTAGATTTTGATGTTATCTAGGGTATGGATTGGTTGCACTCTTGTTATGCTTCTATTGATTGTAGAACTCGTGTAGTTCTTGAATGAGCCTATCTTAGAGTGGAAGGGAGGAAATTCAATGACTAAGGGTCAATTTGTCTCTTATCTCAAAGCTAGAAAGATGATTGTTAAGGGTTGCTTTTACTATCTAGTAAGGGTGAGGGATGTAGATTTCGAAACCCCTTCTCTCGAGTTGGTCCCCATTGTAAGTGAGTTTTCAGAAGTATTCCCACATGATCTATCCAATATTCCTCCCAAGCGGGAAATAGAATTTGGCACTGACCTTCTCCCAGATACGCAACCTATCTCTATTCCTCATTATTGTATGGCTCTGGCATAACTTAAAGAGTTGAAAGAACAATTGTAAGATTTGTTAGATAGGGGATGATTCATCCGACCGAGTATCTCTCTATGGGGTGCTTCAGTTTTTGTATGTTAGAAAGAAAGATGGGTCTCTTCATATGTGTATTCATTATTGTCAGTTGAACAAGGTGCTCATTAAGAACAAGTATCCTCTCCCAAGGATAGATGATTTATTTGACCAACTTCAAGGAGCAAATTATTTCTCTAAGATTGATCTCTAATCAGGTTATCACCAATTGAGGGTGAAAGATGATGACATTTCGAGGACGGCTTTCCGAAGTCGATATGGTCACTATGAGTTTCTAGTAATGTCATTTAGGTTGACTAATGCTCCGGTGGAATTTATGGACTTGATGAATGATTAGCGTATCAAGGCTTCATCCAATACTAAATACTAACTATCGTTCATTAGTATAATAACCCAACTACGTGAGTTAGGGTCGATCCCACAGGGAGTAGTACTTCCTTCAAATTCAATAATAAAAGTACAATGACAACCTCTTCAATCAAACAACTCTTCCACAATTAATGTTCAAATCTCAAATTTCGGGCTTTAACTATCAATCCAAATTTATACTTCAACACAAACAATCAAATATTAGAGTAAAGCTTGGGGAATTGATCAGCCAATTATTGAACTCAACGAAGTGGATAAACGTTACTGCTCATAATGGGATAATTTGTTGTGGGTAGGTCGAACCATATATAAAGTAACTTTCTCTCAAACAATTACCTTTTCTATGTTGAATTCTCTCGAACTTCAACACCAATTGAAAGAGGCCCAACTCTTTACCCTCATCAAATCCACTCTTTTGAGCTGGATACAAAGGCTGGATCACTTGTTATCACTCTCTTGAGCTGAAACCAAGGAAACCCACTACTAAGGAAGCTAAGATTGCCATATTGGTTCTACACCTCTCTCTCAAGCAAGTGCAAAACACTGAAATTATTGCACAAAATCATGCAATTCAACCTCGAAACATAGCAACAACGTAGACCCATTTCAAACAAACACCATTATTCGCAATTAAGGAACACCCACTAAGTAAGATTCAATAATTGACTTCATGATCAAAACCCCAAGTGAAGGGTTTAGCCACTCATCTCAAAAATAAGAAAATCAAATTCAAGTATCACTCCCATAGTTGTGTACAACTGAGAATTATAGGTGAAAATTAATTGATAATCTCCTCTCTTACAAAATCTCTCTAAAAAATCTTACTAAAATCACTAACAAAACCCTTTGGCAATGTTCCCTCTCTCAATATTTTATTTCTCTCCTTTTTTGTGAATGAATCTCTATCTAACCAAAACGAATTTAAACAAGTTTTAAGTGTCACTACTTTAAGACCACTCGACGAAGTATGTCGGGTGTCACCGACAGATCGGCGACTCGCCAATTGTTCTTCATCTCGCCATTATTTTCCACTTCTTCTTGGTCTGGCCACTGTAACTTTATGTGGTCCAGGTCGGGATCACTGAGTAACTCCGTGATTTACCCTCTTTCCTTCTATCTCACCCATCAGCACTTTCTTGAATCTTCTTCAACACTTTTGGCGACCAGGTTATCCTTCGCTAAATAGATTGGCGACACGCTGAATAGAGTTGCTATTCACCAAAATCACCCCTATTTTAGCTCCAACATTCTATAACTTTAGGCAGTATCTTGGCAATTTGGCAATTCGCCGAATGACATTGGAGATCAACAGGTCTTCATTTCTTCCTTCTTTTAGCTTGCTTTGTTCCTTTCTTGATCAATAGTGTCCATGCATCGTTCCTAAATCCAAATACCTGAAATTCATTGATTTACATCATTCAGTGGCACAAAACAAGCATTTGAGGGCACTAATTTTGTTAAAATAAAGCCCTAAATGAGTCCAAATCGTGAACTCATTAACACCCCCAATTTAAACTTTTTGCTTATCCTCAAGTAAAACTTCAAGTGCAACAGTTCAAAAAGGGATGTCTCAAACAGTGATACACAAGACTCAACTTACTCATGCATGGATCAATTGTGCACTCAAAGATTTAAGTTGTGACTCACCACTATCAAAGATTATCAAGTTCACAATACTTTCTTCAAATGTAAATTCAAGCTCAACAAAGGTACTAAATGCCCTCACACAAATAATGATTCCATATTCACACACAATGGCTCAGCAATTTAAAGTTTCAGAATCAAATGCAACACTCACACTCACAAAGATGAACAAAATGTATGATTTAACCCATAGGTTTGCCCGTATTTTCCAACCAACATTTGTTTCAGCTTACTCAAGATCAAAAAAGTCTTTTCAAGGCTTGTAACGGGGCTGCGTGCAAAGGTATGGTCATTTAGGCTCAATGTCTATAGTCCTCATGAGATATGGTGTGAACAACACTTCCTTTCATTTTCTTCATCATTCTTCATTTGTGCTCACAAGTCATCCCATTATTCACTTTCCATGGATTTTTGGAAACCCTATTTCTTTTTGTATTTTCACAACTTTATTCGATAACTTTTTCATTCTTTTTCTTATGGTGGGGTTCCATTTTTCTCAAAACATGGGTAAAAGGGGACTTTCTTGTACGTCTTGATTTACCTTCTCGTTTCACCACAACCCCAACTTAGGCTTTTGGCCTAAGTTGGCTACTCAAACAAACTACAAATCATGAGGATTATGGGTAATTGATCAATAAAAGGTCATAATGTCATCAAGTTTCTTCCAAGAAAAGGTTAAGGCTCAAAGGGTGCTCAAGCGGAGTTCACTCACTCACAAGGTAGGCCACAAAAGAGGTATAATGTCAAATTGGTTCACACTTTTCAAAGTTGCCTCAGATCATGTCAAGAGATTGCCTCATCTAATCAACCAAACCAATGGGGCAAATTCTAGGAGTCATCACACATGGTTCATGGTAAGCTCATGACACACAAGGCATTGATACCATAGTGAAACAAGACTACACACTTTTGCTAGTGTGCAATGTTCATCACAAGAGACTCAATTTGATACTTGGCTAGTCACCTCGAGATGCAAAGAGTTCAGATATTGTTTATACAACTTCATTTGGCCTCATCGTAGTTGCACATTCATTTTTGTTCGATTATGAGCACTATTTAAGTCATTGATATTGATCAAAACCGATACTCAAATTTGCGAGAGAACAACCACATACACAAACAAGGGAGGTGGCATAAAGAGGAAGAGGTTCTTTCAGTTCACTGACCAATTTCCACCCCCACCAAACGCATTCAATGTTGTCCTCAATGTGGGTAGAGAGCGGGCATTACCACAAATAAAAAAAAAAGGAATAATAAATAAAGACTAACAAGAAATGAAAACAATATAGTATGTAAACAAGTAGAGCAGGGTAGTGAGAATCTTCACTAAATGCCCAGTTGGTGACGGAGGGAAACGGTTGTCGAATGCTTCAGCAATGCACCTAATGTTCTTCAGATCGCCCTTAGTTCCAGTAGACTGTACTCCCAGAGAAGGCAAATCAGGGAACATGTAGGGGGTTGTCGAACAGGTCAGAAATCCATATAATGAAATCAGAACGTCGCCGATCGATCCTTGATGGACGTTATTAGCGTTGACTAGAAAGGGCGAGGAAAGCTGGGTCACCTAAGCTTATTGACGATACGCCGAATGGTGAAGGTGTCCTGCCTAATGTTCAAGAGTCTTAGTCTCATTTTTTAGATCCATAAGGAAAACCAAATCGTGCTTGCCAAACTGGTTCGGCGACTCGCCAAGAGCACCTTTGTCTCGCTCATGATCCTGCTCCTGCAAAATCAACATACATTATTTAAAACACTAGCACTTGGGTTGCCTCCCAAGAAGCGTCTTATTTAACATCATGGCATGACGTGGAAATGCTCTCAAACATCTTCCAGGTACACCACCTCAATAAAATAAATCTCCTGGCATTCTCCAAAGTATAATTTCAAACGTTGCCCATTCACCTTAAATGCATGCCCTTCTTGACCAACAACTTCTATGGCACCATTTGTGAATACTCATGTCACTCTAAATGTTCTGGACCATTTGGACTTGATTTTTTTGGGAAAAAGTCTAAGTCGGGAGTTGTATAACAACACCCAATCTCCCATCTTGGACTCTCGCTTAAGTGTTTAGCATCATGCCACTTCTTCATCTTTTCCTTGTAGAGAGCTGAGCTTTGGTAAGCTTTGAACCTAAATTTTTCCAACTCGTTTAACTATTCTACTCTCTCTTATGAGGTTTTTGTCCAGTCCAGATTCAGAGCTTTCAATGCCCACATCGCTTTGTGTTCCAATTTGACTGGTAAATGGCAAGACATTCCAAAAATTGGCTAATACGGAGACATACCGATTGGAGTTTTGTATGCAGTACGATATATCCATAGTGCGTCATTAAGCTTTCGTGACCAATCAGTCCTGTTAGCATTCACCGTCTTAGAAAAGATACTTTTAATCTCCCAGTTTGTCACTTCAACTTGACCGCTTGTTTGGGGATGATATGGAGTTGCTACCTTGTGTTTCACTCCATATTTACTCAATGCAGCTGAAAACCATTTATTGCAAAAGTGTGATCCACCATCACTAATGATAGCTCGAGGAGTACCAAATCTAGCAAAGATGTTGCGTTTCATAAATTGAACCACACTTTTGCCTTCATTATTTGGAAGTGCAATAGCCTCCACCCATTTAGAAACATAATCTACTGCCACTAAGATATACTTATTACCAAATGAACTCACAAATGGGCCCATGAAATCTATTCCCCAAACATCAAATAGTTCAACTTCTATAATGGGAGTAAGGGGTAATTTGTGTCTTCTAGACACTCCACATTGCTTCTAACACTTAGCGTATTTCTTCACAAATTCATGCGTATCCTTGTAGAGGGATGGACAATAATAGGCGCTTTGGAGAACTTTAGCAGTTGTATCCACACCGCTATGATGGCCCCCAACCAGGGAAGCATGACAAGCATGGAGAATTTCTACTGCTTCTTCTTCTGGGACACATCTTCTAATGATATGGTCTGCACACTCTCAAAACAAGAATGGTTCATCCCAAAAGTACTTTTTAACATCGAACATGAAACTCTTTTATTGGTAGAAGTTAAGCTCATCCAGCATTAATCTGCACACTATGTATTTGGCGAAATCTACATACCATAGAGTTTGTTTGAGAGTTATTGCAAACACTTGTTCATTGGGGAAAGAATTTTCAATGTCAACCTCAGGCTCATTATCCTCCCTTCCCCCTAATCGTGACAAGTGGTCAGCCACTTGATTTTCACAACCTCTTTTATCTTTGACGTCAAAGTCAAATTCTTGCAATAGTAATACCCACCTTATCAACATTGGTTTGGCATCCTTCTTTGCCATTAGGTAATGGAGTGCAGCATGATCAGTGTGAATAATTACTTTAGTACCTAACAAGTATGCCTGAAATTTCTCAAATGCATAGACTACCGCAAGCAACTCTTGTTCGGTAACTGTATAGTTACTCTTAGCACATTTTAGAGTCTTACTCGCATAGTAAATTGGGTGAAATGGTTTGTTGCGGTTTTGCTCTAGCACAACACCCAACGCCGTTCCACTTTCATCACACATTACTTTCGAAAGATTCTGACCAATCAGGACTAATAATGATTGGGGTGGATACTAACTTCTCCTTCAACCAACAGAAAGCCACCATACAAGTGTCATCACATTGGAATTTCACCTCTTTCTCTAAGAGTTTGCATAGAGGATGTGCAATCTTTGGGAAGTCTTTGATGAACCTCTGGTAGAAACAAGCATGCCCCAAGAAACTGCGAACACCCTTCACTGAAATTGGTGGAGGTAGTTTCTTAATCACTTCAATCTTCGCCTTATCGACCTCTAATCCCTTTTGTGACACTTTGTGCCCAAGAAATATGCCCACCTTCACCATGAAGTAGTATTTTTCCAAATTCGAAACAAAGTTTGTCTCCACGCATCTTTGGAAGACATGCCCCAAGTGTGCCAAGCACTCTTCGAACGTGTCCTCTAGTCCATGAATACTTCCATAGAATCCTCCACCATATCTGCAAAAATGGATAACATGCAACGTTGAAATATTACCGGGGCATTACATAGCCCAAATGACATTCCCTTAAATGAAAACTTTCCATAAGGACAGGTGAAAGTTTTTTCTTGGTCTTATGGCGCAATGGAAATTTGGTTGTAACCGGAGTATCCATCCAAAAATCAGTACCAACCTCTCTTGGATAGTCGATCAAGCATTTGATCCATAAAAGGCATGGGGAAGTGATCCTTTTCAGTCCACGAATTTAGTTGTCGATAATCCATGCATACTCTCAATCCGGTCACCG
The DNA here is from genome assembly GCA_035578085.1 of Solanum pinnatisectum. Lineage (NCBI taxonomy): Eukaryota > Viridiplantae > Streptophyta > Magnoliopsida > Solanales > Solanaceae > Solanum > Solanum pinnatisectum. The sequence continues at coordinate 27,169,074 of CM069076.1, forward strand.
GTCTTGTAGGCACAAGCTCCCCCTTTTCATTTGGGACTACCGTGATACCTCCTTTTTTTGGTACACATTGCATCGGACTTTACCCATTTGCTATCCGCAATAGGATAGATCACACCTACATCGAACCACTTTATAATCTCCTTTTCACCACTTCCTGCATTGGTGGGTTCAATCTTCGCTGATGTTCAACACTGGGCTTACAATCATTATCAAGCTGAATTTTATATGTACAAATACTGGGGGGATGCCCACTATGTCAGCTATGGTCCAACTTATAGCTTTAATATGCCTTCGTAACACTTCAAGAAGCAATTTGACCTGCCATTTGAGCAAATCAGCCGCAATACTGGTAGGGTGTTACTTGCCCCTAAGAAAGCATATCGTAGATGGGGGAAATGCTTTTAATTCTAGATTTGGTGGGTCTTATGATGATGACTTTGCTAGAGGACTCTCTTTATTTTTCAAATTGATGTCCAATTTCAATAGAGTCTTTGAATACCCTCCCAAGCCTGAGAGAGTAGCTACTACTTCTTCATAACCTTGAATTTTAATTTCATCATAGTTAGCAAGCACGTCTTCAAGAGGTTCGCTCATGCACATCAAATGGCTTACGCTAGCCACCGCCTTATCAATAACATCAATGGTGGACACCACATGTATATCATTGGGTGTTTCACTGATTTACAAACATTGAAGGTTACTTCATCTTCGTTCACTCAAAACTTCAACTCTCCACATTCAACATCCAGCAATGCTCTTCCAGTTGCTAAGAATGGTCTTCCCAAAATAATGGAAATTTCAGCATCTATTTCACAATCAAGAATGACAAAATCAGCCGAGAAAATGAGCCGATCAACCTTCACCAAGATGTCGTAAAGTATCCCCACAGGATATTTGATAGAATGGTTAGCCATTAGGAGTCTCATTTTGGTTGCTTTTGGCTCACCCAACCCAAGTTGCTTATATATCGCGTAGGGCATTAAGTTGATGCTTGCCCACAAATCACATAATGTTTTAGCAAATTAGAGCATGCCAATGGTGCAAGGTATGGTGAATGCCCCAGGATCTTCTCTCTTTTTAATCAGCTCCTTAGTCATAATTGCACTGCAATTATAGAAAAAACTTCAATTGTCTCAAAATCCAAGCTCCTTTTCTTTGTGACTAGCTCTTTCATGAACTTGGCATATCCCGACATTTCCAACAATGCCTCCACAAGGGGGAGGTTGATTCATAGTGTCATGAATACCAACAAGAATTTCTTGAACTTCTCATTTTCATTCTTCTTCTTTAAGTGTTGGGGAAATGGTGGAGGTATTTTGGGTAAAGGTTGCATGACTTTCGAATTTTGAATGTGTTGTTCCACTTCCTTTTGTGGTTCTTTGGCAAGGTTTTGATGGATAAGTAACTCTTGTTCCTCCATGCCTTTACATTCTTCATGCTTTTGAGCATCTTCATTTCCCATCATATTACCTATTGCAATCTTTCCGCTATGAGTAACCATAGCAAGCCTCTATCGTCATCTTTCATCGTTATCTTTGGTTTCAATTGAGCTGATAATAAACTCAGTTGTCCTTTAGATATCTTGATGGCATCGGCATGAGAGTTTACTTTACTATTCAATGATGAAAAGTCATCTTTCATCCCTTTCAACAAATCATCTGAACATTCAAATTTATTAAGTATTCGTGACAACAAGTCATTCACCCGGGGGCTACTTACACTCCCTTTTGATTTTGGGCTCTCACTTGAGTGAGTATGGTTCTACTCATGATCATTTTCCCTTCTCCAATAATAATTTTACTCAGCCCAATCTTGATAGTATCTCCTTTGTTCTTCTCCCTTATGATAGTTCCAACCTTGATTTCCGCCTCGCTGTAGATAGCATTGGTGAAAACCCTCCTCATATCTCTTGGAGTTCCAACCTTGATTCTCCCCCGGCCTTGAGTAACTGGAAGAAGAACCCTCTTCAACTCTAAATACTCCACATATCCCCTTCATGTGCTCCTGTAGAAATTCTATTTGGGTCAACATTTTCTTGATGTTTTCATCCCCCCCTCTCTCTCTTTATTAAGTTGCTCTTGTGTTAATCTAAAACAAAATGGAGAGACTTGATTCTTTTTGGTGTAGCACACTTGGTTTATTCTATTCATGTCATCAAGAAGAAATGAAGCTACCTCAAATGATTGTAATATTATTCCTCCTTGTACCATTTGATTAGCCACTCCTTTATTAACCGAATCGAGACTCCGGTAAAAATATTGAAGTAACAAATCGTTTGGTAGCCCACGAGTTGGGCATTTAAGTAGGAGCGTCTTGAATATCACCCACGTTTCATGGATGGGTTCCCCTCCCGTCGCTTGAAACTTTGAATTTCATCTCTAAGTTTCATCATCTTTGATGGGGTAAAGAATCTTGTGTTAAATTCTATAACCAGCTCCTCTCATGATGTGATGGAGTTGTTTGGTAACTCGGCTAACCACTTATTAGCTTCTCCCATTAAGAACAGTGGAAATAGGCGCAACCGAATTGACTCTTGTGACACATTTTTGAATGAAAAAGGCTGCAAACCTCTGTAAAGTATCTCACATGCTCATGTGGGTCTTCGTGATCTAGCCCTCCATATAGTCCCCTCATTTGAAGTAGATGAAGAGTTGTGCTAGTGATTTCAAACATCGTATACTCATTAGTTTGTGGGATGCAAATTGCACCCATTCCACCCGATTGAGCTGGGTTGTAGACACTATTGATGTAGTCTATACCATCTCGATGACCTGCTTGGCTGTCATTCATCTCTTCCTCACTCATGTTCACTTTTACGTCGTCCAACCAACAAGTACACAAAGCAACCAAAACTAATTCAACTACAGCCAACGAATTTGCGAGTGTCGAATCTTTAATCAAAGAATTCTAAGTAATGTTACTCCTTGGCAGCAGTATCATTTTGATTAACGTATCAAGGCATTTCATCTGATACTAAATGCCAACGATCATTCATCAGTATAATAACCCAACTACGTGAGTTGGGGTCGATCCCACAGGGAGTAGTACTTTTTTCAAATTCAATAATAAAAGTACAATGACAATGTCTTCAATCAAACAACTCTTATACAATTAATGTTCAAATCTCAAATTTCAGGCTTTAACTATCAATCTAAATTTACACTTCAACACAAACAATCAAATATTAGAGTAAAGCTTGGGGAATTGATCAGCCAATTATTGAATCTCAATGAAGTGGATAAATGTTATTGCTCATAATGGGATAGTTTGTTGTGGGTAGGTCGAACCATATATAAAGTAACTTTCTCTCGAACAATTACCTTTTTCTATGTTGAATTCTCTCCAACTTCAACACCAATCGAAAGAGGCCCAACTCTTTACCCTCATCAAATCCACTCTCTCGAGCTGGATACAAATGCAGGGTCACTTGTTATCACTCTCTCAAGCTGAAACCAAGGAAACCCACTACTAAGGATGCTAATATTACCACTTTGGTTCTACACCTCTCCCTCAAGCAAGTGCACAACACTGAAATTGTTGCATGAAATCATGCAATTCAACCTCGAAACACATCAACAACTTAGATGCACTTCAAACTAACACCATTATTTGCAATTAAGGAACACCCACTAAGTAAGATTCAACAATTGGCTTCATGCTCAAAACCCCAAGTGAAGGGTTTTAGCCACTCATCTCAAAAGTAAGAAAATCAAAAGCAATTATCACTCCCATAGTTGGGTACAAACGAGAATTATAGATGAAAATCAATTGATAATCTCCTCTCTTACAAAATCTCTCTAAAAATCTTGATAAAATCACTAACAAAACCCTTTGGTAATGTTCTCTCTCTCTCTCTCTCTCAATATTTTATTTCTCTCCTTTTTTTGTGAATGAATTTCTCTATCTAGCAAAAATGAATTCAAACAAGTCTGAAGTGTCGCTACTTCAAGACCAATCGATGAAGTAAGTCAAGCGTCGCCGATAGATCGGCGACTCACCGATTGTTCTTTATCTCACCTTCATTTTCCACTTGTTCTTGGTCTGGCCACTGTAACTTTAGGCGGTCTAGGTCAAGATCACCGAGTAACTCCACGATTTGCCCTCTTTCCTTGTATCTCGCCCATCAGCACTTGCTTGAATCTTCTTCAGCACTTTTGGTGACCAGGTTATCCTTTGCCAAATAGATCGGCGACACGTCCAATAGAGTTTTTATTCACCGAAATCACCCCTGTTTTAGCTCCAGCATTCTGTAACTTTAGGCAGTATCTTGGCAATTTGGCAATTCGCCGAGTGATATTGGCGATCATCAGATCTTTATTTCTTCCTTCTTTTAGCTTTGCTTTGTTCCCTTCTTGATCAATAGTGTCCATGCATCATTCCTAAATCCAAATACCTAAAATTCAGGGATTTACATCATTTATTGGCATAAAACAAGCATTTGAGGGCACTAATTTTGTTAAAATAAAGCCCTAAATGAGTCCAAATTGTGGACTCATCAATGAATAGAGTGTTAAGACAATACCTCAACATGTTTGTGATTGTGTTCACTGATGATATATTGGTCTACTCATGTAGTGAGGGTGAGCATATGGATAATTTGAGGATCGTGTTGCAAATTCTTAAAGACCAACAACTTTTCGCAAAATTTAGCAAATGTGAATTTTGGTTAAGGTCCATAGCTTTCCTCAGTCATATTTTGTCAACCAAGGGTATTGAGGTAGATCCTAAGAAGACGGATGCGGTCAAGAGTTTTTCTAGACCTCTAACTCATTCAGAAATTAGAAGTGTCTTGGGTTTGGCTGGTTATTATAGATGATTTGTTGAGGTTTTCTCTTAAATTGCCTCTCCTTTTACGACTTTGACTCAAAATAAGGCTATATTCATACGGTCCGAAGCTTGTGAGAAGATTTTCCAATAGTTGAATATAGACTTACTTCTGCTCCGGTATTGACCTTATCAAAAGGAACAAATGGTTTTGTGGTTTGTTGTGATGCCTTGAAAATTAGGCTAGGGTGCGTGCTAATGCAAAATAGGGAAGTTATTGCCTATGCCTCAAGGCAACATAAAGTCCATGAGAAGAATTATCCTACTCACAACCTTGAGTTAGTGACGGTAGTTTTTGCTTTAAAGATTTAGAGACACTATTTGTACGGAGTTCATGTTGATGTGTTTAGCGACCACAAGAGTTTGCAATATGTGTTTAATCAAAAGGATTTCATTCTTCACCAAAGAAGGTGGCTTGAGTTATTGAAAGGTTATGACATGAGTGTCATTTACCACCCCAATAAAGCTAATGTGGTAGTGGATGCTCTTAGTCGATTATCTATGGGTAGTGTTGCTCATATTGAAAAGGGAAAGAAAGAGTTGGTTTAAGATGTTCATAGATTGGCTCAGTTAGGTGTTTAACTAGTGGACTCCACCAAATGTGGTGTTATGGTTCACAATGGTTCGGAATCATCTTTCGTGGTGGATGTGAAAGCCAAGCAAGGTCTTGATCCAATTTTGGTAGAGTTGAAAGAGGCGGTGCTTAAGAAATCCGTTGAGGCTTTCTTCCAAGGGGAAGATGGTGTACTTAGATACCAATGTCATTTATGTGTTCTAAATATGGATGACTTGAGGGAACATATTTTGATTGAAGCTCATAGTTTGTGGTATTCCATTCACTCGGAAGCCACCAAGATGTACCTTGACCTGCTGGAAGTCTATTGGTGGAATGGGATGAAGAGGGATATTTCAGGATTTGTGACTAAGTGCCCAAATTGCCAACAAGTGAAGGTTGAGCAGCAGAAACCAAGAGGTTTGTCCCAAGATATTAGCATTCATACTTGGAAGTGGGAAGAGTTGAATATGGATTTATTGTTGGTTTGCCTTGCACCCGGCGACAACATGACTCTATTTGGGTTATAGTAGATCAGATGATGAAATCGGCTCATTTTCTTCCCATCAAGGTTTCCTATTCGGTGGAGGACTATGGCAAGATGTACTTAAGAGAAATGGTAAGGCTTTATGGAATGCCCTTGTCCATTATTTCTGATCTTGTTACCCAATTCACTTCTCAATTTTGGAAATCATTCCAAAAAGGGCTTGGCACTAAGATTAAGCTTAGCATGACTTTTCATCCCCAAACTGATGGGAAAGCGGAGCTTACTATCCAAACTTTGGAAGATGAGTTAAGGGCTCGTATGACTAATTTTAAGGGTAATTGGAATGACCACTTGCCATAGATCTTGCCTATAATAATAGCTATCACTCAAGTATCAATATGGGCCTATTTGAGGCCTTGTATGGTAGGAAATATAGATTTCCCATAGGTTGGTTTGAGGTGGGTGAAGTTGCCCTAATAGGTCCCGAATTGGTACATGAGGCCATTGAGAAAGTTTGACTCATTAGAGAGAGGTTGAGAACGACTCAAGTCGGTAAAAGTCTTACGCTGATGTGAGAAGAAGGGATCTAGAGTTAGTTTGATGTTAACGATTGGTTTTACTTGAAAATCTCACTCATGAAGAGTGTAATGAGGTTTGGAAAAAAGGGGAAGCTTAGTCCCCATATATAGGCCCATATCAGATTTTGAGGCGTGTTGGCAAACTTGTCTATGAGTTCGATTTGCCAAATGAGTTGGAATTAGTGCATCCCATTTTCCATGTTGCTTTGTTGAAGAAGTTTGTTGGTGATCCGACATCCATTATTTCCCTAGAAGGGTTGGAAGTTGATGAGAGTCTTTCGTATGAGGAAGTTTCGGTCGAGATTATTGACTAGCAAGTCAAGAAATTAATAAACAAAAAAATAGCTTTCGTGATGGTTTTGTGGAGGAATCAATTAGTTGAGGGTGCTACTTGGGAGGCCGAGGCCGATATAAAGTCCCGATATCCTCATCTTTTTCCTTCTATTCCTATTCTATCTTGAGTTTAAGAGTTTCTCTTGAGTTATTCTTATTTTGGGAGTCATGTGCTTTTATATTTTTTCATGATTTCCTTATGATTATGCATGTTCATGAAAACTTGTGTTTTGAAAGAAAATGAGTTTATATGATTGATTTTCCTCTTGTTGTTGTGCATTGAGTATGAGTTGCCTATAGACTTCATGAGATGAATTGATGAACATGCTTTAGGTATGGTTTTTGATAGTGAATTGAATATGAGCTCCATGAGATTGTGTTGAGCATGCTTTTAGCTTGGATAAGGTAGTTCCTTCTTGAACATGAGTAATTTTGAGAATTCATGCATATTGGGTTGATAGATGTAGTTCCTACTTCCTTTTGATGCATTGAGTATATTTAGTTGGAGTTGATGTTTCCTCCTTGATTTATGCATTGCATGCATAATGGGCTGATAGAGTTAGTTTCACCCCTCTTATGATGTTTTGAGAACGTCCAAGTTTGGAGTCGATAGTTCCTCCTTGGTTGTATGCATTGCATAGTAGGTTGGGTTGTTAGTTCCTCTCCTACTCTCTTAGAACAAGTTTGAATCTCATTCGAGGATGAATGGTCCCAAGGGGGAGATATTGTAACACCCTGTACTCAAAAAGACCAAAATAGAAGCTTTTCTAGATGTTGTAGGTGCCAGACCATACCGGCCACCCACAGCCCGTCGAATGTATCACGGACCATAGGTGTTGTCCAAGGAAGGGTCTACCTGGCGCTGGTCATAGGTCCAAATCCACGGCCTGACGAACGGATTGTTGGTCAAACTACAGTCTGTGGTTCAAGACCCAAAGTCAGATTCTCTGACCACCAACGACAATCGTGTAGGACGGTCCATCGTCCTGACCACGATCCGTCGGTGATCGGTTGTGGGTTAGTGCTGGCAGTTAGTTTTTAGGGGTAGTTGTGTCTTTTCCTAATTAATTAATTCATATACTTGCCTTGTTTTTTACCACTATATAAGTCTTTTAACCCCCAAATCCACCCCATTTATTTCATTCTTCCAAATTCCCAAATGAATCCCAAATCTCCTCTGAAATATTCTCTCTAGAAACTTGAAGAAGAAGAAGAAGAAGATTCAACCTAAGGTTTCAAGCTAACCTTCCAATTTCTCCATTTAAAGGCTAGCAATCGTATTTAAGGTATGATAGTTTTCATCTATGGATTCCTTTCATCCATGGAGTTTCCAAATTCCTCTATTTCAAATGGTAGAATTCCCCAATTGAGTTAGGGTTTTCTTCAATTAGCATTGGTTCTTATCATATTGATTTAAATGATTTAATTATGATCTTCTATGCACGAATTGATGAATTATAATGCTTTTATGATGAATTCCCCTATGAACTCAAGTTATGAACTATATGTTGTGGGATTTTAATCTTTAGGGAAGGGTTGTATGAAATTGAGCATGTATTACTAGTTTTTCATGAATTTATGATGAAATTTATATCTAACCCATTTTTAAGAGTTGATGATTAAAATTTGGCTTTGACCTCAAGGAGGTAAATTATGGACTTATGCATTTTCTTATGAAATTTATGCAAAGTACCAATGATGATGAGTATGATGTGTTATTGAAAGGTTTTCTCATGTACACATACTAGCATGATGTGAAAGGTTTTCTCACATAGAAAGGATTCTTAGGTTGAAAGGCTTTCTCATCTAATTAAATCAAAGACTATGAGCTATCTTAATGATACTAGCTTGAATTGGTAGGCCAAGGGCACCTTTTCATGAGTAATAAAGTCAAGTACGAAATGAATATTCCGTGGGAATTTATGCTTAGCACCGAGTGGTTATTGAATATGAGATGGAAGCTCTCATATAGTAGAGTGTACTATTCTAAAGTAATCTTATGAGATGGAAGCCTTCACGCAGTAAAGTCCGGGTTTCTATTAGCAATCTCCTTATGCCATAACTATGTGCCCACATAGGTTAATTAGCTAGGGGATCCACTTAAGCTAGAAGTTCAAGGTTCTACCTTCGGAGAGTAGGACACCCCTTTTCGGTGTGGGGTACACACTGAATTCCATGTTATAGCTCACATGGTCTCAATGTTGGTTAAGACTAATTCCCCAGAAGTAATAATGAACTAAGGTTACTCAAGGAGTATCGCATATGAGTTTAAAAGTTTTAAAGAGGAAGTTAGCTTGCATTGACCATGATTTATGACTTATGTTTTGTAACTCTATCATCTGATGTTTTAGCTTGGTCAATTGCATGTCACGAAATTAAATGTCCCTTTTAGCATGATTTAAATGTTTTACGCATGACTATCATACTTGGTACATTATTTTGTACTAACGCATACTCTTGCCTACATTTTCTCCAAATGTAGGGTTCGATATTTAGGGTGCTCAGTTCCGTGGCTATTTGGTGATTTGATTGATTCCCGAGCTTTGGTGAGTCTTCATGCTTCAAGGACGGATTTTATTACTTTAGTTCCTTTCATGTATTTTATCTTTTGGACATGATGTTTGGGCTAGGCCCAATTTCATTCTATCATATTAGCTGGCTATGTTAAGACAAGTTTAGACTTCCGCTTTTCGTTTTATAAAATGTTTTGGACTTGAACTATTTTACTCTTATTCTTTATTTCTTATGTTATGAGAGCTAAGTGGCTTGTATGGGGTCCTTCGGGATTCTATACGCCATGTTACATTTAGAGGGTACCCCTGAGTCATGATACATAGGTAAGGGATAAGGAGATTGCTTCTAACAACCTGACCTCTATTAACGGGAGAGCTTCCATCTCAATATCCTCTCGGTGCTAAGCATAAATCCCACAGAATATCCATTTCTTACTTGTTCTTATTATCCATGGAAGGGCATGTCATCTTGCCAATCCAAGCTAAGTCATTATCCATGGAAAGGTATCATACAATAACCAATCCAAGATAGATTTTATTAGGATAGCTCTTAATCTTTGATTCAATTATGTGAGAAAACCTTTCAACCTTAGAATCCTTATCATGTCAGTAAAACCTTCACATCATGTTTTCATGTGTGTATGAGAAATATCCTTTTAACAACACAATAGCATCATCATCATTGATACTTTACTCTCAAGCATCCTTAAAACAGTTGCATAGATTTCATAAGAACATGCTTAATTCCATAATTTACCTTTCAAGATTCACAACCCACTTTCAAGCATCAACATTTAGAAAGCATAGGTTAGATATGAATATCATCATAAATTCATCTGATTTTATCAATATATGGTTGATTTCATAAATCTCTTCCTTCATAATCAAAATCCCACATCATATGATAATAATTTGGAAAACATAGGGATTACATGGGCTTATAGGGGAATCATCATAAAATCATAGTATTTCATCAATTCATGCATAAGAGGTCATAATTCAATCATTAAATTAATAATCAAGAGAACCTATGACAATTGACGAAAATCCTAACTCCATTGGGAATTTCTAACTATCAAAATAGGAGAATTTCGGAACTCCATGAATGGAAGGAATCCATGGATGAAAACTATCATACCTAAAAGTCAATTTCTTATTTTCAATGGAGGAATTGAGACTTGACTTGAAACCCTAGGTTGAATCCTTCTTCTGCAAGCTTTCTAGAGAGAGAAATATTTGAGAGTTCTTCTTTTTGGTGAATTTGAAGAGTATGAAGTGAATCGCTTATATAGGGGTCTTAGTGAAGGATAAAATGACTTAGTATAGGGATAAAATAATTAGGAAAAGACCCAACTACCCCTAAAATAATTGTCGACCTATCGACCTATGGACCACTATCGAAGGACTGTGGAATGACCGATGGTCCGTCCTGCACGGCCGTCGTTCATGGTCAGGAAGTTGGTTTTGGGGGTCCTGACCTACAAGCCCTCTACCACGGACCATGGTCTAACCGACGGTCCATTGGTCAGGCTGTGGTTTTGGACCTTCTGCCTAAAGTTCGGGTGACCAACCACGGACCACACCTATGGTCTGTAGTCTCATCTATGGGCCATGGGTGGCCTCTGTCGGGTGGCAGCTGCAACTTCTGAATACTGATACTTTGCCCTTTTTTGAATTCGGGGTGTTACAATTCTTATGCACATACTGATTATCTTATCCATGCTTATTAAAAATAAAAATTATATATATATATATATATATATATATATATATATATATATATATATATATATATATATTAGCTATTCATATTTAAAAAGTTACAAAAGTTTGTTCGGTCCTTTTCTCCATCCACACGTCTGAATCCAACTCATTTAGTTTCTTTTTTCACATGATTCCTCTTGAAAACCTCCGGTTCAAGAGGAGTGTGCCCCAATTATTTTTTCTATAAATAAAAATAAAAGTTATGATGATATTAATCAAATAATATTTAACCAACTAATTATTTTTTTAAAAGTTTGAATGAGAACTTACCATCTTTCTTGTAAGCGTTCCAATGCTCTCTGCACCCTTATTGTGCAACAAACCACCCTTAAGACTTCCTCTAGCATTCTTGGCTTGTCCAAACATTACTTTGAATTCATTTGTATGTCAATACTGACGTAGTTCATCAAAATCATGGGGTAACATCCAAGTCAAACATTGATCAATATTGCTAACTTTTTTAGCCCGCTAGAGAGTCTCATGGATGTCCACTTTTCAAATGTGGTCGCAATGACCATATTGCACCTCGGTTTCCAAGTACACACCGTCTAGAAGAAGAATAGCGTCAGATAATTAATAATGTAAAGTATACTAAAAATATTAAACTTATCTAAGAAAAATAACTTAACACACACACGCGCGCGCGCGCACACACACACACACACATATATATATATATATGTTTGGGATCTCGCTCCAAGAGGGATAGGCTTGTGTAAAAAGCCTTCTAACACAATTTTTTAGAGTCTAAGCAGCATCCTTCGCATTCAACTTGCAAGAAACATAATAAACATGTTAGTTCATAAATAATATATTAAAGTATAAGAAATAAAACAAATAATGGAACTAATAAATAACAAAATAAACATACGATGATCCATCCAGCTCAATCATGACTCTACCAAGCGTGTTCCTCTGTCTAGGTACTAGAGCAACTGTCTCATCTAGTGTAGAAACAGGTGGAGATGGAGGTGATACTCCAGGATGCACATACTATTGAGTCAAAGGAGTAGTACCGACCATAACATATGAATGATCACTACTAGAAACTCTAATCCTCATGACAGAAATCTAAAAGATGTACCTACGGAGATAGAGTACTAACTGATATCCTACCTGCCGATAAGGATCGTTGATGAGTCCACAATGTGGACTCATTTAGGGCTTTATTTTAATATAATTAGTGTCCTTAAATGCATATTTTGTCTCAATAACTATTATAAATCCTTAAGTTTTAGGTATTTAGAGTTTGAGGCAAATCATGGAAACTACTTGGCAAAAAGGAACAAAACGACTGAAAAGACGAAGAAAAGAAGGCCTGAGGATCACCTAATGAATTTGGCGAGTCGCTGAAAGGCCTTAACCTCGCCTAAAGTTCCAGTGTGCTGCGCCTGAAGGAAAAGATCAAGTCGGCGATGAAAAGGAGCAGTCGACGTGTCACTGAACAGTTCTGCGAAGCAGTATTATATTACCCAATGATTCATAATGCGAAGATACTAAAGGCAAGAGCTGAAATGCGATGAAGCAGACCAAAGGGAAGATCGCGAGTGCATCAACGATCCTGACTAACTTCGCCGAGTGATCATTCGCAACATATTTTTTGATAACTGTAAATACTAGTTTGAATTTTTAGTTTAGAATGCAATTTCAGATACAACATTTTATTTTCTAAGTTTTCAAGTAGAGAATATTTTGCTTAGCTTTTGAAGATTTGAAGACTTCCAATTTCAAGAAATTGGAAGTGGGTGTTGAAGGTTCTTCATCTTAGACTTGTTTAAAGTGAATATAAATCATACCCAGTTGATGTTACTTCAATTTGGTATCATTTTCTTCTTTTCTCTATGTCTAGCTAAAACCTCAATTCTTGGGGTATGATTTTGTGAATATGGGTTAAATTTAATGTTGGGTGTTGCTTATTGTTGGTATATTCGTTGTTTAAATGTGATTTCATTTAGTAGTTGTGTTTGAACTTAATGAGATTGTAGTTGCAAATACGATTTCATCTTAGTGTGTTTTGCTTGCTCGAGAGAGAGGTTTTAAAATCAAGACTACTAAATTGATAGCCGGTGGTTATTGGGTAATCGTGGGTTCAGCTCGAGAGAGTGAATTCTAAGCCCTCTCCCATACTTTTAGCTCAAGAGAGTGAATAGGCTAAGGAGAAGGGTGTGCTTAAAAGTGGAAACTTGGTGTTCAAGAGAAATCGAGTTGATTTGGGGTAAGTTGCTCGAGAGAGAATTTACCACCACTAAAGTCTAGCCTAGTTACAAATATTCATCGATGTACTATCAATAACATTTACCCGATAGAGTCTTTTATCCCATATTCCAATCACATCCCAAGAATCCCGTCTCTCTATCTCGTTTCCTTACATTTTTGTCATTTTTGTTGATTAGTTAATACAAACCACCCTTGATAATTGACATTCGTGTTACCCCTTAGATTTATTATGTTTGTATTTGATAATGTTTATAGCAATGATTGATTAGAACTTGATTATACTTTTCTATTAATTGTCGAAACCACTCCTTGTGGGAACGATCCCTTGGTTGGGTTATATCACTACACACGATCATTGGCACTAGCACCAAAGTAGCGTCTTGATTCTTGAAGTGAAAATGGTGCCGCTGCTGGGGAATGTTGTTACTTGAGAATTATTAGTAGAGTCAAATTTTGCTTTTGATTAGGCGTAGTTTACTTGCTTAATTTTTAGTTTTGTCTTGCTTGTTTGAATGTTGAGACAGAATAATGAGTGTACATGGTGGAGATACTGAACTAATGGAGCACCTCCCGGAAGAAGTGATGAGGTTCAGGGATAACATCCTGACCTTTAAGCATCTAGAAGGAGAACTTTTTCATGACTCGTGGCTAAGGTTTAAAACACTATTTATACTATGCCCAACTCATGAGATTCCCGATCTATTTCTACTGGAATGCTTCTATGGGAGCCTTAATTCTGGAAATAAAGGATTAATCGATCAATTTGACCCTGGTGATTTTAGAAGATACTCTTATGAGACTGCAACCAAACTCCTTGATCTTGTGGCCAACACCAACAAGGAGGCTGAGAAGAACTGGCACTTGGTCATTTTGCTGAGTCAGATGGATACCTTGGCCCAAAAAATCAAGTAAATAGAAGTGTTGTAAAAAAAAAAAAAAGAGGGCAGATACATACCCCCTCAAGAGCGGAGAAAGTCTATGGAAAATGAGAGTAGGTGTATCAATGATACACTATTAATCATTCTCCAAAAACTCAACATGCAGGATAGAATGTTGGAGGAGATGAAGGAAAATGTAGAAGTGCTAAATCAGATGAGCGGTTCTCACTCTAGATCTATCCAGCTAATTGAAACTCTCTTGGGTCATGTATTACCTTAGCTCCACCCAAATGAACAATCAGGGTCACCTAGTTGCACAAGGTTTAACCCCAATAATGATGTTTGGGTGGTGACTTACATCGTGCCACAACGTTAACTAAGGCGATGTTTGGGAGGCAACCCAAAACCTTTAAATGCTTTAATTTTGTTTTTGAAATAATGGTGTTTTGATTTTGTAGGTTGAAGTGTGGATAGTGATTGAATGTGCAGGTTGGCGATCATAGGTCCAATCAGTGAATCACCGAAGAGGTCGGGGACGTCGATCCAAACCACCATTAAACTCAAGAAACTCTCACATCAGAATCTGTAACAAACGGTGAGCATAGGAAATTATTAGTGAATCGCCGACTAGGTCGGATGTAAACTGCCGTTTGGACCCTCACTTTGACTGAAGGTCCTGTAAAACTTGGTGAGGTAAGTGACCATGCGGCGCGTCACTGAGCGGAACGGCGGTTGCGATTAACGTCGTCAAATGGACACGAACTAGATGGGTATTAATAGCCAAACATTTTAAAAGTTTCGAACTCTTTACTTTTCCTCGATTTCAAACTTCGCAAATTCACTCCTAGTAAGTATTTTCAGTACTTTTGCATTTCAAGTATTTCGATTTGTGCTTGGAGTTGGATTACATTGCTGCCTAGCACTTCAAATATCATTTTAATTGGCAAATAAGGTTAGTCTTATGAACCCCAAACTTATTTTTTTTATTTGTTCTCGTATGCAAATAATCTGATTGTATTGTCGTGTGCTGAACCTCTCTGATAAGATATGATTGTTCAAATGCCTGTTTTAATTTCAAATCTCGTATGCTTGTGTGTTTAAGTGATTTAAATCTTATGTGGTTATGCTTGCATGTTGTTTAGTTTGGCAAAACCAGGAGAAGTCTCAGTATCCCGGGGTGATGGGTGTTACGGGTCTGAGCTTAATTGAACTAGTGCATGCTTTGATTTTATTTTTGTGGGTTGCGGGGTTGAATTCAAGAAAGTGGGTTGAAGGTAGGCACATTGGGTCATTTGGCGAGCTGGGTCTAGCTTGCCAAACCACTTGGTGGTTCGCCTAATGTCCCCATCTCGCCTTTAATTTCATGCTAAATGAGTAGTTGAAGTCTGTAACTTTCGGCGAGATGCCTGAGGTCGCCTAAAGCACTCGATGACTTGCCGAAGGTAATTTTGATCGCCCTTTGTCTGCACTCCTGAACCATTTATGCACTGTAACTTTCGGCGAACTATCCCTTGCTCGCTGAATGGGATGAGCAATTCGCCAAAAGGTTTTTTTTCCTTCGGCAACTTGCAAAAATATTTGAGCTAACTTTTTCGGCAAGCCTAATTCAGCTCACCAAGGTGATTTGGTGACTCGCCGAGTAACTCAGTGTGTCCTTCTGCAACTGCTACTCTATGAAATTGATTAAGTATATCTAATTTTTCCCACTATGATTCCAGACATGACTAGTTCTAAAGTTGCTGGAAGAAACATGCCACGCTAAGGGAAAGCAAAGGGAATTACACTGAATGAGAATGCAGCTACATCCAGAGGCAATGCCACAAAACTGTCCACAATTGGTGGAAAAGGCAAAGGTAAAGGCAAAAGGCATCTGAGTTATCGAAAGCAAGCTCAGACAGCGATAACATTTATGCTACCTACCTCACCCCATCTGATGGTGAGGATGAGCATCATGAGCCTCAAACTATAGAGTCCGAGGATGATGAGCATGTCATAACACATAGGGCAGAGTTACGATCTAAAAAGAGGAATGATCAATCTAGGATCACGAATCCCCAGCCTACCATCCCTAATCCTCCAGTCCCAGAACAAGCAATGGTACTAGAACCTCCGGCACAAGGTCCTCCACCCAAGTCACTGAATAGATTAAAGACTAAGGGGCTGAGGACGATCCATGAGGAAAAGCGTCTGCCCATAGATGGGGTTATTGATAGGTACCCAGAGATAATGGATTGCCTGAAACACCACAAGTTCTAAATCTTCACCAAACCCCGTGGTTCTTATATTCCAAGCTGGGTTAGAGAATTCTACAGTGCCTACGGTGCATTGATACCCTAGAAGAAGAAGCAAGCAACAACTTTCAAACAAGTCGACACTACTAAAAAAACAGTGAATACCGACCTAAAAATTACCGACCTCAAATGGAGGTCGGTAATTTCCGACCTCCGGAGGTCATTATTCTTAAAAAGAATAAAAAATTAAAAAAACTTTAGAAAACCGACTACAAGTAGTCGGTTTTTATGAAAAATAAAGCGGAAAAACAAAATTCCGACCTCTTGAGGTCGGAATTTTTCCCTGGAAAAATGAATTACAATAAAAACCGACCTCTTGATGTCGGTATTAAATAAAATAAATAAATAACAATATTTTATTTTTTTTCTCAATTAAATATAAAAAACAAAATTGAGAAATATTTTGATTTAATTTTATTAAAATTTTCTTCCGGAGGACGGTTTTACGTAAAATAAAATACAAAAAATATTACAATACCGACTTCCGAAAGTCGGTAAATTTAAATAGTATGTAATTAAATTAATTTTCATTAAAATATTTATATAGTGACTTCCATAAAATTAATAAATTAATATTTTCAATTGAATTTAAATAAATCATCTTCCGGATGACGGTTTATATAAATTAAAAAATAAATTAATATAAAATACCGACCACATGAGGTCGGTATTTTTATGTCTTCCAAATACTTTAATAAAAGCGACATCCGGAGGTCGGTTTGTTTAAAATGTTCCTATTAATCATAATTTTGCTAGCATAATGCTAAATTTTCATTTTACACGTACAATTAATTGTTTAAAAAAGTTTAACAATTTTGTATACTTTTATAAATAAAAAGTTAGAATACGTGGAATAACCAAAAACATCAATAATCCATATTTAGAGTATGAAACTACGTTGATAAGAAAATCGACTACAAGAAGTTGGTTTTTATGCAAAATAAAGCAGGAAAACAAAATACCGACCTCTAGAGGTCGGAATTTTTCCCGAAAAAATTAATTACAATAAAAACCGACCTCTTGATGTTTGTATTAAATAAAATAAATAAATATCAATATTTTATGTTTTCTCAATTAATTATATAAAAAAAATTGAGAAATATTTTGATTTAATTTTATTTAATTCATCTTTTGTTGGATGGTTTTGCGTAAAATAAAAAGCAAAAAATATTATAATGCCGACTTCCGGAAGTCGGTAAAATTAAATAGTATGTAATTAAATTAATTTTCATTAAAATATTTATATAGTGACTTCCATAAAATTAATAAATTAATATTTTCAATTAAATTTAAATAAATCGTCTTCCGGATGATGGTTTATATAAATTAAAAAATAAATTAATATAAAATACCGACCTCATGAGGTCGGTATTTTTATTTCATCCAAATACTTTAATAAAAGCGACATCCGGAGGTCGGTTGTTTAAAATGTTCCTATTAATCATAATTTTGCTAGCATAATACTAAATTTTCATTTTACACGTACAATTAATTGTTTAAAAAAGTGTAACAATTTTGTATATTTTTATAAATAAAAAGTTAGAGTACGTGGAATAAACCAAAAATGTCAATAATCCATATTTAGAGTATGAAACTACATTGACATGAAAACCGACTACAAGTAGTCGGTTTTTATGCAAAATAAGAAGGAAAACAAAATACCGACCTCTGGAGGTCAGAATTTTTCCCGAAAAAAATGAATTACAATAAAAACCGACCTCTTGATATCAGTATTAAATAAAATAAATAAATAACAATATTTTATTTTTTTCTCAATTAAATATATAAAAAAGATTGAGAAATATTTTGATTTAATTTTATTTAAATCGTCTTTCGGAGGACAGTTTTGCATAAAATGAAAAACAAAAAATATTATAATACCGACTTTCGAAAGTTGGTAAAATAAAATGGTATGTAATTAAATTATTAAAATATTAATATAGTGGTTTCTAGAAAATTAATAAATTAATATTTTCAATTAACTTTAAATAAATTGTCTTCCGGATGACGGTTTTATATAAGTTAAGAAATAAATTAATATAAAATACCGACCTCATGAGGTCGGTATTTTTATTTCATCTAATTACTTTTAATAAAAGCGACATCCAGAGGTCAGTTTGTTTAAAATGTCCCTATAAATCATAATTTAGCTAGCATAATACTAAATTTTCATTTTACACCTACAATTAATTGTTTAAAATAGTGTAACAATTTTGTATACTTTTATAAATAAAAAGTTAGAATTCGTGGAATAAATAAAAAAAATATCTATAATCCATATTTAGAGTATGAAACTACGTTGATATGAATTAAGAGATAATTATACATATATTTGTAGAGTAATGTACAAATTCTATCAGTCTGTTGTCAAATGATCAACTTAATATATCATGTCATGATGTACAGGTGAAGAGCTAATTAACATATAATATAATCTATTCGAGTATAAAATGCGAGATAATATTATTATATACGTTCATTCTTGAATGGATGTCAAGTGTAGTGATAATAGTGTAGGCAATGATGACATGTAAAGGATAATTCATCGGAGTATGAAATACATTGATTAATTATATATACTCCTTGAGTAGTTTAACAAATCAAGTCTTATATATATATTAGTGGTTCAGATATAAAATACATTATCAATTAAAGAAATACCGATGATCAATTCAAGGAGATTTAGATAGTAAATTTGATATTGATAAACTTTAATTTGTTGATCGATAAAATTAAATTTATTAAATTAAACTTCTGTTTATGTGTAGTTAAATTAAATATATACATGTGTGTGTATATATATATATATATATATATATATATATATATATTTTAATTTATAAATGTAATTTTAATTAATAAAATCAACCTCAAGAGATGAGTTTATATTAAAATAAATTAATAAATACCGACCTTAAGAGGTCGGTATATTTAAATTATTATTTTATTTAAATAATATTGACATCCCGTGGTCGGTAAATTAGACACTTCTCTTAAAAAAAGAATGATAGTATCAAAACCCTAAGTCATCTCTCACTCCACTCTCAGTCCTCTCTCACCCTGATCCACCCCCATCTTTGCCCATCCCCACCCATCCCTGCGCCACGCCACGCCACGCTACACCACCAAGCTCGAAAAAATAAATTACAATAAAAACCAACCTCTTGATGTTGGTATTAAATAAATAAATAAATAAATAAATAAACATATTTTATTTTTTCTCAATTAAATATTAAAAGCAAAATTGAGAAATATTTTGAATTAATTTTATTTAAATCGTCTTCCGGAGGACTGTTTTGTGTAAAATAAAAAAATAAAAAATTATAATATGGACTTCCAGAAGTTGGTAAAATTAAATAGTATGTAATTATATTAATTTTCATTAAAATATTTTTATAGTGACTTCCAGAAAAATTAATAAATTAATATTTTCCTTGAATAAATTGTCCTCCGAATGACGGTTTTATATAAGTTAAAATATAAATTAATATAAAATACCGACCTCCCGATGTCATTATTATCTAATTAACATGATTACTTTTTATTTATTTCAAAATTTAATGTGATACCGACCTCATGAGGTCGGTATTTTTTATAAATCTAATTACTTTTAATAAAAGCGACATTCGGAAGTCGGTTTTATGAAATGCGTTGATTAATTATATACTCCTCAAGTAGTTTGACAAATCAAGTCTTATATATTAGTGGTAATGTACAAATTCTATCAATCCGTCGTCAAATCATGAACTTAAAATCTCATGTAATGATGAAGAGGTGAAGAGTTAACATATAATCCATTCGAGTATGAAATGTGAGATAATATTCGTTGAAATGTTATGATAACAATTAATTATAAAATTTATATTTATATAATTAATTGTTTAGTTATTTGTACGTATAACCTTCAATGTCTTATCTCGTTTTATGAAATAGACAATAGAACATCGTAAATTATTGTACAAAGCAAGTTCTATCAACGTTATTACGTTAGATCTTGAATGGATGTCAAGTGTAGTGATCCTATCGTAGGCAATGACATGTAAAGGATAATTCATTGGAGTATGAAATATGTTGATTAATTATATACTCCTCGAGTAGTTTAACAAATGAAGTCTTATATATTAGTGGTTCAGATATGAAATACATTATCAATTAAAGAAATACCGATGATCAATTCAAGGAGATTTATATATTAAATTTGATATTGATAAATTATCGATAAAATTAAATTTATATAATTAGAAGGTATATAATTTAGATTTATAAAAATTAAATTGATCAATAAAATTAAATTTATCAAATTAAACTTTTGTTGATGTGTAGTTAAATTAAATTAAATATATATAATATACATATATAATTTTAATTAGTAAAATCGACCTCAAGAGGTGAGTTTATATTAAAACAAATTATTAAATGCTGACCTTAAGAGGTCAGTATATTTAAATTATTATTTAATTTAAATAATATCGACTTCACAATATTGGTATTTATTGAATATTTTTAAATATTAATAATTATTTTAAAAGATACCGACATTCCGTGGTCGGTAAATTAACACTTCTTTTTAAAAAAGAATTATAATCTTAAAACCCTTTAAATCATTTTTTTCACTTCAAGCCTCTCTCACTCCTCTCTCACGTCCGACCCATCCCCGACCGCCGCTGACCCCCACATATCCCAGGCCGGCCACAAAGAAAGTCGCGCCACCATCCCGATCGGTCGCGCCCGATCAGCGGCGATAACGAGTCCGCGGACCGCATAGGTGGCGACAACGAAGCGGCTTCGCCGGCCGATAGCAGGAGGTCACGCCGGCGCCTCCATCTCAACCGGCGCCACCTCCATCCCGACTCACTGCCCATCTCCTTTAATTCAAGGTTAGGGTTTCATAATGTTATTTTTAATTTTTTTTCAATTTGAGTGTTGAATTTGTTAATTAGTGTATTGAATTAGTTTTTTTTATTGATTGTTTGTTAATTATTAAGTGAATGATTTAGGGTTTTTGGTTGTTAGTTTGAATTCGGGATTATTTGATTGTTAGTTTGTGTTTGTTGATTGTGAATTGAAAATTTTAATGTTAGGGTTAGTTTGAATTAGAGTATCTTAGGATTTGTTTGAAATTTGGTATTTCTTGAGTTAATTAGTTTGATTTTGGAATTGTAAAATTAGATTGAATTAGGGTATTTAAGGAGTTGTTTGAATTTGGGTATTATTTGAGTTAATTTGAATTATTATTGAGATTTTAGGACTAATAGTTTAAATTTGGGATTAGGAATAGCTAGCTAGTTTGAATTTAGGATTTTAGCACTAGTTAGATTTTGGTATTTTAGGACTAGTTTGAATTTGTGATTTTAAGACTAGTTTGAATTTTGAATTTGGGACTAGTTTGAATTATAATTGAGGTTTTAGGAGTACTAATAGTTTGAATTTGGGATTTTAGCACTATAGTTTGGTTTTTGAATTCTAGGAGTACTTCCAATTTGTGATTTTAAGACAAGTTTGAATTTGGAATTATTTGAGTTAGTTTGAATTATATTTGGGGAGTTGTTTGAATTTGGGTATTATATGAGTAAGTTTGAATTATTATTGAGATTTTAGGACTAATAGTTTGAATTTGGGATTAGGAATAACTAGCTAGTTTGAATTTAGGATTTTAGCACTAGTTAGATTTTGGGATTTTAGGACTACTTTTAATTTGTGATTTTAAGACTAGTTTGAATTTTGAATTTAGGACTATTTTGAATTATTATTGAGATTTTAGGAGTACTAATAGTTTGAATTTGGGATTTTAGCACTATAGTTTGGTTTTTGAATTCTAGGAGTACTTCCAATTTGTGATTTTAAGACAAGTTTGAATTTGGAATTATTTGAGTTAGTTTGAATTATATTTTGGGAGTTGTTTGAATTTGGGTATTATTTGAGTTAGTTTGAATTATTATTGTGATTTTAGGACTAATAGTTTGAATTTGGGATTAGGAATAGCTAGCTATTTTGAATTTAGGATTTTAGCACTAGTTAGATTTTGGGATTTTAGGGCTAGTTTGAATTTGTGATTTTAAGACTAGTTTGAATTTTGAATTTAGGACTAGTTTGAATTATTATTGAGATTTTAGGAGTACTAATAGTTTGAATTTAGGATTTTAGCACTATAGTTTGGTTTTTTAATTCTAGGTGTACTTCCAATTTGTGATTTTAAGACAAGTTTGAATTTGGAATTATTTGAGTTAGTTTGAATTATATTTGGGGAGTTATTTGAATTTGGGTATTATTTGAGTTAGTTTGAATTATTATTGAGATTTTAGGACTAATAGTTTGATTTTGGGATTATGAATAGCTAGCCAGTTTGAATTTAGGATTTTAGCACTAGTTAGATTTTGGGATTTTAGGACTAGTTTGAATTTGTGATTTTAAGACTAATTTGAATTTTGAATTTAGGACTAGTTTGAATTATTATTGAGATTTTAGGAGTATTAATAGTTTGAATTTGGGATTTAGCACTATAGTTTGGTTTTTGAATTCTAGGAGTACTTCCAATTTGTGATTTTAAGACAAGTTTGAATTTGGAATTATTTGAGTTAGTTTGAATTATATTTGGGGAGTTGTTTGAAGTTGGGTATTATTTGAGTTAGTTTGAATTATTATTGGGATTTTAGGACTAATAGTTTGAATTTGGGATTAGGAATAGCTAGCCACTTGGTGTCATGTGTAATCCATCTGACGGAGAGGCTTGGAAACATTTTGATTGAACTTATCCAGATTTTGCTGCTGAACCAAGGAATGTTAGGATGGGTTTGTGTGCGGATGGTTTCACCCCTTTTTAAGTTAGGGCTGCACCATATTCTTGTTGGCCTATGTTTATTACACCGTATAGAGGTTTAGTCTAGGGCTATCTAGGAAAGGTGTATCAGATGAAGAAATCTTGGTATTGTGGTTCATCATCCTCAAGCTTCAATGGCGGGGATAGAGAGACAATATTTGCAATTGAGAGTAAGATAGCTTATCTCAATGCCGAGCTTGCTGCTGTAGCTGAAAGAGAGAAGAAGAGAGAAGAAAGAGAGTAGAAGAGAGAAGAAAATGAGAGGAAGAGAGAGGAGGAGATTGCAATAGAAAAAGAGGTAGAGAACAAGAGGAATGCAGCGCTTCAGGCCCAACTATCTTTTCTTTTTGAATTAGGAAATATTCTTCCTCCATGTCCGGCCAGCAGTGATGGATCTGATCAAGAGGGTGATGAGAATGATAAGTCTGATAAGGAGAGTGATCAGGGTGATGAGAATGGTAAGTCTGATAAGAAAAGTGAGGGTGATGAGGAGTAGTTGTATCTATTTGACATTTTAGACTTCTATATTTTTGGAATTGTTTGATTGTATTTTAGTTTATTTTGAAGTTGGATGAAGTTTATTTTGAAATAGTTTAATGTATATGTTGAAAATATTGTGTTGTTTTGGTTGGATGAAGTTTATTTGGAATTCTTTCGGTTGTTTGGTGTAAATATGCAGGTGGGCAACTAAAATTGCAACAATTTCCTACCGGTTTTGTAGCAGAAAATCGACCTTCGGAGGTCAGAATTTCAAAAATAAAAAAATATAAATACCGACCTCCGGAGGTTAGAATTCCAAAACTAAAAATTAAAAATACCGACCTCCGGAGGTCAGAATTCCAACACTAAAAAATAAAAATACAGACCTCCGAGGTCGAAATTTAAAAAATACAAAAATAAGATTACCGACCTCTGGAGGTCAGAATTTCAAAAATATAAAAATAAAAATACCGACCTCCGGATGTTGGAATTTAAAAAAGACAAAAATAAAATTACCGACCTTCGGAGGTTGGAATTTCAAAAATACAAAAATAAAAATACCGACCTCCGGAGGTCGGAATTTAAAAAATACAAAAATAAAATTACCGACCTCCGGAGGTCAGAATTTCAAAAATACAAAAATAAAAATACCGACCTCTGGAGGTCAGAATTTCAGAAATACAAAAATAAAAATACCGACCTCCGGAGGTCAGAATCTTAAAAATAAAAAAATAAGAATACCGACCTCCGTAGGTTAGAATCTAAAAAATAAAAAATAAAAATACTGACCTCCAGAGGTCGGAATTTAAAAATTAAGATTATATTAAAAATAAAAAAAATTAACAAATACCGACATCCGGATGTCGGTATTCCAAAATATGAGAAATAAATATTTTGACCTCAGGAAGTTGGAAATAATAAAAATAAAAAATAAAAAAATATATAAAACTGACCTCAGGCAGTTGGAAAATAAAATAATGAATTTTCGGACTTAAAATAAAAATTGACCTCGAGAGGTTGGTATTGAATAGCGACCAAGCTTTTTCTGACCTAAGCTGGGATGTCGATTTTAGGTCAGAATTACAGGGAATACCAACCTCCGGAGGTCGGTATTTGTAGTTCGGTATTCACTATTTTTTTAGTAGTGCGACTACGTGGTTGTCAGAGGGAAGAAGGTAACTTGTAACAGTTATGCTATCAACACAATCTTGGGCATGTCCACGAGTATTAATGATCACCGCCAGCACTTGATCAGAATAGAGAAGCTGGAGGAGATAAAAAAGTGGTTAGCCCCACTAATTTCAGATGGTACTCCGAAGTGGTTAGCAAAGGGGCCCCAATTAAAAAGAATGACCGAAACATTGCTGCAGGATTCTAGTTTAGTTTTATCAGCAGCACAATCATGCCATCCCAGAATGAGTCAATCCTTCGCCTTGCTAAGGTTGAATGTCTGGGTTGCATCAGAAAGGAAACCAGGATAATTTTGGGGATGATCAATGTTTAAGAGATTCTCATGTGTGCAAAGCAGTGCTAGACCTCACTTCCTTTCCTGGTATTGATCACCGAGCTGTGCAGACGAGCTCGGGTGCCTAGAGATGCCAAGAAAGATGTGGAAGTGTTTCCCACATCCTCTACCGATATTCGGAGGATCGAGGTAGAATATTTAAAGGATGAACATAAGAAGAAGGCTACCCTGGTGGATTCTTCCCCTGTTTTAGACATAAACTTATCACCTGCAGAGGCATCTTTGCCTACTCAGGCCCCTGGTCCTTCAGGTACTCCTTGTGTTGTATCTTCTGATGCCCCTAGTTTTTCTATTACTATACTGCCTCCTAGACCTGCTGTTGCTGCTGTCTCCCGGACTTCGATAACCCAAGCATCATTACTTTGAATGGGAGAGCTTGCCTATTCCGTAGATCGTCGGGCAGCCAGGCTTGAGACCTCTCTTCGTGATATGATTCAGGCTGCTTTGAATGCTGCTGTGACACCATTGAGCTCCAATATTGATACCCTTACGGCGAGGATAGCAGTGTATGAGCGTGGTTAAGGAGCCATCGAGGAGGTGACGACTTTAAAAACTGCCATTGCTGAACTGAGAAAAGATGTGGACTACCTGAAGTCCACCGATATGTCCATGCTCTTTGGAACAGTGGAGATTCCAGATGTGCCTGAGATGCCTCCAACTACCGCCGAACATGAAGATAGAATAGAGCAGATATCCGATCCTGATTCAGAGGCAAAGACTGATGAGGAGATACTTGAGGAGACTAAGGGAGCTGCAATGAGGACCTGACGGAGACTGAAGCAGTCATGATAGATACAGTTGTACAGGCTTCCCTGGCAAATACATCGTTTGCTGTCTCTAGTAGAGCTGACTCTTCTGAGGTGACTCCGGGCACTAAAGCCCAATTCCAGATTGATACCCCAGGCACTAATGCCTAGATTTAGAGTGCGACACTGGACACTGAAGCACAGACAGATGGAGTGACAGACTAGACATGATCCCCTCTTTAGCTCCCTCTGTGTCTTACTTTATTTCATTTTTGGATATTTTTATTTGCATTTGAGGACAAATGTTTTTATTTGTGGTGGGGTGAGGCCCACCTTGTGTGACCATTGTGCATATTAGTTTTGTTTATCTATTTGGGCTTTGTGCTTAATATTATGTTATACACTATTTTTTGTGGAAGGTTTGAGCTTGTGGCTCCTTGTTTTTAATTGAACGTGATTTTTGACTCTTCCAAAATAATTTTGCCACCTCTTGTATGTATTGAATGTGGTTGTTCTCTTGCAAATTTAAGTATCAGTTTTGATCAATACCAATGACTCGAATAGTTCTCATAATCGAACAAACATGAATATGCGACTACGATGAGGCCAAATGAAGCTGCATAGTCAATATATGAACTCTTTTCATCTCGTTGTGACAAGCCAAGTATCAAATTAATTCTCTTGCAATGAACGTTTCACTCTAGCGAGAGTGTGGAGTCTTGTTTTACTTTGGTGTCGATGCCTTGTGTGATGATCTTACTGTGAACCATGCATGATAACACCTAGAATTTGCCCTGTTGGTCCGGTCAACTAAGTAAGGCTATCTGTTGATATGATCTTAGGCAATTGCGAAGAGTGTGAGCCAATTTGACATATACCTCTTTTGTGGCCTACCTTGTGAGTGTGTGAACCTCTTTTGAACACCCCTTGAACCGTACCTTTCTTTGGAAGAAACTTGATGAAAACATGACCTTTCTTAATCACTACCTAGAATCTTTTTTATTTGTGGTTGATTGAATAGCCAACTTAGGCCAAAAGCCTAAGTTGGGGGTGTGGTGAAAAGAAAAGGCAAGCCAAGAAGTGCAAGAAAAATCCCCTAACCCATGGTGTTGAGAAAAATGGAATCCCTCCAAACAAAAAAAAAAAAAAAAAAAAAAAGAGAAGAAAGGAATGAAAAAGAAAAAGAAAAAGTCATGGAATAAAGTTATGATAATGCAAAAAGGAATGGGGTTCCCAATAGTCCATGGAAATGAATAATGGGATGACCTATGAGCACTAAAGAAAATGATGAAAGAAGAGGAAAGGGAGTGTTGAAAGCACCACATTTCATGAGGATGAACGTCACTGAGCCTAAATGACCATACCTTTGCACTCAGCCCCATTACAAGCCTTGAAAAGACCTTTTTGATCTTGAATGAGCTGAAATACGGGCAAACCTATAGGTGAAAGCATGCATTGTGTTCTTCTTTGTGAGAGTGAGAGTTGCATTTGATTCTGAAACTTTAAATGATTAAACCATTGTGTGTGAATATGGAATCATTCTTTGTATGAGGGCATTTGAATACCTATGTTGAGCTCGAACTTGCATTTGAAGCAAGTATAGTGAGCTTGAGCTTCTTTGATAATGGTGTGTCACAACTTGAAACTTTGAGTGCACATTTGATCTTTGCATGAGTAAATTGAGTCTTGTGTATGCATTCATGATTGTGTCTTGTGTTGCACCATTCGAGACATCCTTTTTGAACTGCCGAACTTGAGTTTTACTTGAGGACAAGCAAAATTTTAAGTTGGGGGTGTTGATGAGTCCACAATTTGGACTCATTTAAGGCTTTATTTTAATAGAATCAGTGTCCTCAAATGCATATTTTGTCTCAATAACTGATATAAATCCTTAAGTTTCAGGTATTTGGAATTTGAGGAAAAGCATGGACATTACTTGGCAAATAGGAACAAAACGGCTGGAAAGACGAAGAAAAGAAGGCCTGAGGATCGCCTAATGCATTCGGCGAGTTATCGAAAGGCCTTAACCTTGCCTAAAGTTCTAGTGTGTTCAGCCTTGAAGGAAAATATCAAGTCGGTGATGAAAAGGAGCATTCGGCGTGTCACCGAACAGTTTCGCGATGCAGTATTATATCGCCCAATGATTCAGAACGCAAAGATTCTGAAGGCAAGAGCTGAAAGGCGATGAAGCAGACCAAAAGGTGGATCGCCGAGTGCATCAGCGAACCTGACTAACTGTGCCGAGTGATCCTTCGTAGCACTTTTTTGACAACTATAAATACTAGTTTGAATTTTTATTTTAGAATGCAATTTTAGATACAACATTTTATCTCTAAGTTTCAAGTAGAGAATAGTTTGCTTAGCTTTTGAAGATTTGAAGACTTCCAATTCCAAGAAATTGGAAGTGGGTGTTGAAGATCCTTCATCTTAGACTCATTTAAAGTGAATATAGATCATACCCAGTTGATGTTACTTCGATTTGGTATCATTTTCTTTCTTTTCTCTATGTCTAGCTAAAACCTCGATTCTTGGAGTGTGATTTTGTGAATATGGGTTAAATTTGCTATTGGGTGTTGCTTATTGTTGGTATATTCGCTGTTTAAATGTGATTTCATTTAGTAGTTCTGTTTGAACTTAATGAGATTGTAGTTGCAAATACGATATCATGTTAGTGTTTTTGTCTTGCTCGAGAGAGAGGTTTTAAATCTAAGACTACTAAATCGATAGCTGGTGGTTATTGGGTTTTCATGGGTTCATCTCGAGAGTCTAAATCCTACACCCTCTCCCATACTTTTAGCTCGAGAGAGTGAATGGGCTAAGGCGGAGTCTGTTCTTAAAAGTGGCAACTCGGTGTTTGAGAGAAACCGAGTTGATTCGGGGTAAGTTGGTCGAGAGAGAATTTACCCCCACTAAAGTCCAGCCCAGTTACAAATATTCAGTGATGTACTATCAATAGCATTTACCCGATAGTGTCTTTTATTCCATATTCCTATCACATCCTAAGAATCCCATCTCTCTATCTCATTTCCTTACATTTTTGTCGTTTTTGTTGATTAGCTAATACAAACCCCCTTGATATATGACATTCGTGTCACCCCTTAGATTTATTATGTTTGTATTCGATAATTTTTATAGCTATGATTGATTAGAACTTGATTTTACTTTTCTATTAATTCTCGAAACTACTCCCTGTCGGAACTATCCTAACCCTTGGTTGGGTTATATCACTACACGCAATCGTTGACACTTGAACTGAAGTAGTGTCCTGATACGTGAAGTCAATCGTTCTCGATGATAAGCCTCTAATAGTAGGTCCTTGTAGCGCCGTGGAGGCAATGACCGTGAAGTACATAGTGCACCGACTGGTCTATGGTACTGAGGAAGATATGCCCGAGAATCCACCGTACCAAACCGAACAACAAATAAATGAGTATCATTGCTAATGTTCTCATCGGGTGCAGAATAAAGAAATCCTACAATATCCTCAGTATCTATGAGTCTCCTAGACTTCTTCTTTTTAGCCTTATTAGGTTGGCTAACTCCAAGATGCTTGTGAGATCTATCATTTTCACCCCCGATGACATTTGTATGCAAATATAATTTATATTGATAATATATAAAAAAAATATATAAAGTAAATAAAAATTTTAGTAGAAAAAGAGTAAATGGTCTAAAACCCCCCCAACCTATACCCGAAATCCCAACTACACACTCCAACTTCACGGGTGTCCTATTACCCCCCTAAACTTTATATTTCCCTATTTTCTACACACTTAAATGCTGACCTGTCATAGGAGATGAGAACACCTCCTCTATGCGCGTTGGAATGTAATTTTGACGAAAAATTTCTTCTTCTCCAATGGAATAAACCATTATTTCTTCTCCCCACCATTAACCCTTGTTTTTTTTATAAAAAAATCACAATTTTCTCTCAATATTAAGTAAGGTTTAGTTGTTAATGTTCATTTCTACTTCAAATTTTGAATTTAGGGTTTGAAAACTTCTCTAATTTCTTATTTAGGTCTCTAATTTGAATTTTGAATTTTCTCAAAATTTATCAAAAATGGGTGTAAAGTAATTTACTTAATAGTTTTTGATTGTGGAGAGTGGGAAGGAGATTTCTATATATGATTTGTGGTGGTGATTTTCAGATCGTGATGGTGAAATTTGACGGCTGACATGAATGCTCTACTAAATTGCTAAAAAGAAGGAAAGAAATTAGAGATGAGATAGTTTTCTTGGATGAAATCTATCCAAGCTTTTTGTGCTATTTCCATGGCAGATCTATGATGATGAGAGTTATCCAAGCTTCCACTATGTACCTCGATTTTCCGGCATTAATGCAGCGGCAGTGAACCGTCGCTTGAAGCTCCAAGGAAGAAAGGAGCTTAGTTTGCAAATTGTTCTATAGCTTTTTGTTTTTTAGTTTGCTTTTGTTTGTTTTGATTTTTCAATTACTTTGAATGTTTTAATTTGACTTCCTTTTTAAAATTAAAAAAAAAGGAGAAATTGGAGTTGAAGAGGCGGGACCCAGCGCGTGGAATCACGCGTGCCTAATTATTTGGTTTTGTGTTCAGGTCAGCGTTTAAGTGTGTAGAAAATAGGGAAATATGAAGTTTAGGGGGGCAATAGGACACCCGTGAAGTTGGAGTGTGTAGTTGGGATTTCGGGTATAGGTTGGGGGGTTTTAGACCATTTTCTCTTAGAAAAATAAATTAACTTACATACTGGTCATATAGTCTATCATTCTACCACTTTTCCTCATTGCTTGTTTCATTTCCATCATTTTTCCATTGTTCCTCCTCAATTGTTTCATTTTCATTATCCCATTCTTTCTCCTCGAATGATTGATTTCCAAATACTCATTTATTTCTTCCTCAACATCTGTCATTATCTCATTATTAGATACTTCTTATAATGTGTTTAGGATGTTCTTGTGTGATTTCCAATCTAACATCAACTTGTTGTTGGATAATTGAAACATCATTTTGGTGTGCCACATCTAAGACATTGTCAATTTCAATTCTCCCCACATGCATAGTATTTATAAAATCCCACCAATTAGGTTTTCTTTATGCAATAGATATGAAGTGTAATACACTTGCTTAGAATTTTGTGCAATTATTAAAGGATCATAACTTTTGTAATGCCTGGTGTTCTTAACATCAATTATATTACGTTGTTGATCCATCCTTGTGCCTTTATACGATGGGTCAAACCACTTACACCAAAATAATATGATCTTCTTTAGGCCAACCTGAATACCTTACTTCAATAATCTCTAGAATGACACCATAATATGCAATAGTTTGGTTAGTACCATCAACATCAACTTGTATGCATACACCACTATTATCTATTTTCTTATACTTACAAACTTAATCAGTTTGAAACTTAAAATCATACACACTAATTATTCATTATTTGAATTTGAGATTCAGGTCCAAGTGTAATTTCTCTCACTAATTGCAAATGTTCGACATTTGAGCATTCATCATAAATCTATATATTGTTATTCAAAATAATACAATTTAGTACAAAAGGAATACATTATTAAATACTTATTGATTCAATATAAGCTTTCACACTTACATTTTTTTTCCCATTAAGAAAACCTCGTATAGATGATTTATTATCCCATGTGTTTACGAACAAGCTGATAATTGTAAATTCAGAGTATTCATCATTTAATAAACACTTATTAGTATGTAATTTACTAACATACGTTAACACTTATTTGAGATATGGTTGAATCTATTGAAAATTAAAATAAATATGCATCACATCTGATTGTATTTCCATAGTGGTGAACCCTCGCTTTTTAGATCCTCAACCATTTTGATTAAAAATTGATATCGGTGGAAGGAAATAATCAATATCACCTTCATCATTGCAATTAAGCATGTTTCCCCTACATGGCACTTCATTTCCAAAGTAATAAGAATAAAAGTCACTAGTTTCACTCGCAATATGACCTTGAACAACTGATACTTTGATCATTCCCCTTTGTTTAATTGTTTGTTTGGAACTACCAATTTTTCTATATATATATATATATATATATATATATATATATATATATATATATGTTTTCTACTTATAAAAAATAACTTAGTGAATATAAATAAAAATATTACCTCTCACATGGATACATCCATCTTATTTAAACTTGACCTCTGAGGCGGGCCTCTTGTACAAGGTGAATTGGAAGATGCTCCATCACATCAAAGAAACCACATGAAAAGATCTTCTCCAACTTAGTAGTAATAACAAGAATGGTTTCCTCCATCCTGTATAAACTACTCTCAAACAACTTTTCTGAACACAAATCTTTAAAGAAAAGACTTATCTCTGTGATTGGTTTACATATCCTTTAAGGTAAATGGCTAAAAGTGATAGGAATAAAAGTTTCCATGAATACATGAAAATCATGATATTTCATACCGATCAATTTTCCTTCATTCATATCTGCTCGATTTCCTAAATTAGAAGCATAGCCCTCCGGCATCCTCAAATTTTTAAGCCACTCACAAATTTCACATTTCTCATCCAATGTGGATTAAAAACTAGCATTGGGCTTAACTATTTTACCATTTTGTAGTTCTTGTACAAACAACTTTCTTTTCCTACAATATTCCTTTATGTCCATTCTAGCTTTTTGATTGTCTTTTGTCTTTCCCTTAACATCCATCACTATGTTAAATAAATTATTAAATATTTTTTTAATGTGCATCACATCAAGATTATGTCGTAGCTGGTTATCTTTCTAATACAACAACTACCAAAATATGATATGTTTGATCCAATTATGTTCAACACAATATCTATGAAATCTAGATGGTGAAGTTATGTATCTTGAGGAAAATGAGGAACTTTGTCCCAAATTTGATGCACTGTGAGTAATGGAGGTGGGGGTCATTTTCAATCTTATATTTCTTGAATGAATTTTTCATCTTTCTAAACTCATGATTCATTGGCATGAACTAACGATGTAATCAAATCATGTATTCTTTCTCCAATTCTTTAAAGTGAATACCTTACTATTTTCCATGCAATGCGGACAAGCTAGCTTTCCAGCTGTCATCCAATCAAACAACTTTCCATATGTAGAAAATCATGTATTCTTTCTCCAATTCTTTAAAGTGAATACCTTACTATTTTCCATGCAATGCGGACAAGCTAGCTTTCCAGCTATCATCCAATCAAACAACTTTCCATATGTAGAAAAATCATTAATAGTCCACATTAAAGAAACACACATAAATTTGTTTTTCTTATAGAACCAGATGAGAATTCTCTCAAATCCTCGAATGAGAACTTCCCTTAATGAAGGAATAAATCTAGGGAAGAAGTCATAAGGATAGTTCTATTTCTCCGATAGCCGGGGACATGACTACCAGCTGATATGCATGTCCCTTCATTCCCTCCGCCTTACATATATTTAAAAGAGTACCTAAGGTAGATTAGTGGATTATTTTTAAAAAAAGGATTTTTTTTACCATAGCTTTTATACATCTAACAACTAAGCCACTAATCATACAACTAATAGTTTACATATCATAAGTCACTACGCGTTCAAACCACAATTGTTTGAGCTCATCTATCAATGATTGTAGATAGACATCAATCAAACTTTTTGGATTACGGAGACTTGAAATAACACAACTTAGAAAGATGTAGGGACATGTCATGCACATTTCATGAGGAAGATTATATAGAGTAAGAAATACAGACCAACAAGAATAAGGCGAGGCAATATTAGAGAATGATGTGAAGCCATTTGCACACAACCCAAATCTAACATTTCTTGGTTCACTAGCGAAATCAGGTATATATGTTATCAAAATGCTTTCATGCTTCTCCATCAGATGGATAAGACAAGACACCTGATGACCTTCTATTTTCAGGATGTCATCTCATATGTGGAGCACACCTTATCGATGCGTACAACCTCTTTAGCCCAGAAATAAGAGGTATATAATGCATCGCCTTAACTGGGACCATCTTGCCAACATGAGTCCTCCTATAATGAACATGTACACAAAACTTATAATCTTCTAATTCACTATCAGTCTTGTAAAACAACATGCAACCATTAACACAACAATGAATTCTTTCATACGATAATCCTAACTTGGAAACTGAACTCTTTGCCTGATAAAAGTTCTTAGTCAAAGTCCAGATTAACTAATTCACCCAAAAGATCAACCATTGAGTCATAGTCACATTAGGAACACTCTAATCTAATTTAATATCATTTAACCACAACCAACAAGACAAAATGTGGACTCCCTTCACATAGTGGACGACTTGCCTCTTCTAATTGATCATAGAAGCATCATGCTTCTTCATTAGGGGCATCATAAAAATATTGTTTGGATTCCACCCAACCTTGAACCCCAAAAACATCATTGATCATTTTATGAACTTTATCATGTTCAACCCTAATTTGGCTATGTGGTACAAGAATATTATATTCATCCATAGGCTTCAAATTATAAAACATATCACTCAATCCATCTCCTTTCTTCATGATCAACCCATGCAAAATAACTATGCTTAAATTCATTACAGTACAAATGAACCATGACAATATCTGGTTTAAAAAATTTCAAGCACATACATTCACTACAAGGATACTTAACCAATTCATTATTCTTGAAATTATCAAGTGTCAGTGTATGTTCAACAAAACCTCTAACACCGTCAATAAACTCAAGTTTTAAATGACCACCAGTTTCATAATGCATGTTATAGATCCATAAATGATGATCCATCTACAAAAAATATAGATATTCAATTATAAAATAAATTTAATAATAATTTGACTAGATTAAAGTAATTCATATTGTGAATATATATATATATATATATATATATATATATATATATCTAATTTATATACCTAATTAATTAGTTCATAAATACTACATTTCAGGATCTAATTAATTAATTCATAAACACTAATTAAGTTTAAAATTTCAAATAGTTAATCATATTCCTAAATAAGTTAAAGTTATTATATAAATTAAGTTCAAAGTTTTAATTAATTAAGTTCATATATATTAAGGTCACTCAGATTTCAAGTACTTCAAAGTTCAAATTAAGTTCAAATTTCTAATTAATTAAGGTCGACAAGATTTCAAGTAATTAATCATATTCCTAATTAAGTTCAAGTAATTATAAATTAAGTTTAAATTTCTTACTAAGTTCAAATATATTAAGGTCAATAAGATTTCAAGTACTTCAAAGTTCAAATTAAGTTAAGTTCATAAATTCTACAATTCAAGATTTCTAAAGTTCACAACATACAGTTCATAAATCCTATAATAATTCAAGATTTCAAAAGTTCACAACCTAAAGTTCAAAAATCATAAAATTTAAGTTCATATCTAATTTCTAAAATAAGTTCTATATAAACTTCAAATTCAAGAATTTCTAAGATAAAGAATTCAAATAATCTAATTTTAAATTTCATATGTATAATATAAAATATTTTTCTAACTTCAGAGTAATCTAACTTTCATATACAATCTAACATTTTTCTATCTTCAACTTTTAAACATACTAAATTCAAGAATTTCTTAAATAAGTTCAAAAATTCAAGTAATCTAATTTCAACTTTCATATACTATCCAATATTTTTCTAACTTTTAAGTAATCTAACTTTCATATAGAATCTAATAATTTTCTAACTTCAACTTTCAAACATACTAAATTCAAGAATTTCTAAGTTAAAAAATTCTAGTAATCTAATTTCAATTTTCATATACTATCCAATATTTTTCTAACTTCAAAGTAATCTATCTTTCATATCCAAACAAATATTTTTCTAACTTCAACTTTCAAATACACTAAATTCAAGAATTTAAGAGTTCAAAAATGAATGTAATCTAACTTCTAATGACTTCTTAGTTACTTATAACTTCAAAACACTTCAATATCAACTCAAAAACTACCTAATTCACAATCTAATTTAGAAAATCCCAATTCAAATTAAAGCCCTAAAATCAAAATTAAAAATTCATTCACTAACTAACAATCAAATATACAAACTAACTAAAAAAAAAAATACTCAAATTGAAAAAAAAAAAAAAAAAACTAAAATTGAAACCCTAACCTTAAAGGAGATGGAGAGAGATTCTCGGGAGGTGGAGCAGCGGGGGTTGATCGCTGCAGGGAGGCGGGCCGCAGGAGTAGGCGCGGGTAAGTAAGGGTTTTAGCGAGAAGGGAGATAGGAGAAGAGAGAAAGAGAGATGTGAAATATGGAGAAAATTCCCGTCTATGACAAACATAATTTAAAAAGAGCGACGGACAGCATCTCTTTGTCCATCAGTTTTTTTTTTTTAAAAAAATTGACCATTATTTTGATTAAAAAGTGACGGACTAAGCGACATTATCTGTCACTTTTTTAAAACATTTGATCTGACTTTTTGACCAAAAAGTGACAGACTAAGAGATGTTGTCCGACCTTTCTTTAAAAAAAATTAATAAATTAAAATTAATTAAAAACAACAGACGGTGTGGTTTTAATTTGAAAATAATTATTCTTAATAAAAATGATGGACGACATCTCTACATATATTAAATAAATAATTATTAATTATATATATTTTTGGAGTTAAAATATGCCAAAAATGTAGCAGCTCAGAACCTAGTGGTATTAGAATTGAGCCAAGTGGGAGGTCACTAGCCCTCCATGGAGCCAAGGCACCCTTCATGGAGCCCCGCACGGGCCGTGAAGGGCACCACGACTTGTGGTGGTGCTTGTGGACCCTCATAGTGAGTGGCCAAATAGAGCTCACCTCCCACAACCACTAAGACAGCTCGTGGTGGGGACCCAGGTTGTGGTGATGAGTATGAAGGAAGCCAGTAGCTACCCAAAAGACAGCCTCCTCTGACGAGCCACTTGCCAGCTCGTGAAGGCCTTGACGGCTCGTGGAGGTGGGCGTGTGGGGTAAAGAGTTTTAGGGGTAGTAAGCCAAGCCACTAGTCAAGGACCACGGCTGGCACCACGGCTCGTGAGAGCCTCCACAGCTCGTGAAGAGTCTCGTGAAGGTGGGTCGGTAGTTTTTAATTTAGGGGCATATGGATCTTTTCTAGATTTCTTTATAACCAAGGTATTTTGTTTTACACAAGCCTAAGACCCTTATATAAGTGATTGTAACCTTAAAACTTACCCATTCAAGTCATTTTTCTAAAAACCCAAGAGAAAACCAAATTTCTTCCTCTCCAAATATTTCTCTCTCTAGATCCTGAAGAACAAGAACAGTTGAAATGTAACACCCAAAAGCTAGTAAGCTAAACTCGAGAGTTATAGAGCTTGACATAAGGGTTAGAATCGTAACTATGACTTCCCGTACTTAGAATGAAGGCTTTAGGGTTAGGGCGTCAAGGTACGACCCCCAAAGCACCAACCAAGGGTCTTTGAGGGGGAGACAAAATTGCCCCTAGAAACTGCCAAAAAATAGGCCACCTACGGATGGGACTCATGCTTAGTAGGTGGACCCACACCCTGTGGGAAGGGGTCGTGGGTCAAGACCCCAACTTAGTACCTGTAGGCTACCACCCACGGATGACCAGCACGACCCATGGGTCGGGGTCTCATGGGTGAGGCAGCCTTGAAGTTAAGTCTATTTAAGTTAGTGGTTAGGGGAAGGTTCTAGAATTAATTAGTTATAAAGTGGTGTTGTTTTATTAGTAATTAGAACACCTATATAAACCTATTATACCCCTAAACTAAGTCAATTAATTCATTACTTCAACTCACCTAAAACAAACCTAATTCCCTCCAAGAAGAAGAAGAAGAAGGGTTCAAGCTAGGTCAAGAATCCATTGTTAAAAGATTGGTAGGGCTTCATAATCAAGGTATGTTAGCTTATTCATCCATAGATTTTTCCATTTATGGAGCCCGCTAGAATTCCCCCATTCGTAAAGATGAAATCCCCAATTAAAGTTAGGGTTGCTTTCAATATTGTGGGTTAAGTTGAGTATGATTCCAATTGAGTGGATAGTACTTGTTTATGATTTATTTAGTATTGAATTATGATACTATGATGATATTATAAGTTTTCCATGGCTAACCCTAGTTTAATTGATGAAAATGTTGTAATGTGTGTTTATGCCATGAAAAGTGAAATTGAGGATTCATAGATGATCTTCTAGAATCGGGGACTTGTATAGTAATAGTTCAAGACTAAAAACAAGTAGACATGAATTGAATTAGATTATAGTATATATGATGGATCATGACTAGCGATGAGTTCTAGATTTGGACTCATTTAAGGCTTTAATTAAATAGATTTAGTGTCCTCAAATGCTTATTTTGTGTCAATAACTGATGTAAAACCCTTGATTTCCAGGTATATGGATTGAGGAACAAAGCAAGAACACTAATTTGTAAAAAGGAACACTACAAGAAAAAGGCTTATTAAAGACCAGCATTTGGAAACCAATCAAAAAACTAGTCCCTAAAAATGTACTTACTAGGACTAGATTTTCATACGGTCCTTATGTTTTAGCATTTTCATTTAATTGAAGTTGTGTTAAAATTTGTTTGCTGAAAAGAAAATATTCCGGTCCCTAAATAGTCTAACTAATGTGAGTGGACTAAAATGCTACGTATTTAATACTACAAAAAAATAATAAAGAAACAAATCGTCTCTCAAATTTACTTTTCTCTCATCTCTTTGGAAGCCCTAGATCCTCCTCCTTTTCAAATCACCAAAATTCATCCTCAGATCTGTCGTTTTGAGCCATTTTAATGATCTCCCGGCTATGAGTTCGTCTACACTAGGTAACTAATCCTTTGACAACTTTCTTTTTCCTTCGATGAAGCTCTCTCAAGAGACATTCATCCACTTTACTCTTAAACTTGAAAAGAAAATGAATTTTTGGATGGATAAACTTCTAGCCCTTTGTGTGGTTGAGAAAATTTAAGCATAAGGTTTCGTTTTCTAGTATGTTGTATATATTTTTTCATTTTTTTGATTTAGTGGTTGGAATGGTGAGTCCAACTAATTATGGGCCCATTGATTTTCTATTCAAGATTGAATTTGTCTATTTTCCATCCTTTCACTTTGGTTAAACTCGTTTTTTATTTTTCCTTAGATTTAGCTATGTTTTATCCTTTGCTTTTTGCATATTGTTCATTGATTTTCTATTCATGTTGGTCAAAAGTATACTCACATGCTATATTCTTATACTTGCTTTAAATTTTAAAGTCTCTCAACCTGACTTATGAACTCTGTTTTTGGGTATCAATATCTCCTTAATAGCTAACATGTAGTGAAAGAGTTTTGCAAATTTAGTAGGTTTTTTACCTTGAATATTGAAATTTTACACTCAGACAGGTTAGCTAATAATAGTAAGGCCAAAGACACAAATACCATCCTTATTTGATAAATACCATTGCAAGGAAAAGCAGGACTAATATAATGTAGTGTATGGTCAGATTATTCAGAAAGGTTTCCCATAGGTACTCTACTTATGCAATTGATAGAAACACTACTATCTTTAGCAACACAATGTAGGGATAGGTTTCATATAGGTACTTGAAATGTTCACATGACCATGCTATGAGTAATAAGGTCTATCACACAAGTTCACCAACAAAAAGATCCCTATTTCAATAAGAAACTAACTAAACTTCGTAACTCCACCACATGCATATGAATTATACTCTTATATTGCAACAAAACGGTGTCAGTCCAAAGCAAATGAGGAGGGTTTACTATCTATTATATGTTAGATTCTTCACTCCTTTCACTAATAAAGTTTTATCTCTATCTTAGCTTATAACGATGTTGAAGTTTGTTTTCTTTCTCGTTTAATTAGAACTTGCAGTTTCGTGAATATTTTTTTTTATGCATTACAATAATTTTTCTGTTAGGCTTGACGTCAGGTACAATTGGACGCTATAATTCAGAGGTAGTACCTGGTCATCTATTCCTAAACTACAATAGCTCTATGCATCTCGAGGAAGTACGATATCAGTTGATTTATTTATCCTAATAGTACTAAGCATGTTTTTTCTGAAGTTATTTTTATACTCTCTGTCATGCTTTCATGTCACTACTTTCGGAGCTCATCTAGATAAATAGCATTTTTGTAATTCCACTAAATG
The DNA here is from genome assembly GCA_035578085.1 of Solanum pinnatisectum. Classification (NCBI taxonomy): domain Eukaryota; kingdom Viridiplantae; phylum Streptophyta; class Magnoliopsida; order Solanales; family Solanaceae; genus Solanum; species Solanum pinnatisectum. The sequence continues at coordinate 27,209,205 of CM069076.1, forward strand.
ATTCACCTTCATATTGTAGTTGCATTAAGTTTTCTTTGTTTGATATCATGTATCTGTGATTCTACCCGGCCATTAGTACCTTTCGGAAGTTTATTTACGCCATGACATTGATTCACCTTTGTCTTTAAGTATGTATTGCGTTATGTTGAATACCAGAAACCCACGTAACTTAAGAAAAATTATGGATATATTGATTAGATTATTAATTTGGTCTAGCTCAATTTTTCCATCTCT